>OY294059.1:38730797-39980797 GCA_958510865.1 Myrrha octodecimguttata
TTTTCCAAATCATTCTTAATTTCCGAATCATGAAAGTGTGTGATGGGCATGTTGATGATCTTGTATCGACATTTATCGAGGAAAACATAAAAATATGATAGATCTCGGTTGGAAAGTGACGCTTGCATGTTTATGCAGAAAATGGTCGAAGATTCTGAGTATCTTCCTAACGAACAAGAGCGGCTCAGTGATTCTCAAGTATTCAATTGAATTATTTTCCTTGCGTATTGACATAAAATTCTACAAGGATCCAAGCGTGATATATCCTCGAAAACTCGAAACCTACCTGAAAATCTCAACTACAACAACAACGAACAAGGTCATAACGTGAAATCCCATATCAAAACATCTGATGTGTGAAGATCACAAGCATTTTCCCGATTAGGAAATCCAGGTCAAAGAAACCCCCCTTCCCGTTTAAAACGTTGAAAACGTTTTCACATGTGGATGATACAGATTGCTTTTTCCCAGACCGCCCAGCTCGTCCTCCTTTGTCATTCCAAGAAAAACCAGTGTTTCAATAAACACGACGCGTGCAAACAATTTCAATTCATCTGCTGAAAAGCCAGATTATCCTTCGAGGGGCTCCACTTCCTGCTTTATTCGCAACGAATCGACACATACGACAGAACACAAAACGAGAAGGTTGTACATCGCTTTGGCCTCTCAACTAAACAGGACGGCATCTGTTTAATCTTTCAACTTTGAGCGGCTTTAGAATTTGGATGAGCTCCACCTATTTTAATTAGGTCCCTCAACCAGGGAGTGGTCGATCTGGTAAAATTCTGGGTCGAAAATGTACTAAAGCATCTGTCCACAAATATACTAACTGACAAAGAAACTCCAACACCCAGAAGGAGCTGTTTAAATTTTAAATTTTTTTGGTAAAACATAGATAGTATAGCAAGGAGTAAATAATTGAAATTTGGAGACAAAATTGTGAAGGTTTTTTCGTGTAAACAATTTTTGTTACTTAAATATTGTAGTCGTTTTTTGCAAATTTTTTAAGTTCAACAACAAACCAGCTGTTCGAGGAGATCCAAAGTCGATATTTAGTTTTTGTTAAAATGCCTTAAGCACGTGTACGCGTAATTTATCGCCAGCTAAGTCAATTTGCAAGAGGTTGAATTATTGGTCGTCCGGAGGTCGGGTTGTCATTTCGAGAAATCGCTAACCGTACGAACAGAAATCCACCAACTGTTATGGGATGTTGTCAAGCGTGGTTTGATAATGCTCAAAGTCGAAGAAGAGTAGGCACCGGACGTCGACGGGGCACAAATGAAGTTCAAGATCGACTTCTAAGACTTATGGCCATTAGAGACCGATTTCCGACAACTCGATATTTGACTGATGAGTGGTTAGGAGAATAAGGCCATTCTGAAACTGTCCGAACTGTTTACCGCCGTATGAGGTCTTTCGAACTGCAGCATTATCGACCCCATCTTGTGTTACCTCTTGCCTTACGGTTGACCATCGCCAGCAAGGATTACAGTGGTGCAGAGAACGACAATATTGGAATGTGGAATGGCCTCTGGTCGTCTCTTTTTATGAATCTTGATTCTCCTCGGTTGCACATGATGGCCGAAGAAGGGTTAGACGAAGTCAGGAAGAAAGACGTGACACCCATTTTGATGTAAAGCGTCATGTACACCGGACAGTAGGCGTTATGGTATCGGGTGCTATTGCACATGCGAGTAGGTCGCCTTCAGTCTTTTTTCGAGGTAACATGACAGCGCTGCGTTACCTTCAACAAATAGGAGAGCCATATGTTCGCCCCTACCTTCACTGGCTCTAGAATCCAATATTTCAGCAGATAATGCTAGACCTCATGTTACTAGAGTTAGTTCAAACTTTTTTGAAGCGACCCATGTGAATCTTTCGCCATGGCCACTCAGATCCCCCGATATTTCGCCCAAAGAGCATGTTTGGGACATCATGGGTAGATTGATTGGAAATTTACCTGAGCCTCCACTGACTTTGGCGGCGCTAAGACATGAAGTACAGGTAGCAAGCAGAAATAGACCATCCTCTTGGATCAATGCCAAGACGTGTTGGGGAGTGTAAAGATAACTGCAGTGGACAAACACATTATTGAGAAATTTAATAGAACAATTGTAAAAATTTTCATTTCTACAAATTTTAATCATTTACTCCTATGCTATCTAGGTTTCACCTAAAAAAAAATTTAAATTTAAACAGCTCCTTCTGGGTTTTGCAGTTTCATTGTCAGTTAGTTTATTTGCACTCATCGAAATTAGCTTAGTTGAATTCTCAGAAATATTGTTTTCGCATGGAACAACATGATTTCTACGCGATGTCCTAATTCCCATGTCGCGTATCGACAAAATCGGTCTCACTCATCGCCTTGCGACAGCAGTATTTTTGTCGGTGACGCAAAACTGGACTTTGGGTTGTCGTCAGTCATCAAGGAGGCATCGCGAATAGTATTCCGAATTCTGGATGACACTGCAAAGCCAAAACTGATTTTTTTCCAGAGAATCCGCAACAACCACGAAGGTTAATTGCGGCGGTACAGTATAATATATACATCGTGAAATTCTTAATATCGTGAAAGATGTGAACAGATTTCGGAAATTTCAGTGTAAAGTCAAGGTTCTCTGGATCCAAGGCATCTTCAAAGTTCTCTATAGTAGTCCTGAGGATTGCTGATTCTCCTTATTACACGATATACATCGTTTGGGGTTTTTATTTTTGAGGAGACTGTTGGGTATGTTGACCTGATGTTTTCGTTGCATTTCCTCGATTGTTTTTATATCTGACTTTCATAGAGGGGGCTAGTTACACTGCTCAAACATAACTTTTTCAAGGTAAGATCAATTGATCAATATTTCAAGTTAACTGAAACATCATTCAATGATACACCAAAAAGGTACCCTTGGTGAGACTCGATACGGCGTACCGTTTTCGGAATATGATGAAGTTATTAATTATTATTTTTATTAATTAATGTGAATTATGTGAATTGAGAACTTTCTGTTGTGTAAATAAGACCTCAGCGATAACACGGATACATGTTAAAAATTGGAATTGAGGCTTTCTTTTCTTGTGTATAATTTTTTTTCTTCAAAGGCTTATTGCTTAAAACGAATAACGTTACGGAAATTTATTAGACAGCAAACCCCAATTATTTTCAGTTTTCTACCTATTCTAGAGACGGGTAACCGTCTTTTCGAAACACCAAGTATAATATATAAGGAAAAAAATTGTATTCATCGATTTCACTGCAGAACCAAATATAACCGAATACCTTTAATATTTAAACTTTGAGCGCGCTCGACAGTGTCATGAAATATAAATGAGCCCCACCTCTTTTTAATTATTCCGCTTGAACTGGGCAAAATTAAGCCGCTAATTGAAGGTCGGTCAAGTAAAATTCTAGGCGAAGACGACGTTGTGATTTTCAACGAGCCACTCTCGACAAGTTCAGACATGGTCGTTGAAAGTTTGGCACTGCTTGAGACGTTTTGTACGGTTTAGTTTCGAGTTGCCGGGGTAATTTGGGGTGTGGTGTTCGGTTTATTAGGGTATTTCAACAAGTCTTAAAAGAGGGTTTTTTTTTCGGATGAGACAGAATGCTGATGTTAGCACTGTTTGTTCTCTGGATAAGTTTAGCTAAGGATTTTTTTCAGTTCGAGATCCTCAAATTTGGGATCAACTGTCCAGTGAAAATATTCATGGAAATATCTACAGAGGAATTCAGATTCCTGTCTTCCATGATCTTTGATCTTTGAGAAGAATGAGCCATTCTTTGAGAACGTAAAATATCCATTTTGTTTAGTTATTAATTTTGAATCTAGGTTTATTCGAGAGTATCATCATAATAAAACTAAATTCATAAGTGATGTAGGAAACTGATTGCATATTTGAATATTCTTTTTAGAATGACCATCACTTCCTGTGGAATATCGAACAACATACCAGGTGAAGATAACTAATATCTGCAACACAAAAAGAATCAGAAAACCATAAAAAAGCAGTAAATAAAATTACCAACATTTGCTCTCTGACCGGGAGGGTCTTTCGACAAGGTCCGGACCTCCAAGCGATGATATTCCAAATCCGCAGGCGAACGAGGATCACTTATATTGGAAATTCATTTTCCATAGATTCCTAATGCATAACTTTCCACTTTAAATCTAGTGACATTTCGGAAATGAACTGAAAAACTTGTGACATACATCGATTTCAAGCGATGGACCACAAGCTCCGGTCACAGTTACGATTATCCAAACTGACATACAGGCAATGGATAATCTGTCAATTTTATTACCGTAACTTTAACCAGAGCTTTTGGTCCATCGCTTGAAATGGCTTATTTTATGTCGAAGTGACTTGAACTCATATTCATTCTATACAGCCCGGAATCAATGACTATATTCATATAAGCAACCAATTAGAGAATCTATTTGGAATTTTTGTATGACCATATAAATAAACCAATTGATTATCTTTATTATGGAGTGGAACATGAATATAAAATAAGTTTTTCCGTATTTCCACCCTATTTTCCTTCCTGTCATAAGCTTATGCGAAATCTATGAGAATCAGCAAAATACAATAAAATTAGATTGTGTTATCTAGGTCACCGAGAAATGCCTATTAATCCTAGGTACAATAAAGTCCAAGAGGTGTAATCAGTATTCTTACAGAAGTTAATTACGAAAGGTGAACTTGTGAATGGGCATAGAATGCACACAATGATTCCACGACATACCCTACCAAAATTTCATTCCTCCACTATTTTCAATGGATCAAATTGGAACAAATCGAAATCTACTTTATGGGCTTTGAAATGCAATATAAATTTGTCGTTTTCCCTCACAATATCTATTTTATTCAATTTGAACATGTACCCATATCTGTTGGCAATTTTTACCATATTGAACCTATGTTTCTTGATCTCTATCCTTTCATGTTTATATTCCGTTAAAGAAATTCCTCTAATCTTGATCACATAGATCTGAGCAGTCAAGCCACTGAATTTGGGGTTCCTCAAGGATCGGTGTTGGTTCATTACTGTTCATAATGTATTTGAACGACTTACCTGATGTGAATGACGAAGACCTGATGAAATGTTTGTAGATGATATCAGCTATATGTAATAACGCAAATCGAGGGAACCTAATAGAAATTGCGCAAATTATATCAACAAAATACGTTGGTTGACACGCAACCTCTCACCAAATGCTGTTGAGATCGTGCTGTCAATAAATATTGAAAACATTATTTCTCAGAAATTTTTTGGAAATTTTATTTTTATTTTTCATCATATTCGAAAAAAAATTCGCTCCAACCTGAAACTTTATATTTCACAGCAATGTAGCAAATTTCAATTCGAAACGGTTGATATTGTTGGAGATATTGGGAAAAAATATGTAAAATTTCGTGTATTTTTCTCGGTATCTTTGTTTTTTTGGAAATACCCCAAAAAATACTGATTCAATCATAATGAAACTTAGGCCTTAGGTGCAAAATTTTCATGGACAACTTTGTGCGAAATTTCGTGATGATCGTGTCATTAGAACAATTTGAAAATCTTTCTTAATTCAATTCAATCTGTATTTTGGGAAATATTGGAAAAATAAAATTTTAAGTGGGTATATCTGCGGAATCATTGGGTGGATTTTACCCATTACCGAATTCGGTCTTCTTTATTAGGCCCCAAGCAATACCTTCTGAAAAAAAAATAACTTCTGACTTCACGCTAAGGCTTTTCTAGGTTTTTTTTCTTTCGACTAGAATAGGATAAACCTGCTAGATTATTAGATATGCTGAGTACTTTGACAGGAGCTAGGACAGGTGGTGAAGAACAAGACTAAGTTGAACTAAATGCCGACGTTTCGTCCGTATATTCGAACTTTTTCAAGGCATGAATAACCAAGGACGTGATTCTCACTTCATTATTAGATATACTCAAGTTGAATCTTCATTGGATAAAAATTTAGGTTTATATTTTTTCCTAAATAGAAGAAACTCATAAGCTAGGAAGTCTATGAAGTTCCGACTTCAGAGCAATTAATATAGCACACAGTGAAAAGTTCATGTTTCATTGCAAGCACATACGAACTCAATAATAGTCCAATATCCACCGAAATAATCTGAACAAACTTCCTCACAATGTTAGGGTGAATTCTCCGATGTTCTACAATTTCATTGATCAAACCCTTCGTACCCCAGCGATAAAAGACTATCCAATGCCTCGGCAATCAACGTGGAATCAATAGACTCATTCTCGAGCTATCGCTCAGAGTTGAATAGAGACCGAAGTAATTAAAAGGTTTTTTCAATTCTTCTTTGTTGTTCGAAAACTCGCGTTAATGTTCTTTTGTGTCAGTTCTCTCGAGTTTGGCCATTTTCGATCACGATGTTCTATCGACATCCATGGAGATCCTGCCCGTTGAATACGGGGCAGCATCAAAAATTGCCGGACCATTCATTACTGATTGAGTTTTCGAAGTATGTTCCGGACTTTGATATTAATTGAATGTGGAAAAATTGCGATGCGAGTAGGGTGTGGAGAGTGTTTATGTGGTATATCGTAGGGCCATTCATTCTACCTCACACTTGATTGAAGAGGGTATCAGAGTGGAGGTTTCTGGTTTAATTAATTTGAGTTGAAAGAACCGGAAAGCGTCATATCGATAAGTGTTTGCTTTCGAATGGATTTCGCGATGATTGGAGAACTCAGTTTTATGCTCGATGAGTTTTATTCGAAGAGCAAATTTTGCTTCAAATGATTGAACATGATGTTTTCACCGGTTTTGTATATTACTCGCTTGATTGAAGCAGTTCAGAAGTAGAAACAATCGCAGTATGGAATTCTATGAATTGGAGGAATACACTGAGGTGAAGTATTCAAGTTTTATATTAATTTTTGCGCGCATGTTCTAGGGGAATGGCGTGCCATCATTTCGTCCAAATGTCTGTAATTTTCGAATTTTCAGCCGAAAATGCTCTCAAAGTACTAGGTTGTACTCACTTATTACAAATCCGGTGTCAAAATCGATTCTGTCCGGCTGTATGCACGATTAAAAACGTGCGGAAAATCCTATCGACTTGGAACTTTCAGAGTAGGTTGCATTTCATATACAAAATTCGTTAACGGGATAAATCGGCCTAATGGTTCAGTAGTTATAGACATTTGAAATTTCGAGGTTATATCCGTGATAATTTGGGAACTACTGAGACCATTGCATCGAATCTTGGCATTTAGTCGAAATATAACGACGCGCAACTTTGAGCAGAATTCCGTAGAGATCATACTGACAGTAATTTTGAAAAAAAAAATTTTCAAATTTTTTTCGAAGAAAATTTTTTTTCGGAAACTATTTATGATATTTAAAAACGAATTTAGCACAGTCTCTGAGCTTCATATGTCACAGCAGTGTTCTAAATTTCAGTTTCATACTATCATAATATCCGGAGAAATTTGAGAAAAATCTAGAAACAAAGACATGTTCAAAGGATAACACTTAAAGTTAACATACGCGCAAAAGTTGCTGACTTCACGTCTGCACTTTTCTAGGTTTAAAACTCTAGATTCCTCCAAATAATACGACAGTTTTCTTATATTCAAATTTCCCAGTTACGGCTCAGGTAAAAAGTATTCAAATATTTTTCAATCTATTCACACATTCCTGCACTTTCAAATTCAAATTCAATACAGAAATATATTCCACGCTGATTGGTATTGACAAAATACCAATGCATATCTGGAATTCATGAGAGCTCATTTATTATTGTGTGGAAATTAGTTCACTAAGCTTCATCATTGAAATTTGAAACACTAATCTTGGCCTTGGTATTGATGCAATATCCAGTTATTTCCACCATGAAGTTCTACACAAATTCATTTCTGCCCATTCTTATATTGCAAATTTCCTAATTATCGTGATTTTAATTAAATTCATAAATGAATTATACAAAATCACTAAACTGAACTGAAAACATTAATTGAACTCTAGAATTCCATGGAAAGTCTGTTCCAATTTCATACTTGCCTATTCCTATATCAGAAATAAGTTTATTAATTAATTATATGAAATCGCACTATTAACGTGAACATATTAACTGAATTGAAGTGTAGGAAGTCATGGAAAATATAGTACATAGACATGAAGACATAGTATTCATGGTTGTGGTCTGGTCTCGAAAAAAATAAATATTTCTATGTATTCTGTGGTAAGAATGAACGTGGGCGGAACTTAACTCACAGGCTCACTACAGCTCAGGGGTGGATACACAAAAATAGGATAATTTCTCGAATTTTCATAACATTCAACGTTGAATATCTCGGAAACGGTTAATTCAAGGAGAAATCATAAACAGTAATTAGGTATTTTGAGATTATTCAAATGGCCCATAATGAATTGAACTTAATCTGCATTGTTCATGCCAATTTCTTAGAGTTTTGCGAATCAGCTTGTTCATAATTAAGATATAGTGTTTAGTGTTATAATTTCAGAAAACTTCAAATCAAAAAATTGATTTCATTCGGAGTTATCATCTCAAAGATACGGAAGAAAGATCGATTTTTCTGAATGATAGTCTACGAATCTTGCGCCATTTTGCAACTCTGGAAAATTGCTCTATGATTTCTGTAATAAGGGTTCTATTGCACTCTAATTTAAATAGATTGGTTCAAAAGGCCAATCATTTCGATGAAATTCAAATTCGAACACCCCATATCATGAAATGAAAAAATTTTTCTGTATCCCTATTGAGGAACACATATTTTGTTGATTGAAATTTTGAAAATTTATAAAAACCGTTAATAAAAAGTCATAGCAATAGAGTATTCAAAAATGATTCCAGAAATTTCTAACTGAATAATAAGCACCAATTCAGTAGTTCCCTGGTCGGTGGTACTTAAAATAGATATGTGGGCAGACGCCCAGCTCCTTGATTCGCTATTAGTGGAGGGAATAAGACCACAAGGCGAAGATGCTAGAAAATTGGAGCAAATAAGTTCTATCCATCTAACATCCGAATTTAATTGAAGTTTCCGTCTCAAGCCAACTCCACAAATTGCTTGCCATTTAGCGGTGCAGTCCCCAGACGTTCTATTCCATATCGTCATATTAACAGAGGGCCATTGTGTTCACCGGCGAGGAATAAAAATGGAGTGGTAACTGAAAAACTTTCCAAAATAGTTGAACATATCCTCTTACCGTAGAATTTCTTAAATTGGACAATATCCTGAATTTACACACATCCTTACGGGCTAATATCGATTGAAGGGTATTTTGGAAGGATTTTGCATTATTTTCCAGATTTCGTCGAGATTCTCACCTTCATTATCTGAAAATGAAGTTTTGAAAATTGATCGAATTAATTGAATGTCCTTAATTCATTCATTTATTTCAATTATTTGAGCGAAGTCATCTCTAATTCATTTTTGGATTTGAAAAGTTCTCAAGTCTTTGTTCCTCGGTGTGAATGGGGGTTTTTCCTGAATCTGGCTTATTACTGCAAATGCAAATTGAAACAAATATATTATGGGTTTGATTCATCATTTTTCCAAATTACCTTCAGAAAATTTTCAAAATCAGATTTCGAAATTGGGGTTTGGGATTTGCCAGGCATGCACGAGGTGACAACGGTGTTTGGTAGAATAGCTCTTTCTGCTATAGAATAATGAAATATTTATTCCTATTCTGTGGCACATATGTGTTCTTGTCAATATAACCAAACAATTTCCGTTTGCGATTTGTCAGTAATGACAGTATGACAGTATGTGCTCTTCTTTTTCTATTCCTTGGTCGTTGTCTTCTACTCTAACCAGATCGAAGTATGGCTATCTCTGTTTTCCTGAGCAAAGTAAAACATTTGACGTCCTTTTCTTTCCGCGAAAGGTGAATTCGACGTTGACATATCGTGCACTCAAGACAAAATTCCTTCAAATGCAAACCCCCATTTTAATTTTTCAGTTTTAGGTGGTCAAACGTTCTTTTAAAAATATAATATTGAAATTATATGTTTAAAATGCGGTGTTCCAAAGGTTTTTCATGGAAGTTACTGCATTTTGGTTTAAAATAAAAACCCTCATTCAACTTGAAACGGCAGAAAAACATAAAAGGAAAAGTTTGAAAAGGCAGTATACGAATATCGAGTTTTCAAGTCATTTCTTCAGGAAGTTATTCAGTTTACGATTAGCCTAATAACTTAGAGTTATTAATTTTTGTGTTAGCGATCAGAACAATAACATAACTTCCGAAAGAAACACCTAATGAACTCGACATTTGTAGAGTAGGTTTGGACCTTAATTACGAAGGCCACTCAATGGTTATACGCAGCTATACCAATTCGAAATTTCAATTTCCCAATATTTTCGAAAGAACAAATAAGATCGAATTGAAATCAAGTACTTCATAGAAAAATGACAGTTTGGAAGGTTCACACAGAATTTCGTGAGAATTATATGATCAGAAGATCGCAGAATATTGAATATTTGAATGGAAAAATTTCTTTCTATTTGTTCTAATGACACGTTCACCACGAGTTTTGCAAGTAGTTGTTCATCGGGGTTTTCAAACTAGTTACAAAGTTTATCATGATTGATTCAGTGGTTTTAAGTTATTCCGTGAAAAACAACGATACCGAGAAAAAACAAAGTGTACATATATTCCCCAATATTTCCGAAAATCATGAACGCATCGACTGAAATTCGGTATACCGCTGTGGAATATGGAGCTCAGGGTACAAACTGAATATGGTGATTATTGAAAACAATTTTTTTTTCAAAAATATTTTTTTTCAATTTACTGACTGTACGATTTCATCATCAGGCCCCAACTGACTGCCGATTTTAATCGAATCAATTCAGTAGTTGGCATTCTGATTCGCGAGCTACCCTGAAAGTTTCAGGTTGCTAGCTTTGTCCGTTCTATAGTTTTCGCGTCCTCGGACGTTCAGATAGAATCGATTTTGACACCGGATTCGTCATCAGTGAGTCCAGCCTAGTCGTTTGAGACCATTTCCGCAGAAAATTTGAAAACTTCAGACATTCAGACAAAACTATAACAGGCTGTTCTCCCGTACATGCTAGCGGAAACCACTTCTTCAAACATCGCCCAAATTTTTTGATTATTTTTTAGCTCCAATCTCATTCACTGTTTTGAGACGATTTGAGAAGACAGATTCCAAACTCTGAACTCTAGCGTATCATTGTATTTATGAACCTTCAGTTGTGAAAATGAACCCCTTTTTTATGTAAGAAAATTATATACTACATAAAATTTGACTCCTTTTATCAGTGGTAATCCCAAATTTTCCGAAGGTTAAATCAAGTTACACCTGCATACTAGATATACATTTTTTCATCAGGCGAGGAAGATGTACAACTCTTTACCGGAGGTTCTTAAGGAGGAAATATTAAGAGTGAATTCCATAGGGTTGATGAGAAAGAAAATTAAAGTCTACATCAGATCTATTAACCGTGGGGCTGTTCATTGTTTGGTCGTACCTCCATCTATGTGAAGGTGTGAGTACGCGTTGTTGGGCACGGGGGCGTTTTTTTTTGTGATTGGTAGAACTGTTTCGACTAGGGGGCACCATTTCATAAATACGTGGGAAGCTGACAACTGACCCCAGGCACAACCTAACGGTTTCTATAGGGGTTATTGTTTATTCTCCATATGCATATTAGATTGTATAATAGAATACCTTTTGTATGGTGAATAAATTTATTATTATTATTATTATTATTATTTAATTTGAACAGGAAGAAATCTCATTGATGTTTAGGATATTTTCAGTAAGTGAATGGATAATATTTTAAGCAACTATTGTATTTTAGTTGATATCAGTTGACTAGTGTAGGTCTTCGAATACTGTTAGCTATATGCTTGCCTTATATTTATAATCATTCATTTGTCTATATAAATTATTCTCCATTATTTCTATTGTGATGAAGAATCATCAAAAAATTTAATTTTTTTTACTTCTATTTTCATCGCCATAATACCCCCTAGTATATGAAGTGAGCTTGAGCTAGTTTGAAAATTGAGTGTGTATCTCACACTCGAGTTATGAACTTGCTCGAATTCGCAACCGGAGTCGGCATTCTTTCGATAAGATTATTATGGTATTATTTGAATTCCAGCCAAACCTCTAATGATACAGCATACAAACACCAGAGGCGCTGCTGAATGCGCAACAGGTCTTTAGTAGCTAAGTTGGACATCCAGAGAGATTAGTTTATCTATGTTTCAAAAGACTACTGCTCGCGCTGCCGATACATAGGCAGTGTCAACTTTAATAACCAATCGGGTATTCCCCGTATTCATTACCATTATGTAAACCGAATAAGATAGCTGAAGACAAACTGCCATTAGTGCTGGAGTTAAGAGGCTATTTGTAGTCGATGGGCTGTCAGGTTTCGTCGATAAAGTGTCCCAAAACTTTACAACTTACGTTCGAGCTGCAAAAGTTCAGAGTGATAGACACCCCCACGATAAATTCAACTTGATGAGGGTGTTGTACTAGCTGTGAAGCTGCTTTAGCAATAAATCACTAGATGATGATCAGATTGCGTCTGAGCGAGCCCATTAGCTGCTGGTCGAAATATCTGGAGTGTTCGGGATATTATTGATGTCTCAGAATCAAGTTCGTATCTCACTGATATTGAATGTTCTCCAACTCGATGATATCGATTATAAAGTTTTCAATTCCGAGATGGATTTTCCCCGTGTTGGATTGAAGAGATTTTGGAAATGTGCCAAAACTGCATGTGCACCCACTTGCTTCTTCAAAATTTTCAGGAGAAGTACTGACGTAAAATCAGGCGCTTTTGCTTTCTGGTGCAATTTTGTAGCCAGAGCGTCGAAACTTTTTTTCGATAATTGATTAACGCTTATTTTGGTAGGATTTGGCATCATGTTGTAAGTTTTTTCTGGGTTTTCATCCCAATATCTGAAATAAACTATTAAAAATTTAATAAAATTGTTTATTTCAGGGAAATTCCCTTGTGAATTGCATGATTGAACTATTTTTCAAGGGCTGTTTATTGGAAAACAGGTTGCCGAATGAACAATACGGGAACAATGCACACTATAAACAGAGCGAACTGTGACGTTTCAGAGTACAAATCTGACTCTCTCATCAGACAAACGAGAAAATTTTCAGAATTTTTGCGCGCATGTTCTAGGGGAACAGCGTGCTATCATTTTTTCCGAATGTCTGAAATTTTGGATGATTGAGCCTAAAATGGTCTCAATCAACTAGGTTGGACTCACTGATGACGAATCCGGTGTCAAATCGATTCTGTCCGGCCGACCGTCCATCCGCCCGAGGACACGATAACTGTCGAACGAAGTGGGCTAGCAACTTGAAACTTTCAGGGTAGGTCGCGCATTGGAATGCTGCGGTTAAGTTCGTTAATGGGCCAAATCGGTCGAATAGTTTCGGAGTTAAAGCCACTTGAAATTTTGAGGTTATTTATTTTTTATTTCAGAAACTACTCAAGCGATTGGATTCAAACTTGGCAATTAGGTGGGGTATAACAACAAATTTTGCCAGGATCATATTGTCGGTAAATTAAAAAAAAAAAATTATCAAAATTTTTCTCCAAAACATTTTTTTTCCGGAAACCATTCATGATATCTGAAAAATTTCACTAGCACTTTAAGCTTCAAATTTCACAGCAGTGTACCAAATTTCAGTTCGATACGATCATAAGTATTGTAGATATCGGGAAAAAATATGTTAAGTTTCGAGGTTTTCTTCTCGATATCGTTGATTTTTTCGGTATAACTCGAGAAATATTGATTCAATCCTGATAAAACTACGCAGCTAGTTTGAAGGTGCTAACAGACAACTTCATGCAAAATTTCGTGATGATCGTGTCATTAGAACAATTTGAAAAAAAAAACGTCTGTGATTTTCTTATCATATCATCCTCATTAAATTCTGTAGGAACCTTCGAACTGTAATTTTCGATGGAGTACTGGATTTCAATTCGATCTGATCTGTATTTTTGGAAATATTGGGAAAATGAAATTTTGAATGGGTATATCTGCGAAATCATTTGGTGGATTTTACCCATTCACGAATTCGGCCTTCTTAATCAAGCCCCAAAGCAACTCTACAAATATCAAGTTTCTAAGTCGTTTCTTCCGGAAGTTATTGTGTTTACGGTCAACCTAACGGCCGACCGGCGTAAACATAATAACTTCCGAAAGAAACAACTTAGAAACTCGATATTTATAGAGAAGGTTAGGATCTTAATTATGAAGGCCGAATTCGTGAATGGGTAAAATCCTGCCAATGATTCCGTAGATATACCAAATCAAAATTTTATTTTGCCAATATTTCCAAAAATACAGATCAGATCGAATTGAAATCCAGTACTTCATCGAAAAATAACAGTTCGAAGTTTCATACAGAATTTAATGAGGATGATATGATTAGAAAATCATAGAATTTTTTTTTTCAAATTGTTCTAATGACACGATTATCACGAAATTTCGCATAAAGTTGTCTTTCAGCATCTCAAAACTAGCTGTGAAGTTTTATCAAGACTGAATCAGTATTTCTTGAGTTATACCGAAAAAATCAACGATATCGAGAAGAAAACCTCGAAATTTGACATATTTCTTTCCGATATCTCCAAAACTTATGATCGTATCGAACTGAAATTTGGCACACTGCTGTGAAATATGAAGCTCAAAGTGTGAATGGAATTTTTCTTTGGTATGATGAATGGTTTCCGAAAAAAAAAAATTTTTTGGAAAAAAATTTCGAAAAAAACTTTTTAAAAAGTAACTGACAATATGATCCTGACGAAATTTGGCTCTAAGTTGCGCGTTGTTATACCTCACCTGATTGTCAAGTTTGAATCCAATCGCTCAAGTAGTTTTTGAAATAAAAAATAAATAACTTCAAAACTTCAAGTGCCTATAACTCCGAAACTATTCGACCGATTTGGCCCATTAACGCAACCTATCCTGAAAGTGTCAAGTTGCTAGCTTGCTTCTGCCGACAGTTATCGTGTCTACGGCTGGACAGAATCGATTTTGACAAAAATCTACCTAGCCTTACGGTCGACTGCGTAAACACAATAACCGCAAGAAACGACTTAGAAACTCGATATTTGTAGAGAAGGTTTGGGGTTTAATTACGAAGATCGAATTCGTGAATGGGTACAATCCGCCGAATGATTTCGTAGATATACCCATTCAAAATTTTATTTTTCCAATATTTCCAAAAATACAGATTAGATCGTACTGAAATCCAGTTATTTATCGAAAAAAATTTCAAAGAGCACTGCCGTGAAGGCAGCAGCTTTTGCGCGCACGTTCAAATTCGTTGCCGAAGCGGTCATCTACATTCAACATGCGCGCAAAAGCTTCTGCCTTAACGGCAGTGCTTTTCTAAAATTTTTTTTCTATTACACTATGGCATCTGTGACGACACTCAACTACACTCAGCTGCACTGACAATTGGAAGTCAGTGAAGTTACTGATACTGTAAACTGATATTGTTTTACGGTCTGCCTAACGGTGGATTGTGAACGCAATAACTTTCGTGAAGAACAAATCAGAAACTTTATATTTTCAGAGCAGATTTGTAGATCAATGGCAAAGGATCAGTTCATCAATAGGTGAAATTCACCAACTTTTCCGCAGATATATTAGTTCTTGATTTTTTTCCACGATATTTTCGAAAATACAGATTGAATTGAAATATAGGGATTGGTAGGGATAATATGTTCATGCAAATGTTTGAATCTTATAAACCCATTCATGAATTCCACCTTCGTTATCGAACCCAAAGTTTCTCTACAAATATCGAGATTCGATATAATTATAGATACAATAACGAAAAATTCGAAGAAAATTTAGAAGAGTACGTTTGGTTGTTGGCAACAAAGTTAGACGATGGGTATGACTCATGGAGAAATGCCGTTTTTGTATTCCTAAGTATGCAACCGCCATTTAGCTAAAATTCTGGTACACTTTCGACTCAAAGGACGATCCAGATCCAGAAAATATTTTCGAAGAAAATCTCGATCATTTCTGATACGACCCTCACAAAAGTTAGCTTAGATTTGAGCAAAATTTAAAATACAATAAGACATTTGACAGAACACAGAGCGAAGATTTCATTGTAGAAGTTCATTGTAGCTTGAAGAGAATTTTGTGAAACTCTACAGTTTCTCGAAATTTCAAACACTTGTATCAATCAGTGAATCAGATCAATTGAGATGGTAGTGAAAAAATCCTAGTGAAAGACCCCGGCACTACAGATTTTTCTGGGGTTGCAAAATGGCGCAAGTGCTGGGATCACTCACTGTGTCGAATTTGAAATTCTTCGAAAATCCTCTAAATCGTCTAACGATCACATTCTTCAGTTAACTTGTGAGCTTTATATTTCAACTTTCATCTAGAAAGGTCAAAATTTCGCCCCAATTTTTATCTGTTAAGTCAAACGATATGTTCATAATGATCCCACCATATCTGTCATCAAATAGTGTGATAATTATTGACTTACGATCGAACTGCAGTATTTGCCAAAGAGAAACAGGGGGAAAATAGGGAGTACAAATTAAAATTCGCACCCCACCTGTGCGTTCAATTCAATTCGCTGAACAAAGGTAAATCAATTAGTTCTGCGTTTCCAAATGGAAATTCACATCATGTGAAATTCGTTCTTTTGATCTTCGAATTTTATGCAGAGCAGTCGGAATGAATCAAGAATGAGTATTTCATTTCATGGAATGTTTTGTTTTAGACGAATTAATGTGAGAACTCTGAATTCGGGCTTTGAAAGCTTTATTCGCGAATTGCGCGATGAAATAATGCTTTTTCGGATTGAGAGAGCCTGTAACGAGAAAGAACTCTGAACCTTTAATGGAAATATGATGGAAGTCATTCCTGAAAAATTGGAGTTTGAACGTTTAACTGTTACGAATTTACTTATAAGATTCAATTCACTTAGACTTCTCTTGAAACTTGAACACGACTTAGAACTAGTATCACATTTTAATTTTGCATTCTTTCAATGAAATGATCCTGACAAATCATTTTTCAATCAAGTACTAGATTTAAATTCGATCTGGTATACGATTTTAGAAATAGGTGCTAGAAAAAGGAACATCTGAAAGGGAATATCTGCAGAATAAATGGGTGTATTGCACCCATTCACGAATTTGAAACTCGTGAAAAACGCTCCATCAACCATGTTGCGTTCTTATATATTGAGAAGAAACACAACCACGTCCTCGTAAATTACGACTTCCCCCATTTAGGCAACAAGGTCACATTCAAGTTCCATTAAACCCCGTTTGTTTTTCGGGGTCAGGCACCTTTTCACGGTCTGCATGCTTAAACGTTGCCAATAGCCGCGAGAAATATTATATTTCGGAGAAATTTCGACGAATAGGAGAAGACGGGGTGTGGTTTTACAGGCTTCAGTGATTATTTTTCGACATTTTTTTTGGGTTTTACTCCATTTTTTTGTGAGAATGCACAATGTTAGTTTTTTTTATTTTTTACTCCATTTCATTTTCCCGAAAATTTTCGAATATAAAATAGCAGCATTGCGTATTCTAGAAATTTTTTGAACCATTTGCACGGAAAAAAAATTTTCGAAAAAAACAAACTCCTGCCTCCAAAGTCACCGTTAATTTCGAGGTATTATATTCTTTTAAAATGAAGTTAAGGACGTATTTATATCGCGTAATTCGGAAAATAAACGTCCCATCGAACTTAAATCTTGTTATCTGCTATATTTTATCTTTTATGGCAGTCATACAATCCTAACGAATATGGATTGAAAGATATTTTAGGAGGAGCTTGCATTTTTCCCCAGATTCCTGCTGATTTTCACTGAAAATATCTGAAGAAAAAATTATTAAGAATTATTATACATGAAATTTTTATTATTTATTATTATTCCTCATTATTTATAGAAAACGTCCTTGCTGATTGTGGTATTCAAATTATTTGTCAAGGGCAGTTTCTAGAAAAAATATTTCGACAAAAGTACTAGAATACGAAATAATTCAAAGAAACGAATTGTGTAAATTTTCTCTTTATTGTCTGATGAAGGAGTCAGATATTGTCTCTGAAACGTTACAGTTCACTTGATCTTGATCTTGATCTTTTGCATTATTTCGATACAGACAATATTTCATATATAAACTGCCCTCGACAAATAATTTGAATCCCGCCATCCTGAAGGGTGTTTTACATTAATAATTATCATTTTCAATTCTAATAGTTCTTTATAGAATATCGGTAGTGAAAACTCAGAAAAATCCTGCAAAATAATTTCAACGAAAGTGTTCACTCATTAAAACGACGAAATTTTTGAAATAATTACGAAGTTCCAATGAAATCAGGTAATTAAAGAGTTTTCAAGCCTTCTAAGAATTCTCGATATTTTGGCGTAATTATGGCTATTTTTCCTTGCGTTAAAGATAAGCATGACGATGAAAATGAGACTTTTTCAACCGCAACTTTATACTTCGTAAATTAACAGGTGACTCTCCTCTTTTTATATTTTCTATCCTCAGAATTTCTTATGTATCTTGAACAATTTTATTCAAGCTTGGATTGAATAATTAGTAGAAGTAGAACCATAACGATTTATTATATATTTATTTGAAATCACGGAAAGAATAATTTGTTGTTTTGTAAAAATCATATTTACGCGTCGTCATATACTGACGAGTTTGAATTTCATAGTTATAAGGATTCAGACCCAGAAAACACTAAATCACAGCAACAGTACAAAAACTGTACATCGTTGCTTAACTTGGAGTAACTTTATCGAAACGGACCGTATATCTTCCGCGGAACTGCATCGAAACTGTACAGTTCAAACTGTGTTTGAAGTACAGCAGTGTACTGCAGTTGTGCAGTATCTGTCACTTCGTAATGCAGTTTCTACGTAGTAATATTGCAGCAACTGTGCTACTACGATATGGAGTTTCTACGCGGCAATAATGCTGCAGAAGCTTGGCTGTATAACGAGACTCACAGGACTAAGACTCACCTTCGAAAAAATAATTATTTTTGCGCGCATGTTCTAGGGGAACAGCGTGCTATCGTTTTGTCCAAATGTCTGTAATTTTGGATGATTGAGCCGAAAATGGTCTCAATCGACTGGGTTCTCAATCGACTAGGCCGGCCGGCCGTAGACACAATAACTGTCGATAGAAGCAAGCTAGCAACTTGAAACTCTCAGGATTGCTTGCGCATCAGAATGCCGCAGTTAAGTTTGTTAGTGGGCCAAATCGGTCGAATAGTTTCGGAGTTATAGGCACTTGAAGTTTTGAAGTTATTTATTTTTTATTTCAGAAACTGCTTAAGCGAATGGATTCAAATTTGGTAGTTAGGTGGAGTAGGACGACGCGCAACTTTGAGCCAAATTTCGTCAGGATCATATAGTCAGTAAATTTTTTTCGAATTTTTTTCCCAAAAAATTTTGTTCTCTGGAAACAATTCATAATATCCAAAAAAAACTCACACTTTGAGCTTCATATTTCACAGCAGTGTACCAAATTTCAGTTCGATACGATCATGAGTTTTGGAGATATCGGGAAAAAATATGTCAAATTTCGAAGTTTTCTTCACGATATCGTTGATTTTTTCAGTATAACTCGAGAAATACTGATTCAGTCCTGATAAAAATTCACAGCTAGTTTTGAGATGCTGAAAGACAACTTAATGCAAAATTTCGTGATAATCGTGTCATTAGAACAATTTGAAAAAAAAATTTCTATGATTTTCTTATCATATCATCCTCATTAAATTCTGTATGAAATTTCGAACTGTTATTTTTCGATGAAGTACTGGATTTCAATTTGATCTGATCTGTATTTTTGGAAATATTGGAAAAATAAAATTTTGATTGGTTATATCTACGGAATCATTAGGTGGATTTTACCCATTCACGAATTCGGCCTTCTTAATTAAGGTCCAAACCTTCTCTACAAATATCGAGCTTCTAAGTTGTTTCTTTCGGAAGTTAGTGTGTTTACGCAGTCGGCCGTTAGGCTGACCGTTTTTATGGAGTTTTATTCGTATTATGAAGTTTCTGATCGATCAGAGCAGCATTTTCCGAAATATGATGTATTCGAAAAAATCCAAAATATATATTTTTTCAACTTTTCAATAGTAGGATCATCATTTAATTTTGCACGCATTTTTGAGCGTCAGCGATCACAAAAAAACTGCCAAATTTTGAACTGATCGCATCAGTACTTCTTGAGATATTGAGGTCAAAAACCTCGAAATTTCAAATATGTATTGTTCGATGGATTTTTCCCATTAACAAATCTAGCCAATGCAATTCAATATAGAACATAACCTGAAAGTCTCAAGTCGCTAGTCGTTCCAAATTTATCGGACATAATTCAATTCGACTCAGATTTTTCATCAGTGAGTCGTTAGAGACCACTTTCGGTAAAAAATTCGAAATTACGGACATTCAGGGAAATGATAACACGCTGTCTCCCAGAATAAGCGTAAAGAGGCATCGCATAATACAGTTCTAATGAAATCTTTGTGTCGTTCAGCGTTACAGGGTTTCATATCACGTCACTACAGGGAATGAGAGACTGGAAAAGTAAAGTAAAAAGATCGTTTGCCGGACTTGTATGGTGAAAGCAGCCAACAATTCTTTCTCACGAGCCAATTAGACATCGCGTGACCGTCCAATAATCACCATGACGTGTTGTGATTTTCTTGCACAGTAGCCCGTGATAAGCATAGATAACAATCGGATTATATGCAGATGAGGTAACTACGATGCTCAAATAGCTCTAATGAATCCGATCTGGATTTTGTTTTTTTTTCGAGCGTATCAGAACTAGGGGCGGTTAAATTGGACGAATTAAGTTTGGAAATAAATCTCGGATTGTTATCGGAGTATTTTAATGGTTCATTCGTAATCCAGTTTGTTCGAAAACGTGACCAAGTGAATTTCGTGAGTTGAGATTTTCTAGGGATTTCTTAGACGATAAAAGAATAATTTGGTGGCCTCATTCAGGGAATTGAATTTTCACAATACAATTGATGAAGAATCCAGTGAGCAGAAACTTTGGGTCAGTAACTGTACAAAGAAATATCTTTTCGAGAGAAGTATACTGATGGGTTGAAGACTCTGGAATTCTTTTCGGTGTGATATTGTTATTATGACCCGAAGGCATTACTTTCATCATGATAAGTTGCGAGTATTGGTGTCGAATAACTGGAAAAAATACTTCTTTTTTTAAGCTTGTTGTCTCATCCCTAGTCAGGGCCAGATTAAGGGTGTGCCGAAGGAGATATTTGCCACCAGCGTAACTAGGCGTAGGCTAACTAGGGGCGCACAATTATCATTTTTTGGAAATATAGTTTCATCAGATCAATCAGATTATAGGTCAATTCATTTTATTCAGCGGAATCAATTGTATGATCTCGGCAAAGCGACCATAGCGCAATCATCGATTACAGAGCCGAGTAGGACAATATTTGGCAAGTTTAGGACCGCGTTTTGGACCGAAAACTTTAGTGCATAATAGTAGGAAAGTGTCAACACCTAATATATTCTATGCATCTTCGTATGATCCATAAATATCCTTGGTTTGTCTCTAGTTGGTATGGATCTGAATGAATGTCAATGTTTAAATGTAAAAATTGAAAGCTTGTCTAAATGGCCAAAGCAGCTGAGAACATTTAAAGGAATGAATGAATGAATGAATCCTTGGTTACTCTGGTTACACATCTCATTACACATCAAGTTGTGAGAATTGTCACTTCTCTTAGGGCCGTATTTATAAATGCTCTTTGAGGCTTCCTTACTGAAGGCCGCCTTGAATTTCATTACATAGAAAAGCAAATTCAAGACAGCCTTCAGTAAGGAAACCTCAAGGAGCAACTATGAATACGGCACTTAATCATCTCTCGGCAGACCAAACATACTTTCATTTAAGTAGATTTGTTTCGCAATGTTATATCGTCAGAGATGGGAAAAATTCATTTCTGATTTTGGTTTGTTTATTTCATTTTACCTTATTGAAATGTCTTCGCAAATAAATGAAATTCTTTCTCTATTACGGAAAAACGAAACTTAAAGTGAAATAATCATTCTAAATCATTTCATGGAAACTGTATATCAGGCTTTTCTAAACATGTACTTAGTGACATTAGATGTCTAACACCCTGAAAGAATAATTTCATGAACTCTATTCTTTGGCACTGTGGTTGTCTGAAATCATGAATGAAAACATGCTCCACCGACCAACACACGCTAGCATCTTAATTCCAACACAGGCAACACATTAGCGCGTCGGTTACGGTCGCTCTCACTACGTCGCTTCTGCGGTTGTCATAGGTAGGTGCCAGAGGATTCAGCCTATCTGATGAGTTCACCTCTGGCACCGGGACGAAGCACCACCGAACATTCGCTAAGTTATTCTTTCTGGAGGTAACGCATCTATGTCACTAAGTATATATGTGGAAGGGTACCTGAAGAATATAAAACTGCTATGAACTCGAGGAACTTTTAACATATTATTGATATTTTGTTGTTAGTGATCGTTTGGGAATTCTTGGCGATATACGGAAATAACCAATCTTAGCAAGAACTCCAGTGCAAACAATTCCTCTAATGAATAAGGTGACTTTCAAAGGGCAGACTTGGTCTTTTCGAGAAATTTTTTGGTGTAAATGGTTGAAAAAACTAGTAACAATGCGCAATAATGCCAATTTTCATATTCAAAATTCTCGGGAAAATGAAACTGATTCGGAGTGAAAATTGAAAAAATAACCAACATTGCACATTCTCACAACAGAATTGAGTACATTCAAAAAAAAAATTACAAAAAATAATCATTGAAGCTTGCAGGAACTACGTTTTCTCCTATTAACAGTGGTAACCAGTTCTTTTAAATATTTTACCGCCCCATATTCGTAGACATGTTGCAGTGATAAAGTCTTGGGATAAATATAATTCCTTTCCGAATTCATTCCCAATTCACAATTGCTAGATTAAAATCTCGTAATTCAGAATGGAATTCGTATAATTTTTTCAACAAAGGTTTCATCAGCGATCCTTCAGAAAAAGGTGCGAATGTGGAGAAAAAGCGGAAATAATAGAAATTTTAGGTAATAGTTGTCCAATATATAAATTTGACGATGGTTTCGAGGCAATTTATTCGGTGTCTGTTTCTTTTTTGGGATGGATTGTGAACTTTGAATTAATTTAATGAGTAATGAATCATTTACTAGTTCCTATTGGTTTTTTCGTCCTCTTTTCTCGTTTTCAGATAGAAACAATCCAGAAATGCAGCAGTATGTTCTGAGAACGACGAGATGCTAATAATAATCAAATAATTCGAGTAGAACGATGTAGCTGCGCTTGCAACAATCGACAATCATTAGGAAACAACGAGTTTCGAGTGAATTTTCCCTAATAGCATTCGCTCAAGAAGGGAAACTGTTATGAATGTAATGAAAGAGTTCTCGGTGTGCTATAGTGGAAGATGAAATATGCCCTAGTTTTGCCAACACAGCAGTTCCCTGGATCGAGCATTGCAGGATGAACTTGGAATGGGGGAAATTATAGAGTGATTAGAACTAGATAATTACCATTTTGCCAAATGTCTGTAATTTTACAGTTCTTAGCTGGAAATGGTTGATGACTGATTAAGTTTACTGAAGGAGAATTCTTGGCAACATTTAATTCTGTATGGCCGATCGTATATGTTTAACTTTTGGAAAACAGGAAAAAACAACGGCTCCAGAGTTACAGCCATCTTGAATTTAATTTCCTCAATAACTCGAAAAATGCTGCTCCAATCAGATTGAAAATTGATTTGCGCTGTAACTCAGCTGAACATTCCATGAACTAAAAACAAAATCTGGAAAAACACTTGAAGGTTCATACAGAATTCCATGAGCATAATATTATCACAAAATCGCAGAATATTGAATATTTGAAGAAAAATAGAAATGAAAATTCAGTAAGATAACTTGAATGCAACCCCTTTGAAATATAACACATTCAAAAATGGTTAATATAAACAGAATATTATAGTGATATTGAATTCAATTGAACATAACAGTTTATCAACCCACCTGAAGGCTCCAAAACACAACAAAATTGAATTCTAGATGAAATGAATGTACACATCTCTGGAAAAGCTCGGACGTGAAGTCAGTAGCTTTTGCGTGCATGTTCAAATTCGTTTTGAAAGCAGTCATCTTTTCACGTTTTGACCACGCCAAACAAACCTACACTTCCAGAAGGAATGATTTGCTGTTTTCCTTAATAATATTATCCTCACGAAATTTTGCATGGACCTTCAAGTGTCATTTTCAGTCGGGTACTGGATTTCAGTTCTACCCAATCTGTATTTCTGGGAATATTTGGAAAATGAAATTTTAATGAGTATATCCACGGAATCATTAGGCATATTACTCATTCACGAGTTCGACCATCATTTTCTTTGTCATTTCTTCCAGAAACGGCCAGGAAATTGTGTTTACGATCATCCTTACGACCGCTCAGTAAGACAATAACTTCCGAAAGGAACAACTCTGAGACTCCATATTTGCAGTGTTGGTTTGAACCTTGATTACGATAGCCGAATTGGTAAATGGGTAAAATCCACCGAATGATTCTGCATATTTATCCATTCATTCTATTTTTTGAATATTTTCTATAATACGAATTAGATCGAATTGAAATACAGTACTCGATTGAAAAATGACAGTCCAAAGGTTCGAGCAGAATTTCGTGAGTATAAAAAGATAAGAGGATCACTGAGTAAGGAAGAGGGAGAAATTTAAATTTTTTCGCATGACATGATCATCACAAAATTATGCACAAATAGCCAACTACATTCATATCAGACTGATACTGAGTTCACTGCTTCAAAAAAAATTACGCAAATTTTTTTTGTTTTTACTAATGATAACGATTTCAACTAAATCTTGGAAGCAGTTGCGCGTAATTATACTTCAATTAACTATTTCAATCAAACATTAAAGTAGCTCCTGAAATACCACGGAAATAACTTCAACTGCAAAAGTTGATAAAGTTTTCGGTTCTCCTGTAACTGTGCTTACGACTGGGACTTTCCGAACAGAATCGATTTTGACACATCATAAGTGAGTCCAGTCTAGTCGTTTGAAACCAATACCAGTAAAAGTCAAAGACATTTGGACAAAACGATAGGAAGCCGGCCGTTCTAAAGCGCATGAGTGTAAAAATTTTGAAACTTATAGCATGGGTGAAATACAATAAATCCGTTATTAATTAATAAGATCAACTTTTCAAACGAGTCGTAACTTGCCTATTTTCCTGGTCTCTCAATATACTTTTCGAGGCCTAAGATCATTTTCGGTATTTAAGCGACTTTTCGATATCTGACATAGTTTTCAGTATCTGAGATAATTTTCGGTATCTAAAATACATTTCGGTAACTGATATACTTTTCGGTATCTAAGATACTTTTCAGTATCTGAAATATTTTTCGATATCTGAGAGACTTTTTGGTATCTGAGGGCTCTTTCGGTATCTGAGATACCCTTCGGTATCTATAATGCTTGGCCTTTCGGCATCTGGAATATTATTTAATATAGTTTTCGGTATCTCAGATCCTTTTCAGTATCTGCGATACTTTTCGGTATCCAAGATACTTTTCGATATCTGAGATACTTTTCGATATCTGAGATACTTTTCGATATCTGAGATACTTTTTGGTATCTGAGATACCTTTTTGGTATCTTAGATACTTTTTTGAGATACAAGATAAGGTCTCCTTTGATAGTTTTCCGAATACTAGTTACACTTTGCCAACAAATCAAAGAAAATAAGATAAAGTTACTAATTAGATACCCCAGGGTAACTATTTCGAATCTTTTTCCGTTTGAAAAAATTTAATACTTATTGTTATACGAAATTGATTTTTCCCATAACACTTATTAACATGACTAATTAAGTAATAAAAAAAACAAAGAACACTTGGCCAAAGTTTCACGGTTTTCAATTGAAATATTCGTTTAAATTCATGTTTCGGGTTGTATCCCATTCTCAAAACTTATTGTTATACCCAATAGGCAATATTGTTGCAGAACGCGAAGTACTTATCATACTTAATATATAACTCACAATTCTGGTAAACTCTTCTTCTAGACATACAGGTACCCTATCCCGGTAAATTGGCCTGTCAAAAAAGACTGAATGCCGTCATTCAACTCAACTATATGCCACTGTTCCAGTTGAAAAGATCAACACTGTTTTATTCCTTATCTATCACTCCAGGACGCAAAATGTCGTCATATATAATTACGAATTAAAATTAATTTCGGGATGGATTCAAGTTTGAATGAGTTTATCGTCAACTTTGTTCCATGCGCGAAGTTGCACCCAATTCAAATATATATCAGGCAACACTTCATAAAACTCGTTAACGAACCGAGTTGTGCAACAACTAATTACGCAGTTTGTCGAGATTTCGCCTGAATGTTTCTCCTACAACTGATGTTTTCCGACAAATTTCGTGCTGCCTGTATGGGTGGTTTCCCAAGAGGAAACACTTTTTCTGCTATTGAAGCAGGTTCGGATTTGAAATTAATTATTCCAGGGTGTTGAGGATGCTTAATAACTCCAGTTTCATATGTCGGTTCAACGTGTAAGAGATTAATTTTGAGACTAAGAATAGAAAGAGAACTTTAGTATGAACTTTGAAAGCAAACAATACCTCGGATATAACGGGGTGTCTATTGGAGGCCAGAGTTCGTTTTTTTGAAAACATGCGCACTTTTATATTGAAGACTTAGGTACATCCCCAAAAAAAATTCAATATATAATCACTGAAGCCTGAAGCACGACACCCCGTTTTTTCCTATCATCGTTTTCCTATTATTCCCGAATTCTTATATTCCTAGCGGCTATTGGCAACGCTAAAGCATGCAGATCGTGAAAAAGTGCCTGACCTCGAGATAATAACGAGATTTACTGAAACTTGAATTTGCCTGTGTAGGCCAAAATAGGCGAGGCCGTCATTTACGAGCACATGGTATTGTTTGGTTTTGAGTTTTGGTTTTTTAAACGCAAATCATATGAATCAAAAATTCTAGAGAAGCATTGATGTGATGTCATCAGCTACTGCGTCAATGTTAGCGAATTCCTGAGAACAAAAAGTTTTTTATTGTTCTTATAACATGATCACCTAAAAATTTAGCGCATGTAACTGGTTTCCGAATTTTATAATGATCGAATGAATATTTTCAGAGTTGAAAATATTGAAATAACAACGTGAAAAATCATGAAACATACACTTTTCCCAAATATTCTGAAAATTGAAACTGAATCAAATTTAAATTAACTTCACACTGTTGTTCAATATTGACGTCAAGATCTCTGAGAAATTTCAACCAAATCTGGGGACTCGTCCCAAACAAAATTTAACGAAATTGAAAAAACTCTCAACAGAATATTATGTATAATAATTATATACACAACTGTGTATCGATTTTCTATAACATATAATCAAGTCGGCTGGGTGGACGGAATCGTTCCCGATATCTAGTTCATCATAGTCATCTAAGACCAGTTTCGGTAAAAGAACTAGAAAATAACGGAAATTCAGGCAGAAAAAATACGATGTTTCCCTAAAAATTGCGATCAAAAACAAAAATCTGATTTGAGAGAAGAAATCTGAATTGGAAACTGATGATGAGATCAGTCATTTTCGGCTGAATGCTGTCGATACAATTCCCTCTACTGTCTGAATTTCTTCAAATTCCGCAAAAAAAAAATAATCACCTGAATAAGCTGCCCAAATAACATGCCCTACTTTTATTCTGCGAAGAAAGTACACTGCAAAAACGATTACATTTTTCAAACAGATAAAAGCTGTGGATGAATAAACAAATTTTCCCACGTAGTGATGATTCTATACACATGAGAGTTCTCTGAAAAATATATATTACGCTGATCAAAGCGGATTTCAACTTGGAATTAATTAGACACACTAGGGAATCAGCAGGGTATTAAAAATGTTCCATGGTTTTGGATTCTAATCAGAAAAATGTTGCCTGCTTCAGTTTGTACTCATCAAAACGAATTCTCCTGATGGGAAAAAACCAAATTCAATTTTCTCTCTGAGTTTATGTTTGAGGATTATTAACATACATGAAAAAATAATTCTGAGAATTTTGTATGAATGAATTACCCATTCATCAAAATGTCTACTTATGAGATGGATATTCAGTTATATGAAGTAAATAAGTCGTAAGTAATAAGTGTTCGAAGTTTTAGGTTGGTTCTCATGAAGGGGTATTCAGTACCCATGAATCTAAAGCTGATTTTTTTCTCTTCCGAAAAGAAATCAAAAGAAAGAGCTCCAGTAATAATAAACTAACATAACCACGAGCAGAAATATATGTCGATAAATCAGCAAATATTCACTTGATTGATAAGAGCTAATCATTCAATCAACCTAATCGTCTACACCGAATAACCGGTGACCAAGGGGTATGGTTACTGAAATTTCAAGGTTATTACCGATCTTCAGATCACCTTACCTTGGTAAACCGCAGAATGAGATTCTACATACTTATCACCTGTTAGACGGAATAATATATATAGTATAACTACTTACAGTGCGCCATCTGTCAGAAGTATCTTGCGTATTCTACCCTTTGAGAGCAGAATACTTTGATCGATGTGTATGACGTTCATCCTTTTGTCTTTACAGGTCACTGCGTCTGCGATATTGCAGTTTAGAGCATCCGTCATGACTTGAAAATACTCGGTGGTTATGTTAGTTCATTATTACTGGAGCTCTCTCTTGTCCGTTAAACCAATTCCTATCTTAGATGTTTGACGTTGTCGTCTTTCGGGAAACCACATGAACCGAGTGTTTCCAAGCCGTGACGGATATTGTAAACTGCAATTTTGCAGGATTCAGTGACCTGATACGATAATAGGATACGTCATACACACCGGTGAAAGTATTCTGCACTCGAAGGTTAAGATTCACGACGGCGTATTAGTGCCAAAAAACATCTGGCCATTGCGAGATTTAATCTGGCAATTTAAGGTAGTTCGAATAGTAATCATAATGATCCGTTAGGCCTAATTAATGATGTGTTTGAGCTTGATTACGAAGGTGGAGTTCGTGAATGGGTGAAATCCACCCGATCATTCCGTAGACAAGCTCATTCAAATTTCATTTTCCCATGAATACAGATTGAACTGAATCAAAATCCAGTACGAACTTGATTCACAAATGTGAGCTCGAAGGTTTATGCAGAATTTCTTGAGGATAATATGATCAGAAGATATCCAAATATTTCCATCAGGAAGTGAAGATGCGTTTAACGGAGTCAATACGTGAAAAAATGACAGCCACAACGGATTTGAATAAGCGCGCAAAAGCTGCTGACTTCACGTCAGTACTTATCTAGGATGCATTCACTTGCTATTGCTTTATTTAAACAGAATCAACTTATGGACAATTTTTTTATAATAGGTAAAGCTACGTTGGGTGGGATGAATATCTGAATGGCTGACCACTCTAGCTACCAAAAAAAAATCGAACGAAGGCGTAGGAAATTTTAACTTCGAGTGCTTGATTTTCGTTAGAATTAAATCATTTCATAATGAGTTGAGGATGCAGTATTTTGCGCATAATGAATTCCCTTTCCTCGTCTAAAAGTGCCAGATTTTTTCCGTCAACTGTCAGATCAGAACTGGCAATTGCCAGATTCAATCTCGCAATTGCCAGATCAAATGTCGCAATTGTCAGATTAAATCTGAAAATTTCCAGATCAAAAACGCCACTTCATTTTGAACATTTCAACGAGCTCGACTTTTTCTGCGTACGTCAGAGAAAGTCACCACTGAACTTTTAGCGGATATTGTCCCTTTTGATATCAATCTTCGTAATCGCGTTCTGAACCAACCACGGAAAATTAGAGTTTCTAAGGTATGCCTTTAAAAAGTTATTATGTTTACACTCGGCCAGAGGCCGGCTGTATATGCCACTAACAGAGCCAGAATACTCAACAGACATAGGATCACTTAACGCTTCGGGATCAAACTCGGGCGCGCAAGCTGATGACTTCTAGTTTGTGATTTTCTTGATTTAACTGATGAACCTAGTTTTCAAACTATTCACCAACACCTGAGTTCATCAAATTTTTTCCAATTTTCCGGATTTGATAGTCTAAAATATCTTTGACCGTTGCACTAGAAAGTTCTTTCGACTCCAGTGATTTGTGAACGGCTGTCTTTCGTGTCAAGTGATGATCTGTGACCCAACGATACAACATGTTCTTTGGAATGCCTCAAATTCAATAGCTATTTCAAGACAATTTCTGATAAGGTCAACTTCTCGAAACCGAACAAAAGTTTGATCACAAAACTCGTTCACTATTCGGAGGCTAGGAAGCAGAGAATTATTCAGCCACCAATTACGTGGCTTGTGCAAAATTGTTTCCGAAACTAAATCATTCCTCCTTGGAATAAAACACTTCGTAAATGGCTTAACTGCGGAGTTTATCCAGTGATTCCGACACTTCAGCAAAACGTGCAAGAAAGTTATTTTGTGAAACTCGTTACGGGAAACTGAATGAAAGTTATTAATTTATGCATATACCTGGGGCGAGACCTACACGAAAAGGGCTCATGGTGTGACTGCAGAATCGTATTCAGGATCGAATTCTTTGCTCGGCACGCAAGCCTCGTAGCGAAAATATTTATGTACCAAGGGTTTTCAGTTGATATGCATGCTCTTTGAGCCGTGGACCAAGGGCCCTAGGACTCGTAATACACCCTAGATAATACACATTTATTTTAATGCACTTGCTGCATAAATAAATATTTTCACCACAAGAGTTGAACAAGAATATTCTGCCGTGAATATGTTAATGCAGTCACATTTTCAGAGATCTCATGATTCTAAAGAGTAAATTTTAAATAAACCTATGTATTTCTTAGCTACAGAGTATAAACCTGAGTTGTTCTACCATAAATTTGATGTTTCCAGATATTTCTATGGAATTTAACTCAAGTTCTCCCAGCATTAAGAAACATATTTTGATGTATATGGTGTCACTCGTTGAACAATTGAAACATCAACTACATAACATCAATCTCTAGAAAAGCACTGATGTGAATTAGTTTTCAGTTTTTCTATGCGTTTTCACACCAAATATCTGAAAAAAAACGCTGCAAATTTCACACAAGGGTTTATTTTCTCAGTTGAATAACCCAATATACCATGAAATAATTCATGTGAACATTAATCTCAATAAATACACTTGTATAATTAAATAACATTTCCACATGCAGAACGCTAACTGAGTAGCAACATTTAAAATAATATTTTGAATGAGAAGAGACGTTCCACAGTCGTTTCACCTCTTTGAAAATCTTACTATTTTTCACAATTATTAAATTTCGTGTCGGTATTCTACAACTGAAAATGAACTTCAAATCAGATAGGGTTTTTTGAGATATTAGGGAAATAACCTCAATATTCGCAATGGTCACGAAATTTTTTGCCAATATCTGCACAAATAAATATCGGTCAAACTGAAATTTGAAACACTGTTTCTAAATGTTGACTCTGACACCTCTACCAAATTTCATTAAACTTTGATGATTATGTATCCGAAAAAAATGTTTAAAAAAAAAATTGGATTTTTTCCAATACAATTCTCACGAAATTTCGCATTAAATCGAGTGTCTATATTTCACAATTAGTCATGATGTTTCAATCCGAACGCGTTCGTATTTCTTGATACTGAGGAAATAAACTCAATCTTTCAAACTAACACCAATACGAAAAACAAAATTCAAGACTTTCCGCTAATATCAAATATGTATATGTGATTTCTACTAGGATTCAATATTGATGAAATGAAAAAAAACTCAACCTTCCTGTGAAATTGATCTGAAAGAAATTTTTTCCACTGTGCAGATATCCGATTCACTTGATTCACAAAGTATCCACCACACAAACGGAAAAACTAAAGTTATTTTCAATAACATTTCTGTAACAATTAAATATATCGTGAACCTCATCAGGTTGAATTCGAAAGAATAACTCTAGATTATAAATTTCGTTATTTGTTACCGTTGTCAGATACACTCAACCAAGAGGGTGTCAAATCCGAAAGTCTGTTTGATGCAAGGACGTAAAATTCAAACAAGTAGTTTTCCGACAACCAGATGATGATACATGCGGAATATTTTTGTATACGCTTTATCTGTTGTCTTAGGTCACGACCCCGCACAGACCCCATTCAGAACAGGTAGATAGATCATCGGCTCCTAACTTTAGTCTAAGGCTCCAACCCTCAGTATTAGATTCTCGACAATCGACAATTGCGAGAGATGAGATTTGCGGTTTGTTATTGATTTTTTTGCACATTATATCCTCCAATTTGATTTATCATATAAATGCTCATTATTTTTTATATTCACGCTTATTTCAAACTGTCAGTACGAAAGATATTGGATTTCGATTGAAACCAGTAACGGATATCCACATGTTGACTATAATTGTACTACGGAAACCGGAATTGATGGAAACCTCCGATCAACCGAATCTTTTGGAAATCTGCATTATTTTAAATTACGCTACTTAATTCGCGTTCTGCATGTGAAAGTGTTATTCAGTTATAAAAGAGTATTTATCGAGATTTCAATGTTTCAAATGAATTTTTTCATGGAATTGGTTTTTGTGTTCTGAAAAACCAATGATTTATGAATGAAATAAAAGTTTTATCTAAGATATGAATGAGCTTCATGAAGAAATTTAATCTTGAATGCCGTAACCCGCAGGGTGATTTTTCTAAATAATAATTTGATCCGATTTTCAGTAGTTATGTTTAAGATTTTGGGAGAGAAAACCCAAAAATATTTAATCTGAACTACTTACGATTATGAAATTGTCAAGAACATCGATGGGGCATTTGCAAATTATGTTGTGGTCATCGTCTTTTAGATGTATGATTCTGGATGAAAAGTTAACCGATTATTCCAGTGAATTCCAATCTTAGAACCCAATGCGATGATGTCATTTTCGACATTATTGGAAATTTGCAGCGTTTTTCTTCATAACTCAGGAACCACTGGTCGGAAATCATCCGGGTAAAAATTTTTTGGTTTAGTTTTGTAACAGTAATCAACGTTCAGAGTTTCATGAAAATTCGGTGGTAAGTTTTCTAGAAAAATTTTTTTTCCCACCAACCCCCCATTTTGAGCCCTTAGGGTACACTGATCTTGCTGAAAAGCTTGGAGAATCAATCCCGAGCGCCACACGATTTTTCTACCAAGTTTCACTGATTTCGGTTCAGTACTTTCTGAGAAAAGCCCCGAACGGCGGACGGCGGATGGACGAATTTTTTTCTTCATTAGTTTATTCAAATCTACATACTCCAAAACGTAAACTGTGAAATTTTCAGGTGGGTTAAAAATTTTTTTTCTTGGTCGATCACTAAGGTTTATTATTTGATTTTATCGAATGATAAACCAAAACGGCCAGACCGTAAACCTAATAACTTCCGGAAGAAACAACTTAGAAACTCGATATTTGTAGAGACGGACAGACCGTAAACACAATAACTTCCGAGAGAAACAACTTAGAAACTCCATATTTGTAGAGAAGATTGGGACCTCAACGAAGGCCGAATTCGTGAATGGGTAAAATCCACCCAACGATTCCGCAGATATACCCATTCAATATTTTATTTTCCCAATATTTCAAAAAATACAGATTAGATAGAATTGAAATCCAGTACTTTATTCAAAAATAACAGTTCAAAGATTCATACAGAATTTAATGAGGATAACATGATAGGAAGAATATTAAATATGTATTTGAATGAAATTTTTTTTTTTTTCGAATTGTTCACACGATCATCACGAAATTTTGCACAGAGTTGTCCTCTGATATCTTCGGACTGGTTCCGAACTTTCATCACGTTTGAATCAGTATTTCTTGAGTAATACTGAAAAAAACAACGATATCGAAAAGAAAACCACGAAAGTCTACATATTTTTTCCCGATACCTCCAAAACTAATAGCCGTATCGAATTGAAATTTGGTACACTGCTGTGAAATACAAAGTTAAGCGTACAACTGGGACTGTTCTCGAATATGAACAATAAATTCTGAAAACAACAATTTTTTTCGAAAAGCATTTTATCGAAAAATTTTTTTCGATTCAGTGATCATACGATTTCAACGAAATTTCGCTGAAAGTTGCGCGTCGTCATGGTTCGACTAACTGCCAAGTTTCAATCTAATCGCTTCAGTAGTCTCTGAAATTAAAAAATAAATAACTTCAACACTTCAAATAGCTATAACTCCGAAACAATTCGACCAATTTTGCCCATTTCGAACTTAACCACGGCATTGCAATGCGCGAGCTACCGTGAAAGTTGCAAGTCGCTAGCAAACTCCGTTCGACAGTGATCCTATCCACGGCCGGCTGGACAGAATCGATTTTGACACCGTATTCGTCATCAGTGAGTCCAACCTAGTCGTTTGAGACCGATTTCGGCTCAAAATTAATAAATTACAGACATTTGGACGAAACTATAGCACGCTGTTCAACTAGAACAAGCGCGCAAAAATAAAATATTCATTATTTCTCTGTCATAGACAGTCGAGAAGCTCCGATTTGCTTTTGCGTTTCAAGAATAATTCTGGTGAAATATGTAATTATTTACAGGGAGAAACAAATTCATCTTCCAGCATGTTCAACGACCTCAATATGTGCACCATATATCGTTATATGCGCTGAAAAGTAAATCTCCAATTAATGAATGGAATATTCCCCCGAACTGATGGGATTAGCTTTCAAGATCACTTAAGTATATTTCCACTTCAGTAAAGTCGGAAAATCTGAATATAACAATCAGTTTAGCTATTCTGGAAACAGGATGTACGTAAAAGTCTATGGCTCTGGAATAGCTTACTCCAATCCCAAACAACAGGGGAGTACATAGGGTGGAATAACGTAGTTAAGCCACGTCTTTTGAGGAGCAAGATGGAATACTGGATAATTCCGGGAGAAAACTGTTGAGATTTCTGAGAACAGGGAAGTATTACGTTACTAATTAATTATCCAGTTTCAGCAGCTGGAGCAGATACACGTTCAGCTTTCAGTGATTCTTTCAGGAGGTTCGCTCGTTTATCATTATTTAGTAGGAATATTTCTCGATTCTTTGATGAAGTATACTTTGAAAGTACCGCCTCGAAAATATTCGCAAAAAGCATTACATATATCTAGTTGAGGAACTATATTCATTTGAAGGAGAAGATTGAGAAAAGCATGTACTTCACGTAGGAGCTTTTGCGCGCATGCTAGTAAGTCCATCCACGCCTGAAGATTCTTTTATATACGGGGAGATTATCGGAGCGCATGTGTAAGTTTTTTGTGTGGATCGGTTCAATGACCGCTCCCGAAGACAGTAACTCTTCGAAGGAACAGCTAATTGACAATTTAATTAACCAAATATTTGGTTAAGCATTCTAGGAAAGCATTGTCCTGGCGTCAAGATGTCGCATTAGTAGGTGCGAATGCAGAAAAAAGGAAACAATAGAACACTCAGTTAATAGTAGTCCAAGATATAAATTCGACGATGGTTTCGAGGTAATTCACTCGGTGTTTGATTCTTTCTTGGGGTGGATCGTGAACTTCAACTAAATTTAATGAGTAATATATCATTTACTAGTTCATATTGTTTTTTTCGTCTTCTTTTTTGTTGTCAGGTGTGATTTCGAGTTATCAACCTGCATCAAAAGGAAAGAAGTTGTTGATGAAAAGGCGGCCCTTCAATAACAAGTAACAACTTCACGACACTCATACCGGGAGACAGAGTTTTTTTTGAAGTTTTTTCTGTGCTCTTGTATCATACATGAAAATGTTTGGTACCCTGTTCACATTTCCTCTGCTAATACTGTGATAACACATACCGTTTAGCAAATAAATGTACTGCTCATTCTCAAAAAAATATAGTATAAATAAATACATTGGTAACGTACCGCCACACACTTAGAAATTCTTTTTGCGAACTTCTGATCTTATGATCTGCACGATTTTCTGCATAATTCTTAAAACTGTATTCTCGGAAAGATTATAGAATACACTTTTGTATCTTCGGAATCATTCGGCTGATTTTTTCCATTCATTAATTGTACCCTGTAAGCTCTGCAATTCAGTGTAATTCATCCAATGATTACTTAGATATACCCATAAAAAAATCATAGTTCGCCAATATTTTCAAGCATACGTACTGTCGGACCCCTCTGAGCAATCCAGTGGTTGACAAAGTTTTCATATAAAAATTGCCTGGCAGCAGTGATATAATAGGGTAGCTCCATCTTGCTGGAAAATCAGACTTTGTAAGGATTAAGCTAGCGACTATTAACAAATTTCCCCAGAAATATTCCATAACGTTAGGCGGAGGTTTGTACGAAATTCATACTATTTTATGAAAGTTGTTGGGGCTTAATTCAAGTATTTGTTAAATTTAACTTTTCAGGTTTTTCGGAAACCATTCATCATATCCAAAAAAAATTATACTCACACTTTGACCTTCTAATTTCTCAGCAGTGTACCAAATTTCAGCTCGATACGATCATAAGTTTTGGAGATATCGGGAAAAAATATGTCAAATTTCGAGGTTTTCTTCTCGATATCGTTGATTTTTTTGGTATTACTCGAGAAATACTGATTCAGTCCTGATTAAACTTCACAGCTAGTTTTAAGATGCTGAAAGACAACTTTGTGCAAAATTTCGTGATAATCGGGTTATTAGAACAATTTGAAAAAAAAAATGTATATGATTTTTTCATCATATCATCCTCATTAAATTCTGTATGAAACTTCGAACTGTTATTTTCGATGAAGTACTGGATTTCAATTCGATCTGGTCTGTATTTTTGGAAATATTGGAAAAATAAAATTTTGATTGGGTATATCTACGGAATCATTGGGTGGATTTTACCCATTCACGAATTCGGCCTTCGTAATTGAGGTCCAAACCTTCTCTACAAATATCGAGTTTCTAAGTTGTTTCTTTCGGAAGTTATTGTGTTTACGCAGTCGGCCGTTAGGCTGACCGTAAACACAATAACTTCCGGAAGAAACGACTTAGAAACTCGATATTTGTAGAGTAGGTTTGGGGCTTAATTACGAAGGTCGAATTCGTGAATGGGTAAAATCCGCCCAATGATTCCGTAGATATACCCAATCAAAATTTTATTTTTCCAATGTTTCCAAAAATACAGATCAGATCGAATTGAAATTCATTACTTCATCGAAAATAACAGTTCGAAGTTTCATACAGAATTTAATGAGGATGATATGATGAGAAAATCATATAAATTTTTTTTTTCAAATTGTTCTAATAACACGATTATCACGAAATTTTGCATAAAGTTGTCTTTCAGCATCTTAAAACTAGCTGTGAAGTTTAATCAGGACTGAATCAGTATTTCTCGAGTAATACCGAAAAAATCAACGATATCGAGAAGAAAACCTCGAAATTTGACATATTTTTTCCCGATATCTCCAGAACTTATGATCGTATCGAACTGAAATTTAGTACGCGCGCACGTTCAAATTCGTTGCTGAAGCGGTCATCTACATTGAACATGCGCGCAAATGTTGCTGCCTTCACGGCAGTGCTTTTTGAAATTTTTTTATGAAGTGGTTGGATATAAAAACAGCCGACCTCAAAGTTATTGTTACAGGAAGTTATGTCGAGTCCAGAACTCAATTGAAATATTTATATCCGGAATCCTTTCAGCGCCAACTTCCTATAATGAAAAATCAAAAATCCTACGTAAAAACTTCAGCAGGACATAATATTCCTGAGAAGTTTTGTGTTCGAAAAGGAATAACAGAATTGGTGTGAAATTGAAGTACATTCAGACATATAAATCCATATAATCCTTCTTCTTTTCAAAAAACTAACGAATGATAAGTTTTTGAACATGGAATTTTACTGCTAGAAAATAATGATCCAAAAATTTCAACAGTAAACTTTCTCGAGATGTGAATCTCCCCAAATAATACATATTTATGTGCTGTTTTTTAACATCAATCGGGAATTCCAGAATAGCCGACTCGACATAAAATACATCGTTAAGAAAACATCGGAACGTGAGGTTGAATTTGCATTTCGTATAATGCACAGGCAGGCAGAAAGTGTTCTACCGTATAATAACATCGTATGGAAAGATGCAGAGACAACGGTCCGTTGATGGGAACAATGTTGCCTTGGTCAGCCGTTCACCGGTCTCATAGGCAACATTTTCTGCCTAGGTGGGTTATTTTCATGCAGAATGCTCAGTATATTCGTAATGGCCAAAACGTGCATAAATTGTCTGGCAATGAACATGTTATTGTGTTCTCCCCATTCCGTTAACCCGAAGGAAAAAGAAAGTTCCAGAAGGCATCAAGCAGGCTGAGTTTGCATGTGGTTAAGCGAATATTGTATTTTCTTGAGGGAAATATTTTTTTTGTGTAAATTCGGAATATGGTTGGGATCGGAGTTGCTTGAATTCAAAAACTGATGCAATGAACAATAGGTTACAGGCTATAGTTTTTCCTCCTTTTTTCGCTTTAATACTCCGGATTTATACTGAATACAATCCAGAACGTCCAAGAAAGGTATAAAAGTAGTTGTGACATGTCTGTTAGTGATATCGGTGTTTTTATCATCCTCGAAATGAATTATAAAATATTTGATTGTTTGGAAAGAAGTTGTGTTCACAATATCACTTAGGTATCAGAACTGTGCCGAAGCCTTGTGCTTAGTGCTCGTGAAAGCACTCTAAGCACTTTTGTGCTCCTAAGCCCTGTGCTCGCAAGCACAATATTAAGCCGGTATTTAGTGCTTCGAGAAGTTTTTGAGAAGGCTTAGTGCTTAGTAATTCGAAAAAGTGCTCCTAAGCACCGCAAAGTGCTTCCAAGCACCGCAGTGCTCCCGAGCACCGTAGGGCCTAGAAGCACTTTTCGGGATTACTAAGCACTAAGCCCTTCATAGACTTGTCGAAAAATGTCGGGCTATCGCGTGATTGGAGTAGACAAAGAGAACTAATATATCGGTTGTCTCTGGTGTTTGGAGACATTCGACAAGGAATACAAAGATCCTCATTCGACACATTCGTGATATATGTGTTCAAGTTTAGTTTTGTGCTACTATTATATGAAAACAATAAAATGCTTTCAGAGTCGAAGTATCAAAGCGTAAGCTTTCAGCTGGGAACATCGAGATAGAATATTTCGTATTCTATCTCGATCATGGAGATATTAGAATTCCTTTCGGAAGAGTGTTAGAAAATCTCAAGAAATCCACTGACTCGAAGTCACATGGATTATACGTATTAAATTTTCGTATTCGTATGTCACACATTTCTGTTCACATTTACAATTTCATTATTTTTTTTCCTCTATAATTTCAAACCTAATGATCTGATTGAAAATATATTTTGAATTCTTTGATGTAGTATGATTGCGTGCAGATTCGTGAGAAATCCCGAGAGTATCGCAAAATTAGAATATTCAAGAAAAATATATTTCTTGAGCTTAACTGAATCCTGGATGAGTGATTCAAGTCATTTATTTCAGATGACCAATCTCTACATTCAAATACTATAAATATCAATTCAATCGGATTATTAGTTATATGATGGGAAAAATAGAAATGAATAGTTTTTTGATCTCCTAATTAAACGGTCATCACGAAACTTGGCACGATGCTGTCCATTTTAGAAGTTATGGTACAAAAATATATAATTATGCTCGGGTCAATAACACTGTAACTTTCCGACCGATTATGCCTATAAACGAACTTAGCCAAGATATTTAGGCTCTGAACCCACCCTGCAACTTTTCAGGGCTCTAGATTTTTCGTTTGGAGTGTAATCGTGTTTACGGACGGCCGAACAGCAAAACATCGATATAAATAACTGATTCATCATCAGGGAGTAAAACACGTCAAGTATTGGATTTCAATTCGATATTATCTGCGTTTTTTTGAGAAATATTGGGAATATAAAATTTTGAATGGATATATCCGCGGAAACATTGGGCGGATTTTACCCATTCAAGAATAATACCTTCGCTATATGTATACTCATTCTAACTTTCATATTCCCAGTTTCTTCAAATAAAAGATCGAATCAATTCATTTCCATTACTTCAATGAAAAATGACATGATTCAAATATTAAATTGGTGGAAACAAAATTTTGAAATTTATTTCAATCTAACTAAACGATCATCACGAAATCGTACAAATTTGCTCATTAGCTTTCGTCAACAAGCCTAACGACCGATAGTAAACACGATAACTTCCGAAAGAAACAACTTAGAAACTCCATATTTGTGAAGCCTCAATTACGTAGGCCGAATTCGTGACCACTAACCCCATGATTCTGCAGATATAGCCATTCAAAATCTTAACACCCAATATTTTCAAAATACAGATAAGATCGAATCAAAATCCAGTGTTTGATTGAAAAAGGATAACTTGAAGGTTCACACGGAATCTCGTGAGGATAATATGATCAGAAGATCGCAGAATATTGAAGATTTGACAAAAAATTTTTTTTTTTAGATTGTTCTTATGACACGATCATCACGAAATTTCGCACAAAGTTGCAAATCAGCATTCTCAAACTAGTTGCCAAGTTTCACAATGAGTGAGATTGTATTTTTTGAGTTATTTCGGAAAAAATAACGATACTGAGTAAAAAACTATCCAAAATTTCCTCCAAATATTTTTTTGTTTAGAATTATAAACATATCGAACTGAAATTTGGTACACTGCTATGAAATATGGAGCTCAAGGTCTAAGCAGATTTTTTTTCAAATGTAGTGAACTGTTTCCGATAATGGAAATTTTTGTGAAAAAATATTGGTAAAATTTTTTCAATCTTACTGACGGTAGGATCTCAACAAAATTTTGCAGGAAGGTGTCATTGTGCCTCAACTAAGTGCCAAGTTTCAATATCAGGGAAATAACGTCAAAATTTCAAATAGCTATAACGCTGAAACCGTTGGGCAGCTTGTGCTCATCAACGAACATAACCGCGGCATTCGGATGCTCGACCTATCCTGAAAGTTTTAAGCTTCCAGTTTGCTCCGTTCGACAGATATCGGATCCTCGGTAGGAAGGCTGGCCGAACAAAATCGACTTTGAGACCGGATCAGTGGGTTCACCCTGGTCGTTTGAGACCATTTCCGTCTCAAAATTCGAAATTAACAGACAAACCAGCCAACAAACGATAGCACGCTATTCTCTAGAACATGCGCGAAAGAACGAGTTCGCCATAGGCTATGCACTCTCCGAGGCATGTCTTTATGTTTCCATTATTTCGACAGCATTTTATTATAGCGAAAACTATATTCTGAAGTATACAGTCAGTAAGTTTGAAATTTTAAATCGAGAATGGACTCACTAATGAAGAATCCGTAGTCAGAATAGATTCTGTCTAGTCGTAAACACGATAAATCTCAAAGGAGAAAAGCTCTGTTCGGGTTCCAAATTATGGTCGGTTCTAGGATGGTTTTCCGACTTCGAGAAACCGAAGTTTCATATCAAAAAGTGCTTAGTGCTCGGTGCTCGTGTAAACGAATTACTTATTGAAAGTGCTTGGTAATCGCGAGCATTTCACAAAAAATGAGTGCTAAGTGCTCGAGATTCCGGAGCACTTTTCGAAAGGGCTTAGTGCTTTGTGCTAGGAGCACTTTCCATCAGTGCTCGGCACAGCTCTGTTAAGTACGTTCATGGATAGTTCACTATTCTTTGGAGAAGTAATTGAGTACACCAAATGAATGTATCGACTATAAGGAGATTCTAAGTGAAATGATGAATTTGGGAAGGAATTCTACAGAAGCAGTGACTTCGAGGTCATTTAGGGGCATATTGTAATTCGTTGCCAAAACGCTACCCTAATGTTAACCCTGCCAAACGAATCAGCTTCACTCGTTTATGGAAAAAAATGAAAATAAAATGAAGCGAAATTAAGTGATGAACTGTTTTGAAATATTGATTGCAAGTCTGTGGCAAATATCTTTGAAATACTTCAAAAAAAAATTCTCTCAAAAAAATTTGGAGAATTTTGGGAAATTCTTTCTTAGAATTTTCGACAACTCCAAAACAATCTACTAACCATACGACCCCAACAAAATTACAACTATTTATCATGTTCAAATCTGGTCACATCTGAAGTTCCTGAGTTAATGAGAGTAAATAAACCCAAACATTTGAATGAATAAATCTCTTGAGACGCCGAATAGAAATATATGATAAAAAGTTTCTTCAGTGTAGATGTTTTGGTTGATTGGATGATTAGCTCTGATCAAGGTGGAATATTTGTTGATATATCGACAGATATTCGTCCTTGTGATTATGGTAGTATTACAACTGGAACTCTCTTTTCTTCATGAACTAATTCCTATCTTTTTCAGATGTTGGACGTTATCATCTTGTGGGAAAACCACATGATGACAAAAGGATGAACGTCACACACATCGATCAAAGTATTCTGCACTCGAAGGTGAGACTCGCAAGATGCTCCTGGCAGATGGCGCGCTGTAAGTTGTATACTGCAGCGATCCCTCTGAAAGGTGACAAGTATCCATATTCCTTCTGCGGTTATATCCAAGGTAAGTTGACCTGATGATCAGTAATAACTGTGAATCAGCTGTAGTCATTCTCCTTGGATACGCTTCTTCGGTGTAGATGTTGTGGTTGATTGGATGATTAGATCTGATCAAGTTGAAATATTTGTTGATTTATCGACAGATATTCGTCCTTGTGATTATGATAGTATTACAACTGGAGCTTTTTTTTTGCCATGAACCAATTTCCATCTTTGTTCCTGACAATTTTCTCAAATGAGTTTCTTGAATTTTCTTATTTTGTATGTTCCTCACGAAGTTCGGCACAAACCTTCTCGTTGATATAATATCTATTTACTAACCAAGGGTCAATTCTATCAGAGAGATATTTTTCGAGTTATTGAAAAACAAAACTTTAGATGGCTATAACAAGAAGGCATTAGAATAATTGGCCCACTAAAAAACTCAACTGAGATATTTAATATCGAAAACTAACCAGAAAATTCCAAGACTCTAGGTTATTTTCTTTCAAAATTTAGAGCGCACACGGCCGGGTGGCATGCCGGACGGACAGAATCAACTGTGAACTCGAATTCTTCATCAGTGAGTCCAACTTAGTCGTTGAAAACCAAATTCAGTTCGAAATTCGAAAATAACAGACATTGCGACTAAACGATAACACGCTGTTCCCCAGAACAAGTGCGTTTAAATGTAAAACTTACTAATTGTTGAACATCTCATAATTGTTGGTAGTCTTTAAAATCTAAATTATCTATCGAATCTATATATTCTATATTTATAATGAAAGGATTCTGAAGAACCATAAAATGATGATTTTTTGAAGCTTTGACGTAGAGATGTGTCCGTGAAGCGGATACTAGAATTTAAACTAGAGGGAAATGGCCAAAGACGATTTTCCGATCTGATAGAACAAAGAACGCTCTCTCCGTAGATACCTGATACGTACAAGTCTAAGAGTTCGAAAAATAATTCCAAAATTCTCAAACTTGACGAATTTTATTTTTCACATAGGTCAAAAAGATTCAACGAAAACAGAGGATTTCACCAGTTATATACGGAATTCAGGTAGGAATGTGTGGTATGAATGTTTTTCAATGTACCAATTCAATCGGCTTTGCAATTCAAATACTGCCACTCGTAATCCCAAAATACCTGAAATCTCTGTACCACGGCGACAATCCGAAAAAATAATGGAACACGCATTCGTAACCAGATATGTTATGGTAGAAAGGGTGATAAATCAAACGGGTGGTGGGTAATATTGTTCTGTTCCGTTATTCATTTGATGAATGGACCAAGAAAAACCTGCAAACACGAAATTGTCCAAAGTAGCTTTCTCACAAATTGTGATGAATAGTGTTTCGAAAAAAAATTTGAGGGGTGCCCGGGACAGTATACCATAGAGTAGAACAAATGGGAGAAAATGGGCGTGCCCACAGACTTTGCATTCTTGAATCAAATTACAATAGGTCATAGAACAGTAATCTATAGAAAGGAATTCATGCATCTCTAATGATTCTTGAGAGAACGAAACAGGGAAAGCCTTTTCTTAGGTTATGTTTCCCTTTTTTTCGGATGTGTCGAATTGTACGGGTCAGATTTGATCCAAACGGCGTGGAGTTTCATCATTTTCACTAATATTTCACTGCTAGTGTCGATGAGCTTCCCAAACGAAAGCTTTTTGATGTCGGATCAGGGAGCCGATTCTTGAATCTCGATCAAGAATTGAAGAGTATGACCATTGTCATATGTTTATGTCGATTTTCTAAGTTTTCTCGAGCATCTGCAAAATTCGTGAGAGTTCTATTCGCCATTTCGACTACGTTTTCAAGCAAATATTCAAGAAATAAACTGAATGCAAGATATCGAGAAATTCAAAATCGGAATATAAACATAACCTTATTTTCTTTCGACTCAGCAACGAGTGATACGGAGTATAGGAGATATAACATTCGATTTTCGAGTGACATTCCATTCGCAGGTCATGTTTACTTGTGGTTTATATTTAACTTAGACGCAGACATTTGGCAATTGTCATAATTTTCAATTCTTGATCGAGATTCAAGAATCAGCCCCCAGTACTATTCCGACCAAGGAAGGGAAATCTTTGATATTGTACAGATTGCATGTTGTATGAATCATATTCAGACACGTATTAAAGTATTTCATATTTCAACCCAGGGTTTTTCAATAAATATTGAAAAACGCTTCAAATTTTACACGAGGGTTCATTATTTTTCCAGTTAAATAACACCATTAATATCTCAAATAAAACTTATATATTATGCGTAACTCCTTGGCTTTTCACAAGACAATTAGCAGCTTTTTTCGTTATAACTCAGGTTCCACTGTTGGGAAATCATCCGGGTGAACATTTTCAGATTGAGTTTTGCAACAGTAATCAACGTGGAGAGTTTCATGAAAATTCGGTGGTAAGTTTCCGAGAACTGATTTTTTTCCCTCCAACCCTAAGTTTAGAGCCCTTAGAGTACACAAATTCTGCTGAAAAGCTTGGAGTATCAATCTCGAGCAACACATGATTTTTCTACCAAGTTTCACGGATTTCGCTTCAGTACTTTTGAAGAAAAGCCTTGTACAACGGACGGAGGACGGACGAATTTATTCTTTTTGCGTGCCTGTTCTGGTGGAAAGCATGCTATCAATTTGGCCAAATGTCAGTAACTTCCGCAAACGACTGAGGTGTACTCACTGATGACGAATCCAGTGTTTACTAAATTGTTTCTTTCAGTTTGGCCGTCCGACTGACCTGCAGTAGGAATGATGACAGGAAAAAGGATCAAATTTTTTTTAAGACCATCGTTCAGACCTTTAACTCCATATGTCACAGCAGTATACCAAATTCCAGTTAAATACGATTATGGGTTTTGGAGATGTTGAAAGAAAATATAAAATTTCGTGTTTTTTCTCGGTAATTTTGTTTTTTTTAGAGGATCTCGCATGTACAGATTCAATCCCCAGGTTACTTGATAACTTGTCTGAAAATTCTGATGAACAGTTTTCGTGATGATCACAGAAAGAACAATAACACAAATTGAAATTCTTTTCGAAAACTCATCATTCTGCTATCTTCTGATCTCATTATTCACACGAAATTCTCTTTGAACCTTCAGGAACCATTAGGAAAATGAAATTTTGAGTGAGTATATCTACGGAAACATTGGGTGGGTTCTACCCATTCACGAATTCGACCTTTGTTATTAAGATTCAGACGTTCTCTACAAATACGGAGTTATTGTGTTTACGATCAGACGTGAAGACGATCATAAACAATTATTTCGTACATCAAAATTTTATTTTTCGAAGATTTTCAAAAAAATAGATTGGACCGAATTGAAATCCAGTACTTGATTGAAGAATGACAGCTCAAAGGTTCATGCAGAATAATGTAAGAATATTATGATTGGATAACCACCGGATATTTTCATTGGAAAAGATGCCGCTTTTGCAAAAAATTTGGTGCGGGAAAATGTATTGCTTCGTGTACTACTTCGGGGAGATTCAGTACTAATGGAGTCGTATTCAGGGTCACATCGAGCTATTTTTGCGATTATATTACCGAAGTGCGATTCTGTTTAGCGTGCAACCTCCCAAAATCATGGAATAATTTCTCAACGCACCAATCGAAGACAGTATTGGATAATGGACGATTTTAAATGCCCTTGAAAAATCAACTTTTGAATAAATTTCATCCACTCACTGGAATATGAAAATTCGAGAAATCATGCAGCCTTTCGAAAATTACCTTGATTGAATTTTCGCAAATTATCAGGCTCTGAGCTACGTTCGCGGGAAAATTACAATATTAGTGGAACTAATGAATAAATGTAGCTGAATGATTCGGCTTGAAATAAAATTCATTAAAGATGGTATTGCACCAATACTTCTGTGGAATTTCATGGACATTTTATTGGACAGTTGTCCCATACTTCGTTTCTTTCCCAATACTTTCTTATTCCAACTTCTGAACAGGCTCCCTATAGAAGCACTTGCTACTTTTTCGTTAGGAAAAGAATGTTTCGGAAAGTTCAAATCCAAGCTATTATCGCGGATCTCCCACTAGGCCTCATTATTCTTGGAATTACCTCGCAATAATAAAACTTTTATGGTTTAATCACTCAAGTTTTCCCGGGTCTCGTAGGGTGGAAGTTTGAGTTCTTTGGTGATTATAAAGCAACTGAAATATTTCTAATTCAGAGTTGAAATATCCTGTTACAACAGAAATTCCATTCAATTCACGGAACTGTAAGGAATTGAGGTATTTACGTTTGTTGTTCTGAAATAATGAGTTAATTTTCCATCAATTACGGAAGGAACCATCCATTGTTTCTCCAGTATTCACTATGACTCATTGTGAGTTCGAGCACAGCATAAACATTAATAAAAATCACATTATTTGAACTATTGTCCTCCATGATGAATTAAATTATGTATGTAAGCAGAGCGATATAGGTCGAGGTTTACTAATTGAACTGAAATATTCAGTATTCATTTATATTCAGCAACGTTTAGCAGATTGTTCCATCTGCTCCTTCAGTTCTCTGTAAAATATACTAATCCACAATATGAAATCATAAACTACAATCATATAATCAGGTCGATTCTATTTGCAAATAGCAATATTGCTTGGAATAAGACATGGCTATCATAATAAGATTAGAATTATTGGTATTCTGTTCAACGATTTTGAGCAATATGATTTGTCACTTTAACTATCTAAGCAACCTCAAAATAGTACTTTCTATGCTTGAAAACAAGATAGGTTAGAAAGGGAATCTTACAGAGATCCATTTGCTTCAGTATTATTTCTTCCACGAATTCGAAAATATTGAAGATAGGGAATTATGTGCTAATAGAAATTTTCAAAGTTCTCTAGAATATTTAATTTTAAGGAAAATTCTTAGACTAGAATACCCGCATGGTAAGCAACAGCTTGGATGATTATTCTAATCATCTCAGCAACAGCCATCCCTTTGAATTGCCAACAGAAAAGTTCATCGAATTTCGAATCATTACACCTGAATAAAATTGCTGCATTTGATTTCTGGAAACAAATATTCGATTGGTATCCAGGAAATTGGTCAGTTTGACTTCAATTGGTTTTTCTGATTCTTAAAATTTTTGAATAAGTCGAAGTTTATATGAATAAAATAAGTATATGATAATGGAAATGTGTTCAAGGTTCTCAAGAATATTTCATTTGAAGGAAAATTTTTAGACTTAAATATAGGCATAGTAGACAACAGCTGAGATGATTATTTTCATCATCTCAACAACAGCAATCCCTTTGAGGTGCCAACGAAAAAGTTTATTGAATTATTTACACCTGAATAAAATTGTTGCATTTGATTTCTGGTAAACAATATTCTATTGGTATCCAGGAAATTGGTTATGAACAATTTGACACTTTTTGTTTCCTAACATCCTTTATGTTTACATGAATAATGATCATAAAAAAAACTCACGAAGTTGGGTTATTTTCTTCTTCCTTGTAGCTCTTAAGTCACAAAATACATGACAGCTCTAAAATCAACGATTATGGAAGTCCATGATAGCAATATTACTATGACAAAATTCATAACAAACATTGCTCTACCAGTCGGAACAGAATACGTAACATCATGGCCATATTGCTATAAATTAGAAAGATAGCAATATGACTAGAATAATTAAGTTCATAGCAATACGCAATCAGAATCGACCTGATTATATGGTGGTTTATGGAATTTTCACACGTTAAGAGGATCAACAAACCGACTAGATATCTGACAACAAACGAAAAAAATACTGAATAATACAGTTCAATTAGTAAATCTTGTCCTATATCTCACTACCTACATATATAGTTGTTTAATTCATGAAAATTGTGTTCATGTTGAAACATCAGTTGTAGGTCACAGAGAGTTGAGGTATTCTTCAATATCATATGTGAATGATAGGGACATCGAGAGAAGTTAACTGGCCCTGCGCAACTTTCATATACACCAGAGAATATAGATGAATTGGTGATTTTCATCTAGAAAATGTACAGCGATCAAATCTGAAATAACAACCAGAGCCAATTATAAACTTCCGAATATTTCGAAAGAAAAAACTTGATGCTTGTTGAGCAGACTCGGAGCTTCATTTTTACGCGCATATTCTGGGAAACAGCGTGTTATCGTTTCGTCCACCAAATGTCTGTAATTTTTGACGATTGAGCCGAAAATGGTCTCAAACCACTAGGTTGGACTCACTGATGACGAATCCGGTGTCAAAATCGATACTGTTCGGCCAGCTGGCCGTCCGGCCGTCCGTAGGGACGATTACGGTGGTACGGAGAATGTCATCAATCTGAAACTTCTAGGGTAGGTTTCATTTCGAAAATTGAACGGTTGAGTTTATAAATGGGCAAAATCGGCCAAGCGGTTCCAGAATTGGAGCCTTTTGAAGTTTTGACGTTCTTTTGGTTATGAATCAAAAAATACGAGAGCGATTGGATAGAAACTTGGCAGTTAGTTGGAACACAGCAGCGCGCAACTTCTCCTCAAATTTTGTGGGGGTCATAGTATCAGTAAATTCGAAAAAAAAGTTTTTTCCAAATTTTTTTCGGAAATTTTTTTTGCGAACTATTCATCACATTGGAAAACAAATTCAACGCTAACTTTGAGCTCCATATTCCACAGCAGTGTACCAAATTTCAATTCGATACGGTTATTAGTTTTGGAGATATTGGGAAAAAATAAATGAGATTTCGTGGTTTTCTTTCCGATACTGTTGTTTTTTTCGAGATAACTCAAGAAATATTGATTTAATCACGATGAAACTTTGCACCTAGTTTGAAGATGCTAGAAAACAACTTTGTACAGAATTTCGTGTGATTGTGTCATTAGAACAAATTTTAAAAAAATTTCAAATTTTTTCTTTCAAACACATATTAAATATTCTGTGATATTCCTATCATATTATCTACAGTAAATTCTGTATGAATCTTCGAACTGTTATTTTCGATGAAGAACTGGATTTCAATTCTATCTAATCTGTATTTTTGGAAAAATTGGGAAAATAAAATTTTAAATGGGTACCTATCTCTGCCGAATCATTGGGTGGATTTTACCCATTCACGAATTCGGCCTTCGCAATTAAGGTCCAAACTTTCTCTACAAATATCGAGTTTCTTAGTTGTATCTTTCGGTAGTTATTGTGTACACGGCCCGGCAGACCGTAAACACAATAACTTCCGAAATAAACTACTAAGAAACTCGAAATTTGTAGAGTAGGTTTGGGACTTAATAAAGAAGGTCGAATTCGTGAATGGGTAAAATCTGCCCTATGATTCCGTAGATATACCCATTCAAAATATTGTTTTTCCAATATTTCCAAAAATACAGATTAGATCGAATTGTTGTCCAGTCATTTATCGAAAACAAATCCAGAAAAGCACTGCCGTGAAGGCAACAGCTTTTGCGCGCATATTCAAATTCGTTGCCGAAGCAGTCATCTACATTGAACATGCTCGCAAAAGCTGCTGCCTTCACGGCAGTACTTTTCTAGATTTTTTTTCCACGAGTTCTGCTCAAGTAAGTCTCAGTCGCTTGAAACAATTTCCAGGTCAAAATAAGAGACAATGCGGCGAATAAATAACGCTCTTATTTCCCAGAACAAACGCGACAAAATTAATATCTTCACCCGTTATGTATTTCTTTGAATCAGAGTCAACTATTTTTGAAACGAAAAAAAAACTTATTCTTAGTTAGGAACACCCTATCTATCTTTTAATCATCAGAACACTCAGAAATTAAAATCGCCATCAATCATATGTTGAGATACCCTTTTTTTGGGCCGTCTGAAACCATATTACCAAACTCTAACGAACTATCTCGACCAGGATTGATACTCGCAATGTTAGCTTGATTCTGTGTGAAATCTAGGAATATTCAATCGATATACCATGATTTATTTCCACACATGTGGGCAACCATCGGCGTTTTGAACAGCACATTCCATTTAAGTATAATTCATGCAATAATCAAACCCTCGTAGATCAATAGTAGCCAGTTGTCAACACTGGTGGTGCTAGCAACAATAGATCTGAAATCATATGCTGCTTGGACATATCGATTGCAGAAGTGTTGTGATTTATGTTCTCCCAAGCAGAGCCATTGATAATATTGAAAATTTTATTGCTTTCACTGGTTGCTTGGAGAATTCGTTTCAATAAGCTTGTATTGCTCAGTTCTTTCCAAGAGGGATATTTTTTTAATAAAATCTAATTAGAATTGATTCAACTTACTGATGTATGAATAAGTCCACTTTGGAATTCTCGTTATAAAAGGATATTTCAGAACGGAACAAGACAGTAAATGTCACACTTTGATGCGATCACTGATAAATTTGTGTCGATCAAAATATTTTTCAGTTCAGAATGCAAATGGAACATCATATATTTTATCGTTCCATTGGAAGCACCAAAAAACGCTGTACAAATTTCGTCCAGTGGACCTTATGGTTAAGTTCATTAGTTTTTCTTTAAACAGGTTATTTTATGAAAAATCTAGAAAAGCACGGCCGTGAAGGCAGCAGCTTTTGCGAGCATATTCAATGTAGATGACCGCTTCGGCAACGAATTTGAACATTCCAACAAAAGCTGCGGCCTTCCTGGAAGTGATTTTTCAGATTTTATTCCGATAAATCACTGGATTTCAATTCGATCTAATCTGTATTTTCGAAAATATTGGAAAAATAAAATTTTGAATGGGTATATACAATAACACAATAACTTCCGAACGAAACAACTTAGAAACTCGATATTTGTAGAGAAGATTTGGACCTTAATTATGAAGGCCGAGTACGTGCATGGGTAAAATCAACCCCATGATTCCGCCGATATACCCATCCAAAATTTATTTTCCCAATATTTCCGAGAAGATCGAATTGAACTTCAGTACTTCATCGAAAATGACAGTTTGAAGGTTTATACAGAATTTATTGAGGATAATATGATGAGAAGATGACAGAATATTGAATAATTGAAAAAAAAAATTTGAATTTATTTTTTTGAATTGTTCTAATGACACGATCATCACGAAATTTTGGACAATGTTATCCTTCAGCATCTTCGAACTAGCTGCGAAGTTTTATCCCGATTGAACCAGTATATCTTGAATTATACTGAAAAAAACAACGATATCGAGAAGAAAACCACGAAATTCTACATATTTTTTTCCAATATCTTCAAAACTAATAGCTGTGTCGACTTGAAATTTGATACACTGCTGTGAAATATGGAGCTCAAGGTATGACTGAAATTGTTTCTGAATATGAACAATGATTTCAGAAAAAAAAAAATTTTCGAAAAAAATTTTGAAAAAAGATTTTTTTAAAATTCAGTGACCAAAAAATTCCAACGAAATTTCGCCCAAAGTTGCGCGTTGTTATGCTCCAACAAACTGCGGAGTTGAAATCCAATCGCTTCAGTAATTTCTGAAATATCAGGAAATTAACCTCAAAATTTCAAATGGCTATAACTTCGAAACTATTCGGACGATTTGGCCTAACTTAACCTGTGTATTTTGAAATGCAACAATTTCAAGTTGATCCTCCTTACGCCCGATTTCGTGATGATGGCCGGCCGGCCGGACAAAATCGATTTCGACACCGGATTCGTCATCAGCGAGTCCAACCTAGTCGTTTAAGACCATTTTCGGCTCAATCATCCAAAATTACAGACATTTGGACAAAACGATACCACGCTGTTTCCCTAGAACATGCACGGAAAAAATGGCAAATATTCATATTTCTTCGCTATGATGTCGATGTCTAGTGAAAGACATTTTGCAGAATTTGACATGACCCAGGACCGATCGCTTGCTATGTCGATTTTGGTAGTTTTTCGAAAATAATAGCAAAGTCAAAATCTCCCGTTCTTGAGTGTACTAGTTAGCTTTTTCCAGCAATTCCTCCCAGAGAAGTCGAATGTCGTCCGACTTGTTCTTTTTCGAGTTCGCCACGATTCACATCTTTTTATATTAGTATGGCATGAATTATTTTTCAGAAAAAAGAGCTGTTTCGAGCAAAACTAGTGGAACTAGCTGTAAGGACTACTGGAAGAAATTTGTAGAACTTTTTTGATGCTTCTTATGGATCGATAAAAATAGGTTATTTCATTTGAAATAAGGAAGATTCTGCTAATTTTTGTTTGCAATATGCTGCAGGCTATTTCTCATACCCTGATATCTCAATTCAATGTCAGGAATACCGTTTGAGAGAAATGAATCCCAGTGGAACTTGGCACAACTTAATAATTTCAAATACTCTGAGTGACGAATATTGGAAAAACAGACTTGTCAGGCAGAATATCTAGAGAACCGTTGAAATTTTTGTGGTAAAGATATGTTCAAGTGTATTTCATTTTTTTCGTAGAAACTGAATGTAATGAAAAAATACAGGTTGCCATTCAAAAAAGAAAAGTTGGAACCAGCCAAGAAGAAATGCACCCTGTGTGACCAAAAACATTTTTAATTTGTGTAGTTCGAGCAACGAGGAAACATCATTCAAAACTAGATTTCTATCTGAATGCTGAATTAGAGATATGGAACATCGCGCCACTGTTGTGGGACCCTGTTTAAATTTGACTTTGGCGAGGAGAGTTGCAAAATGGCGAATGAACCGGACGAAATCAAAGTCATTTTCAACGGAAATTTCACCGGATTGATGAGCAGGGAATACGAGACTCTACGCAGAGCCCACATCTGTTAAGAAGCAAAATGCGAGTACTCCACTCCACTATTTCTATATCAACCGTCGAACCGTCGTATTTCAAAATAAAAATTCCATATCTCTTTCCCAATCGTTAGCGATATACGAGGAAAAATGTCTTTCATCACTGAATATTACTCTCCCCCTCTGTTTTCTGCATACCAGCCAACTGTATTGCAAAAAGAAAATAAATTGCCATTTTTCGAATTCAAGCAATTTTTATAGGCCTATTAGGAAATATTTGAATGATATTCGATGCATCTGTTGCGAATGAACAGATCCATGGTTATTATTTTCTTTCATTCTTTGGAACCAATTACCGTGAAACTCGTTTTGATTCAAGAAAGGGATAACATTATCGAAAGCACCTGAAAAATTCAGACTGGTGAAAAAAAGAAGCAAAATGGCGAAGGAACCAGTTAAGAATGGAGCAGTTTTAAGCGAAAATTCACAGGAATAATGATCATGTGATACCAAACACCACGTTGAAGTTTAGATCGGAACATTTCCAAAGGAATAAACCGCAAGTTCTGCATCTTACCCGACCAATACCATCCTCCGAACCATTGTATTTTAAAACACAAATTCCACGTCTCTTTCCCCAATCGTTAGCAATATACCAGGCAGAATGTCTTCCATCGCTGAATATTCCTTCCCTTCTCTGTTTTTCAGTTTTTCGCATACCAACCAGCGTGACTGCCGAAGGAACGATCATTAGAGGGCGCTTTTGTACGCCGGATTATATCGGCGTTCAGAGCATCCGAAAATTTTCCGTCGATAAATCGCAACTGGAAAAGGGGGCGTCTTAATAAATGTTCAGGCATGGTGTGTAATTCATGTGTATGATGAACTGCAAATCAATTCCCATCGAATATGACCGATTTGGGCGGTATGGAAATGCGAGGTCATTAGGGAAATCTGGCTATCGGAAATTCGACCCTCCCTAATACGATTTTTCGAACATATCGCCGTATCTTGGAATTTATGGACGGTGTGGAATTCAAAATTTCGGTTTTATTTGTTGTGCGATTTTATGTTGTGTGAGCGGTTATGGTTGCGAGAACACCTGTGTTAGGTTTATTATTTACTCATTATGGTTTTCCAGATTTGTGCCATTTCTCGGAACATTTCATTCTTGAATCGTTTGAAAAATTGGTGGTTGAATTATTTATTTGACAAATATGAGTTCGTGATGAATCAAGATACTCAGAAGGACCGAATTATAGCGGAAGATTCAAAATCCAAGAATAAAGTGAAATTCCAGAAAAATCTTGGACCGTAAATGCAACCCTGAAGCAGCCTTTCATAGGGAGCCATTTAAAGATTTATTTTGCCTCCATCTCGAGATATTTTAAACCGAAAGGGCCAATTTTGAAGGTTGGTGTGCGGTTCTTAATGTAACAGGCATTGTGCTAGGTCTGTTGGGATATATCCCAACAAGCTGTTTCAAAACATTTCCCAGATGCAATTATTGAAAAACTGTTACTTACGAAGGTTTTTTCCAGCAATAAGTCCTACTTTCAAAATAATGCCAAAAATATTTCGAGTAAATATAAGCACTGAAATGCAATTCTAGAAAAATGAGGGGCATCAGAGGGAGATATTAGAACATAATTTTTAATTTTTTTTTATTGAGAATGATTACTAGAAAAAACAGTTCCCACTAACGAGAAGTTGAGAGCTCACAAATGCTTGTCCAAATTAATTTTCTTCGAAACCTTGAAAGAACCCCCTTGCTGTAATTAACTAATCTAAGTGCTGTTTATCAAGCACATCTGTATTGTTGGAAGTATTGCAATATTTGTAAGAATTATGTGAAAAATTATAGTGGATTCATGAATGCAACCGTTGTGATCATCTTCATCATCTTTGTTATTCTTTATTTCTTGATATTTTTAGGCTAGAATCCTAGGAATCTTATTTTCGACATCGTTCTTTTAACGAATGTCATCATTTTAGTGTAGAAAAGAGGCGGATCACTAAAAAAATGAGAGATCATTAGACATGAGAAACTGTTTCCGTCCTAAACTCCAAATTCACAACTTGATTTCTATGAACAAGACATATTGGGATCCCTCTTATAGCAATTTCTATCCATTTAAAACAGGAATAAGAAAATCCAATAAAGGAGTTTGAATACCCTTCAGTACTCTGTGTGTTACGACTCTGCTGTAGTAATCAATTTGTAGTGGATATCACCTATGGTCAAAAAACTTTGAAAATAGTTAGCTATAGATGCACATCACATTGTAAGGTTGAATATACAGGCTGATTCCGGAGGAGACCGTCAGATTTTGGGATAAGTTTACACTAGTCAAGAGAGTCTCGGAACACTGTTTGGTTTATGGTTGGGGTTCTCTATCCAGAATATACAGGGTGATTTGTCCGATTCGACCGATTTTACTTTTATTGATAACTTTGGTATGGCTTATTCGATTTCAATGAAATTTTCAGCGTAGTACAATAGTGTTGAACACATTCACTGATTTCATTTTTTTTCCAACATAAGCAGTTGTTATTGTGATAAATCCAGATTAATTGTGCAGGTTGAAAAAACACCCTGTACATAGCGTTTCCTAAACTACGCTTTCTGTTTACGATTGTACTATAATATGTCATTATTTGAGTGTTTCTAATTTTTTTGGCACACTTCTAGTTTTCCGAGAAAATTCTTTCAAAAAATGATAATGTCGAAATTTCGCTCCAATCGATTCTACTTTTATTGATAACTTTGATATGGCTAATCCAATTTTAATGAAATTTGGAGTGCAGACGAATCTGAATGAGTTAATTCAATAATCGCAACAATTTCTCGAAATTCAGTGTTGTAATTGTGATAATTTCAGAATTTCAGATTAATTGTTCAGTTGAAAAAAAACACCCTGTACATTGCTTTTCCGAAACTTCCTTATTCGTTGCAGATTCTACAATAATATGTCATCATCCAGAGGTTTTCAATTCCTTTGGCACACCTCCGGTTTTCCTAGAAAACATTTTCGTAGAAGAGCATTATCGAAATTTGGCTCACAAGCAGTGAGAGTATTCCGCACTAGGTAGGAAACCTGTATCGTCCAAAGATGCGAAGTTGTTCGTCATCTCTAAAATATTCTTTTCAAATTCGAAATATATTCTGAATTGAATGGTTTCTTACAAAATATTAGAAATTAAATATGAATTTGGAATTTGAAAAGAATATTTTAGAACTTAAGAACTGCTTTGCATCGTTGGACAACACAGCTTTCCTACCTAGTGCGGAATACTCTAACTGCTTCTGAGCCAAATTTCGATCATGCTCTTCTTCAAAAATGTTTTCTAGGAGAACCGGAGGTGTGCCAAAGAAATTAAAAACCTCTGAATGATGATATATTATTGTAGAATCTGAAACGAGTAAGAAAGTTTTGGAAAAGCATTGTACAGGGTGTTTTTTTTTCAACTGCACAATTAATCTGAAATTCCAAAATTATCACAATTACAACCCTGTATTTTGAGAGACTTTTGCGATTATTGAATGTACTCATTCAGATTGTTCTACACTGTGAATTTCATCAAAATTGAATGAGCCATACCAAAGTTATCAATAAAAGTAGAATCGATTGGAGCGAAATTTCGACATTGTCTTTTTTGATGGAATTTTCTCAAAAAACTAGAAGTGTGCCAAAAAAATTGGAAACTCTCAACTAATGACTTATTATTGTAGAATCGTAAACAGATAGCGTAGTTTAGGAAACGCTATGTACAGGGTGTTTTTTCAACCTGCACAATTACTCCGGATTTATCCGGATAACAATCTCTTATTTTGAAAAAAAATTGAAATCGATGAATGTGTTCAACACTATTGTACTACGCTGAAAATTTCATTGAAATCGAATAAGCCATACCAAAGTTATCAATAAAAGTAAAGTCGGTCGAATCGGACAAATCACCCTGTATATTCTGGATAGAGAACCCAAACCATAAACCAAACATTGTTTCGAGACTGTCTTGACTAGTGTAAACTTATCCTAAAATCTGACGATCTCCTCCGGAATCACCCTGTATATTCTGAAATTATTGAAATAAGTAATCTACATCGAGACTAGTTAAAACTAATGAATTTGCAATATTAATGTCCTGTTGTTGTGTAATAGGTGATTTCTACTAGTTGCTGGATCGAAGATGTGTTGTTATTATTTTCACAAAACCAATCACATCTACAATATAAGAACTATAACGAATATTGTTTGTTTTAATTCCTTGTTGTTAATTTCAGAAGTTATAGTGTGCAAGTTCAACCAATATCGACTTTATGTGAACATAATTGTTTACCAATAAGAGATTCTTCAGTCCCTTCTATCTATTTATCCAAGCTTCTATTTGCAAGTTGATAGGTGAGAAAAATCTATCGGAGATTGAATTGTCCTGTAGTTTTTCGAACGGAAAAAGAAAATATATTTCACCCAAAATCAGCGAACAGAAAGGTCTCACCTGAATCCTTCGAAGGAACTCAAGGATAATTCATCATTCAGAAGAAAAAACACAAATCCTGCTACAGCCACCTAGTATAAAGTACGAAATCCTATCGAAACGCGGATTCTTTGATCTAGAAATACTCGTTTATTCACAGAAACTGACTCCAAGAGGAAAAGAATAAGAACACCTCACAAACTCATCGATTACATCGCATATCGACAGGAAATCCTTGAATAGATAGATGTTCCGTGGATCGTTTGATAGTTTCAGAACTGAGGGATGTTTCAGACATTTTGTTCGAATATTCCATTTTCTTCATGCTCCACATCTTTTCGTGATTTCTTATCGAAATCCTGCTAGTGAAATCTTCTCAAAAGACGAAAATTCATATGTATTAAACTTCTTCCGTGTTCGCCTTCCATGATTAAAAGTTTAAAAATGAATTTGAGAAGTATGACGGCCATTTCTGAAAACTTCCTGTTTTGTCTCCAGAGATATATTTCAAATCGAAGATCAATTTTTCGTAGCTTCATTCTCGTGTTGATCAGTGAGAAAAATCCATCGAGACAGTGAATTTTTTAGTAGCTTTCACGAAGGAAAAATTTTTACACGCAAATCAACAAGCAGAAAGGAATCCGCTAAATCCTCCAAGCAAGAAGTTATCCGCTAAATCCTTAGAGTGACATCAATGACGATTCATGTATTCTCAAATAGATAAGAGTTTCGTTGAACGTATGATAGTTTCAGAATTGAGGGATGAGTCAGACAATTTATTCGAATATTTTGTTTATTTCCTACATCTTTACGGAATTTCCAATCGAAATCCAGCCAGTGAAACCTTCACAAGGAACGAATTTTATATAAATTGTAGCTTTCCCTGTATTCACCTTCCATCATTGAAGTGTCAAAATAACGCATGCAGGATGAACTTCGAACAATTTGACTTTCAATAATGAGGGTCATTTCCAACAGCTTCCTATTTAGTTCCCAGCAATGTACATCTTTCAGTTTAGCCTGTTAAGTTGATCAGTGAGGAAAGTCAATTGAAAAATTGAGATTAGCTGTCACTTTCCGAAAAAACAACAAAAAACCACGCAAAACCATCAAGCAGTAAGTTCCCATCTGAATTCGTCAAGAGAAAGCACCAATGATTGACTCAGAAGGCTGGACCAAAAATCCCACCACCGACACCAAGTAAAAGTAGGAAATCCTATCGAAAAGCGGCATTTATAATCTGAAACGCTCGTATATTCGGGGAAACTGACTCCAAGTCGAAAAGGATGAAAAATCCCCATCGATCACATCGCATATCGGCAGAAAATCCTTAAATAGATGAAACATCTATGGAAGGTATGATAGTTTCAGAACTGAGGGTTGCTTCCAAAAATTTCTTGGAATATTTCATTTCATGTTTATTCAACATCTTTTCGGGATTTCTTATTGAAATCCTTCTAGTGAACCCAACATAAAAGGCGAATTTCATATGTATATAACTTATCCCGTGGTCGCCTTTCAACATTGAAGGGTTAAAATAAAGCATGCAGGCTGTAATTCGAACAATTCACTTCCAATAATGAGGACCATTTCTGGAAACTTCTTGTCTCGCCTACATAAATTTATTTCAGGTAAAAGATCCTGTTTCTTACGCGCATGTTCTGGGAACAGCGTTTTGTCCAAATATCTGTAAGTTTCGAATTTTTTTCTGAAAATGATCTCAACACTTAGGTTAGACTCACTGATGACAAATACGGTATCAAAATCGATTCTGCCTGGCCGGCCAGCCAATAACACGATAACTGTCGATCGAAGCGAGCTAGCGACTTGAAACTATTAGTTTAGGTCGCGCATTGGAATGAGGCGGTTAGGTTTGTTAATGTAACAAGACGTTCCAATGGTTTCGGCAGATAGTTGGAGCTCAACAACGCGAAACTTCTCACGAAATTTTGTTGAGATCAAACTGTCGGTAAATTTCGAGAAAAGGTAAACCCGCAAGATTTCCCGTCGCGGAGATATTAAAAAGATATTGACATCATTGTACGCAGTGTGTTTTTCTGAATCAAAAATGTGAAATCGAACATGGGCGGTCTCCCTTAATTTGGAAGATATGGGCCCCCCAAAGTTCCAAAATGTGTCGTTTTCAGGTCCCTTTTTCCACCATAAAAACAATCTCTCACTTCATCTGTATAGTTCACAAATCACCTTCGAACCTTCAACCAACGATAAGCAATACTTTTTCCAAGAAGAATTAATATTTAATGAAAAAACAATGAAATTACTGGACAACCACTTAACCTCTATTCCTTCTGATTTCGACTCAGTCTTAAAGTGAAATTTGGCAATGGCGCGAATTTTATCGGTCGGAATCGTGCTTATTCGTGAATGATAGATTATTGCTGGCGAGAAAAATTAAATATGTTCTTTAGTTCTTACTGCGATACTCTAAATCTTCCAACAGGAGATTTCGTTTCTAATGAAATCTACAAGGTTGAAACACATAGTAATGGAATGAGAATACACCCTGATATATATTTCAATGTAAATTTTTTTCATATGTGATAGGTCGCGCCCTTCCCAGATTTCCAACGAAATCGAGGTCATTATATAACCCATATTATTGGAATACACTGAATTTCATTCTAAACTGGGACCATCTTGAAGACACAACAAAAAACGACCTCCCTATTTTGAAGGGGATAGAAAGGAAGTTCAAACGAAAATATTGAGAGTGAAAACTTATACAAATATTCTCAATGATTTTATTTTTATGTTAGAATAACCACCTCTTTTTCAGTGACAGAAGCATTTTCCTTACAATCATATCCTTCAACTGTCCATCATTTCATATTTCCCGCCAGCAACTACTCTTCTGTCATAATACGTTAGCCAGCGATGAAAAGACGCTGTTGCCAAGCTGCGCTTCAACATTGACAAGTATTTCGTAGAAATACAGGTTAAGTGGTCGTCTAATATTTTCACTTTTCTTCCTTTAAATTATGAAATTCTTGAAAGAAAGTGTCGCTATTCGTTGGTTGAAGGTTCAAAGATGATTTATGAACTAGATTTGAGAAGTGAGAGATCATTTTTATGGCGGAAAAAAGGATCTGAAAATGCAACAATTTGGAACTTTGGGGGCCCATATCTTCCAAACAAGGAGAGACCGCCTATGTTGGCCTTCATAATTTTTGTTCAGGAACTCACACTGCTCACAATGATGTGAATATCTTACTTATAGCTTCGCGACGGGAAATCTTGCGGGTTTACCCGAAAAAATTTTTCCAAAAAATCATTGAATTTATGAAAAACTTCCGCTTTCACCTAAAACCTCATATTTTACAGCAGTGTACCAGATTTTAATTTGATACCAACATATTTCCTGGAGATATTGGGAAAAACAACGTAAAATTTCGTATTTTTTTGGATATCGTTATTTTTTCGAAATTACCCAAAAAATCGTCATCACAACTACCAGTTTCCGATGAAGCACTACAATTCAATGGGGGTTTTTCCTGAATTTGGGTTATTACTGCAAATGCAAATTTGAACATAATTATTATTAGTTTATTTCATCATTTTCACAAATTACCTTCAGAAAGTATTCAAAATCAGATTTCAAAATTGAGGTTTGGGATTTGCCAGGCATGCACGAAGTGACAACGGTGTTTAGTAGAATAGCTTTTTCTGCTATAGAATAATGAAATATTTATTCCTTTTCTGTGGTACACACGTGTTCTTTGTCAATATAACCAAACAATTTCCGGTTGCGATTTGTCAGTAATATGACAGTATGACAGTCTGTGCTTTTTTTTCTATTCCTTGGTCGTTGTCTTCTACTCTAACCAGATCGAAGTATAGCTATCTCTATTTTCCTAAGCAAAGTAACACATTTGACGTCCTTTTCTTAGCGAGAAAGCTGAATTCGACGTTGCCATATCGTGCACTCAAGACAAATCCCTATAAATGCAAATCCTCATTTTTATTTTTCAGTTTTGGGTGATCAAACATTTTTTAAAAATATAATATTGAAATAATATGTATGAAATGTGATATTCTAAAGACTTTTCATGAAAATCACTGCATTTTCGTTTGAAGGAAAAACCCCCATTCGATTTAATCCAATCTGTGGAATTATTGGGTGGATTTTACCAGTCACGAATTCGGCCTTCGTAACCAATGGACTTTCAATAATGAGGTCCATTAAAAAACTTCTGTTTGGTATCCAGCAATGTACTTCAGGTAAGGATACTGTTACGTCCGCAGTAAAATTCTCGAGTTGATCAGTGATGCTAATCAATTCTAAAATTGAAATTCCCTGTCAGTTTTTGATCAGAAAAACAAAATCTCTTTCAAGCGAATCCATCAAGCAGAAAGTTTTGACCTAAATTCCTGGAGATAAATCAACAACTCATCACTCAGAAGACAAAAACGCCCATCCCTCCACAGACACTCAGTATAGAGAACGAAATCCTATTGAAACGCTCCAAACATAATCGTATATTCGGAGAAACTGACTCAAAGTGGATAAGAATAAGAGCATCTTGCGAGCTCATCGATTACATCGCATATCGGCAGGAAATCCTCAAATAGATGAAAGTTCCGTGGAACGTATGATAGTTTCAGAAGTGAGGGATGCATCAGACCATTTGTTCGAATATTTCATTTTCTTTATTTCCCACATCTTTCCAGGATTTCCTATCGAAATCCTGCCAGTGAAACCTTCACAAAGGACGAATTTTATGTCATAACTTCCCCCGTGTTCCAGTTGCCAACGATATAGAAAAGTAGCCCCTAAAATTCTCCACTAGGGTGTGAAAAGTTTCAAAATGCATTAACTGGAGAGCTTTATATTCCAGTTCTTTTCTGCAAAAAAGAGTCGTTATAGAGTAGAGGAAGAGAAACCTTTTCTATTTTTAAATTGGATCGAGGTGTCGGGTTGGCCGAACTCAATTATTGTAAATGTGAAGTTACTCCTATAGCAGAATGCGTAGAAACTTTTCATGTTTCAGGTCTGGAAAGTGAACCAGTTGTGAAGGTGTTCAATTTCATAATTTTGGTTTCGAGTTTTTGTGCTACGGAGAATCCAAAATTGAGTAGAATAGTTTGTCTCGCAGTTCTATACAGCGGGTCAATTCGGAAAGGAACAACCCATGGGGGGTTGTTCCTCTCCTACGCCCCATGCAAAATCAGAAAAGGACATTCTCTATGATTTTTTGTTGTTACAGCAACCGCATGATGTGAAACATGGTGTGCTCATCTGGAAAAAAGTGACGTCAGCAAGATTAAAATACAAGGTAATATATACTCTGTGCTCTGAATTTGAATGAAAAAAGTGACGTCATCATTCGTAAATACGATCACAGATGAGTAGATGATCCCACCATGTCATTCTTACATCATGCAGCCAACTCTCAACTCTTAATTGGAAAAGGAGGTTGAGTGACGCCTTGTTTTGAAAATAATTCGTTGACCTTTTTGCGCGCATGTTCTAGGGGAACAGCGTGCTATCGTTTTGTCCAAATGTCTGTAATTTTGGATGATTGAGCCGAAAATGGTCTCAATCGACTAGGTTGGACTCACTGATGACGAATCCGGTGTCAAAATCGATTCTGTCCGGCCGTAGACTCGATAACTGTCGACAGAAGCAAGTTAGCAACTTGAAACTTTCAGGATAGATTGCGCATCAGAATTCCGCGGTTAAGTTTGTTAATGGGCCAAATCGGTCGAATAGTTTCGGAGTTATAGGCACTTGAAGTTTTAAAGTTATTTATTTTTTATTTCAGAAACTACTCGAGCGATTGGATTCAAACTTGGCAATTAGGTGGAATATAACGACGCGCAACTTTGAGCCAAATTTCATCAGGATCATATCGGCAGTAATTTAAAAAAAAAATTTTTTCGCAATTTTTTTCCACAAAATTTTTGTTTTCGGCAACCATTCATCATATCCAGAAAAAAATTCCACTCACACTTTGAGCTTCATATTCCACAGCAGTGTAATAAATTTCAGTTCGATACGATCATAAGTTTTGGAGATATCGGGAAAAAATATGTCAAATTTCGAGGATTTCTTCTCGATATCGTTGATTTTTTCGGTATAACTCGAGAAATACTAATTCAGTCCTGATAAAACATCACAGCTACTTTTGAGATGCTAATAGACAACTTCATGCGAAATTTCGTGATAATCGTTTTATTAGAGCAATTTGAAAAAAAAAATTTCCATGATTTTCTTATTATATCATCCTCATTAAATTCTGTATGAAACTTCGAACTGTTATTTTTCGATGAAGTACTGGATTTCAATTCGATCTGATCTGTTTTTTTGGAAATATTGGAAAAATAAAATTTTGATTGGGTATATCTACGGAATCATTGGGTGGATTTTACCCATTCAGGAATTCGGCCTTCGTAATTAAGGTCCAAACCTTCTCTACATATATCGAGTTTCTAAGTTGTTTTTTTCGGAAGTTATTGTGTTTACGCAGTCGGCCGTTAGGCTGACAGTAAAAAAAAGTGGTCTTTCAGCATCTCAAAACTAGCTGTGAAGTTTTATCAGGACTGAATCAGTATTTCTCGAGTTATACCGAAAAAATCAACGATATCGAGAAGAAAACCTCGAAATTTGACATATTTTTTCCCGATATCTCCAAAAATGATGAAAAAACTGAATCTTCCGTTCCGTAATTACCATTTTTTTGGTTTCGAAATTACTTCTTGCATCCATGAAAGTCTTCCTCTATCCCCTATTATTTCTTATTCCTATATACATGTTTCAAAATCACTCAACTAACCTAAACACATCAATTGAACTCTTGAATTCTATGGAAAGTCTGGTCCAAACACATGGAGACATAGCCTGTGGTCTGATCTCAGACCACATATTAGTTCTTTGCAAAAAAGATAAATATGTCTGTCTATTCTATGGTCGGAGCCTGATACTCTGCCGTCACTAGGTCAGGAGCGGGTCCATCAAAATAAGTAAGTCATGAATTATGAAGAATTATTGAGTATTTTGGCAACATTCGGACCTCATTTCATCTGAAAAATATGTGACGTCAGCAAGACTAAAATACAATCAAATATATATTCCGTGCTTTGGATTTGAATGAAAAAAGTGACGACATCATTGGTAAATACGATCACAGATAAGCAGATGAGCACACCATATTTTGCTTACATCATGTTTTGGACCCAAAATATGTCAAAGAGTGTCCGCACCATGTATTCTATGCATCCCTCTTTGATCGAACAAATCACAGAAAAATGCAACAACTGCGAAGTCGATATTTGACATGTCAACGTCATCCTGTTGCGCCTCATTGAAACTGAGAGATAAATTTGACGTTTTCCTACTTCGAGTTTCAACGCTTTAATGAAAGGTCTACCATGAAAGCATAATCCTATTGAATTAATGAAAATTCCCATGAATATAAGAGTGGTGGAGGCGGAAGTGATTATCAGATTTGATGTCAGAACCGCTCCACTCTTACGTGAAGTTATCGTCAGCAGCTTTCATACTGCTGCCTTGCTAATTTCATGACAGGAAGCGCCGTGGCTAATGACGCTCTCAACGTAAAATTAAAAACCAACATTGTTCGGTTGAATATTAGAGATCCTGTTCAATGTATGCAACGTTTCGCAATTTAAGTTTGTTCTTCTATTTATAGAATACTATGGGGGAGAATACACCTTTTGTTCGTATAACGAACAAAGAGTGTCTTATGGAGAGGATTAAATAATGTGAAGGGAAGATATGTGTATGATTCTGATATGAGAGGTGTTATCTAAGGTGAATCTTTGATAAACTGAATGTAGAGGAGAATGTATCATTTCACAAAACGATACCTTTTACGGAAAGTGTTAACATCAAGTTGAAAAAATTTAATGAATTCTTTGAAAAACATAAAGTAAGAAAGCTAGAAAAGCAGTGCCGTGAAGGCAGCAGGTTTTGCGTGTATGTTCAATGTAAATGACCGCTTCGGCAACGAATTTGAACATGCGCGCAAAAGCTACTGCCTTCACAGTAGTGCTTTTCTGGATTTTTTTCCATACATTACTGTATTTCAATTCGATCTAATCTGTATTTTAGGAAATATTGGAAGGATAAAATTTTAAAGCGCCCATTGCATGGGCGGATTTTACACATTCACGAATTCGACCTTCGTAACCAAGCCCCAAACCTACTCTACAAATATCGAGTTCCTAAGTCGTTTCTTCCGGAAGTTATTGTGTTTACGGTCAGCCCAATATATCCAAATATACAGATTTGATATAATTGAAATCCAGTTCTTTATCGAAAATAACAGTTCGAAGGTTCATACAGAATAGACGACTTCGGCCCAAGTTGCCAACCCACAATTTACTTAGCAAGTTTACTTTCACTGGGGAACGGGAATTTCAGGACAAAGTCGACATGAAAAGGGTCGCATTATTTTAAATAATCGTAAAACATGCCTCTGCTCTTCAAACCAGATAATTCCTTCCAAATATAGGTTTTTGTTAAGATGGTCCCCGATTGGCTGAAATTTAAGTTGGGATTCCTGATTTCATGCAAACAGTGTCAATTTTCGTAGGATACGTTCCGAAAATCAACTCTGTTGTTTCGGTTGCCGATTTTCCGCTCCGTAAATATGAAATATTCGGATGGTTCCTGGAACAAGCGCGTGAAAAAGGTTATTTACGGAATCTGGTTGATGAAAATGCGGTCGATTTACTGTCACCAGAACGATTTTCTATGGTAGATATCCATAGCATAGAACAATCTATGTTTACTTTAGGTTTGTTTTGGTTCCGAGTTCAGATCTGTTCGGGACGGTTCTAGCATAGACCATAGATCTGTGCTAGAACCGTCCCGTACATTTCTGAACTCGGAACCAAAACAAACCTAAAGTGAACATAGATTGTTCTATGCTATGGATACCTACCATAGAAAATCGTTCTGGTGACAGTAAATCGACCGCATTTTCATCAACCAGATTCCATAAATAACCTTTTTCACGCGCTTCTTCCAGGAACCATCCGAATATTTCATATTTACGGAGCGGAAAATCGGCAAATGAAAAAAACAGAGTTGATTTTCGGAACGTATCCTATGAAGATTGACATTGTTTGCATGAAATCAGGAATCCCAACTTAAATTTCAGCCAATCGGGGACGATCTTTACAAAAACCTATATTTGGAAGGAATTATCTGGTTTGAAGAGCCGAGGCATGTTTTACGGGTATTTATAAATAATGCGGACGTTATCATGTCGAATTTGTCCTGAAATTCTCGTTCCCCAGTAATAGTAAACTTGCTAAGAAAATTGTGGGTTGGCAACTTGGGCCGATGTCGTCTATTTAATAACGATAATATGAGAGGAAGATCACAGAATATTAAATATGTATTTAAAAGAAAAAATTAGAAATTCTTACAAAAAATTCTGTACAAAGTTGTCTTTCAGCATCTTCAAACTAGGCGCGAAGTTTTATTGCGATTGAATCAGTATTTCTTGAGTTATACAGAAAAAACCTACAATATCGGGAAGAAAACCACGAACTTTCATATATTTTTTCCCAATATCTCCGAAACTAATAACCGTATCGGATTGAAATTTGGTACGCTGCTGTGGAATATGGAGTTCAAAGTTGGCGCTGAACTTTTTTCCCAAGTTTGATGAACAATTCGCGGAAAAATCATTTTTTCCGAAAAAAATTAAAAAATTTTTTTTTTAATTTACTGATAGTATGATCCCTACAAAATTACGCGAAAAGATTTGCGTTGCTGTACTCCAACTAGCCGCCAAGTTTCGATCCAATCGTTCCAGTCGTTTCTGAATTATCGCCAAAATAACGTCAAAACTTCAAGAGGCTCTAACTCCGAAACCATTTCGTCGATTTTGCCCATTAACGAACTCAACCGTCCTGGAAGTTTCAGATCTATAAGATTCTCCGTATGACCGTAATCGTGCATACGGACGGCCAGCCGAATAGAATCGACTCTGACACCGGATTCGTCATGATTGAGTCCAACCTCAATCATCGAAAATTAGAGAAATTTGGACGAAACTATAGCACGCTGTTCCCTAGAACATGCACGCAAAAACGATGAATTATTTCAGAAATCAACACATGCATGTTGAATACTGAAATCAAATTCAATAGTGTTGGAGGGAGTACTCTGAATATACCTTTCATGAGTTTTTTTTGAAACGGATGAAGAGAATATGAGGTGAAATTTAATACCACTTAAAAGTTTTCGGCAGAATTCCACATAATTTTTCAGTGGGCAATTTCAATGTTTTCAACGAAAAATTGAAAGGGTACTGATGCGCTTGTTGGAATTGGAATTGAGGTACATTTTATCAATAATTTCACAACAACCTTAATCTTGTATTTTTCGATCAAAAACTCACTTAATCCGACTCTACAAATATCAGGTTACCTAGTCGTTTCTACCGGATGTTAGAAGATCGCTATTTGCAGAGTTGGTTCGGACTTTAATTACGAAGGCTGGATTCTCAAATGGGTGAAATCATCCAAAAACTCCAGTGAGGTCCTTGATTGAACAGGTCACCGCTTTTTCAATAAATTTGAATGACAAAAATAGTTTTTGCGTCAGAATTTCAATATTAAAGAAATTTCGTGGTACGCACTGTTGTGAAAGATATGATTCAAGGTTTGTACAAAATTTGTTAGAAATCGGATGGATAGTTCCTGAAAAAGACATATTTTCTCTAGAGAAAGTCGAAACGAAAATTTCAAATAGTTCTGAAGACACGATCAATACGAAATTTCGCAGAATTTTGTGTATTCTAGAAATTACAACGATACCAAAAAAAACACATAATTTGACATATTTCTCCCCAAATATTTCCAGATCGAACTGAAACTAGATACACTAGTAGGATTGTTCATGTCCATTTCTAATAATCAGTAGTAGAATCTTGGCAATATTGGACTTATTATTATTATTATTTGATTATTGTATGCACTGTAGATATATGCTGAATTTATGTTCTACCCTAGATAATATGCAAATTATGTGACTTCATTGTAAGATAGCACAATCTTTTAAGTATGTTGATGTAATTCATCTTCTCTGTTGTGGATCACAGTCAATTGTGGATCATCAAATGGAACCGCTGACAGATGTCAAATTAACGACTTCAGTCTACTCAATGTGTACGTTCTGTGAATGTGTTTTGGTATTTCCGAGAAAAGATTTGAAGTGAGGTTTTATTGATGTTTTGTTTCAGCATTGACTCATGTTAATGATTTTATAAAGGGTCTTGCAATAAGGACGGGTCGATTTTGACATGAAATAAATCAAATGTCTGTAATTTTGGATGATTGAGCCGAAAATGGTCTCAATCGACTAGGTTGGACTCACTGATGACGAATCCGGTGTCAAAATCGATTCTGTCCGCCCGGCCGGCCGGTTGGCCGGCCGTAGACACGATAACTGTCGAACGAAGTGAGCTAGCAACTTGAAACTTTCAGGGTAGGTCGCGCATTGGAATGCCGCGGTTAAGTTCGTTAATGGGCCAAATCGATCAAATAGTTTCGGAGTTATAGGCATTTGAAGTTTTGAAGTTATTTATTTTTTATTTCAGAAACTACCTGAGCGATTGGATTCAAACTTGGCGGTTAGGTGATTGCCATGGTGATTTGGCATTACTAACTGAATAAAAAAATATAGGTTAGAAAGACGACGTTAAAACAACATGGCCGCCACAGGCTGCCAACATCGACCCGTCCCTATTGAAAGACCCTATATATATGTGATTTTTTAAATATTTTAAATGGATTAAGGTAATTACCTAGAGGAGATTGTATAATATTGTATTGCCACCTGCTATATTTATTTTTAGTCATGATTAAGGGCAACCCCGTTGTTTTATATGTGAATATTGAACAATAAATGTCCGAAACGTCGACGAAATTCAATTGGGTTTGATTCATCTTCCCCAAAAATAAGTCCAATATTGCCAAGATTCTACTACTGATTACTAGATACACTGTCACGAAACACGAGGACTCTCTTTTGTTCAATTCAGAAGTTCAACTAGAAAAAGCAAATTGGTTGTATTTCTCCGAACTAAGTTTATTGAGATTAAATTATTCACAAGTAAACTCAGAATAACGAAGGGTTTGATTAATTCATGTTCCAAATGACCACATAACTGAAAAAATATGTACATGGCAAGGTTCCGTTCCTCATAAGTTTTCCAACGAGCCCGAACATCATGTATGTTCACATTGGAATTAAAAAATTGTGAAAGGTAGCAGACAAGAGTTCGAAGAAAAACTTAGAAAAGCACTGATGTGGGTCAGGAGCTTAAACGCGCATGTTCCGTCGCCAAAGCAGTCATCTATACAAGTATTGACCCTGCCAAATACAGATTTTCATTTCATATGGTCCTCACAAAATTATGCATGAACTCCAAGCTATAATTTTCGATCAAGTACTAGAGTGCAATTCGATACAGAATTTTAAATTGAAGTTTCAGCCAAGTAGGGTCTACAGAGCAATGAATCGGAGATATATGGATTTTCAAATATGTATATGAATTTCTAAAATAAATTCCCTGAATTCTTTTCTTAATTTGTTCCTCAGAAAAATCAGGAAATCTAATTGGGCTGAAATAAAGTACTCGGTTATGAGGTGGCGGTTTGGCAATTTTCGGGGAAATTTGAATAGAATATGAATATGGAGAATATAAAGAATTTTTCAGATTGCTATTGTTCATCTTCCAACCAAGTTTCATTTCGATCAGATAAAAATTTTTCAAGTTATTGAAAAATCCAAATTTCAAATTTCAAATGGCCCTAGCACAAAAACCATTAAGTCGATTTTGCCCATTAACAAACTTCACCGATATATTCTTAACCTAACCTGAGAATTTGAAGACTCTAGATTTTTTCTTACAGCGCACACAGCCTGCCGGACAGGCGTTCGGACAGAATCAACTTTGACCACGGATTCTTCATCAGTGAGTCCAACCTAGTCGCTTGAGAGCAATTTCGGCTAGAAAATTCGAAAATACCGACATCGTAAGGAAATGATATAACGAGCTCTTTCCCAGAATAAGCGGGTAAAAATGCATTATCAATAGGGGTTTTTCCTTTAAACGAAAACGCAGTAACTTTCATGAAAAACCTCACAATTCCAAACATATAATTTCAATATTTTATTTTGAAAAAAAATGTTTGATCACCTAAAACTGAAAAATAAAAATGGGGATTGGCATTTTAAGGGATTTGTCTTGAGTGCACGATATGGCAACGTCGAATTCAGCTTTCTCGGGAGAAAAGGACGTCAAATATGTCACTCTGCTCAGGAAAACAGAGATAGCTATACTTCAATCTGGTAAGAGTAGAAGACAACGACCAAGGAATAGAAAAAGAAGCGCACAGACTGTCATACTGTCAAATCACAAACAGAAATTGTTTGGTTATATTGACAAAGAACACGTGTTCACCACAGAATAGGAATAAATATTTCGTTATTCTATAGCAGAAAAAGATATTCTACTATACACGTTGTCACTTTGTGTATGCCTGGCAAATCCCAAACCCCAATTTTCTGATTATTCTGATACCTTCTGAAGGTAATTTGGGAAAATAATGAATCAAACCCATAATAATTATGTTCAAATTTGCATTTGCAGTACTAACCCAAATTCAGGAAAAACCCCCATCGAAGTTTTTAAATGTTTTAATTCTGATTTATTGATTGAAAAATATCAGCCAACCTTGTTTACTTCATTCAATCTACATAAGACCAGATAATTCTCATTCTCTGTATCCCACCTGGATCCATCATCAATAACAAATGGAGAAAATTCAGGTCGACGAGAGAAAGCATCCCTGACCCACATTTTTCCGTAATGAGAAACACAAGCCCGACATAATTTGAAACAACACGGTTCCCGCGCAAATCGTTCAGCATGAATAGGTCTGAAATTTCAGTGTTTTGTTTATCGAAACAACAACACGAAGCGTGAATTTCATTCGAACATTAATTAGAACTCAACTTTAATTGCTCGAACCACTCCAACAGGTTCAGTTTCTCAGATGGGAAGTGTCATACATCAATAAGGCGGGTAATTTTAAATTTCTGTTTTTGACAACTTTGTTCGACGTAATCAGAATCTCGATTAATCAGGAATTTCGCCGAATGGAAAATCTAATCGAATCGATTCTATGTTTATCATAGGTTCGACGATCGGGAATGGAATTCAATTCCTGTTGGGTTTTATTGGAGATTCTTCGAGAATTAAATTTTTGAGTCCACTTCTCAGCCAAATATCGGATGATGTAACGTTTCATTTCAATCGAATGAATACAAAAAAGTTACTTTGGAATTTCTATAATCTTTGTTGCTTTATTTGTTCCTATTCAATACAATTCATGCAGAGAATGCTTCAGGTCTATTGGCGTCTGAATTTAAGATTGCAGCGCCACGGTGGCCAGTTTAAGAACCTTAGATAGACAGATTGAATCTAGGTTTTCAAGTCTCATACTAGTATATTTGATTGTTTAAAATTCGAATTTACAATTTGTTCGAAGACTTCTTCAGTTAACAGAAGTAATTCTGTGTATACATATTTCATTTTATGAAAGAGTTATGTATCATTCATTTCTATTCAGAGCAGCAATGCTACAATAACCGTTAGATTTTCATCCCAACTATTCTCAACTCTAAATGGCAAGATTAATTTCAAATTATTTGGAGTATATTGAAGGCACAGGTGCTAAAGTATTCAGGAACATGCGTGTGATATTATGTTGCATGTTATTTGCCAAACTAATTAAATTTTAACCTTTTTGCTGACCCAAATTGACCTTTGATCTTATACCCCAGCAGATCTACTTCTCCAAAAGTTAACAAACTTTTTGGAATAGTAGACAAATACTCGTAACACCTTTTCTATTTATATAGGGAAGGACTCAGTTTACACAGTATATCGTGAATAAAATTAATATATCCACAAAACATTAATGCTACTTGTACTGTAATCCTTATTCATTATGGGTTGAAAAACAAAGCCTTCCAACACTCATAAGATTGATCTTGAACAGCTGTAATAAGCCTTGTATAGCTTCGATTTCATCGGCAGAAGCACTTTGAGCGAAGAGTGTATTTCACCAGGTATTTCTTTATTGAGACTCCTTTGTTTCAATCGATTAGTTCTTCCTCGCAAACATTTACGTTGTTCCTTTATGATCAGTTCAACAGGAAAATCTCTGTAATGCATAGCATTCCTCTTAAGTAACTTTCCCTGCTTGGATTAGGGGCCTGAAAAACAATAGTCTTCATGAATGTAATCTATTATTTCATGAGCAATTCGGGCTCCCCTCTATAAAATGACAATCATCGGTAAAATGCAGGTAGCAGACTCTCATAAATCTTGTTTGTTGGTTTACCGATTTTAGGTTACAACTTACCAAGGTTTCTATCGATTCTTCAACACTTTCAGGCCCGACTTCTTGAAGGAAGTTTCATTTACCCAAAATTGAAATTTTTCAGCGGGCTGTGGAAATTTATGAGAAGGGACGTTTGAGTTTGCTTTCTCTCAGTAAAAACACATGTAAAATCACACAAACGCCAAAAAATTGCATGAACTTTCTCATTCTCTTGACATTTCTTTTAACTTGTCAATGATAATTAATCTGTCTTTCTCGGGTTATTTTTATTGCCACCAGAGGGAGTAGCGCTTATCTTCATTCGTCAATAAACATTTCATATTGCCCCAGAATAATGTACGAATTATTTATTTCCCATTACTCATTTCGAATCACTTTCATGTGATCGAAGATTTGTATATAATATAAACGAAATTATATATCGAAAAGTCTTCCAATTTTGATAAATAACCAGCAATAAACAATCCTCCAGATCAAGCATGACAATTTCAATTATTCAAGACTGCATTTTGGCACTGAGAACGAAAAATACCATGTAGAAAATCCTGAACATTCATAACATCTTTTACTTCAAACGTTTAAATAGAGTACTCCTGCTTATAATACATGAAATCATGACAATGATACCTGAAGGGATTTCCAAAACATTCCTTCATGTTTTTGAGAGACTGACAATTTTCAACCAATAAATCTATTATATTCTTTCGTAGACATCGAATAAACTAGACCTTCAATACGAAGAATCTCATCTTCTTTCTCTCGGGGCCGTAGCTAGTGTACGGCAAGGTAGGGCAATGCCCTACCTTTAAACGCCATGGCCCTACCTTAAAAAGCTAAATATCTAAAACACTCATAATATCAATGTAAAGTTTCATTGCCCTTCAATATCAATTGCCCTATCTCTAAGTAAACTGTAGCTTCGCTCCAGCTTTCTCTTAGCTTTATCGAAAATTTGTTCAGAATGTGTTCATGTTTTTATTTTAGATTGAATCTTTTCGATGTCTAGGAATGTGTAGGTTTATTGGTTGTACTATTTTTGTTCTTTTGGTCATATGATCTAGTGAAAATGTTTCGTTAACCTAGTATTTTAGGTCTTTGAGATATCAGGTGAACTAAATTGCTTCTTCCTGATTTTTACCTTGTTTTTTCTCTTAACTGGTGAACTACTGATGAAATAACATTGCAGGTGAAACACATGGTCAAAAAAGAGAACTTAATGATCTTATCTATACTCTTTCATTCGAACACGAAATCAGAACTTAACTTCGATTACTCGAGCCACCCCAACAGGTTCAGGTCCTCAGATGGAATGTGCCATCCATAAATATAATGGGTAATTTTAAATTTCTGTTCGTTTGTTCGACGCAATCAAAATTTCCATCAATCAGAAATTTCGTCCAATGGAAAAACTAATCGAATTGATTCTGTAGTTATCATCGGTTCGTCTATCGGGAATGAAATTCCGGGGGAAAAGGTGTTTTGAATGGATTTCTGTGGTGCGGTATGAACTCACAAAGGAAATGAATAAATTCCGGTTAGATTTTTATTGGAAATTCCTCGAAAATTGCAGTTTTGGGTCCACTTTTCAGCTGAATAACTGATGATGGAATTTTCCATTTCAATCAGATGAAAACAAAAACATGATTTAGGAATTTTTACGTTCTCCATTGCTCCGTTTGTTTTTCCACGATGCCACGTGGAAAAATACCGCTTATTCTACTCAAAACTCTATAAATATTTATTCATAATAATATACCTATCATACAATGTATCAATTCGAAAGTCGTACATTTTTACTCTATATTACCGAATTCTTCAATTATTGTTTTTACTTCTTCAGAATAATAAATTAAGGAAATACTGAAATGGAATGTTAATGATAGAAAACAAAGTAAATGTTTTATTGTATTTTCATTCCATCCCATATTTTCAAATTTTGTATGAACTGAAGGATCAAATAGAATTTGTTTACTGGATTCCATTATCGCAATAGAGGTTGGGTCTATCGATTATTTCTATATTTTTCATTTCCAGTGGTATTGTTTAGCCTTCTGGTTTGCGGTTAAATGCTTCGTTTGAAAAGCTAACACCAGCTATTATCGCTCATATAATGAATTGATTTTCAGTTCGGTCGACTTCATTTTAGTTGAACGAGTACACAGTATTTGTGCAAATTTTCGGAATAATATGCAACGCTCAATATGAGGATTGGATTGATTTGCTATTTTCAATTTCCTTTATGGAAATTATTGCCTCGATTTTCACGAAAAAGGGGTTTAGAATTGATTCTCTCTCATGGATCTGCATTTGAGAAAATTCATGCAGAAAATATCTTTATTATTTCCTGAAGTTTTATCTAAATCTACGAATCTTACTCATTCATCAACACATATATTCATGATTAGGAGGATGAAACAACTAGCTGATGCAGAAACAGTCAAATTCACGTACTATTCTCGTTTTCATAATACAGCAATATACGGTATAATCCTGTGGGGCCAGAGTGGTGATGCAAAAAGAGTTCTTCTCCTACAAAAGAGGGCTATATAAGAGCTATGTTCGGCATGAAACCAACTGAAAGCTGTAAGGATATATTCAAGAGAGAAAGAATTCTCACCATAACATCTGTGTTTATACTCACCTGTTTGAAATATGCCCACAATAATAAGAAAAAATTCAGAGTCGGTGGAGATCTTCATGGCTACAATACACGACCTAAAAATGATTACATCCTGCCCCATGCACGGATGACTAAGGGACAGCAAAGACCCAATTTTACATGCTTGAAGCTTTATAATAAGCTTTCCGAGGACATGAGAAGTCTGGATGCATTCAAATTCGAAAGGGAAATGAAAAGAATTCTACTTGGGAAGACGGTTTATTGCATAGAGGATTTTTATTCAATGAATTTTTAACATCGTTTGTCTCTTCCTATAGTGGTTTCTCATTTACAGTTGAATGTTTGTTTTGTTGTTGTGAAATTTTTGCATCTATGTCGAGATTGATATATTTTTTTGAATATTTGTACATTTCGATGTATAGTTAGATGAATGACGTGTCATGTATTTTTTTTGATGACGAAACTTTATACATTACATTTATGTAGGTGTATGAATTAAATAAATAAATAAAATAAATAAATTCAAATACGTCGCCTTCAGGCTATGTGTAGAGAAAGTTATATCGAAAAATCTTGTGCTATAAACCTTAACATTTTGTATAATGAATTCATACCTATTCTCACGGAAGAATAAACAATCAAACAAAATAAGGACAGTATACTATCCTTAAGAGCAAACAGTACCTCTGATATAACAGGTTACATTTTGGAGGCCAGAGTTTGTTTTTCAGAGAAATTTTTAAGTGCAAATGGTTGAAAAAAATACTAGGATTGCGCAATGTGGCCAGTCTTATATTCAAGAATTTCCCGGGAAATGAAATGATATGGAGTGAAAAATGGAAAAATGAATGAAATTGCGTTTTTTCACAAAAAAATTCAAAAATTAATTACTTAGCGTACAGGTCGACACTCCGTTTCATCCTATTAATGTCGAAATTGCACGCATTTTAACATTTCTCGTGACTATTGGCAACGTTAAAGCATGCAGACCATGGACAGGTGCCTGACCTTGAGGTATAAACGAGGTTTTTTGAAACTAGAATGTGAAATAGGGTACAGAGGAATATGATATAGGCATTCTGAAACACTTTTCAACAGAAAAAATTTCAACACGAAATAAAATGTTGGGTAGGTTGGGAGGTTGGGTCGATAGCTTCGAAAAATGAACGTATCGATTCCATTTTGAAGAGCCGAAACTGATCGAAGCTCTCCGCTTATGTCTTGATGGTTTCTAAATACTCAGAAAAATTAGAAATAGAAGCAGATTGGAATTCGTGGAAGGAAGGTTTGATTTCCACCTCTGAGGATTCGTCTTGAAATCCAATCAGATTTGCTTATGATATTCAAATTTGAAGGGCTCCTAAGTAGACTCCACAGTGGAAGAAAGAAGATTGTCACTTAAACTTGATTATGAGAGTCCAGAAAAGATCAAGTTGCATCGCATTATATTGCGCCTTCCAACTCAAATCCAAAATTTTTCAAATTGAAACTCGGTTTCGGATTAAAGATTTAACGGAGAACATTATAGAGCTACAGCTCTAATACATAATATTTAGAGTAAATACTATGATTAACCAGCTAAATTACACGCAGAGAAATCGAACAATGCAATTAGGTAAGTTCCCCCTAGTTATGCTGATCGCAAAATCAACCTATTCAATATAATTGCAGATACAGGCCACCAATTTCCATTCGACGAAACCTATTGATATCAAGTCTGCTTCATATTACTTCAGTATTAATTTCCATATGTGAACATGGAGTTGCATATCACTTTTCTGCACAAAAGCATTCGTTTATTTATGTTATCCTGGTGGATATGTTTGCAATACTATCGATTTCGTAATCGCTCTAGTATTGAATACATCAATTAAGCTGTACTATTCAAGTATTGTATGTCTTGTTACCTTGCCTATTGATCATAAACTCCAAATAAGCCTTAGATATTCGTGGTGATAATGAACCAGTCGCCATAACAAATATGATACTTGAGGTATCAATTATACTGGGTGTCCCACGAATACCGTTCGCCATAAAATTTTAGGAAGGTGACTAATATCACGTTTCGGAACAAAGAGATAACTCCTGGTAAATTTTTCGAGATTCCTGACACTTCTGGTTTCACCGCAAGTGAACTTCAAGATTTCTGTCAGAAATTTCTTTTGTAACGCGAAATTGCGGAAAAAATTGAAAACGATGACTTGTTGGAACATGGATATCGTCAGGGTTTCTCATTGGAAAACTGTCATATTTGGGCTTCCGCGAAAAGTAAGTAAAGTAAGCTCCTGTCGCAGTAGTCAGAATTAAAAGTCATGATAGAGGAGGTCACAAAAGCATTGTCAAAGTTGGCAATGTCAAGAACATGAAAACTCAATTTTATCAGATGAGAACCTCATCTTTTTATATGTATGTGTGGAAATAACACCAATGCCCTGAAATTGATATTTTCTGAGAAAAATATGTACAGAGTAGTCTATGCAGAAGTGATGAATTATTCCATCTTCCACTCGTAATACGTATATCTTGTTGGAGTCTCACTCTATTTTATTTGAGGAAACCTACTCTTCCTTTAGTCAAAGCAGAACGGAACTTAATTTTGATATTTTGGCTTCCATTGCTTCGAAAAGGTAGTGGAAACGAATTTTTTCAATATTTCTGCATCTGCACATAAAAATGAAGCTGTTTTCTGTCATAGAAAAAAGATAAGGGCCTTTTTCCATGATTTATTGAATAGAATGGGAAGAATTATACAAGAAACTATCACACACAGAAAGCTTTCATGTGCAGATGCAGAAATAATAAAATAATTCCAAAGTTCCTTAGAATTTAAACTCCCTTTTCGAAGTAATGGAAGCCGAAATATCAATAATAAGTTCAGTTTTACTTTGACTAGAAAAATAGTGAGTTTTCTCAGCCAAAATAAGGTAAGACAACAACAAGACATATCACGATTAGAAGATGAAATATTTCATCATTTCTCCATAAACTACTTACGACAAAATTAATCCAAGAATTCCTACACTAATAATAACTTCATTGATAGAACGGAAAATTAAAATTTTCTCGCTTATTTGATGAAAAAATCAGATTTTTATTCTGAAACGTTACAGATCGATTTTTATAGTTAATATTACTCCTGTAGCTAGGCAATCTCAGATCATGGTGGAATATTTATTGATTTATTGATATATAGGGTGTCCCTTTGAACTGGAAACAATTTGTTCTTCAGAGGTACACCATTATATCGTTTCATCCGTGGCAACCTCAGCCCTTCAAATTTTAACAGAAAAGATGAGTATCGAGTAAAGCTTATTTCGGGAAGATTTCGCATCATTTTATGAGTTTTTTCTTGGTTTTCAGTCCCAATATCCAAAAATGAACTATTAAAAATTGAATAGATTTTTTTTATAAAAACGCCCTAGCGGAGTTTCCAAGAAACTGCCATCGACAAATAGATCAATCCTGCATTCCACTAGGGCGTTTTTATAAAAACAAATCTATTCAATTTTTAATAGTTCATTTTTGGATATTGGGACTGAAAACCAAGAAAAAACTCATAAAATGATGCGAAATTCTCCCGAAATAAGCTTTAATCGATACTGATCTTCTCTGTTGAAATTTGAAGGACTGAGGTTGCCATGGATGAAACGATATAATGGTGTACCTCTGAAGAACAAACTGTTTCCAGTTCAAAGGGACACCCGATATATCAATAAATCAATAAATATTCCACCATGATCTGAGATTGCCTAACTATCACACAAAGACGAAACGTCGTCCATGGAATTTGTGTACTGAACTTTCCCGATAAAACTGATCCTCAGCACGACTCACCTCATCGGAAACTGAGAAAATTCTAGGTATTAAATCTCTGTTAGATGGTCAGTTCGTGCACAAAATATCACTAGCGTTGAATTGTGTGAAAATCCACCCTTTCCTGACAGATATGAAATCGGAACCATTCTAGGTTTGTTCACAACCTGTGAAATTTCCACGATCATATCGATTTAATTGGTTTATGTCGTAACTCAGAACTGAAACCATTCAGGCAGGCAAACAACATAAAATTGGACCAACCGAATTTTCATTGCTCCGCAAAATGACGAAATCACCCACTCATAATTTCAACCCGGAAGAACCCAACTTTTCATTCGTCGAAACTATATTATTGACAGCGGCATCCGAAAAGCGGCATGGTAGAGAGGAATTTTCCATTTCCATCGATTCGTTAAATTGACCGGACCGACAAAGAGCGAATTCAAAGATCGGATGACCCGCTTTCGAAAAGTGTGTCACGTTCCTAGACGAAATGCCCCGGTCGAGATCGGTCCATATTTCTGATGAAATTACAGCGGAATAATCGATGAATTAATGAAATGATCATCCGAGCGTACCATTGCGAGGAAGGCGGAATTTATTACGTTCGTTACTGGTTTCGTCTCATTTTGACTGAACAACTATTCAACATTATTATGAGAGCTCGTAGCGAAGGAATTAACCCCAATATCATAAGTTTATACTGAACAGCTAACCGTTTCCTCATACAACAATAAAAAAAGCAAATCAACACAGAACGCCGAAAAAGTCAGGTTAACCATTCAAATCCTTGACAGCCACTCTACGCTTGTGCGAACTACTCGATTCTGAAGCAGTTTGGACTCTAACGTCCTTTCACAGTTATAAAACAATGGGGGTTTTTCCTTTAAACTAAAAAGCAGTAATTTTCATGAAAAACCTTCGGAACATCACATTTCAAACATATAATTCCAATGCTGAGTACTTAGACAGGAAGGATATAATTCCAATATTATATTTTTAAAAAAATGTTTGATCACCTAAAACTGAAAAATAAAAATGAGGATTTGCATTTGCAGGGATTTGTCATGGGTGCACGATATGGCAATGTCTAATTCAGCTTTCTCGAAAAGAAAAGGACGTCAAATGTGTTACTTTGCTTAGGAAAACAGAGATAGCTATACTTCGACCTGGTTAGAGTAGAAGACAACGAACAAGGAATAGAAAAAGAAGAGCACAGAGTGTCATACTGACGAATCGCAAATGGCAATTGTTTGGTTGTATTGACAAAGAACACGTGTGTACCACAGAATAGGAATAAATATTTCATTATTCTATAGCAGAAAAAGCTATTCTACTAAACACCGTTGTCACTTCGTGCATGCCTGGTAAATCCCAAACCCCAATTTTGAAACCTGATTTTGAATACTCTCTGAAGGTAATTTGGGGAAATGATGAATCAAACCCATAATAATTATGTTCAAATTTGCATTTACAATAATAACCCCAATTCAGGAAAAACCCCCATTCGGAATCATTCGATAATTTTTTATAATTCTCCATTTCGGCCTTCGTAATTGAACTACAAACTTACTCTACAATTATCAAGTTACTCTGTAGATTCTTCCGGAAGTTGTTTTGTTCACTATCAATGGTTAGGCGGGCCGTAAACACATTTACTTTAGGAAGAATCGACATAGGGACTATTGTTGGAGAGTAGGTTTTCAGTTTAATTAAGAAGGTCGAATGCATGAATGGGTTGAATTCGCCAATTATTCTTTAGATTGTTATACCCATTCAAAATTTTGGATGGAATTGCAAGCTAGTACTTGATCGAAAATTATAGCTTGAGGTTCAAGCAGAATTTTTTTGAGGACCATATGAAAAAAATCTGCACTGGTATTCTTCAACTTGTTACGAAGCACTTATCTGATCTCATCAATTAATTTTGGAACAACCCCTCAAAATTTTAAATTGTTATAACTTCGAAACTTTACGTCCAATTTCGCCCATTAAAGAACTCAACCGAGATATTTAGACTCCGAGCATAAACTAAAAATTTCAATACTCTATGTCTTTTTTCTCAGGAAGTCAGAGCACACACGGTCAGCAGAACAGAATTGAATTTGATCACGAATTCTTCCTCAGGAAATCTAACCTAAACGTTCAAGACCAATTTCGGTTTGAAATTCAACAATAACAGACATTGTGATAGAACGATATCACGTTGTTGCCCAGAACCATATGATTAGAAGATATAATATATTTGTGAACTAAATCTTTGAATTGTTCCAATGAAATGATCGAGGAATTTTGCACGAGTTTGCGCATCAAGTTCCAAGTTTCGTCAAGGTCACGTCAATAGAATTATTTCGGAAATATCAATTATTCTCAGGAAATCAGCACGAAACCAGACATAATTTTTTCCAATATCTCCTAAGACGAATATCCGATCAAGCTGAAATTTGAAACATTTGGTAAGTAGTGACGATTCCGATACACTGCTCTTGCGCTACGGGGAAGTACAGATAAAACTTCACCTAATGAAGTGTAGACGACTGTCATATGTCGATCGACTGACTCTGCTGTCCTGCATATTGTCCAGTAGGATCCAGTAAATGCTTCTAGTATTCACTAGTAGATGCCGTGAAGGTCGATGCGAACAAATATTTTGAACTCATTATAAGGAAAATTCAAAGAATACATATCTGGTTGGACTGAAACAGAGTCTTCGAGTTTCCGGTGTCGATTAGAATAAAATTCAAACGGAATCGGAGATATGCTATTTGAAATATATAAATTCCTGAAATAATAAATTCTCTGATTTTTCTCCTGATTTGTTCCAGAGAAAAATCAGAAAATCTGATTGGGTTGAATTAAAATGGTTGATTATTGGCTCTAGGACTAGGGCAAATTAAAATCCTTCTTGAATCGTCGACTTTTCGATCCATCTTTAGATCTTTATCAAGACTGAAACAATATAATTCATTGAAATCTACAATTTCTGAACTGTGTTTCACATGTCAATGGTAACTAATTGAAAATATTCATACAAACACTCTCAAACCAACACAAATCAAGCAGTAAAACGAGGAATACAACCCTACCTTTTAAATTGGATTTACAAAGGATATCATAGCTTTTGAATGGGTGCATAGATGAACAATTTTACCCTATCAGAAACAGGCACAATCAAAACGAGTACAATCCAACACACAGCAGACAATGAATGAGCCATCCCGTACAATATCATGCAAACAATAAAGAAACGGAACATAATCTTTATTGTTCGCATGATATTGTACGGGATGACTCATTCATTGTCTGATGTGTGTTGGATTGTACTTGTTCTGATTGTGCCTGTTTCTAATAGAGTAAAATTGTTCATCTATGCACCCATTCAAAAGCTGTGATCTCCTTTGTAAATCCATTTAAAAAGGTAGGGTTGCATTCCTCGTTTTACTGCCTGATTTGTGTTGGTTTGAGAGTTTGTGTTGGTTTGTATGTATGAATCAACCATTTTATTAGAACATAAGGACACGAAGTTCAATGATGGCATAAAGCACTCTGTTATGAACTGGCGGTTTGGAGATTTTTGTGAAATTCAAACGAAATATGGAAATTTTCAAAAAAAAAATTTTTGTCAAATTTTTCAATGGAGAATTCTTCATATTGCTTCTGTACATCTACCAACTAAGTTTCATTTCGATCAGATAAACATTTTTCGAGTTATTGAAAAATCAAAACTTCAAATGGCTGTAGCACAAAAACCATTCAGCAGATTTGGCCCATTAACGAACTTAAGCCCCAAACCTACTCTACAAATATCGAGTTTCTAAGTCGTTTCTTCCGGAAGTTTTTGTGTTAACGGTCAGCCTAACGGCCGACTACTTAAACACAATAACTTCCGAAAGAAACAACTTAGAAACTCTATATTTGTAGAGAAGGCTTGGAACTTAATTACGAAGGCCGAATTCGTGAATGGGTAAAATCCACCCAATGATTCCGTAGATATACCCAATCAAAATTTTATTTTTCCAATATTTCCAAAAATACAGATCAGATCGAATTGAAATCCAGTACTTCATCGAAAAATAATAGTTCGAAGTTTCTTACAAAATTTAATGAGGATGATATGATAAGAAAATCATAGAATTTTTTTATTGTTGAGTTATTGAGTTATTGAAAAATCAAAATTTCAAATGGCTGTAGCACAAAAACCATTCAGCAGATTTGGCCCATTAACGAACTTAACCGAGATATTCAGGATCTTAACCTAACCTGAGAGTCAAGAATCAATTTTGATCACAGATTCTTCATCAGTGCGTCCAACCCAGTCGTTTGAGACCAATTTCGGCTCGAAATTCCAAAATTACAGACATCGTGTCAAAATGATAACGCGCTGTTCCCCAGAACAAGCGCGTAAAAAACTTGAAGAAAATTTAAACTTCCCTTGTTCATGGGGATTTTTTTCTATAATTTATGCGAGGAATCTCTCCTCTTCGTTTTCACTCGTAATTCGGAAACATCCTGTATTTTAGAATGGTCCATTTCTCGACGAAAAATATGAAAAACATCCCCCGAAATTCAGCGATATTTCCGGTCACAAAAGGATATTTTCACTCTCAACGAAAAGGGTTCTCCTGAAAAGCTTTTCCGCGCTTCAGCGACAGAGTTTCGCGTCAAGAACCGACTCCGGGTCGATTTTCCTTCCATAATGCGGACGTTTTCACTGTCTGGAAGTTGGCCCGTTGAAATATTTTCAGCGGTTTCCTTTGCAGTTATCGCTTTCAACTGAGGCAACGTGAAACGGGCCGCCGTGATGAATATCTGCAATTAGAAAATTGTCGAGTTCAGATTCGGTTTTGACCGACTTGGAAACTGTTCAAATTGTTTTCCGTTACACTCGAAGAGTCACATATAGCTGCAGCGTAAATAGGATTAGGTACTCCACTGGGTTACATTGCAGGAAGCCGATATCCATCGTTATTTTCTTTGGAAACCACTGTGGAGTTTGAATAGATACATAAAAAACATGAAGTGCGGACACTGTTCGACATATTTTGGATCACAAAAGTTGTCTTTATATTGTCGATATAATACGTTATCGTTTAGATGCCAGCATAGAGGAATCTGCCACATAAAAACTGATATATTTGTCACCGACATGTAACATCAACTGGTCAAATCGGAGATTTGTCTGATGTTTCAAGTTGATCCATACAGTATTCACGAGAACTACCGAAAATAAATCCATTTTTCTGAATTGAATTTATGATAATTGATTTCATCCAGTCATAATTGGCAAATGAAGATGAGCCATATTCCCTCTGGTGGCTATCAGAGTAACCCGAGGTATAGGCATTATCATTGACAAGTTAAAAGAAATGTCGAGAAAATGAGAAAGCTTATGCATTTTTCTTGGCGTTTGTGTGATTTCACAAGTGTTTCTACTGAAAAAAAGCAAACTCAAATGTCTCTTCCCATATATTTTCACAGCTCGTTGAAAAATTTCGATTTTGGATGAAAGAAACTTCCTTTAAGAAGTTCTTGAAGAATCGATAAAAACCTTGGCAACTTTTAACTCAGAATTGGCAAACCATTATGAGAGTTTGTTACCTGCATTTTACCGATGATGATCATATTTATAGAGGTAAGCACGAATTACTAATGAAATATAAGATCACATCCATGAAGACAATTGTTTTTCAGGCCCCTAATCCAAGCCAAGAAAGTTACTTATGAGGAATGCCATGCCCTCCAGAAATCTGCCTGTTGAGCTGATCATTAGGAACAACGTAAATGTTTCAGTGATAGAACTGACCGATTGAAACGAAAGAGTCTGAACATGGAATTATCTGATGATGAATACATAATAAATAAGGCTTACGATGCAAGTAGTATTAATTTTATGTTAATGTATTCAGTTTATTCACATGTATATTGTGTGAATTCAGTCCTTCCTTGTATAAATAGTAAAGTTATATGTGAGTATTTGTCTATTATTTCAAAGAGTATGTTTTACAATACAATCTGTTTTTCAACTTTTTGAGCAATAGATCTGGAGGGGTATTTGATCAATAATCAAGTTGTGTAGGTAAAAAGGTTGAAAGTTTATTAGTTTTGCAAATAACATGCAACATAATATTACATGCATAACCAGATATTTCCTTGTTGCGAATCTTTTATTTCAATCGGTCAGTTCTATCACTAAAAGGTTCAAATTGTTCCTTAATGATCAGTTCAACATGCAGATTTCTGGAAGACAGAGCATTCCTCTTAGGTAACTTTCTCTGCTCGGATTAGGGGCATGAAACGAAATGGTTTTCAAAAATGTGATCCAATATTTCACAAGCAATTCGTGCTTACCTCTATAAAAATGATCATCATCGGTAAAATGCAGTTAACAGGCTCTCATAAATCTTGTTAGTTGGTTTACCAATTTTGAGTTATAAGTTGCCAAGGTTTTTATCGATCCTTCTACACTTTCAGGCCCGAATTGTTGAAGGAAGTTTTTTCACCCAAAGTAGAAATTTTTCACCGGGCTGTAGATATCTATAAGAAGGGACATTTGAGCTGGCTTTTTCTCAGTAGAAACACTTGTAAAATCACACAAATGCCAAGAAAAAGCGCTTATCTTCATTCGCCGATAGCTAGAATAAATATTACAGTTTCTTTTGTCTCCTAATTCACAGGAAGACACCAACGAAGTACCATTTATAGAGAATGAGTACTTCGCTCTATAATATAAAAAAAAATTCCAGAAAATGCTTAGTCTCTATTCCAAGACTTTTAGTGAAAATGGAATTTCTAAAATATAAAGAACTTTCCAGGTCCATGACGAAATTTGGATTTCTACTTTTAACCCAAATTAATTTTGCCCTAACACATAAAACACTGAAATAAATTAGCAGTGGCTTATCTTAGCTGAAACAAATTAGCAGTGGCGTTCCAAACCATCAATCGCGTTCATCTCAAAATAAAACAATTGTGACTCAAGACGATTTTCCATTGTGGTCTTCACATGCATTTGTATTTAATTCATTATTTTATTACTAAGTTCATAGAAAAGAAGTGTTCACAGTTACTTATCCCAGACAACATTGAGAGTTCGTTGAAGAACATATCGTATTGGTGAATGGAATATTCTCTTTAATTATAATGAGCTCCAAATGCATTATGATGTGTGTAGTTAAAGTTCAAAAACTCTGTCCTCAGCCAAATCAACGTCCTCTTCCTTTGTTTACTATGTTTCAGTTTTGCATATTATGGAGGAGACGTTTGTTAACGAGTCCCTCAAGAAATCGTCTTCATTACTACATCTCAAGAATCAGAATGCTGTCTCGATTATTGACCATATATAAGTAAAAACTCAAAAGAAGAAGGACTTACCTTCCACCAAGTGATGATGGCAGGTGGACGGGATCCTCTACATCTACAGCTTATGTTATACCTCCTCCCAGCACTCAGCTCTTCATACTCTTTTATTAAAGTAACCTCAAGAGGTCTCAGGTACATATCAATGGCCACGCGAACAACCAGAGGTGGTTGCAATTTGCTATTACTCACTTCGCAGCTGTAGACAGCCAACAGATGACTTCTCGACAACTTCTCTACCTTCATCAGACTCTGGGACTTCTTCCTTTCAGGAAAATATTGACAGTCGTCTGTTACTATTTTTCCATCTCTCCACCAGGATACCTGAAAGTGATATTCGTTCAGGTTTGATAGATAGATGTGGGAGTCGGAATAAGTTGGCGGTAGGAGTTTCTAAGAAATTCATGAAGTATACTCGTATATCCTCCAATTCTGCATCGTTAAAAGTTATTTCTCTCCTACTTTTTCTTTTGGTTGCTTTTTATTTCTTTCCGTTTGGTCCGTGTCGTCAAATGAATCAATTCCGAGTAGTTGGGAACTTTTAAGTAGATGAGTTTCAGTTCATGACGAAAATTGCTCATTTCCATAGTGTTTTCATTGGAAATGTGAGATGGATTTTGAATAAATATATCTGAATATAGAGGTTGCCATCCAAGGTAGGTATTTTGAATTAACTTGTATTCGCACGAATGATTTTGGAAACAGCGAGCTATGCGCTTGTTATTTTGAACCCGAAGTGACCACAATTGATGTGGGAATCACAGATATATAACGTCAGATTGAATGCAGTATCGTAAATAACTTTCGCACGCTAGCAATTTGGAATTTCTAGGTTATAGTTCATATACAAATGAGATGAGCTAATACAGTTCTCAAAGGAATATTAGGCTGGAGCAATCATAAGTTACTGTCCAACATTGGAGGCATATCCGTCGAAATTGACCGGTATGTCATGTCCATTTTATAATGGCAGTAGTGAGAAGTTTGGGCTTTGGTTATAAAATCAAGATCAAACTTAATAATTGTTAGTGATCGAATTGCTTGAATCTAAGACGACAAATTGTAGATTTTTTTTGAGACTTGTACGTGCTTTTTTACCATTACAAAAAAATTAAAATACCTATTTAGTTGAGTAACTAAGTTCAGATTTTTAGATTCACAAATATAACAATACGTCGTTTAGACGAATCTCGTGTCAACGATTACAATCAATCAACAACCAAGTGAATGTCTACCAAGCGTTTTCTGCCTAACAGGTAAAGCATCTGAACACACCCATGATAACAACTTACAGACTTGGCTTGTAAGGCAAGTTTGAGGCACAATTATGCAGGTTAATTCGGAAAACAAAAGAAAAGATTAAATGGAATTTCAGGGGACTTGGTTGAAAAAAAACCGTTAATGGCTGTGCAGAATTCCGAGAGCGTATTTGAGGCATAAATAAACAAGGACAGATGCTTTGGCAAAGATTCTGTTTTTACGTTAGTGAATTTCTCGAATTTTGTCGCGTATGACGTTTACTAAAAATTCTGTTTGTATCGAAATGAAATTTGGAGCACTGCTGTGAACGTCTTAACGGATAATTTTTCCAATATAATGAATAATTTTCGAAAAAAAATTGATTTCCGAAAATAATTTGGAAAAAAAATGTTTTGATTTAGTGTCAGTACGATCTCAACGGAATTCTGCCGAAAGTCGAGTGTTAATACTCTACAACTAAATGCCAAGTTTCAAGTCAATATTTCTAATAGTCTCTGAAATATCGGGGAAATAACCTCAAAATTTCAAATGACAATAATTCCGAAACCGTTCAGCCGATTATTCCCACTAACGAACTCAACCGTCGCATTTTGAAATGCAACCTGTCCTAAGAGTTTCAAGTTGGTAGGATTCTTCGTAATCGTTCCTACGAATTCAACCAATTCTGACACCGGATGCGTATCAGTCAGGTAGTCCAACGCAGTGGTTTGAGACCATTTTCCGAAAAAAAAAGAAAATTCCAGACATTTGGACCCAACGGTAGCACGCTGTTTTCCAGAACATGAGCGCAAAAATTCAGAATTTTTTTTCAAACACGAATTTGGACATGCAGCTAGAGGCTACTTCTTTTGACTTTTCGAAGAACTGCTGATACTCAATCAATTGATTTTCGTTCATTCACATAGGTATCTCAAAAGATACTATTATGGTTTCTTTCCATAAGCTGAACGCGGAAGAATCGAAAAATGAATTCATTTTATATGGTTTCGAAACAGTTCCTGTTCTGAACACGAATTTGCCAATTTTCCATCTGTGCCTTCTTCAAGGCCTCTGAAATTGAAAAAAAAAGGTACCATTTCAAATTCATGAGACTATTCAACCCACAAGTTGTTGAGAAATTTGAACATCTATAAAATGAAATTTTTCTATTGACATGACTGCGATGCTGAATGAGAATAATAATGAAATCATCAAGGAACAGAACGAGAATGTAAATATTTCAAAAAATTAAGAAACAAAACAAAATGTTGCATCTTCGAATAGTTGGGATTCAATCAACTGCAAATCGAAAAATAAATTGATTTTATGGTTTCATAATAATTCCTGTTCTGAAAACAAATTTGCATTCAGATTTTTCATCTGTGCCATCTTTTAGGTCCTGAAATTAAAAAAAAATGGTACCATGAAGAAAACGAAAAAGTATATATTTGAAAAAATGAAGAAACAACAAAATTTTGTATCTTCGAATAGTGGGGAATCAATAAACTGAAACACAAATACGCTCTCTACAATAAAACCAAGACTATAGCACAAAACTTCGTAAAAAAAGCTTCTAGTTCGACCGCATTATCAACCGGAACATCCTCCATATCCTCAACTCCTCTAATCAAAACTCAGATCCCACTAATGCGCCCCTAGCCATTGAAACAACCCGACAAAACCAGATAGGGGTCATTCGATGGCATCTACCACAGATTTAATTGCACGCTTGGAGAAGCATCTGTTTCTATCTCCGACGAAGATAATCAATCAATCTTATCGGATACTCACCCTGGCCAAGGGTTTCCCGCCACTGGCGCTGCATGTGAGGGTCAAGCTTGCCCCCTCGGCGTACGAAGTGGTTATCCCATTTTTCACCAGGCCGAAGTCATCGCTCACTATGACACCCGTCGGAGGAACTGAAAAATAAAACGGAGGTAAATTTCTGCACCATAACAACATGACGCCGAATTTATTTGCTTGGAGTGAACGCTCTTCTGGGGGGTCTTGAGCAAATCACCCCATTCGTTCTGTCGCGTGTGTGGAGAGCTTTCGAGGGGATGTTTGATGATGAGACTGGTTGGGGAAAGGTTTTTTTCATTTTTAATGGATTGGAGGAATACAATAACCTACGATATCTTTATGAATGTAGTATATGGTTGTGACCGATGATATTCTCCTGTTTTGATGGGCACAGCTGCCTGAAGCGTCTATCTTGAAGTTATTTGGTACGCCTTGCTTGCATTTTCTTCTTATCCGTGTTTCTTTATGTTCATTTTTTGATATAACACACATGCATCACTATCGTCGCAGTATAATTTTACGAAAGAACAAACCAACTTCTCGATAGGCGATAAGTCTACCCCCGTCAACATGGCGATAATTTTGACGTCTTCAGCAGCGTACAGACATGGGAGCTGAGCTGCTCATGAGCAGCTCGCGAAAAAATAGACACAGCGAGGCAGCCTTGAGCGAGATGTGAGGCCAAGTCGAGCCACAGTGGCTCGCGAGCCCCTTCCCAGTAGCCCGTACAGCAGCGTAGTAAAACAGACGTTTATTATTTTACGAGAATTCATATGTATCAACGTGTACTGATATGACGAATGAGAATGATGCTAAATATAAAAATTATTAAATGGGCATGATTGGGGAATCTAGGTTTTCATGGAATGTGGTTGGAAATACGGAAAATTGATAAATGATTGAATTATTCCATAGGAATATTGTACATTAAAGCTTATTCACAATGATTTGACAACGAAATATATATACACATTGTGAACCAACCGGAAAAGTCAAGAACAGAATTCGTTCAACCCTTTGATTATTCGAAGTAACTGATGTGGCCCCACGAAGCTCATGCTGAATGGAAAAGTTACATAGTTATATTATTCGAAATGCACTTATCCATACTCTCTCACAACTGTTTCATTTTTCATAGTGCCCTGACGCTTTTTTCAAAGGCTAAAATAAATTTAACTCTCTATACCATCAGAAAAATAAATTGCAACTACAGTTGCTTTTCCCTGTTTATTTCGTTAACTCTAAGTTTTTACGGCACAAATTTCATCTAGGTTAATATCGATATAGACTCAAAGTAGGTACTACCTTGATGAATACGCTTATATCAAAATACTAGAGACAAATCTGCCGAAACATTTAATTACAGTTGCATTCCAAAAAAAAAGAGCTTACCATTATATACCTAAAGATATTTTTCATCTGATAAACAACCTCGAAGTAATTATTATTATTTTCAATATGTATAACTCTGCGGGAATCGTTCGTTTTTTGTCTCTGATTATAGATTATTGACAGAATGAAAAGTAACGAATTATGCATTATATCTATTCTTTCAGTGAGAATTATTCGGAAAAATATCCTATACGATTCAATTCACAAAATATATCTCACGGCTCGATCCGCATTTTTATTAAAATTCTATTTCATTAGAACTATTCCATACAAACGATACACCTATGAATAACATCAAGACGGATAGCGTCACGAAACGCAGCTGTGGGCTCTCAACATCGTAAAAACATTTGTTTGAAATCATGGACCTGTGGACGGTAAAGCACCGCGTTTTCGCTCACGACAGTTACGTCCGTAATAACGAGTCCACTACGGCCGTTCAGCGATGTGTGTCACTTTCACCTCATTTGCCACGTTAATCAGCAAAACTGCCATTACTGGGCTGATAAAAATCCCCAACAAATACACGAAGGACCGCTGCATAGCCCTAAAGTGACCGGTTGGTGCGCTGTATCTCAAACTTGCGTCATGGGCCCTTACTTCTTTGAAATGGCAATGCTGTTACCGTGAACGCTCAGCACCATATCGAAATGATAACCAACTTCTTTGCACCTGAAATAAGAAGAATTCTTGTTCCAATCAGTCGTGTGTGGTTCCAACAGGATGGGGCGACCGTACACACATCCAGAGCAACAAAGAACGTTATTCGTCCTCTTTTCCCTGGCCATCTTATTTTCCGATTTGGTGACGTTCATTAGTCTCCTCGGTCCCCAGATTTGGTCATCTGCGGCTTTTTTTGTGGGGTCATTTCAAAGCACGAGTTAACCTACATAAGCTCCGAATATTCAATAAAGCAATTCGCGTGTAAGTCGCCGCAGTTGAGAGAGCAACGTTCGAAACAGTTTTGGAAACTTCCAAGAATAACTTCTGAATAATGTGATTTTCCACACATGGAATTTCAGAATGCTTTGAAATTCTGAGTCCAAAATAATGAATACAAATTCTTTCGAATAACAATTACCTAGTTTATGATTTTTTCGAAAACGTCCCAGTCATCAGCCGGACCCTGTATATTTGTCCGAAGTTTTTTCGAATGTTAAATGAAGCGGAAGTGGCACTACAACAGCATGACGCCGACTTTTTCAGCTTTCGGCTAGAAGAATTTTTCGCAGAGGATTTTTGCTGATTCAGAAAAAAAATTTTCCTTTTTGCTTTATAATAGAGTGGAGGATCACAATAACCCAACTGTCTTTATGATTGGAATACCGTGGCTACCAGAGATATTTGCAATGGTCTTGTTCTTGGCTGCTAGATCAGTTTATTCTGAGTTTTTCATCGACAGTATGCTTCGAAAATCAAGGAAGTTTTGGATGGTTCTGATTAAATTTATAATATGACCTCTAACATTTAAAGAAAGTCATATTTTGGAAGATGAAAAATCTATAACAAGGAATAAAGGTTCATAGCCTAAGAGCCCACTATGGCCAGACCTTCGTTATTTAATAAAAGCTGAAAATTTTTCTGTGCGTGTTCCCTATACAGGTGAGAACGACCAGGGACTATAGAGTTTGGGTAGTGGTTACTTGGGCAGGTAACAGGTAGTAAAGTTGTATAAAATAGTACCTTAAATTCGTTAAAGTATAAAGCTCATTGTTTTTATAGGGGATAACTTTAGAAGTCTCTTCATCCATTGCCGGACACTTAGGCCAGTTGCTACCCCCTGCCAGACACCCTCCAATTTTAATAAATTATAATTATATTTTCGTTACAGAATAAAAGCTGAATTTTTTATATGTTACTTGGGGACCTATGAAAAAATGTTTCCTCAATAGCCGGATAGTTCTTATGGATTTTACACCTTGCCAGACACATTTATAGTCCGCTGTAGGTGCGAGCGAGAGGTAACGACTGTTCTAGCGGGTGCGAGTGAGATACGGCGCTTAGTCGACTGCGATCTTTCACTGCGCATCATATGTCTTTTAGTGATGTATTGAAGAATTACGTGTAGCTACAACCACGTTTTACCATTGATATTTGTGTCGTTTTTTTGTGAAATAAAAGTGTAATTTTTTGTTTACAATGTCCCTCGTGTTATTGGTGTTGATGACGCTAGACTGCAATTATTCATCGACTCGTATACAGTCTCCGATGTAAACGAAGCTTTTGAGCGGAAAAAGTTGCGAAATTTTGACGCTAGCAATCTACGACCTTGCAAAAGCGAGCTATTGCAACAATTTTTGCGAGCAAATTATATATGTACCATTTGGAATAATGCTCATCAAATCGTTTTCAGGAGATCAACTACCAAGTTATGTTAGTGATTCGCTTAAAACTAAATCAGGTATCTAATTATTATGAAAAATTATTGTAAATAATTTTTTAATTATTCATAATTGTATAAACTTGTTTATTTTTTTTCAGAAACTGACGAAGAAGGCGATATTGAAGACGATCATGACATCGACTGGGCGAGTAGTGACGAAGAAAATGAAAATATCGACGACAACGAATAAATATTTTTTTTACATGTAATAATGCTTTTTTTGTATATTATAATAATAAAATTTCATTTTTTACTTTATATAACATGGCTATGAACGTAATAAAATAGTTTTCTTATTGGATATCTTTAAAGATCGCAATCGACTAAACGCTCGTGCTCGCACCTAAAGCGGACTTTCATTGTGTCTGGCAAGGTGTAAAAACCATTAGAACTGTTCGGCTATTGAGGTAACATTTTTTCATAGGTCACCGAGTAACTTATATAAAATTTAGATTTTATACTGTAACGAAAGTATAATTAATTTAAATTGGAGGTGTCTGGCAAGGGGTAGCAACTGTCATAAGTGTCCGGAAAGGGATGACGAGGTTTCTGAAGTTATCCCTAATAAAATATAAAAACATTGAGCTTTATACTTTAACGAATTTAAGGTACTATTTTATACACCTTTACTACCTGTTACCTGCCCAAGTAACCACTACCCAAACTCTATAGTCCCTGGTCGTTCTTACCTGTACAGGGGACACGCACAGAAAAATTTTCAGCTTTTATTAAATAACGAAGGTCTCGCCATCGTGGGCTCTTGCTCTATCAGGTCACACGTCAGATATCAAATTTTAAAAAGAAAAAATCATAATTCACCTATCGCATACAACAAGAAATCTTACGATTTGCATAGAACTGATATATCCCAACGATGTTTCTTACATATATGTAATCTATCATGTACTCTGTCCAGCGAAAAGGGATAAACCCTGCTTTATGAGGCGAAAGGTACACTTATAATGAATTTGATGTTTTCAAGACAGATTCCCGCTAGAACAACGGAGGAATCATCCCAAATTAGGGTCACGAAGGGTCTGAATGACCTTAATTTTCTGGGATGTTCGTTTTTCAAACACAAATACAGTAGAGTCAGTATAACATAAAGAGCCACTGCTGTAATGATTGCGCAGAGCAAACCAGTTTGTATGAATTAACGAACAGAAAATCAAATGGCGACGTTTAGAGCGACACATAAACATTCATGAAAAAATTTGTAGTTCTTCCTGGTTCTTGATTTGATAACAGGAAAAGTGATGGGTTAATTCAACTGATTCAGATTAAATCAACAGTAAAGTAATTAGCGCTTTTTGTCCGAATTAGCTCATTTTTCACACCAGGTATGGAAAGGCATATGTTAAATCACGCAAGTGGTTTGATACAGGGTGGGATGAGTGAACGAAAGAATGCTGAAATTGTTAACTCCTCGAAGAGCGTGATGAGCCGTCTGTGCCAACATTTTCAGGACACATAACAGATTTATATAGTTACGAGCACGAAACAGTTGAGAAGTGGACCAAAAATGTTCAAGTCAAAAATGTAAGCTATTAAACGAGTAGAAATCGTTCACCTGAGGCTGGTCTTCACGCTAGATGTTCTTTCAGATTTCCTGTTCTTTCCTGTGGTAATCACGCTTGGAGATTAGGTTGGGCTGTCAGACACTGCAACTGGGGTGAACCAGAATGACAAAGAGTATTGCTCAATAATAAATCCAGAATTGGTTTGAGACCAGATTCTAGAAAAAGAAGGTATGGAGATGCCCTGGTAATGTCGCTCATTGAGTAACTGTACATGAGGTGGTTGGATACCAAGGTGGAAAAGTCTTGGTTAGGGGTGGCATTGCAATAGTCCGTGAAACTGATATCGTTTCCGTAGCAGGTTTATGATAGATAGATAGGCAACACCGAAACCATATTCTCAAATCTGCAGATTCCTCAAAGAATTCTTTTGACTGCATGATAATGCTATTCCTTCTATAGCACACATAGTCTTCAGTTTCTTACGTGAACAGGAAATTAAGGTTTTGCTGCGGCCAGGACAATTTCCTGACCTTAAGCCCATTGAACACGTATGGTATACATTGAAGCTGCATGTTTTACATCTTGCGGAAGATTTTTAAATCCAGGATTGACTGTTGAATTGCTAGAGACACTGTCAACAAATTGATTCAAATTGGACTGATGAAAATTATGGCCAGGAGACAACTGTGGTTTAACCTAACCTTATCTTAGTCTTCATTTCCTCATAGAGGTTGTTTATTGAAACGTCTCCGTATAGAATTTTCCACTTTTCGGTTAGTGTCTAAGGTGACTTGATAATACATGTTAATTTGAAAGTTACTTCTTATTTTAAATATTAATAACTTGGTATAAACCATCGAAATGTATTAAGTTTTCATTGGAATAATTTGGATCAATTTTAGAGCGGAAGTTTGTGTTCTTTCAAAAAATCTGTAAAGAATGTTTTCGGGTTGCTCTAAATTTCTAAGTCGACTTATTCTTTTCTGATAGTTTAAATTTTGTCATTGTTGTTGAATTAAAGTCTAATATCGTTCTGTCTATTCATATATAATAAGTCGACGCTCCACTTGGGTCACTTGCTGTTTCCTAGACCAGTTTCATATGAGTATATCTCCTTCTGAAAAAGTTTTTCCGAAGGTCATCTTATCCATTTCATTCAATTATTAGCGCCATTACCATCGAAGTCTGCGTATCAATAACATTCGGAATTAGTCCAAGATAGATATCATAGTTAGGCAATCCATTTAAGTCCATTTCCAATATCATTCCCCAATTTTCCATAATTTCCCCTAAGACCGTCCCAAACAAGTCGATCCATTCCAGGTAAATACCTTGTTCTATCGACCAATTTCCACCCTCAACCACGCGATTCGAAATGTAGGCGAACGTGAGTTATGGTTTTCCCGCTCTACCCCATAATTCTATATTTTATTACGTCGCTAAATGAACAATGGCCGCAATTTAGGCGACGATCCTGTTATTATATTTCTTCTGTAGCGTTACCTGAGGATGGGGAGGCCGAGGAGATTTCGAAATTGAATTCGTGGCAGCCTTTTATTCCGATCTTACATTCCGAATGGAAGAAAAATGCCTCTGAATTGCGTGAATTAGGTAACAATGAGCTTTAAGGTCGTTTTCTCCTTCATTCGTGGGAGATTAAGTAAGTGGAGGAACAATTGAGTAGGAAAATGTTTCGAGACAAGCCCATTTCACTTAAAAAAAATCCGTTAGGCTTCACACGTAGCTTCATGCGCTTGTTCCGTGAAATATTCCGTCTGTATTTTGTGAGTTTTGAACTGGAAATAGTTCGAACGGTTAGTGTTCAACGCGCTTGTTATAGATTGAGCTGTCAGAAAAATATCCTAGTAAATTCATAGTTAATAATAACTTTGAATTATAAAAATAACTGTATCCCTGATCTCCGATTTTTTTTGGCAAAAATTCACTAGTTCCCCTGTGGTTAGTAGTGAAGCAGTATGGAAACGGATCATAGCGCACACACTGCCGACAAGCTTCAGTCCATTTCGACTATAGACACAGCATTTGGCCATTTGACCGCTACGATGAGTTATCCTACAGAGGCTTAACTCACACGTTCGACACCTGGCAGCGAGTCGACCACAAATCTGCGTTCTTCCTGTGGGAAATAGCGAATCAGTGAAAATGTAAGAAAACACGTCATACAAGCTGCGCTCCATCTCGACCACAGACGAAGCTCATCGGCCGTGTGAGCGCCATTATGCGTTTCCCTACTTATTTGCTACTCACCACAGAACAACAGATGATTTGTGGTGGAGTCGTGGTCAGGCTGTGGTACGTGTGAGTTTAGCCTTATTCGCTAGTTACCACAGGGCGATTGCAGATTTGTGGTCGGCTCTTGGCCAGGCAGTGATACGTGTGAGTAAAGCATTATAGATACAGTGAGAGAAGTAAGACAACCTCGTTTGCAAGACTTTTTGATTACTGGCGAATTATTTTATCTGCATGAGCTGTAACCTACAGGCTTCATATGTATGGGTGGGTAAATTCTTTTATTTCATTCAGAGTTTTGGTGGAAAATTTTTTTTCGATGAGATTCAATATCAACTCACACTTTTTCTAGTTATCAATCTTTGTTTCCTAATTGTGTCATATTTGGTTCAATTAAAGTTATATCACTTGAAAATTCTTATTAATTCTGAGTCCGGCATTAAATCCATTCGAGCATAATTTCCATATTTCCTGAAACTGTTTCCAACGTTGCTCTCTCAACTGCGGTGACTTCCACGAGAATTGTTTCCTTCTATTCCTCCAATATTCGGGGCTTGTGTTGGTAAACTCATGCTTTGAGATGTCCCCACAGAAAAAAGTCGCAGATGGCCAAATCTGGGGACCGAGGACGCCAATAAACGTCAACAAACCTGGAAATAAGGCGGCCAGGGAAGTGAGGACGAATAACGTTCATTGTTGCTCTGGCTGTGTAGGTGGTCGCCTTATCCAATTGGAACCACACACGTCGAATTGGAACACGACGTCTGCCTGATTCAGGTGCCAAGAAGCTGGTAATAAGGCCTTACCAAACGATCACTGAGGCTAAGTTCAGCAGCCTGCTGGCGAGCAGATTGACTCGGAAGACGACTGCGATGAATTGCTTGTCGCACTCTTTCAACATTCTCAGGTGTTCGAATTGTTCGTTGAGCTCCTGATGGTCTTTCCCTCATCAATTCACCTCGTGTGTGAAGTGCTTCAACAGGGCGAGGAAAAGTGCTCTACCATCCACAGGTCCATGATTTCAACTGGTAAAATGCTAAGACCCGTTGTGGTAATATTTGTTATATTTTCACCATGTTAAGACCTACCGAATCCAATGGCCCCTTACCCGCATCTGTCAATCCAAAGAGGGTGAGCTAGAAACTTTTAATGAAACATAGCGGTAGAAAACAAAATTATTTAGTTTCCTTCATTAAATATTCGTCCTCTATCTGAACACACATTTGAAATCAGGAAACAAACTTTTATTCTTCACGCAGAAACCGGAGACACTTGCTCAATAACGAATCCCTGATAGATAGAAAGCTGTCAGTTCCGGTTTCTGGGTAGTCACATTGACGTCCAATAAAGATTAATCAAATGAGAAAGGAACTTCTCCGATGTATACCCAGCGAGAATCACTTTGCGCAGAATGATACACAGGGATGAATAGATTAAAATAGGCTTCAGTGATATTTTTAGCGGAACTTCCCCCGGTTGGATATTTTATCCGAAGGTTTCATATCCGAAAACCCGGAGGGAATACCGAATACATTGTTGCGTGAATTATTCATTGAATTTAATGGGATATCATTCTCTTATATGACGGAATATGGATTATTCATTTGCAGAATTTGTTAGGCGATTTGGTCGAAAATGAAATTTGGTTTTGGTAACCGAAAGGAAGGCATTCAACAGTGGCATTTCCATTTGAAAGAGCGGAAATTTATCGTTGTTTGGAGCGTTTGTTCTAGGAAATGAGGGCGTTGATATTTGCTCCAATGTCTGTGATTGTCGAAATTGAATAAGTTGGACCAGCTGATAGAGTGACACTGATCAAATTCAATAGACGACTTCGGCCCAAGTTGCCAATCCACAATTTTCTTCACAAATGTACTTTCATTTGGGGAACGGGAATTTCGGGACAAATTCGACATGATAAGGTTCGCGTCATTTAAAAATATCGGTAATAGATGCCTCGGCTTCTCAAACAAGATAATTCCTTCCAAATGTAGGGTTTTGTTGAGATGATCTCTGATTGCCAGAAATTAAGAAAATAAGTTGGGGTTCCTGATATCATGTTAATAGTGTCAAATTTATATAGGATATGTTCCGCAAATCAACTTGGTTATTTCGGTTGCCGGTTTTCGACTCCGTAAATATGAATTATTCGGTTGGTTCCTCAAAACGAAGGTTAATCACGGAATTTGATTGATGAAAAAACGTTCTTTCTGTCACCAGAACGACAGTCAAGGTTCTATGGTAACATATCCATAGCATAGAACAATTTTTAATTACTTTATGATCCATAGAACATAGGAGAGACAACAATCAACAATGGAAAAATTACTAGGTATGGTCTATGGATCATAAGGTAAATAAAGATTGTTCTATGCTTAGGATATGTTACCATAAACATTGATTGTCGTTCTGGTGCATAGACTTAATATGTCTATGTTATGGTAACAGAAAGATTGCTTTTCATCCATCAAATTCCGTAATTAACCTTTTTTTCAGGAACTAACCCAATATTTTATATTTACAGAACGGAAAACCGGCAACCGAAATAAACAAGTTGATTTGCGGAACATATCCTTTATAAACTTGACACTATCAACATGAAATCAGGAATCCCAACTTAAATTTCAGCCTAACAAAAACCTATATTTGGAAGGAATTATCTTGTTTGAAGAGCCGAGGCATCTGGTTATACTTCAATAGAATGGACCGTATGAGTAATATAGGTATACTGGTTGATGAATTTATTCTTCAATATCAACCTAATTTTAATAGTTTCAACTTCAAAAACATATATTATGTACATTCATTTTGCGACCATCATCATCTCGTAGCCTTTTCGTAGCTATCATAGATTCTTCGTAGCTCGTAGCTATCCTTCTACGTCACAAGAGTCGTTTTTGGGTGGACGGCTGGATGACGTCACCATACTCCCCCCTTGGACACCTCCGGTGTTCAAGACTCCTGTAGTAGTTTCAGAACCATCGTATGACAAAGGCAAGGCACAGACTTTGGTGATTCCCCTCTTCAATGTCCCATTCGCTGTCTTGATGGTTACAATCTCACAATTCCATCATCACCAGGATGAAGTTGGACTACTCTTCCCAAAAGCCACCTTGCTGGTGGCAAATTTTCATTCTTGATAAGAACCAAATTACCCAGCTTGACATTTGAACCTGTGGTCGTCCATTTTGTTCTTTCTTGAAGATGGGTTAAATATAATTTCGACCATTGGCGCCAAAATCCTTGATGCAGGAGCTGAACAAGTTGGAAGCGTGATAGTCTATTCATCTTAACATCATCTGGAAACCTTTCTTCTGGCAAATTCATTAAGGGTTTACCAACCAAAAAGTGAGAAGTTGTCAAAGGAACAAGGTCACTTGGGTCAGAGGACATAGGGTAGAGTGGTCTAGAATTCAGTGTCGCTTCAATCTGGCTAAGAAATGTGCTGAATTCTTCATAAGTGAGAATAGTTTCTCCTACAACACGGTACAAATGATACTTTACTCCTTTAATGTTCGACTCCCAAAGCCCTCCAAAATTGGGAGAATTTGGTGGAATAAAATGCCAACTAATTTTCCTTGTACTACAATAATTTTCAACCGATTCCTGAGATTCCAACAAAAACTTTAATAATACTTTTAATTTACCTTGAGCTCCTACAAAATTAGAGCCATTATCAGAATAAATGTGAGCTGGCATACCCCTTCTAGAACAAAATCTTCTGCTTTAAATGAATCTGTATCCCAGCCAGTAATTAATTCCAAGTGTACTGCCTTTGTTGCAAAGCAGATAAATAAGCACAAGTAAGCCTTATAAGTCTTACAGCCTCTACCTTTTCTATCCTTCAACAAAAATGGACCTGCGTAATCAATTCCAGTTATCTCGAAAGGGCTTGAAATATTTACTCTAGAAGTTTGCCATAATGGCCTGAGCAGGTTGAGGTTTATACCGAAAACATTTTACACACGATCTAACCGTTTTCTTTGCCACCTGCATACCTGAGGTCACCCAAAACCTTTGTCGAACAGTTGAAAAGAGCAATTGAGGTGCTGCATGAAAAAGTCGCAAGTGCTCGCTCTGAAATATTAAGTGACTTAAAAAATGTCTACCATCGAGTAATAATGGGTGTTTCATATCCAATTTTACAAAGGAATGTTTTAATCGGCCTCCCACTCTAAGTAGACCATCTGTGTCCAAAAATGGACTTAAACTTAATAGTCGATGATTCGACTTCAAATCTTTATCTCTAATCAATATATTGATTTCATCCTTGAAACTTTCATATTGTGCCAATCTAACTAAGCCTTTCAAACTGTTATTCAACTCATCAGCCTCAAGTGGACCAACAAGTTTCACTTTACCACTTGAATTATTTATGAACCGAAGAAAATAGGCCCATACTCTTAACAACTTATTCAAACATGAATATCTTTGAAATAATTCGAAGTCAATCTTAGCCATGGGGCATGAACTTTTCGGTTTCATCTCTGGTAACTCAAGTGACTTACTCAATTTAAATTCAATAGGCCAATTGTCTTTGCTATAAAGAAAAGGTGGACCGTTCCACCACATGGAACATTTCAGAAGATCTCTTGGAAATACTCCCCTTGACGCAATATCTGCGGGATTTTCCTTTGTGTTTATGTAACTCCATCGAGTTATATCAGTAAGACCTGTATTTCTGAAACTCTATGTGCTACGAAAACTTGCAACGAACATAGTTCCTTATGGAGCCAATGCAATACAATTTGACCAAAGATAAATATCAAATTTAAGCGGAATTGCTTGTAATATCTCTTTAGTTAACCTAGCTAATAGAAGTGCACCACAAAGCTCCAGACGAGGAATTGTTAAAACCTTCACCGGTGCTACCTTTGTTTTGGAACACAATAATGAGACATGAACATTTCCGTTGTCATCTTCACTTCTAAGATAAATAACAGCTGAAAATGCGTTTTTTGATGCATCTGAGAAACCATGCAATTGTATCTTTTTACAACCCTTCGTAATCGCATGTCTTTTTATTTTTAATCTATTCAGATTGGTTAGATCATTTTTCAATTCGACCAAATATTTCTCCAAATCATGAGGTATTTGTCCATCCCAAGTAGTTTTTAGAAGCCACAATTTTTTAATTACAATTTTCGCTAATATAATGCAAGGACTTACCAAACCAAGTGGATCGTACAACTTTGATATCTGGGATAAAATTATTCTTTTTGTGATTACTCCCTTTGACTCACCTATATCAACTAGGTAAGATAAATGATCCATTTGACTCAGGTACTGCAAACCTAAAATTTTGATCCTTTCATCATTTCCCAATTTCAAAATATTGAAGGGATTTTCTGTTTTGAAAACACTACTGAATCTTCGCAAGAATTCAAGATTGTTCGAATTCCACTTTCTCAAACAAAATGACGCTGAATTTAAAATATGAAAGATATCTCTACAAATATCAAAGGTTTCGATCTCATTCTCAAATCCAGTCAGCAAATCATCGACAAAAAAGTCTTGAGAAATAATTCTACTTGCAATAGGAAATTTATCTGCATACTCTGCAGCTAATTGTCTAATACATCTGATTGCCAAAAATGGTGCACTAGCAGTGCCATATGTAAGTGTTCAATTCAAATACTGACACAGGATGTGAGCTTGAAGTACGCCACAATATTCTTTGCATGTGCCTATCATCAGGATGCACTAAAATGCACCTATACATTTTTGTAATATCTGCTGTGACAACTACCGGATGCATTCTAAACCGTAATAAAATATCCAAAATATCATTTTGAAGTGTTGCACCCTTATATTGTATGTCATTAAGTGATTTGCCAGAGGAAGTAACTGCTGAACCATCGAAAACCGTTCTCAATTCAGTAGTAATACTATCTTGCTTGATTACTCCATGGTGCGGAAGGAAATAGGACACTTCTGAATCAGTCACATCATTGACCAAAGACATATGACCTAATTCCTCATATTCCTTCATGAATGTGAAATACATTTCTTTCGATCTTGAATCTTTAATGAACCTTTTTTCTAAATTTATCAGTCTTTTCAGAGCTAAGCTTTTTGAATCGCCCAATTCCCCAAATGGAATTTTCAAAGGTATTTTTACTATGAATTGTCCACTTTCTGACCTTGAAACATTTTCAACAAAATGCCTTTCACATAATTCATCATCACTTCCTCCGATTTCCAAAAATCTCTAACGAATCATGCAAACTTTCATAGTTTAAGTAACACCGATTATTTTGGGCGTATATTGGCACATATCCAGACACAATATGACCAAACATTGTATTCTGAAGTAGGGGCATACCATTCCCCATACTGCGTCTATCATCTTTCAATAAATTCCAAAAAAGTTCTGCACCAATGAGCAAATCAATTTTACTTGAAACATTAAATTCTGGATCAGCAAGGGCAACATCTCGAGGAATATTCCATTTTGAAATATCGAAATTAAAAATGGGTAAATTATCAGTGATTGTTTTCAACACAAAACAAGAAATTTTAGAATGGAAATCATTTAAACGAGAAAAAATAGATATCTGACACCTGTACTTAACTGTTGCTAGAGAACTTGAAATACCGGAAATATTTATATTAGTTGCTGTTGTTTTGAGTCCCAGCCGTTCACATAAATCTTCAGTTATAAAACATGACTGGCTACCCGAATCCAATACTGCCTTTACCTGATGTACATTACCCTGATCATCCTTAACATTTATTAAAGCCGTACCTAATAACACATAATTATTATGATGTGCATAAGAGCATGTCAATGTTTGACTATTTTCTGTAGTGACAGAAACTTGTCTCATCATTTGTGAATTTGCGTTGGTGTCGGTTTCATTGTTCACTTTTTTACTTTGGAAATAAGGATTATGCAATAATGTGTGATGTTTGCCTTTACAGCTCGTACAAGCGGCTTTACATCTACACTTTGGTGCAAAATGACCCTTACCTAAACAATTACAACATAACTAAATTTGTCTAACTTTCTCCCACCTTTGTTCTACACCTAACTTCAAAAATTGCTGACAATTCGAAATGCCATGAGCTTCTTTGCATACATAACACGAAGTATTCCTATCGTGGCCCCATAACGAAATTCTACCAGACTTTCTAGTTTGAGTATTCTGTTTTGAATCTAATAATGCTATGAAATCAGCTCTATCCTTCAAAAATTCTTTCAGATCATTCAATGTTGGGTCTGTCTTTTTAGAAAGCTTATGTCTTTCCCACTCTCGAATTGTGAGTTTGTCTAATTTGGTAGTAATGACATAAACAATCAAAGCATCCCAATGCTCAACGGGCAAAGATAATGCCTTTAATGCTCGCATGTTTTTATTAAGATCGTCTAGAAGATCATGCAGAGCTTCAGCAGATTCCTTAGTCATTATTTCAATATTGAATAGGGCTTTAATGTGATTATCCTTGAGCATTCGAGAATTATCAAATCTAGCACATAAGTTCTCCCATGCAATGCTATATGACTTCGCAGAAAACTCTATTTATGATTTTAATCCTTAATATTTTAATTTTATATCCTTAAACTCTAAGCAACTATTCAAATTAGAGTTAAAATAGGCAAATTAATAGGAGGTAACCTGACTTCAGATTCCTTTTTTTGAACTGGAGTTTTAAACCCACCATTACTCACAGAACTCTGAACACCCAACACTTATTTCATCATGCGAGCACTTTGAGACAGTATATTTTGCATCTGCTAAATATTACAAGTATGAGTTAGTGAAATCATCACGCTCTCTATATTGATCATCCAAATGATTTTCATCGCACAGAGCCTCAATATCCACCTGCAAACATTCAAATTGTTCCAAAAATGACTCGTAATTATTAATTCTGACTTTCAGTTCATTTAAAACCTTGTCAGATAAAGTGAATGAATCCTGCTCAAATTTGAGCTTAATCGGATCCAAATAATTAATGAAACTAGTTAATTTGTGCTTAACTGAACCACGTTTCCTTTTCAGCAATTTAATTTGTGCGACTTCAGTCATAATTTCTTTTTCCGAGTACAACAAACTCGAATTACTGACAAAGTTTAATTGAAAATACAAACTACCTGTTCAAATCTCAAGAATCTCACCGAAATATTCAAATGTAAGGTTACTTCAAAGACACTGATAAAGGAAAGGAAAGTTCTGGAAAGGACTCGCTCTGGTTTATCTCTTCGGCGTCTTCGTAACTTCACAATGGATTAATAAATCGATTTTTTTCTGATTGTCAGGCTCAGAAGGACCAAATGGTTATACTTCAATAGAATGGACTGTATGAGTAATATAGGTATACTGGTTGATGAATTTATTCTTCAATATCAAACTAATTTCAATAATTTCAACTTAAAAAACATATATTATGTAATATGTACATTCATTTCATTTTGCGACCATCATCATCTCGTAGCCTATTCGTAGCTATCATAGATTCTTCGTAGCTCGTAGCTATCCTTCTACGTCACAAGAGTCGTTTTTGAGTGGACGGCTGGATGACGTCACCAGCATCTTTCACGGATATTCATTAATAACGCGAACCTTATCATGTCGAATTGGTCCTGAAATTCCCGTTCCCCAGTGAGAGTAAATTTGTGAAGAAAATTGTTGGTTGGAAACTTGGGCCGAAGTCGTCTATTCAAACGAAATTCTTTATCACTATGTTTTTCTCTCTCTCAACACAATGAAACGTTTATATTTTTGCGCACACGTTCTGGGGAACAGAGTACTATCGTCAGTGATTTTTGAATTTTTCCCCGAAAATAATCCCAAACAGCTAGGTCAGACTCACCGATAACGAATCCGGTGTCAAAATCGATTATTACCGTCCTATCCGTCGGGCGTATGAGAATCCTATCAACTAGAAACTCTCATGATATGTTGCAATTCAAAATGGAATAGTTGAGTACGTCAAAGGATGGAATCGGCCAACCGTTTTCGAGTTATAGCCCTGATATTTCGGAAACAACTGAAGCGATTGAATTGAAACTTATCAGTTAGCTGGATCATAATGACGTGCAATTCAGAGCAAAATTTTATTGAAATCGTGTTGTCAGTAAATCACAAATAATAATAATTACGAAAGTTTCTCCGAAAAAAAAATTTTTTTCTGTTGGTATCTTTAGAGAGAAAAATTTCACCTTCAAGCTCCATATTTGACAGCACTACACCAAATGTCAGTTTGATATGATTATAGTTTTGGAGATATTGGGGAAAAATATATCGAATTTTAAGGTTTTCCCTTTTATATCGTTGTTTTTCCAGAATTTTTCGAAAAATACGAATGAAGTCAGATAATACTTAGCAACTAGTTCGAAAACGCTGATGAACGAATTCGTCCGAAATGTTTGTTATGAATCTGTCATCAGAACAATTCGAAAAAAATTCTTTATAAACCTTCAATCTAATCTTTTTCAATCCAATACTGAACTTCAACTCTTATCTGCAGTTTTGAAAATATCGGCAAAATAAAATTGTGGATGGATATCTGCGTAATCATAAGGTAGATTTTACCGATTTACGAATTCGGCATTTGTAATTAAGGTCTAAACAAACTCTACGAATATAAAGTTCCTAAGTTATTATTTCGGAAGTTAATGTGTTCACGATAGGCTTTCGACGAAATTTACATGAGCTTTATTGCAACTCATAAACTCCTCATTTCAGTTAAATTTGGCATTGAAAAACAATGTCGATAATTCATTTATTTGTTTGGAAGCTTAACATCAATAAAGCTTTTTAGAAAAAAAAATTATCGTCCCTGTTTTTTAATGACAAAGATTAAACCACAAATTTGATGAAATTCGTATACTCAAGACTCAAAATCAGTAAAATTTTTTTCTGAGATCTGTTAACTAGTTTAGAAATATTTTTTTGGGACTGATCTTATGACTCCCTCATCACGAAATTTTGCTCAAAGTTGTCAGCATTTCAACTAGCTGCCAAGTTCATTAGGATTGGATAAGTATTTTTTGGGGTTTTTCCGAAATAACAACGATACCGAGAAAAATAAACGTTTCAGATATTTTTTCAATATCTCCAAAACTTCCATCCAAATGAAAATAAAATTTACCATAAAATTGTGGAACATAGAGTTGGAGGTACGTGTCAAATTACAAATCACTACTGCTAAGTTCGAATTCGATTGCCTCAGTAGTTCCTGAGATATTGGGCGCTTTCAGCAGAGAAGAGCGGTTGCTACCGATTGCGCTACCGGTAGGTATCAGTAGCGCAAAGCTGCTGAATAGGGTAGTCAATGAACTCTATATTATATACCTGGAAGGGACCCGTTTTGAGCGACAAGTGAAGCCAATTCGTTGCTTATGCAACCCGCGAAGTGGACGGGTATCTATCTCTTTCTTCCTCATTGCAGTAAAGGGAACTCTGTCGCATTTATTCTAAATATTTTTAATTTTTCGTGTCAAATTAGGAGAACCTGAATTTTTTTCTGACTAATTCGTGAATAAGGCAGGATTGAAGAAGATCGCACATGTTCAAGTGAAATTTCAACTTGAAACTTGAATTTCAACTTAGTGAGCGGTTTTTCTGTGGAACAGCGCGTTATCATCCTCAGTAAATAATTTGCGTTTTTTGCCGAAAACAATTCCAAGCGACCAGGTTGGACTCACTGATGAAGAGTTCAATGTCAAATTGAATTCTTTTCAGCCGCCCGTTGCCACGATAACTTACTACCGAGAAAAGCTATAGCGACTTAAAAATTTCAAAATAAGTTCGTTAATGGGCAAAATCTACCTAACAATTTCGAAGTTATATCCATTTCAAATATATTATTTCATTTCCTCTATATCTCAAGAAGTACTGATTCAGATTGAAACTTGCTAACTGATTGCATGAAGAATCGTCAAAAAAATATTTTTTTCGGAAACTATCAATGAGATTTCAATGAAAATTGGCGCAGACCTTGAAGTCGAATCTAAACAGCATTGTTCGAAATTTCAGCTCGATTCGACACACATTTCCGGAAAAAAGTATGTCATATTTCGCATGGGCAATGAATTTTAACTAGCGCTTAAATTTTCCTGACTTCAAGTCAGTGCTTTTCGAGAAGTATTTTCCAATGTTCCTATTATTTAAATTTATTGTAATAATGATGAAATTATCGTCAGTCGTCAATGCACAGCTCACACCAACATAATTCTTCACTTTTTGAACCACACGCGGTGAAGGCAGAGAAAGTAATGGCATATCAGAGAAAAATAGATATTCATTTTCAAAAATGACTACCTCGGTAGCCTAGAGGGTGGAGACATCTTCTAGGATGCTGAAGGTACCGGGTTCGAATCCCGGCGAGGTCATGGATGTTGTAAAGTGTATAGGTGGTGGTGATTTAGTAAAGAATCTAAAGGTAAAATACTTGAGAATGTGTAGATGGACATAGTATCCCGGCACATATAAAGGAAAAAAAAAAAAAAAAATTTTCAAAAATATTGCACTTTCTAAACGATGTAATAACCAAACTACCTGAATTTCCAAGTAAAACCAAATTTGAGCCGTTAAACACCATTTACTTCAATGGGTGTGACAGGGAGAGGTTACCGTAATTAGCGCTATCTTTGTTTCGTTGCCCCTTGTTACGCTTTAAGCTTAGTTGAAGAAGGGTCGGGTCCTTTCCAGGTAGTAATGTAGAGTTCTATGAGGGTAGTTACCATTTTTTACAGCTAACCTCTGTTTCCAGGTTAGGACGGTTATGTTCAGATTTGACAAGACAATCAGTTTGATATCTTGTCCTTGGGTAGACGTTATGTTAGGACAAAGTTGGGTATATCGTGTTAGTAGTTTCGTTTCATTATTTCCGAAATATTTTGTCATGGATAATTTACACTTGTTCTTCGACCAAGACAATATCGTGAACAATATCCTCAGCGGACTCGTTCAAGAATTGGCCCGGCCTTTGGCGCTATCCAGATCCTCTTCTGTTGCGCTATAGCCATTATTTCTGAAAATATTTCTTATGGCACACAAAAGCTCTTGTTTTTCATTTTTGGGTTTCTGAATTGATCCAACCTCTTTTTATATTCCTCTATTAATAATTTGGTATTACTCCTATCCCACTTTAACGTGGTACGGTCAACTAGAAAAAGAATTAAATATACTGTACGGGAATTCATTACAGAAACTAACAGTTAACCAAAACAACATACTAAAGATTATTTTTAAGAAACAAAGGAGATCCACTTTATACAGAGGATATATGCAATATCCGGATACTATATTTAATAGTTCATTTATGTATGCTTTCAAAAATAAACTTTTTCGCTGCTGTTTTTGTTGTTCAAAATTATACGTTAAAGTTTCCATGTTTGAAATTTCAAATTAACGACACAGCACAACTGTCAAACTTTCTCAATACAACACGTTACCGCAGATGAGCACAATTCAAGTACGCTACCAAAAAGAATGTTCGCTACCAAACGTGTTCCCCAGGTAGCGTCCCGTACAGTTCTGTAACTGTTCTTTCTGCTGAAAGCGCCCATTGAGGCAATGATCGCGAAAGTAAAACTGACTATAACTACGAATCCATTCGACCGATTTGGCCAATTAACAAAAACAAATTCCGCGTTCTGATGCACGATATACATTGAAAATTTAAGCCGGGTCCAAATCAGAGTAATTCGAACAGTGTATGCAATAAAACACAGGGAGTTTTATGGTTCGAGACAGCGCTCTCTCTGCTCCGTCTGAGTTAGGCCAACTGGTAAAGAGTTGAAAAATAATAGAAGGTTCTTTGTGTTGATGTTTTTGTTAAAAGAATAAAGCTAATTACTCGATATCTTTGGTTTCCTGCGGGTCAAATATGACAAAATCATCCGGAAAATTCTATAAATTGTGCTCATAATTCTACCCAATCACTAGATAGTCTCATATACTGCGAGAAACATGACTCTTAAATTGTGTTGGTGTTTCTTTACGTCCACCTAACAAGAACATAAAATTCGTTATATTTCATATCAAAATATCATACCATTGCATCGTTTACATTGTTTCTCAGAGGATCATAAAACTGAGATTTGCGGCCTTGAACATCATGCATGTCGAAGAGCTACAAATGGCTATTTTGAACCATTGTTCCTATCTCTATGTGGGAGGTTTTGTTTTCGATTTGATACTCTCTGCTCGTTAAACTTGGAGGACAAAGGTCCACAATAATCCAGGAAATTTGCTTCTGATAGAGTTTAGCGGTCTCATTCTAGACATTTAGTTAACTCCGTGACAGTTTCACATAACAAATGATGGAAGTTCTGGGGATTTATGAGATGTGAACTTGAGATACCAGAGATGAGGATTAATTCATAGTTTGGAATTCATTTTGAGCTGGTTTAAATGAGACACTGTCAAAATGGTACCAGGAATAGGTCAGTTGAAGAAATGAATGATACCCAGTGTGCCAATTTGAAAAGACCGCGCCCTTCATTTATCGGCCCGCATGCAGGATATACAAATAGGATATTTGGTTTGTAGAAGAACATTTTACACGGCTGATTCCAATTGATTTGTATCAACCCTGTGGAAGGGGATTTGAATGACACCTTGCTTCAAAGGAAATTCGATTGCATTCTCAAAAATGCCATTCACCCTAAAATTTTTGGAACAACTCCCGAATAATGAAGAAAGAGAAAAATAATTACCTTAGCCATGTTTGCCAGGAAAGATGGAAATGTTAGAAATGATCATACCAATAGCTTCAATAATGGTATTTTCTAGACTATATCCAGAACTTCTAGATGCCAAAATAAACACTATTCCACAATATAACTGAATTTGTTGTTGATTCTTCAGTTATTTCATTTTCAAATGTAAAAGGTACGGTTTGCAATGACATCCTGACAGATTTCACCGTGTATATTTTGAAAATGTTAGGTTATAGTCATTTTCCTGTCAGATAACTTCACAACGTTGTCCTCTCTACAAAGGGGTCGTAGTAATTACTTATTTCTCAAAATGTCAATCTATATTTGGAAAACAATGAATTTGAGAAAATATTATGTGAATTCAATAATTCCAAAGACCTGGCGAATGTTGAAGAAACTTTTTCTCTGTTAATATTGGAAACATTTCACGTATGTAAAAATGGTTGGAAGATTCAGTAATGCTTTTTTTCTTGTACGGAAATCAAGAATCGAGTGTTTTGGAATTTTAGTGGAAAATGATGGATAGAGTCGTCCGTTACTTCGAGTTCCCTACTTTTCTAAATTCTCAAGAAATAAGCCTACAGAAGTCATTCAAATACCTTGTTGCACAACTTGAAATATTCCAGTATGAAAATGTAGTAGTACTTCGAAACCTGTGTCACAGTTAATCTCAAAAGAACTAACTCCATTTACAAAGGTCTTGGGAATCTACGTGAATGATACATACACTGGATTGGGATCAACATATTTCTAAACTGGGATGCAGCTCAGCTTCAGTCTGTTATCTTTGGGTGTAATGACAAAATATATGGATAAATTCTCCATGAAAACTACATATCATGTAGTACTCGAGTCAAAAGAAAGATGTATGTTTTATGGACATACTTTAAAGTCAACTCAAATATTCAATTCCCAGAAAAAAACAATTCCTGAAATATTAGAAAAAATAGCATTGAATTAGATATTGTATAATTCATGTTATTTTCGTGCATAAAAATTCAATGTTCTGCCAACATAGGATATATCAATATATAACTTTTGAAATTATTCGTTAAGGAATTTGTTGAATTCAAACATGACTACCTACTTAAAGCTCAATACAATACAATCAAAGCGGAATGTTAATTCATTAGTTAATTATGACTGAAGCTGAATTGTTATTTGTTATTGAAAGAGAGTAGAAATTGGCAAATTCACGTCGAATTATTTTGACATTTTCGATATTTCAGGAGGGCCAACCTGCCTTGGTTTTAGTTACAAAAACATGATAGACCTAAAACATGGCCAACCGGGATACTTTATAAAAGTGAATGGAGTATACCTTCACTGGAGAGATACTGGAAGGTTCCGGAACGTATAGTGAGAATCAACTTTAATACAACCAATACTCAACCCTGAGGTACACCATTAATTATATATATTTCACATCAAGAACCTAAATGAAAATTCCTTTTACTATGGGCCATCTGTCTTCGTTTAGTCATTTTCAAAATCTCACCTTAAGTTTCTGAATTTTGAGGTAGATTTCAAGAAGTATAAATCGGAAAAGTTATTCTAGAATGGAAATTCTTTCTATTGCATTCAGAAATCTGGAACTTATTCTGCAAGACCCTGTATTACATGATACCAGGAAGCAAGACTTCAAATGAAACTTTCAAAACTACCAATTTTTCAAAGGCAGCTTTTCATTTCGAAAAAATCAGGTTAACGAAAAAAATTCCATTTGCGGGCGGATTTAGGTTAGTCTAAAATTCAATTTACCTGCAACACAAATTGAAAATAATGGAAAAATGATGTGGCGCTAGGCCGGGAAACTCCGTTTAGGCCCATTTATATTCAGTTGATTAATTGAAAATGCGAATGTGCAAGTAAACTGCAAACCGAGGCTACACGTGAATGAAACGTATTTATTTTTCACGGTGGGTTTCATCCTGGATGAAATAAAAACTGTACTTTATGACATTGAATGTTGTCCATCAACAGGAAAAATACAGATAGAACTTCATTATTGAAATAGTCATTAAAACTTGGACAATGGGGGGAGAAGAATGAAACACGTGATTTAATCAGATATGCTGAGCGAACGAATGATTCAGTTTAACAATTATTACTTTTTTATTTATAACCTGATAGTAGAAAGTATGATTGAAAGAACATTTCAACATTTTGCGGCTAAGGATTGATATAAATTCCTTCAACGTATCGTGCTCTTTTTGATCAAGCATTTAAAACCGAATACTAATTTTATTCGTCGATTAAGGAAACCCTTCGAGCCGTAGAATATTACAGGTTTCATGATATCAGCTATCTCTGTAGTTTCAGTAACTATATTTCATTTCTGTATCACAGCTGTAAAGACTTGCTGAAGAAAATAAAAGTTGAAAATAAAGTTGTTCGCTTGTATCAGGAGAAGCCAAACACGTACTCTCAGAACCATATTAAACTTGAAATGTCTAAAATCATTTAGGAATCAATTTCAATGAAACAACATCATCACATTACGAAGGCTCTATTCGTATGAAATTATTGTATTTTTGTTCAAGAATTAGAGTTTTATCCTAACAGCGATCTTAAAATACGAAGCGGAGAAAATTTAAACCATAACAAAATTTGAAAACGATGTTTATATTCAGGAATATATCAGCTTTCAACATCTTGCCCCAAAAAATGAAAGCCAGACATAACGAAAAGATATTCAAAAAACAGGTCGAACGATTATAACCACTGATTTTTGAATCATACTCCGTATTTCAAATGTGATCTTCAAAAAGAATATGTTTGAATGATATCACAATTTAACAATCGATCATATTTTTCTATTATGTGTATTTTCATTTGTAGTTTTTTTTGACGAGTTGTCACAGTCATTATTGTGTTGTAATATATAAAAAAGAAGGATTACTCACTTACTCATTAAGCAAGTATTGCTGCAACCACGTGTAAGAATTTGACATATTATTCAGATTCTTTTGATAATTCAGAATCGAAGGTTGAAAGATGAAACACAGAGTCTTATACCATTTTTGTGTTAAACCTCATTTCTCAATTTTTTGATTACCATTATATACTTCTTACTATAAGTTTAAATTATTCCTTTCGAGGACAATGAAGGTCTAGTAAGATATCAGAATCAAAATATTTACGTAGAGGTATAACAGAAAATTTAGTGTTATTTAAAGATTATAATTTGAACTTTCATCAAATAGACTCGTTTGCATTTGATACTTGAAGATTCACAAGGCGGGGTATTTGTTTCTCAATTTATCTGATGAGTTGAAATTCAGAAATAACATCGAAAAACTAGAAAAGCACTGCCGTGAAGTCAGCAGCTTTTTGGCGCATGTTCACTGTTGGTGATATTCTTTGAACATGCGCGCAAAAGCTGCTGACTTCACATCAGTCCTTTTCTATATGTTTTGTCGATGAAGTACTGTATTTCAATTCGATATAATCTGTATTTTTGGAAATATTGAGAAAATAAAATTTTGAATCCGTATATCTAAGGAATCATTGGGTGGACTTTACTCATTCACGAATTCGACCGTTATTAAGCCTCAAACCTACTCTACAAATATCGAATTTTTAAGTCGTTTCTTTCCATGTTATTGCTTTTGCGCTCGACCGTTAGCCGAAACGGCAGATACGCCATATTTGTAGAGTTGGCTTGGACCTTGATTACGAAGGCCCAACTGGTAAATTGGTTAAATCCGCCCAATGATTCCGCAGACATCGATTCAAAATTTTATTTTCCCAATTTTTCCGAAAATACAGATTAGATTGGATTGAAATCCAGTACTTCATCGAAAAATGAGAGTGGAAAGGTTCATACAGAATTTAATAATAATTTAAGGTGAGAAGATGACAAAATATTGAAGATTGTTTTTCAAACTGTTCTAATGACAAGATCATCACGAAATTTCGCATCAGTTGTCCATCAGCATCTTCAAATTAGCTGCCAAGTTTCATCATGATTCAATTATAATTTCTTCAGTTCCACCGAAAAAAACAACGATATCGAGAAAAAAACCAAAATTTTACATATTTTTTTCCGATATCTCCAAGAATATTATTCGTATCGAAATGAAATTCGGTACACTGCTGTGAAATATAGATTTCAAAGTTTGAGTAGAATTTCTCACGAATATGATCAACAGTTTCTAAAAAAAAATAGTTTAGGAAATTTTTTTTTCTTGATCAAGTGACCATATGATCTCACCGAAATGTTGCTAAAGATATCGCGTTGTCATGTTCCAATTAACTATCAAGTTTCGCTGCAACTGTTCCAGGGAATAACCTCAAAATTCCAAATCATTTGGCCGATTCGGCTCATTAACGAACATAACCGCGGCATTTCGATGCGCAAACTACCCTGAAAGTTTTCAGTCGCTAGCCTGCTCTGTTCGACAGTTATCGTGTCCACAACCGGCCTGACGGACATAATCGTTCTTGACAACGAATTCGTCATCAGTGAGTCCAACCTAGTCGTTTGAGAACATTTTCGGCTCAAAATTTGAAAATTACAGACATTCAGACAAGGCGATAGCACGCTGTTCTCCTAGAACATGCGCTCAAAAACGTGAACAAATGCTGAAGTCAAATTTCGAAGAGCCCTTTCATCACTCATGACCCCTGTATAAGTAAGGTTTTTGTTCGGATCATCCGCAACACGTTTCTGATATTATTCTCGCGCAATAAGGGATAATCTTATGAATACCCCATTCCCCAGAATTTTTTCGAACAAAGTTGATCAGATCATCGGAATCGAATGAATAAAACTGCCACCGAACTTTTCCATTCGATTCTGTCTCCTCGTCGAACTTTACGTGGTCTGAAAAGCAAATGTAAATTGGCTTTGTTGAAAGTTCTGCGTTAAGCCAAAGTTTCCGCAGGAGCGGTGATATTCGCATGGATGAGAATTTCCAAGGTTTCAACGAATCATCATTGGAGGTGTTGGTGCAACGTTCCAGGAATTTTAACTAGGTGCGACAGACGAAGATTAATAACAACAATAGTCGTTTCGAATATTTGCAGATCTGGACGCTTGGTGAGCTCAAAATACTTAGTATTGAGAACTTCGAAATAATGAGTTATTCAGTTTGAACGGTTCGTCTAGTGTCACGGCTTGGTTCTTGGAATCGAGAGCGCTACTAGCTTTGTTTCGGTTCTGAAATACATAACGGTCCTAGGACTAACGGCCAATGGTAAACACAATTCCTCTCGAAAAAACCTATTTGAAACTCGTTTTTTGTGGAGTAGGTGAAATCCACATAATGATTCGTATCAAAATTTTATTTTCCAAATATTTCCGCAAAATAATAAGATACAGATAATAAAATACAGATAAGATCGAGTCCTGTACTCGATTGGAAAATAACCGCTTCAAGGTTCCTACAAAATTTCGTGAGGATACTATCATCAGAAGATCGCAGAACATGAAATATTTAGAGAAGAAAATTGAAATTTTTTTTTCAAATAGTTTCAATGACACGATCATCACGAAATTTTGCACGAAGTCGTTTAAAAGCATTTACGAACTAGCCTACAAGATTCATCATAATTAAACCAGCAGTTTCTGAGTAATTTCAGATAACTCAGCGAAACCGAGAAAAAATCCATGAAATTTAAAATATTTTTTTCATATATCTCAAAAAATTCAAATAGTATCGAACTGAAATTTTAAACACTACTGTGAAATGTAGGTAAAGAAATGAGCAAATGGTTTGCGAAAATGAAGAATGGTTTCTAAAATAAAAATTTTTTCGAAACGAATCTTGATAAATAGTTTTATGGAAATTTATTCATAGTACGAGTCCAACGGAATTCAGTGGAAGGTGCACGTCGTTACGTTTCAAATAACTGGTGAGTTCCAATACAATCACTTCAGTATTTCCTGAAATATAAAGAAAATAAATTCAAAATTTCAAATCACTATAAGTTCAAAACCGTTCGATAGATTTTGCACTTTTACTAACTGAACAATCGCATTGAAAATGAAAACAGCCTTGATGTTTCAGATCGACAGGATGCTTCGTAAGATCGTAATTTTGCCTACAGCCGGCCGTACGGACGGCTGGCCAAATAGAATCGATTTTGACATCGGATTTGGCGTAAGTGAGCCCAAACTAGTCATTTGAGACCATTTCCTGAAAAAAATTGACGATTACAGATATCTGGACTAGACGATATCACGCTGTTTTCCAGAACATGTGCGCAAAAATAAATATCTTGCCTGTAGGCACGATTTGGAAGTGACGAATAGAAGGTTCCAAGAATTATTCCTTTTCACTTTCAACATTTGTTGAAGTTGACAATAATGTGTACAGGGTGGGCAAAATTCGTTGTCTACTGAAGGGATCTCGAGAACTATAGCAGCTAGAAGAAATCTGATAACGCATTCTCGAGCTCTTTTTTCCTGACTAATCCGAATCTGAAAACAGATCCAGCTTATCGTTCATAGAACTTGAGTTATAAGCGAAAATTGAGAAATTGTCATTTTCAATAATGCTGAATAACCCGCTTGTTTGAACTCGTATTCGAAATCTGTTGATACATTCTACAGGCGAATATAATATGACTGAGTTTTTTAATCCAGCCATTTTCGAGAAATGAAAAAGATTTTGGATTTTTCAAATGTAAACTATAGTCGAAAGATCTCTTATCTTGCTACAAAATTTTTGCTGATTTCGAAAATGTATCATATGTCGCTATTTACATGAATATTACATGAGAAAATTGTCAATACTTTTTTCCTGCTTTTTTTTCACTGTTGAATTATGAGTAGGCTGACGTTGCCATAGCGACGATTGAATATGCATTATCTTTGTGTGAACTTGCGCCTCTATGATTGGAATCAGCGATTAGTGAATAAATATTTCTATGGTTAATTTGTCTTAGTTCTTAAGATTAGCAATAGAAAATCTGTTTATTATCCCTGATGACCCGAAATATTGCTGATCTTAAGAACTATGACAAATTAACCATAGAAATATTTATTCAGCAATCGCTGATTCCAATCATAGAGGCTCAAGTTCACACAAAGTTAATGCATATTGAATCGTCGCTATGGTAACGTCAGCCTACTCATAATTAAACAGTGAATAGAAGAGCAGGAAAGAAGTAATGAACATTTTCTCATGGAATATTCATCTGCATAGCGACATATAATATATTTTTGAAATCAGCAAAAATTTTGTAGCAAGATAAGAGATCTTTTGACTAATGTTTACATTTAAAAATCCAAAATCCTTCACATTTCTCGAAAAATTCAGTCATATTATATTTGTGCCTGTAAGAATGTATCAACAGATTTTGAATACGAGTTCAAACAAGCGAGTTATTCAGTATTATTGAAAATGTCAATTTCTCAATTTTCGCTCATATCTCAAGTTCTATGAACGATAAGCTGGATCTGTTTTCAGATTCGGATTAGTCAGGAAAAAAGAGCGCGAGAATGCGTTATCAGTTTTCTTCTAGCTGCTATTGTTCTCGAGATCCCTTCAGTAGACAATGAATTTTGCCCACCCTGCATAATATAATACCTTTTGTATGGTGAAATAAATTTATTATTATTTATTATTATTATTAAAATATTTTTATTATATATTATCAAAAAGGAGGATTGGATAGCCGCTCTTTAGGAATTCGAACAACTGTTCAACTATCAATTAAAGCTTATTTTGGAAAGATTTCATTTTTCAGGGTTTTTCTGGGTTTTCACTCCCAATATCTGAAACAAAATTATTAAGATTAATTAAAATTGCCTCATATGCAATACAGGAATACAAACGATAAATAAAGCGAACTGTGACATTTCAGAGTACAAATCTAACTCTTTCATCAGACAAAGCAGAAAATAATTCTAAAAATTTTCATCAGACAAAGGAGAAAATAATTCTAAAACTTGTTTCCTTTGTCTGATGAAAGAGTCATATTTGTACTCGGAAACGTCACAGTTCGCTTTGTTTATCGTTTGTTTCATTCCCGTATTGTTCATTAGGCAATCTGTTTTCCAAGAAACTTTCCTTCACAAATAGTTTAATCCGCAACGGCGTTTTTCATGAAGAAACAATTATTTTTATTCTTATTAATTCTGTTTCAGATATCGGAGTGAAAACCCAGAAAAACCTAAAAATTGAACTGTTTTAATGTTTGAATTTCACCTACTCTCCACTCTTACGAAACTACAATCTTTCCTCTCCATCCTGATATAGTCTATTCTTTGAAGAAACTCTATCAACAGTATCCCAGCACCAATAATCTGATCAATTTTTTTCATCTCGAAACCGTCTTTGATTCACAACTTTTTACAGGGCCATCCTTTTCCAGGGTTATCGATGCTAAACACCATTCATTTTTAGCATCAGCTTCAGATTTGGGACGAACATCAACAGTTAGGAGGGAATAGCTCCATACACGACAATTTTCCGGCAGGTTGAGCTTTCAGCTCATCAACAGATGAGGCGATTATACACATTCAGGGGGAGATAACATTTTGGAAGGTTAAAAGCTTATCCTGTCATGGTTCCTGCAATAAATTTAAGATGAGTTGACACTCTGTGAGATCGCTAAGATAGGCGCTGAGTTTTCGCGAGATAAAAAACATTGTTTGCTATGGAAGGATGATTTATTAAATGAATTCTCGTATGCTCATTATGCCTCATTATTTTGGTGTTTTTTGACACTTTTTGTTGGCACCTACATGAAATTTCTTCGAACAATATTAAATAATAATCTCGAAAAGGAATAACATGAACTCAGCAGCTTTTGCGTATCCTTAGATTCGTTGTCAAAGCGGTACCCCCGCCAAAAACACTTTTACCTCCTGATGAAACCATTTAGCGACCTTCTTTCTATATAGTCCTACTCATGAAATTCTGAATACACCTTTACGCTTTAATTTTTCGATAAATTGAAAGATTTCAATTCGAAACAATCTGTGTGTTTGGAAGTATAGGATTAACACAATCGTTTCGTCACAGTGACTGTAATTTTCGAATTTCGAGCTGATAAGGAATCTGTGATCAAATTTGATTCTGTCCCTGGAAGTTTCATCGGTACCACAGACTAACCAGATAAACCACTAGCGTCATTTACTTAGGAAATCTATGTCAATGCGTATATGACCCTGAATCGAGCTAATCAGAATTTTAGCAGGCGTTTGGGGTGCAAATCAGATTGCAGGAATAGGATTACGTCACTCTCGCCGCTTTTAGACTCGCTTGAAGAGGTTATAAACATGTAAACAAACTGAAATAAATTTTTTGTCCTAATTGTTTGATGAATAATTTTGTATCTGTTACATTTAAGAATGTAATCCAAACAGTTTATACAACATAATCAATTGTTTAGTCATCTCTGAGGTTCTATTTTATGATGACAGTCCTCATTATATGCTTTAATTGTACAACAACAAGAATTGGAATCGAACTTAGGTGGACTCATTCATAATGTTCATTTTATATAATATAAAGGAATCGCACCTGAAGTAAAAGAACTACAACCTCCATTATTCAATTAAAACGATGGGATGTCTAATAAAATTGTATATGATTGCACAACCACAAGGAGTGGAATCGAACAAAGTTGGTCTATTCATAGTTTGATTTTATATTGAAATGAATCTCATTTGATGTGAAAGTATCACAACCTATACATTTTCCATTTAATACAATAGTATGTTTCTGTTTGCTTGATATATTGATTTCAAAGAACAAGTTTTCGCCAAAAAAATACCTCTTTTAATGAATTACTGTTGTATATATTCTTTATTGATAAAATAGTGAGGCAATTATGAACTATACTCAACTTGCTGAGTTGAATTATGTAAAAACCAGTGTCCGAAATAGTTTGGCAGACTTCACGTAAACATGGTATACTTACTACAATATAGTAACTGAAAACTTAACGAATAACATATTTATATGAGTAATAATTGATAGTGTTATGGAAAAGATAAGACAATGTAGTTTTAAAGTAAGTCTATTTCTTGTTTATAAATTTTTAAAGTTTCTTCATTTCTTACACATTAGTTCGATTGTATTCGCACATTAGAAAAAGGTTTGCAACGTAATAGAACACACCCAAACTACCAGAAGATTTTGGGGGTTTTCCTAGAGACCTATAAGTGTCACTACAAAGATTCTCTGATTAAGGTAAACAGGTTTTCCATATCATATTTCCAAAATTTTTATTTACTCCAACCGAGTTCTTCTATAGGGGTTTAAGATGTGAGAAAACACTCGCTTTGGTATTGGAAGTGGTTTCCTCGAAAAACCTTAGTCTGATTTTAATCTCGTGATTCCTGAATCCCGACAAATCCTTTTTTATATTTCGATTTTGGATATTCCAAAGTCAAGCATTTAATTTGACAGCTGTTTTGAGGAAGAAGAAAGTGTGGTTATGTCTGTTGTATTTCTCAAGGTCGAAAAGACGCGATTACTGCAAACGATGAAGTGATTTTTCTTGTTGGTCTGTGTCGGTACTTCCCCGTGGCGCATGAGCAGTGCATCGGAATCGTCTATGATGCTGATGCTAGACGATACTACCATTCTTACTCAAATACTGATACTACAGACTGGCGCAGACATTGAGGTCACAACTTAACAAAAGTGTTTCAGATTTCAGCTTGATCAGATATTCGTCTTGGGAAATATTGAAAAAAAACTGTCTAATTTCTCGAAAATCATTTATATTTCCGAAATAAAAAATTTTGATCCGATCGTGTCGAAACTTGGAACTTGATGCACAAATTTGATGCAAGAATTCTCGACCATTTCATTGGAACAATTCACAAATTAAAGATTTAGTTTATAAATATCTTATATCTTTCAATCATAATCATATCGTGCCATAACAATGTCTGAAATTATCGAATTGGAAACTTATTGGTCTTAAAAGATTGGGTTGGACTTCCTGATGAAGAATCCATGATCAAATTCCATTCTCTAACTTTCTTAGGAGTGCGTTTTAATTAGTATATCTGCGGAATTATTGGGTGGATCTTACACATTTTCCAATTCAGCCTCCGTTATGAGCTCAAAATCAAATGTTTTGAGTAGGTTAGGGACACTACTAGGTAGGTCGATATCGTGGATGGGTAAAATCCGCTCAATGATTGTGATATTAGAAACGGTTCTAATGTTTGGATGAGATTTATGAGGATCTTCACTTATATTACTAGGGATGTTATTTCTCTAAGGCATTCATAATCACAGGCCCTAATATTTTGAAACTTTCTTATCGTTATTCGAGAATAAACAGAGTAGACGATTGTTGAACCCATGAAAAGGGAACTCTTAACTGAATGGTACTGAACTTTTTGCTTTCATTTATTTCCTGATAATCTTAAACCACTGTGAAATATTCGTTTATTCATAGAGTAAAAGCGTGAAATGGAAGGAAATTGCTTCAATTGATGGTAATGTATACGTTTATCGGATTCATATTGAAATAAACCTGTGAGTTCAACCCCAAACGAACCGCTCATTATTGAATAATGAGGGGTTCATTAAAGGTTAATGCTCTATACGCAATAACACGATGTCTACTCTAACGAGGATCTTCAAAGAGACTGTGTACATTCCAAGGGCGTTGAAATTCAAAAGCCAACTTTGTGCTTTCCTCTGAACATTCTCTAAAGAATTTCTTCCACCAGCTTATAATAATAATAATGATAATAATAATAATGAACTATTTGGTTTACAAGGGACAATCACAGAACATTTTATTGAAGATGATCGCTTTGGCAACGAATTTGAACATGTGCGCGAAAGCTGTTGCCTTCACGGCAATGATTTCCTAGGTTTATTTCGATAAAGTACTGGATTTCAATTCGATCTAATCTCTACTTTCGGAAATATTGAGAAAATAAAATTTTGAATTGATATATCTACGGAATCATAAGGTGGATTCAACCCATTCACGAATTCGACCTTCGTAATCAAGCCCCCAACCTTCTTTAAAATTATCGAGTTTTAAGCCGTTTCTTCCGAAAGTTATTGTATTTACGGTAGGTCCATAAAAGAAGGAAAAAAATTTCTAATTTTTTTTCGAATTGTTTTAATGACACGATCATCACGAAACTCCGCACAAAGTTGTTCTTCAGCATCTTCAAACGAGCTACAAAGGTTCATCATGATAAAATCAGTATTTCTTGAGTTACACCAAAAAAACATCGATGTCGAGAAGAAAACCACGAAATTTCACATATTTTTCCCAATATCTCCGAAACTGATAGCCGTATCAAATTAAAATTCGGTACACTTCTGTGAAATATGAAGCTCAGAATCAATTTTGACACCGGAATTGTCATCAGTGAGTCAAACCTGGTCGTTTGAGACCATTTTCGACTCAAAATTCGAAAATTACAGACATTTCCGGATTGAAGAGAACTAACCAGTGATAACAACACCGCTGGTGTATGAGCAGATCTTGGTTGGAGTGAATCGTTATCAGCAAATTTATTTCCATATTTCCAGCTCTCATGGAATTAACGGATGTGAGCAATTCAGATAAGTCGAATGTATTAAGCAGGAATTAAGCTGGTCCTAAAAATGACCCTTGGGGAACATCATTCATAACTAGTCTTGGGGTGAAAAAGGAACAACATTTTTTTTGCTATGAATTATAAGCTAAGAGCATACACTACCTCGAATAAAACGGAAAAAAATTTGGAGGTCACAGTTAGTGGTTTTCGGAAAAACTTTTTGGTGCAAATGGTAGAAAAAATTCATAAAACAAATGCGCAATTATGCCTCTCTACTTTTAAGAACTTTCATAATGAATTAAAATTGGATAAATAAATAACAATACGCATAATAAGTACATCCCAACAAAAAAATTCAAAAATAAGCACTGAAGCTTGCAGACTGACACCTCATTTGTCGCTACAGATCTTTCTTCAGATTAAAGTCTTCAGTCAGTGTCTTTTTGGGTGTACAAATAGAAGGAAATTTTTGTCGTCTCTTCCACTTGAAATCTTCCTTATTGTGGTGATGTGCAGCTAAAAAATAAATATCTATTCATATAAAATTTAATTCCTTGGTTTTCACTCACATTATTGATTCCAAATTATCAGGGTTACTATCAGAAAAATCAGATTTCAATTCAGCACTTCCTGATACTTTGTCTCTGCTTCTTCAAAACTACCTTCGCATTTTTAGTTCCCAAGCGTGATGACTATGTTGAGATTGGGAGTGAAAATTGGCATTGGCATTTGGCAACGTCTCTGAGAATTAATTTGACATTGCCGATATTTCACGAGTGTCAACCAGCGTCAGTTTTTGGTGGAAAATCTTTATAGACCCAAATCATGGCCAACCGGCATATTTTATAAAAGTGAATGAAGTATAAGTCAAGAAGCCAAATACAACTATTGACTTCATTCTTGCTGTAACCCTTGGTAAGATGGCGAGTACCTCATCCATAACTCATCACAAACTACTGCAAACGTGACCCCATCCGAGAACGCAGCCGTCCCAAAACTTGAATCCGAATGCAGTGAATTATAACAGCAACACCAGATGAAGTAATACAAACTTGTGGCATGATATTCTCTGGGATTATTATCCCGAACCAAATGTAAATAGTCGGCCGGAGAGGAGATAACTGAAATACATTGTTTCGCACAATATCAGGCGTGGTGTTTACGTCGGTTTGCGGTTATGAAGGATCCTGAGGCGTGAGTGAGCTTAATACGCTTTGTAAAATCCTGAGACAGAGCGATATAGATGTTTTCATCCGGTTGTTCTGTGAAGTTTGTAATTGGTGTTCATGAAAAACTTGATTTTATCTTGTTCTTGTTAATAAGTTTTCTGATTGGGGTGAAAAAACGGCTGCAAATTTTACACATAAAACTCGAAATAAACAACTCAGAAACTCGATATTTGTAGAGAAGGTTTGGACCTTAGTTTCGAAGGCCGTATTCGTGAATGGGTAAACTCCACCCAATGACTCCGCAGATGTACCCATTCAAAATTTTATTTTCCCGATATTTCCAATGATTTATCGAAAAATAATAGTTCGAAGGTTCATACAGAATTCAATGAGGAAAATATGATTAGAAGATAAGAGAATATTGAATATTTGAAAAAAAAATTCGATTTTTTCTTCAAGTTGTTCTAATGACACGATCAAATTTCGTACAAAGTTGTCTTTCGGCATCTTCAAACTAGCTGCGAAGTTTCATCATGCATAAATCAGTACTTCTTGAGTTATACCATGAAAACTACGATATCGAGAAGAAAACCACGAAATTTCATATATTTTTTCCCAATATCTCACAAACTAATAGCCATATTGGCGAATGAAGATGAGCGCTACTCCCTCTGGTGGCTATTAGGGTAACCCAAAGTACAGACATTATCATTGACAAGTTAAAAGAAATGTTAAGAAAATCAGAAAGTTTATGCATTTTTCTTGGCGTTTGTGTGATTTAACAAGTGTTTCTACTGAGAAAAGGCAAAACAAATGTACCGTTTCCATAAATTTCCACAGCCCGGTGGTAAATTTCGAGTTTGGGTGAAAGAAACTTCCTTTAACAAGTAGGGCCTGTAAGTGTAGAAGAATCAATAAAACCTTGGCACCTTGTAACTCAAAATTGGTAAACCAACAAACAAGATTTATGAGAGTCTGTTACCTGCATTTTACTGATGATGAGCATTTTTATAGAGGAAAGCACGAATTGCTCATGAAATATTAGATCAGATTATTGAAGAAAATTTTTTTCCAGGCCCCTAGCTAATCCAGGCAAAGAAAGTTACTTAAGAGGAATGCTATGCCTTCCAGAAATCTGCCGGTTGAACTGATCATTAAGAAACAATGTAAATGTTTTAGTGATAGAACTGACCGATTGAAACAAAAGAGTCTCAACAAGGAAATTACTCCTCGCTCAAAGTGCTTCTGCCGATTAAATCAAAGTAGTACAAAGCTTATATATAACAAATTTTTCAAGACCAATCGTATGAGTGTTGGAAGAATTTATTGGTCAATCCATAATGAATAAGGCTTACGGTGCAAGTAGCATCAGTTTTATGTGAATGTATTCATTTTATTCACAATATATTGTGTGAATTTAGTCCTTCCCTATAAAAATAGTAAAGTTGAGAGTATTTTTTACAATACTATCTGTTTTTCAACTTTTCGAGCAGTAGATCTGAGGGGTCATTTGATCAATAATCAAAAAGGTTGAAAGTTTATTAGTTCTGCAAATAACATGCAACATAATATCACATGCTTTTTCTTGAACACTTCTGAATCTTGCATTCGGATCTGAAAATAAATAATATTAAAATACTGTCTAACCTCGGAGATATCCCCGTAATTTTAGAGTTGCTACACTGAATTAGAATGAATGATGATACATACCTACTTTATTAGAATGGAATATGTACTCCCAGTACTAATCTTGTCAACTCTAAAAGTCTAAAAAGTCTTTGAATGAATCGTGAAATCAAAAATTATCAAACCAAACACTAACAAGCAGTACAAAATCGACTATCAAAACAAAATCTATGTCTGTATCTAAGGTTCTAAAACTGACCACTGTGAAATAGGGAGCTCAAAGTATGCGCTGAATTTTTTTTCGAATTTGATGAACGGTTAACGAAAAAAAAAATTTTTCAGAATTGACTTATCAGTCAATGTATGATTTCAACAAAATTTCAAAAACAGTTGCGCGTTGCTATACTCCAACTAACTGCCAAGATTCGATCCAGTCGTTCCAGTAGTTCTCGAATTATCGCCAAAATAACGTCAAAACTTTAAAAGGCTCTAACTCCGAAACCATTTGGCCGATTTTGCCCATTAACGAACTCAACCGTCACATTTTAAAATGCAACCTATTCTGAAAGTTTCAGGTCGGTAGGATTCTCCGTACGAACGTAATCGTGTCCACTAAGGGCCGGTATTATAAAGCTTAACTGGAAGTTATCCTCATCTTAAACTGACAGTTCTGTTAGGACATAACTGTCAAAACTGTCAATTGAAGTTAAAGATAACTTCCAGTTAAGTTTTACAATAGTGGACCTAAATCCATTAGAAATTTTGCAATAAGTTGTGAGTTGGTATTCAAAAACTAATAACAAAAATTCAATCTGATACAATCAGTACTTCATGAGATATCGAGGATACTAGACTCTAGGTACTTTCCTTCGAAAGTAAGAGCGCACACGGCCGGACGGACCTCATCAAATTTGACCACGGATTATTCATCAATGAGTCCAACCTAGTCGTTTAAGGCCAATTTCGGCCCAAAAATCGAAAATTACAGTCATCGTAACGAAATGAAAACGCGCTGTTCCCCACAACCAGCGCGTAAAAACTGATGCGATTTTGTTCAAAATTAGTACCGAGTTCATGCGATTTAAAGCTGCTGATTTCACCTCTGCACTTTCCTAGAATTCTCTAAAATACGAAACTCTATTCATGGCTTCGATCAGGATCCAATCTAAAAATTTAGCCCTAGCCTATTTTTCTGTATTCTGCATGAAGTAAATTGCCAGTTGAGGAAATTTTTGTTTTTCTTGCATTCGAAGTTCGTATTCAGGCCATAATTCCACCTCAGCAGCAAATTACACTCATGGGAATCGAATGAATACTAATTGATTCCACGCTCCTTCACGTCTGTAGTTGTTCGCATTCGCCTAGGCAATTAAAACTGCAAAATTGCACTCTGTACCATCAAAAACAATACGAAACTTTCAGATGGACGCGGAATATTTGGAATTCGGCGTTTTTCCAGAAAAATCGCCGCTAGGGATGCAAATGTAGCTAGGTACCTGCAATATTAACGACGATACATTAAAGCGAAATAGCGGACCGACTCGTCTCTCAATTAGAAAGAGCATATTCGGGTTATGCCAGCAGGACAAGGAATCTGTTATTCAATCGGAAAGAGAATTAATCAACAATATGATCTGTTTTGTTCGCAAGATTAAACACCAGCATTACCATAATCAATTCGATAATTTCTGACTACTTGAATTGAGAACATGAAATTCTGAATACAATTTTGTCAAATTTGCTAGCACCGGGGAATTCCAGAACAAATTCGACATGATAACGTTCGCGTCGTTCCGTGAACGACGCCTTTGCTACTAAAACCAGATGATACCTTCGAAATATACGTTGGCAAGATCCTCTCTGATTGGCCGAAAATTGAGTTGAGATTACTGATTTCATGTCAATTTTGTCAAGTTTTTATCAGATGTTTTCCGCAATTAGACTTGGATATTACGGTTGCCGTTCCGTAAATACGAAATTTTCGGTTGGTTCCCGGAAAAAGGGTTAATTACGGCATTTGAGAGATGAAAAGGAAATTTTTCTGTCACCAGAGCGACAGTCAATATTCTATGGTAACATATCCATAGCATCGAATAATCTATATTTACTTTATGATCCATAGACCCATAGTTAGATGCTTATTGTTATCTCTGCTATGGTCCATATAAGGTGCATAGAAAATAAGGAGAATTCATATATGCGCTTTTGTTTCGCCAATGCTGGAGAAATCACTGCAATTCGTTTTTTCTTTCACTGAAGGTGGCGCTTTTTGGAAAATACGACCGGTCGTCAGGCCAACAGATTGTCAGAACCATGATGAAAAAAACATGGTGTGAGTGACGTCAGCTAGCAGAAAATAAAAGGAGTTATATATTCTGGGCTTTGAATTTGCATGTTAATTCGAAGCACCGAATATATAACTCTTTGTATTTTCTGCTTCCTGACGTCACTCACTTTTCAGATGAGCACACCATGTTTTTTACATTTCACAAATTTACTATCACTGGGGAACGGGAATTTCAGGACAAATTCGACATGATAAGGTTCGCGTTATTAATAAATATCCGTAAAAGATGCCTCTGCTCCTCAAACAAGATACTTCCTTTTAAATATAGGTTTTTGTTGAGATAATCTCTGATTGGCTAAAATTTGAGTTGGGATTCCTGATTTCAAGTTTATAGAGGATATGTTCCGCAAATCAACTTGGTTATTTCGGTTGCCGGTTTACGGTTCTGTAAATATAAAATATTCGTTTGGTTCCTGAAAAAAAGGTTAATTACGGAATTTGATTGATGAAAAAGCCATCCTTCGGTCACCAGAACATAGACATATTAAGTCTATGCACCAGAACGACAATCAATGTTTTATGGTTACATATCCATAGCATAAAATAATAATCCTTATTATGCTATGGATATATTACCATAGAACATTGACTGTCGTTCTGGTGACAGAAAGAACGTTTTTTCATCAATCAAATTCTGTAATTAACCCTTTTTTCAGGAACCAACCAAATTTTCCGTATTTACGGAATGAAAAACCGGCAACCGAAAAAACAAAGTTGATTTTCGGAACATATCCTTTATAAATTTGACACTATTGAAATGAAATCAGGAATCCCAACTTAAATTTCAGCCAATCAGAGATAATCTCAACAGAACCCTATATTTGGAAAGAATTATCTTGTTTGAGAAGCCGAGGCATCTTTTAAGGATATTTATAAATAACGCGAATCTTATTATGTCGAATTTGTCCTGAGATTCTTGTTCCCCAGTGATAGTACATTTGCGAAGAAAATTGTGGGTTGGCAACTTGGGTCGTCCATTGACATCAGACAAGATATGAGGTGAAAAATATCTGTTTTGTATAACTTTCGGTGGAATTTATTCTAAGAATTCAATACACAATGTAATTTTTCGCGAATACACTATCCTTCGATATTTTTCTATATTATAGTTAGAGAGGAGTGAAATTAATAGGTAAGAAATGTGTAATCACATCACAGAATCTACTGATACAATATAAAAAATGAAACTCATTGAATATGCGGTATTATTCAACATGGGTCCAATAACAGAATATCCTAGAATATCAGAGAATCATGCGTGTGAAAAAAACCGAATATCTAAATGCCATGATGAATTTTTTTTTAAATATTACTGAATTTGATGTTTTCAGTTATTTCTGTCACTTCTTCGGAACAATAAACTAAAGAAGCACTAGCAAAATGGTCAAGTGTAAGTAATTTTTAAAGAGGCCATCGAACTATCCTCAGAAAAAAACACTCAGCCTCCATCCAACTCAATATTTTATGGGTTGCCATCCATTGCTTCCAGGGTTGATACAAATTGATTTGAACCAACCATATCAACTGTCCCCTTATGAAACAAAGCTTACCTCTTTTTGTATTTCATCAGAAGTCTCATGAGGGCAGAGTTATGGAGCATTCTCAAATTGACAGACTGTATGTAGTTTCCCTATTGTAGAATTTGCTGTATACTCTAATTTTCAAGAGGAAACACTTCATTATGTCGTGGACAATCTAAATCTGGAAGGGTCTCAACAGAGCGAAGTTTTAATAACGAATATACCACTCACCATTTGAATTAATATGGCAATAATTCAAGTGCGCACAGTTTTGCCTTGAGCCTTCCAGTTGTTGAATCAATAATTCATCAAGTTGTGGTAATAGATATTAGTTTGCACGCATCCCAAGAGAAACTTTCCTGAAACTGTTGAATTATATAATGTGAACACGTCTCACTGAAAATTGTCTCCCAGATGTTGTTGAATGCATTGTCTGAGTTGTTAATTTATTCATTGGATCTGAATTAAACACGTTGCTTTATATGACCGGCGAAATTAGCCTAAAGACTATACTTGAGATGTTGAAATAATTTTTTTGGTTTTTTTCTGGGGCGTCATTGCCAATATCTGTAAAGGAAATATTAAAAATTGAATGAAATTGCTTTTTTTTTAAATGGCAATGTCTCTCTCACCTGTAGTGAGTTATATTCATTGAAAAATTTGCGGAAACATTTGTAGATACATATTCACTAAAACTGAAGGCTTGTTTGCATTATGTTGATGATGTTTTCGTAATCTGACAACATGAAAGGAAAGGGTTAGGCCAATTTTTTGAATACATAAATTGTAAAGAACCCACAGTGAAATTCACAATGGAATCAGAAAAGAATAATAAACCACTTTCAGATGTTTCAGTTGGAAGAAATAAGCATTATTATCGAAACAAGTGTCTCCAGAAAAGATACACATACACCTTGATATTTTAATTTTCATCATAATCATAAACTCAGTGTGAAAAAAGAACAAGAACAACACCAGAACAACCCTCATCAACAACCCAATTCATTGAATATGCATGTACTGGGCCTCTCAGAAAGAATCAGAAGTATTGGTGCTAGATTCAATACGAGAACGGTTTTCAAATCTAAAAATCATTTGGTATCTACACTAATTGAAACCAAACCAATTAACGAGAAACAAAATCAAAAATTTTGTTTATAGTATCCCTCATCTTTCTTGAAATACATATACAGTGAAACCATCTTGACCGTACGATTTCAGAAAACGAGAACACAAAATAACCTGAGGAATAGAGATATACATAAATCACATATAGCGAACCATGTATGTTCTAGCATGGTATATCCCATGATAGATTGGGACAATACAAAAATGTTGGAACCAGATAATTAGAAAAAATAAATTAAAAAGACTTTCTGCATTCTGAGCAGATATTTTGCTAATTGTTCCGTAAAAATTGACCATAGTTGGCTGAATTCACTCGAAACAGAGGAAGAATTCAGAAACTTTCAAACCTAGTGAATCTGTGTTGCTGTAATTTCCCAAAAATGTGTATTTGACAAAAGTCTCACGAAACGAAATATCGAAAGGAAATCATTCAGAAAATCTTTCCGTTAGTCTGATGAAAGAGTCAGATTTCTACTCTGAAACGTCACAGTTCGCTTTGTTTATCGTTCGTATTGTGCCCGTAGTGTTCATTAGGCAATTTGTTTTCCAAGAAACTGCCCTTGACAAATAGTTCAATCCTGCAATCCACAAGGTTGTTTTCTATAAGAAACAAAAACAATTTATTTGATTTTAATGGTTTTGTTTGAGATATTGGGAGTAAAAACCCAGAAAAAACCTAAAAAATGATGCAAAATTCTCCCAAAATATGCTTTAATCGATACTCATGATGGAATTATGTTTTCCAGACTTTTGAATTTATTTTCAGATGAATTTCAGCACAGGATGGATATAAAACGACGTATCAGAATATTTCGCGTGATGAGGCGTTCCTCCAAGGAAAATGCCAGCTATCCTTCTGCCCAAATTACTGAAATTCAAGGTTTGTTCGGTAATGGCCTTAAATGACTAGGTTGGACTTACTGATCAAAAATCTCATTTCAAAATGTTTACGGTCGTCCTAACGACCGACTGCGTTAACACAATAACTTCCGAAAAAAACAACTTAGAAACTCGATATTTGTAGAGAAGGTTTGGACCTTAATTACGAAGGACGAATTCGTTAATGGGTAAAATTCACCCAATGATTCTGCAGATATACCGATTCAAAATTTTATTTTCCCAATATTTCCAAAAATACAGATCAGATCGAATTGAAATTCAGTACTTCATGGGAAAATTACAGTTCGAAGGTTCATACAGAATTTAATGAAGATGATATGATAAGAAAATCAGAGAAATTTTTTTTTCAAATTGTTCTAATGACACGATCATCACGAAATTTTGCATAAAGTTGTTTTTCAGCATCTTCAAACTAGCTGCGAAGCTTTATCAGGATTGAATCAGTATTTCTCGAGTTATACCGAAAAAAGCGACGATATCGAAAAAAAAACCTCGAAATTTGACATATTCTTTTCCGATATCTCCAAAACTTTTAATCGTATCGAACTGAAATTTGGTACAATTTTGTGAAATATAAAGCTCAAATTCCAACTGGAGTTTTTTTCCGAATATGAAGAACGGTTTTCGAAAAAAAAAATTTTGAAAAAAAATTTTTTGGGAGAAAATTTTGAAAGAAATTTTTTCAATTTATCGATAGTAGGGTCCTGACAAAATTTGCCTCAAAGTTGTGCGTCGTTATACTCCACCTAATTGCGAAGTTTGAATTCAATCGTTCGAGTGGTTTCTGAAATAAAAAATAAATAACTTCGAAACTTCAAGTGGCTATAACTCCGAAACTATCTGACCGATTTGGCCCATTAATGTACTCAACCGCGGCATTCCCATGCGCGACCTTCCCTGAAAGTTTCAAGTTGCTAGCTCACTGCCTTCGACAGTTATCGTGTTCACGGCCGGCCGGCCGAACAGAATCGATTTTGGCACCGGATTCGTCATCAGTGAGTCCAATCTAGTCGTTTGAGACCATTTTCGGCTCCATCATCGAAAATTACAGACATTTGGACGAAACGATAGCACGCTGTTACCCTAGAACATACGCGCAAAAAATCAAATTTTTTCCTGAAGTTATAATTGAAACAATCCATTATGAATTCTCAAGAATATTTTTTTCATCATCAATCAATAAATTTCACATGATCGCATTTGTTGCTTCTGAAATATCTGATATTTTGGAGATATTTGGATGAAAATACATAAAATTGGTGTTTTGAGTACTTAGTTTTTTGCTATGAGCCATGAATTCGATGCTGAATCTCGACCTGATCGTACCTGTATTTTCGTAAATATTGTAAGGAGAGAATGTCAAATGCGTCTATCTACTAAACCGTTAGGTTGGTTTTGCGCATTTCACACTTGACCTTCTTATTCAAGTCCAAACCTTTTCTGAAAATTTCAAATTTTTAGGTTATACTTGTTTAAAGTTATAGTTTGAACAGTCGGCTGGGGGCAAATATAGCCATCTTGTTTCGCCTGTAGAATGAAACTCCAAAAATCTCGAGATTCTTACGAATGGGGTTGAGAATTCAGACATTCGAATAGTTAAGGCTCGTACTCATGGACGCGTCGAAAAATAAAAATCGCGCGATTTTTTTGCCCAATGTCAGTAATTTGTGGATGGCATCTGTCATTACGAAATCGCGCGATAACTCATGAAATGTCACATTTCGAATTGTATGAATTTATTTCCACGTGGATCTGGTTCTTCAACAAGTGTAGTAATTGGTTTTATACCTATATTTTTCGAAGGATTGAATTAATAGTCGCTTTCGATTTCTTGGACATGCACATAGCTATCGAAAAAATTGTTTACGCTGGAATCAGTTTGTACTGCAGAAATAATTTTTTGAGGTAGATAGCTAAATCAATATAACATTTTATTTTCGCCTTGGTGTAAAAAGACATTAAATTACATGCATATTTCCAACTGCCACATATCGTCACTATATATATATAGTGCAATCATATGATTGCAATTGAGCATGTAACGTATGTCAGAGTAAACACTCTGTATAATTATTAATTGAAGACGAGCAAGGTCCATGGAACCTCGCATCATCCATAAAACGTGCTCAGATAGATTACCTACTGATATTGAATTCCCACGTCTGTTATCATAATATGCTTTTAAACACCTTGCCAAAACATATATAATATTTTGTTATTGTATTATGAAAACAGAGAGTGAGTAAGACAATGAAGCGGAGAGTTCATTGATGTGTCTCCGTAGAATCACCCATAGTAATTAAACCCTCTAACGAGTTCTTCGAGTGTTATTTCCAACCCTCTCCTGTACAAACCAACTGGACGAACCAACCCCCCAACGGGGCTACACCACAAGTAGGTAAATAAATAAAAATAATAATTCTTCTAACACAATAGTTCAAAAAATACTTTTCAATATTCTCATAATTCCTCATCCATTGTATCATTGTATAAATACAACATGTCTTCATACAATGATTGTATTTAACCTCTAATGGCCAAGAGCTCATTTTGTTAACCAGTGCCTATAATCATAACAGACGAGTATAAACCACCCATGAATGTTTTGAATATCCCGCCATTTTCTTGAAGTTGAAATTATTAACTACAAAAAAAGAATCGCGCGATTTTGGCGGGAGTGCATCTGACAACTCAAATGTCATCGCTTGAGCGACAAACGCGTCCATCAGTTTGCGCCTTTACATTCGACAGAAACCACTCGGTTCAGTAAACTGAATCTGTTCTTACACAGGTACCCAATTCTGCAGAACGAAATAAACACCAGAATACCTAACCTGTTTTTTTCGCCCCTCCAGACCAGCTATTAAAAATTTCCATCCAACGTGTTTTCCAGAGATCTAGTTCCTGAGTACTGAAGCGTGAGATAAAAGCGAACGGGTCCGCGGCTAAACGTTCAAAATAGGAAATTGAACTATAACGTTAATATATCCCTCGACTAAATGGCTTTTTTAATTTATTCGAGGCTTGTTCCCTGCAATTCCGTCGGTTCTTTCGGGACTATGGCCGTAAATAGAGAAACATTTGAAATTAACTTTTGTTCCGCTGACAGTCGACATTGAATATCTTTGTTTTCGCTGGAACTGCTGAGTAACGTTTCTAATTGGGAAAATGCGGATGTACGAGGGAGATGCTCTGAAACGAATACTCTAACAAATCAGGATTAATTTCCAAATTTCAGACAAAGCACTAGATAGGGCCATAAAATCTTCTTAGAGATAGATTGGTACGGTAAAGTAAAAGACTAATATACGGATGGCTCGTTTTTATTGTTGCAGAATGGCGGATGTGCCTTTTTGTCATGTTCAGTTCAATCTCGATTTTTCTTTCTAGAAAGCAGCTTACTATAACTAAGCTCGAACTTCTATAGTTTTCAGAAAGCTCTGAGCACAAACATTCGAAATAGGTGATTGATTATGAATCTCTTTAATATATCCTCCGAATAGCTGAGTGGTATTTTTAATGGATTCAAAGCTTTGTCTCTGCAATAATGCTAGTTCTTCCAGGACTACCGCCGTGAATGGGGATATATTTGGAATATACTTCTTTCCACTGACAATCAACATTGGATGTGTTTGTTCCCACTGGGAAAGTGAGTAACGTTTCTAATTGGGAAAATGCGGTTGAACGAGGGAGATCCTCTGAAACGAATACTCTAACAAATCAGGATTAATTTCCAAATTTTAGACAAAGCACTAGGTGGGGCCATAAAATCTTTTTAGAGATAGATTGAAACGGTAAAGTGAAAGACCAATATAAGGACAGCTTGTTTTTATTGTTGCAGAATGGCGGATGTGCCTGTTTGTCCTGTTCAATTCATTCTCGATTTTTCTTTCTAGAAAGCAGCTTGCTACAACTAAGCTCGAACTTCTATAGTTTTCAGAAAGCTGTGAGCACAAACATTCGAAATAGGTGATTGGATCATGAATCTCTATAATATATCCTTCAAATAGCTGATGGTATTTTTAATGGATTCAAAGCTTTGTCTCTGCAATAATGCTAGTTCTTCCAGGACTATGGCCGTAAATGGAGATATGTTTGAAATTTTCTTTCTTTCCGCTGACAATCGACATTGGATGTGTTTGTTCCCATTGGGAAAGCTGAGTAACGTTTCTAATTGGGAAAATGCGGACGAACGGGAAAGATATTCGGAAGCCAATACTCTTAAAAATCAGAATTGTTTGAATTTCAGACAGAGATCCATAAAATTTTCTCAGAGACAGATTGATTTTATTGTTACAAAATGGCGGATGTGCTTTTTTTTCTGCTCAGTTCATTCTTCATTTTTCTCCTAGAAAGCAGCTTGCTATAATTGAGCTCGAACGTCTATGGTTGTCGTGAAGCTCTGATCATAAACGTTCAAAATAGGAGATTGAACTATAACTATCTATAATAAATCTCCATAATATATCCTTCGAATAGCTGAATGTCATTTTAATTCAAAACTTTGTCCCTGCAATAATACTGGCTCTTCCAGGCCTATAGCCGGAAAGAAACATTTGAAATTATTTTTTTTCCGCCGACAGTCGGCATTGGATATGTTTGTTTCCATTGGAAAAACTAAGTATCCTTTTTTAATTGGGAAAATGTAGATGAACGAGAGGGGTATTATGAAGCGAATACTCTCACAAATCAGAATTACCCGAATTTCAGACAGAGAACAAGGTAGAACCATAAAATCCTCTCAGAGATAGATCGATTTTATTGTTGCAAAATGGCGAATGATTATGTTTTTTCTTTCTTTTGGAATAATTCTCGATTTTTTATATATAACAATTGAATGGCTTTTTTAATGTTTTCGAGGCCATATTTCTGTTGGATCTTCCAGGATGGGGAGCTTACTTTGTCTCTTAAAATAAAATTGTCAAAAATTAAAATAATAAATAAACAATTTCATTCTAATGAGACAAAGTGATTTCCACATACATATCATGCCCGAATCAATGTTAGATGTAGACAACTCTCAAAAAACTAGTCTTGAGAAAGTCGAAATATATCGACAAAACGTCGACTTCGTTTTGAAAATATTTGAAGTCATTTCAGTTCTAACCCTGTGAAATATAACTTAAATAATTATAAAAGGACGTGAAAAACAAACTTCCTATGTATATAAGTGGAATATTTGCGTATTTTCCACTCACTTATGAATTCGTCCTGCTCAATTAACATGCTCTACAAATATCGACTTTCATAGTTCTTGAGTTAACGATCAGTTGCTCACAATCAAGAAACAGAGAGACATCTAGTTGGGAATATATTATAGGAGCTGCATGTATAATTCCTTTTGTATCCACATAAAATATATCAGGAACCTGATGCTTCGGTTTTACGACCAGCACAATATCCAACCAAGTCCTATCGCGAACGAATTTCATAACGAAGCAGATAGGTACCGACCAATTAATTCCCAGAGAAAACTCCTGTAGAACGTTAATTCAATTAAAATAAATGACCCCGGTCTGACAAACTCACATAACTCAGAGTGTTCATTAGAAACGTGAATCTTCCTGAAAGCAAATGCATCCACATTCTTCCTTAACCTTCTTTTGCCTTCCTCTCTCAGGTTGGTAGCGTTTTTCGAAGCTCGCAACGTCTTAGGTCTATCGATTTTTCAACTCCACCCCGATGTCGTGATTCTCTGCAGTTTTCAATCGTTATGCTGGGATGAAAAATTGAATTTCCCACACATACACTAATTCCTACGACTGTGTTTTTCTATTTGGATCCGAATTACGTTGGAAGAAGTGAGCATTTTGGATTCATTAATTTTAATGGGGTCATTAATGAAATATTTGAAATATTCTCCTCACTGATATTATTATTACCATTAATATGTCACAAGTTTTTGCGCGCATGTTCTAGGGATCAGCGTGCTATCATTTTGTTAAAATGGTCTGAAACGACTAGGTTGGACTCACTGATGACGAATTCGGTGTCAAAATTGGTTCTGTCCGACCAGCCGACGACACGATATCTGTAAGAAAATCTAGAAAAGCACTGCCGTGAAGGCAGCAGCTTTTGCGCACATACTCAATGTAGATGACCGCTTCGGCAACGAATTTGAACATTCCAACAAAAGTTGCTGCCTTCACGGCAGTGCTTTTTCAGATTTTTTTTCGATGAATTACTGGATTTCAATTCGATCTAATCTGTAGTTTTGGAAATATTGGAAAAATAAAATTTTGAACGGGTATATCTACGGAATCATTGGGAGGATTTTACCCATTCACGAATTCGACCTTCGGAATCAAGCCCAAAACCTACTCTACAAATATCGAGTTCCTAAGTCGTTTCTTCCGGAAGGCCGAATTCGTGAATAGGTGAAATCCATCCAATGATTCCGCAGATATACCCATTCAAAAATTATTATCCCAATATTTTCAAAAATACAGATAAGATCGAATTGAACTCCAGTACTCTATCGAAAAATGACAGTTTGAAGGTTTATACAGAATTCAATGAGGATATTATGATGAGAAGATCACAGAATATTGAATATTTGAAAAAAAAAATTGTTCTAACGACACGATCATCACAAAATTTCGCCCAATATTATATTTCAGCATCTTTGAACTACCTGCAGAAATTCATCACGATTGAATCAGTATTTCTTGAGTTATACCGAAAAAAACAACGATATCGAGAAGAAAACCACGAAATTCTACATATTTTTCCCAATCAATATCTCCAATACTATTAGCCGTATCGAATTGAAATTTGATACACAGCTGTGAAATATCGAGCTCAAGGTATGACTGGAATTGTTCTCCAATATGAAAAATTTCGAAATTTTTTTTTTTCATTTCAGTGACCATAAGATTCCAAAAAATTCTGCTCAAAGTTGCGCGTCGTTATGTTCCAACTAACTGCCCAGTTTCAATTCAATCGCTTCAGTAGTTTCTGAAATATGAAACTATCTGGCCGATTTGGCCCATTAACGAACTCAACCTTCGTATTGTGAAATGCAACCCTTCCTGATACTTTCAAGTTGATAGAATCCTTAGTACGCCCGTTAACGTGGTGACGGCTGGCCGGACAGAATCTATTTTGACACCGGATTCGTTATCAATGAGTCCAGCCTAGTCGATTGAGACCATTTTCGGTTCAATCATCCAAAATTACAGACATTTGGACAAAACGATAGCACGCTGTTCTCCTAGAATATGCGCGCAAAAAACAAGCTAGTAACTCGAAACTTTCAGATTACTCATGCGATTGAATTTGAGCTTGATAGTAAGTTGGAGCATAACAACGCACAACTTCTCACAAAATTTCGTTGTGATCACACAGTCAGTATATTCTGAAAAAATTTGTTTTCGAAATTTTGTTCGAAAATTTTTTTTTTTCGGAAACTGTTTATTAAATCCAAAAAAACTTCTGCTAGTACCTTGAAAGTCATATTTCACATCAGTGTATTAAATTTTATTTCGATACGACCATAATTTCTGGAGATATTGGGAAAAAATATATAAAACTTCATGGTTTTTTTTCTCGATATCTCTTTTTTTTCCGGAATAAGACAAAAAATAATAATTCTGGCGGAATGAAACTCAGCGGCCAGTTCGCAAATATTGATGGGCGACTTTTTGCAAAATTTCGTGATGATCCTGTCATTAGATATTCCTCTTTAAATTCCAAAACCATACTTAAAATGAACTGTCTCACATTTAAAACAATTGAAATACAGGGTGTTTTTCATCAAATGGCAGGCATAATAACTCCCAAAGCAGATGTTCGATTCGACTGAAATTTGGGTCAAGTACTACTCTTTACAATCCAGAACAACACAAATCTGAAATCGCAAAGTAGTGGTACAATATGCAACATCAGGAGTGAACAAACGGAAAATCACTCAGCCCAAATCCATGATACCTCCCTATCAATAAACACACTCCAACCAAAATACTCCACTCCGAAAAAAAAAATAAAAACAATCCATCACAAGCGACGTCATCTCAAGCGAAGAACGAGAAATGTTTTTTCCAATCGTAATCCCCTTTGCAGCATTTTGTTCGTGTCTGAAAGCAAACAAGCTCTAATATTTCAATCGATTGATCATCTTTTCAATGTATTCGTCGCCACACCCTCCCTCATACATTGGACACTATCGAGAAGTGTCAAAAACATGACAGGGAATATCTTTACATATTAATGCGAAGGAATAGGCAGGAAGCCGAGACAACATCAGAAGTGTCGGTGTGGCTTTTCATGCAGACACACATAAATATTCATCCTCGATGTTGTATGGGAAATGCCTTCCCTTTGTTGCATGCCTCCTCTATTTATTTATCGACAGACATGGGTTTATATCTCGATTTCTGAATGGATGGGGCTGTATGTGGAAGTTGCAGTCTGTTCCCTGTTGGAATAGCGGGGAATCTGTGTGAATGTTAGAGCTACCTTGAGCCATGATCTCTGATGGGTTTGAACGGAATTGAAGGGGTTGAATAGAACAAAACATGCTTTCATGTTGCGGTGTAGGAAAAATGAGAAGGTTTGGGAACTTTTTGCAATCGAGATTGTATATTATGACACCCTTATTTAATAAAAACCTAGAAAAGCACTGACTGAAGCTTTTACGCGATCGCTCCGTTGCCAAAGTGGTCACCTCTACCTCGACTAAGTATTGACCCTGGCAAACGCAGATTTTTTCATATGGTCCTCACAAAATTCTGCATTAACCCCAAGTTATAATTTTCGATCAAATACCAGATTGTAATTCGATCCAAAATTTTGAATGGGTATAACTATCTAAAGAATTATTGGCGAATTCAACCCATTTAAGCATTCGACCTTCTTAATTAAACTGAAAACCTACTCTACAAATATATTCCCTATGTCGATTCTTCCTAAATTTACTGTATTTACGGCCTGCCTAACCACTGATAGTGAACAAAATAGCTTCCGGAAGAATCTACTCAGTAGCTTGATAATTGAAGAGTGAGTTTGGAATTTGATTACGAATGCCGAATTGGCGAATTAGTAAAAACCGCAGATATACCCAAAATTTTCAGTTTACTGATACTTCCAAAAACATAGATCGAATCGCCCTTTAATGAAAAATGCCACCTTAAAGTTTCAGTCAAACAGGGTCTACAGGACAATGAGCAAAAAAAAATTTAAGAGTCCTCCGGCATTTTGTTGAACGGAGAGACTTATTTTGCTGTTTGTTCTGTAGACCCTATTTGGCCGAAACTTCAAGGTGGTATTTTGCATTAGAAGGCGATTCGATCTATGTTTTTGGAAATATCAGGACACTGAAATTCTGAAAGGGTATATCTGCAGAATCATTCGATAGTTTTTACTAATTCGCCAATTCGGCATTCGTAATTAAACTCCAAACTTACTCTACAATTATCAAACTACTGAGTAGATTCTTCCGGAAGTTATTCGGTTCACTATCAGTGGTTAAGCCGTCCGTAAATACACTAAATTTAGGAAGAATCGAAATAGGGAATATATTTGTAGAGTAGGTATTCGGTTCAATTAAGAAGGTCGAATGCTTAAATGGGTTGAATTCGCCAATTATTCTTTAGATAGTTATACCCAATCAAAATTTTGGATCAAATTGCAATCTAGTACTTGATCGAAAATTATAGCTTGAGGTTTATGCAGAATTTCGTGAGGACCATATGAAAAAATCTGCGTTTGGCAGGGTCAACACTTGTATAGATGACCACTTTGGCAACGTAACAAGCGCGTAAAAGCTCCTGACCTCACGTCAGTGCTTTCCTAGGTTTTTTTTGATCCATAAAGAATATTTATAACTATTGATCCCGAAAGACAGTTCACAATTCATATAGGACAAGTGAACATAAGGAACATAAACAAGAGCAAAGAAAAAGAGGTTCCACCTATAGAATATCGGTGAGATTCACACTGTAGTATTCACTCATCATCAGTGTCTTCACTGTTTTGCGAATTCTAAATGAATTCATGGTTTTGTGTCCTTCGTTAGTTTATTCATTGCGGGAATTCATAGTAATTTATTTATAATCATGAATTCCCATACATAAAGGAACTAATAGGAAAAGTTGGAAGCTTGTTAATTTTATAATAATTGAATTATTTTACACTTTACATTGGAATTGAAATCACCCATTCACTCCCATAAAACAAATTGTTCTACTCGAATTTCAGTATACAATTGATTGAGAAGATTTATGAAGTAGTCAGTAGAGTTCTTTCGACTTTTCACCATTAGCCATAAAGAAGATATAAAATCGGATGGATTTTTGGTGCTGTGCCAATAGCTTCCACCCATTTCTCTGATCACTATATCATTTTCAGCTTGAAGCAGTGAAAAACATTTCCTCCCAAATTCACAGATCAGCCATAAAATCAGTTGTATTTCGTTGATGTATCATAAATTATCTTGAATTGGGCGAAAAAAATTACAGATGAACTTATATTATGGAGTATTCCTTTGAAATATATGAAAATATACATATAGGGCCCATGAACTTTTTGGTGATGCAGACAAAAATCAGAACGCATCGAGTACCTATGAAAACCGGTATTTTCAAATTAAAAATAAGATTAATTGAATTTCTGGAGTAATTGGCGCCTTATTACTGTGAAAAGGCCAAATTAATAGGTCTCTTGCATGTGAAATTCGCGAATTTTAAATAATTCGTATTGAAAATGGTAAAATCGGGACGCAAGTTCGAAGCGAGTGAAACGCGTCAGATCGCCTTCTACGTCACTCGTTACTGCAAGAATCACCGATCGATAAAGCCGACGCTGTCTGTTGGCTTGTTAGAGAGAAAAGTACACGAGAAGAGAGAGAAAGAGAGAGAGTGTGTGTATATAACCCGGTACTTCACAGAAGGCGCGAAGTTTCTTCCATTTAAACAGCCGATATGTGGAGCCAAATTTAAAAGATTATTTTCTCGTTGAGAGTTGAAATTTTGATGGCAATTAAAGTTTTTCAGTAGTCTTACGGAAAGAATGTTTCATTCATGATGAAAAAAAATCATACAAGAGACCTATTATGTGGTTAATCTAAAATCAGTCAAAATGATGACATTTTTTCATTCAGCTTTTTTGCCCTTGTCCTTCTTGCATCGTCTCTCTGAAAAAAGGGAAACTGATGGACAAATAAATATTTTTCATTTAACAGCAGCTGCTTTACCAGGTTTCTTCCGAGTTATTTCGGAAAATACAACGATGCCCAGAAAAAAACACGAAATTTGACATATTTTTTCCAATTTTTTCCAAAAATTAAATTCGTATCAAACTGATCTCAGCAAAATTCTGCAAAAGGTTCTGCTGTATTATACTTCAACTAACTAAAAAGTTTCAGTCCAATCGTTTCAGTAGTTTCCTGATTATCACGGAATTAACTTCAACATTTCAAAAGACCATACCTCCGAAACCGCTTGGACGATTTCACCTGTTAACGAACCTTATCGTCGCATTTCAAAATGCAATCTACTATGAAAGTTTCAGATCGATAGGATTCTCCGTACGCCCGTAATCGGACATAATAAAGGGTTTTCCAATAAGAGGTGTTATTTCGATATTCAAAGAAAAATGCCATTTTTCAATATAAATGGTCTAATGTTTATTTCATTATAAAGAAGAAGCTATGCCGCTAATAGTGGAAAAGAACATCAGGCAAATGACCACCACGAATTCCTTCTTTGAGGTCTTGAATCGACGCTTGGCTATTGGCCTAGACCTTCTATTTCACGTGGCCCTAAAGAAAGAAGTCGCAAGGTGTTAAATCACAAGATCTCGGTGGCCCATTGTGATCACCTCTTCGGGAGATAACACGGTCCGGAAACTTTTCCCGCAAAGGATCAATGGTTTCGTTGCTTGTGTGGCACGTAGCGCCGTCTTATTGAAAGTAAACGTTGTCCAGATTAAAACCATCCAATTCCGGCCATAAAATATCATTAATCATCTCTCGATAGCGCAATCCATTCACCGTAACTGTTGCTACAGCCTCAATTTCGAAAAAGTGAGGTCCAATGACTCCGCCGGACTATGAACCGCACCAAACAGTCACACGTTGAGAATAGAGAGGCTTTTCAACAATAACTCTCGGGTTTTCCGAGTCCCAGATGCGACAATTTTGCTTGTTGACGAAGCCACCGAGGTGGAAATGGGTCTCATCACTCAAGATGATTTTTCGATGAAATTCCGGATCATGTTCATGCATTTCAACGACCCAATCAGCAAAGACACGACGTTTTTGATGATCGGCCGGCTTGAGTTCTTGTTTTAACTGAACTTTATAAGCCTTAACACCCAAATCTTTATGCAAAATACGGTGTAATGACGTTTGTGGAATGCCTAATTCCAAAGAACGACAAGGAATGGACAAACCTAGGTTTTCTTCAAAACTTTCGGCTACAGCAGCAATATTCTCGGCTGTTCTTGAGCGACGTGCACGGGTTTTATTCTTCACATCACTAACTTGTCCCAACAGCTCGAATTTTCCCATCAATTTCTTTATTGCGGTCCGACAAGGTGCTTCACGACGACCCAAAAATGTTCGAGTTTTACGAATCGTCTCTCCCAAATTTTCACCATTTTATAGTGAATTTTAATAATTTCAATGCGTTGTTGACGCGTGTATTGTTTCATTTTTATTAATGACGTAGTTTCTACTTGTCAAATGTCAAATAATGACATAGCAATAGCATGCTTCCAATATGGTAATTCTGTTGACAAAAAATTAACCCCACAAAGATACTCCTGAGTATATTTTCTCTAAGTTCCCTTTCCTCCCATATTTTTGTTCTCCAATCCCATGTTAATTTTAAACTTTTACAATGTCCGAAAGCTAGCAAATTTATTCACCCTCACCCACATTAGAATCCGACGAGGGAAATTTCAACTAGCAAGAACAGGTTGGTTCAACAAGTAACCAGGTTAAGATGGGGTGTCTGCAGAAAATCACTCCCCAAAGAATACTTAGACAGACTGCAGACGCCCTCTAACTGCTCCAAGTGGGAAATATTCCGGGATATTCTCAGCCCCAATTTTCGTCAAGATACAACACTACGCTTTTTATCGAGCTGGTCGACGTTGAGATGTTTTTATTCAACTACTTCTACATCGAATATAGCGTGAGATTCAAATAGCATGTTTTCCCAGTTAGTTTTCCCTCTGATAAAAATGTCGATTCAGATCTGGAGTCAACAGTAGAGCTCTTTGCAAGAAGTTTCGATATAGAATTTCATTTCCCGAAGGAAACCCTCCCTAAACACCTTTCCAATCGATTTTTGAAATCAAGGATCTGCTTGAAGTGTTATTGCTTTACTTCCGATCCATTGCATTTATACAGGGTGAAAAACAGTGATACGGTGGTTTGTATCGTGGAAACAGAATATAATAAAATTCTCCATATTGTAACCTTATTGCTTGAGCGCCAATAAATAAGGGTGCGTTTTTGCGCGCATGTTCTAGGGGGACAGCGTGCTATCGTTTTGTCCAAATGTCTGTAATTGGCGCAGCTTTGAGCCAAATTTCGTCAGGATCATTATGTGAGTAAATTAAAAAAAAAATTTTTTTCGAAATTTTTTTCCAAAAAAATTTTTTTTTTCGAAACCATTCATCATATCCACTTACACTTCACGCTCTATATTTCACAGCAGTGTACCAAATTTCAGTTCGATACGATAATAAGTTTTAGAAATATGGTGAAAAAATATGTCAAATTTCGGGGTTTTCTTCTCGATATCGTTGTTTTTTTCGGTATAACTCGAGAAATACTGATTCAGTCCTGATAAAACTTCGCAGCTAGTTTGAAGATGCTGAAAGACAACTTTATGCAAAATTTCGTGATATTCGTGCCGTTAGACAATTCGAAAAAAAAAATTCTGTGATTTTCTTATCATATCATCCTCATTAAATTCTGTATGAACCTTCGAACTGTAATTTTTCGATGAATTACTGGATTTCAATTCGATCTGATCTGTATTTTTGGAAATCTTGAAAAAATAAAATTTTGAATGGGTATATCTGCGGAATCATTGGGTGGATTTTACCCATTCACGAATTCGGCCTTCGTAATTAAGGTCCAAACCTTCTCTATAAATATCGAGTTTCTAAGTTGTTTCTTTCGGAAGTTATTGTGTTTACGCAGTCGGCCGTTAGGCTGACCATAAACACAATAACTTCCGGAGAAAAAACTTAGAAACTCGATATTTGTAGAGTAGGTTTGGGGCTTAATTACGAAGGTCAAATTCGTGAATGGGTAAAATCAGCCCAATGATTCCGTAGATATACCCATTCAAAATTTTATTTTTCCAATATTTCCAAAAATACAGATCAGATCGAATTGAAATCCAGTTCTTCATCGAAAAATCACAGTTCGAAGGTTCATACAGAATTTAATGAGGATGATATGATAAGAAAATCACAGAATTTTTTTTTTCAAATTGTCTAATGGCACGAATATCACGAAATTTTGCATAAAGTTGTCTTTCAGCATCTTCAAACTAGATACAGATTAGATCGAATTGAAATCCAGTAATTTATCAAAAAAAATTTCAAAAGGCACTGCCGTGAAAGCAGCAGCTTTTGCGTGCATGTTCAAATTCGTTGCTGAAGCGGTCATCTACATTGAACATGCGCGCAAAAGCTGCTGCTTTCAGGGCAGTGCTTTTTGAAATTTTCATTTTCATCGAACTGATTAATCGATGTATCTCCCTCTCTCTCTTCTTCTGTTCGCCACCAAAGAAGAGAAAGATAAAGGTTAATCGATTAATCATTTCGATGAAAATAAAAACGCACCCTAACTCATATAGAATGTCCTTTTGCGCGCATGTTCTAGGGGAATAGCGTGCTATCGTTTTGTTGAAATGTCTGTTATTTTCGAATTCTGAGCTGAAAATGGTCTAAAACGACTAGGTTGGACTCACTGATGACGAATCCGGTCTCAAAATCGATTCTGTCCGGCCGGCCGTACGCAATTAAACATTGCTTGGATGGTTGCATTCCAAAGTGCGAAGGAAAGGTTCGTCAACGGGCAAAATTGGCCAAACGGTTCCGGAGTTATGGCCGTTTGAAATTTTCAGGTTATTTTCCTGATATTTCGAGAAAAACTGAAGCGATTGAATTGGAGCTTGTCGATAAATTGAACTTTCTTCTGAAATTTGTTGGGATAGTGCTGTCAGGAAATTGAAAAACAAATATTTCAACATTTTTCTCCTAGAAATTTTTTTTCCGGAAACTATTTATTTTATTTGGAAAAAAATTGTGCTCATGTCTTGAGCTTCACATTTCAATGCAATGCATCGAATTCCAATTTGATACAATTATAATTCCTGGAGATATTTCGAAAAAATATGTAAAATTTCGAAGTTTTCTCCAGAATAACTCAAAAAACCGTGAAGTCAGCAGCTTTTGCGCGCATGTTCATTTTTGGCGATATCCTTTGAACATGCGCACAAAAGCCGCTGACTTCATGTCAGTGCTTCTCTAGGCTATTCTATACAAAGATTACAATATTGTTTATTTGTGGCGCAGTCAAAGGTTATCAGTATTTCTGCTTGTATTTCTTTTTTTTCGGAATTGTGAATCGCTTTCTGAATTTTAAACATTAGAAATTGATGTGGAGTTGAGGTATTTGAGATTCATTTTCAACTGTGTACTAAGTTCTTCATACATCAAAAGTACTAAAGGTCTTTCGTCAAGAGAATAAGCTCCCATAACTGAATTCGAGAATAACAATTCAGATATACTCATACCAAGTTTTTTTCCGATATTTCTAGAAATAAAGATTGAATCGAATCAAAATCCTGAACTCGATTAAAGAATGATACCTTCAATGTTGAAGTAGAATTTCGTGAGGATTATTCCAGGATCGCTGAATAAAATTCAGATTGTTCTCATGACAAGATCATCACCAAATTTTGCACGAAGTGCATCAGCATTAGCCAAGAGGTAGCTGAGTTCTAGCATGATCGGTAGTTGCAGACAACGATACCAAGGAGAAACTACAAAATTTTACATATTTCATCCCGATATTTTCGTAACTTGAAATCATATCAAACAGAAATTTCGTATAATATTGTGAAATTATGGCTTTAATTATGTGTATTTTCTGTTTGGTTCAAGCCTTGAGTACCTTTCGCTATTGGGAACTTCTGCGAAGATGCCAGTACCCTAACGGTTGAATTTGGAACCTGTCCAAGCTGGTAGGTTATGTAAACAACCCGTGGTGGAGAACGAATATTTCTTGAGCAGAGCTATAATATTGAAAGAAATGATTTTAGTTTTGTGTCAGATTCCTTGTGTAAGAACTTTTCGTTAAGGTCACGATGTAAAAACTTGCCTCAGATCGTTCCAGGAGGATAATTTCGATGTTATTTTAGTGCCAGTTTTTTTGTGAATCAAAATGAATCATAAACATAAGTTTACTTGAATTTCTGGAAAAATAGGTGCCTCAATAAGTAATTCAAGGACTCTTATTAATGTGAAGAAGTGCTGAATGTAGGCCATATGAATTATGTGGTAAATGGAGAATCAGTTCGAATGATATGACTTATGTTCTCTTTGTTTACGAGTGAACCAGTAAAATAAAATGACAGCTTTTCTGCATCCGTTCGTTTTAAATCGTGAAAGGGAAGAGAAAAACATATAAATAGTTTTATTTTCATATCACAACAGCTCAAGATACAAGCAAAATGATAAACGTCACAGCTGGTTCAACCAAAACTTCCCATATACAAATGAAAAATATTAATGTACTTTTATGAGTATCAATGCCAAATGCTGTTTCCAAATTAACTCAACCTTCATTTGACTCTGAAGAAAATGAAAACTTAAGCCAGTAGATGATCCTTTCTTCTTTAACATTCTTTAATTTTGGGAGGATGCCATTTCGAATTAATACAATCGAAAATTTTAATCGATTAATGAATATTAAAAACACTTTCGGTATACCAAAATATCAACTCAGAGGACAACACAAAAGCTCGAAAATGAACTCTTAAAGAAAACACAACGCATTAAAATATCGGACGCGTCGGGTTCGAATTTCTATCGCCAGAGGGCGTATCGCCTCTCAGTAGAAGCGACTACTCTATATTTGCATGTACTGATGAATTTGATGACTGAAGATCCATCATTTTATACACCAATGTCACTATTCTTAGGAATCTGGGAGAAGAACAAATTCAGGAAAGAGGGCGTATCCAGACAACTTCATTTTTCAATCAAATGAAAATTGATAATAGTGATCTCTAGGTTTGCAAGGAGCTGTCCACACTGTTTTTCTGAACGAGCCGCCACTGGTAGGCGAACGGATTTCTTTCTGTCGGAAAGTAACTTTTTTAATATAGTGGAATATTTCATTCTTTGGCGACTTCCAGATGACATGGGAAAGCTTAAGTGACTTCGAAGTCGGGGAGAACTTGGACGTGTCTCTCGATTTCCCAGAAGGATTCTAGCAGCGGAAAACATTCCGCTATTCTCCATTCATCAAACGAAGTGATGTTTCCCAAATGGATCACGAGTATTGTAGAAAAAAAATCTCAATAGCAATTCAATATTCCTACGCTGGTTCGTTGAATCCTGGAGAAAATTTGATGAATATTTAAGGTGAGTCTTAAAGTTGTACATGGTGGGCAAAATTCGTTGTCTACTGAAGGGATCTCGAGAACTATAGCAGCTAGAAAAAAACTGATAAGACATTCTCGAGCTCTTTTATCCTGACTAATCTGAATCTGAAAACAGATCCAGCTTATCGTCCATAGAACTTGAGTTATGAGCGAAAATTAAGAAGTTGTCATTTTCAATAATTCTGAATAACTCGCTTGTTTGAACTCGAATTTGAAATCTGTTGATACATTCTACAGGCACTTTTTTAGGAGTAATTAAAATATAATATGACTGAATTTTTCAATCCAGCCCTTTTCGAGAAATGAGAAGGATTTTGGATTTTTTAAATGTAAACTATAGTCAAAAGATCTCTTATCTAGCTACAAAATTTTTGCTTATTTCAAAAATGTCTCATATGTCGCTATTCACAAGAATATTACATGAAAAAAAATTCATTACTTTTTTCCTGCTTTTCTATTCACTGTTGAATTATGAGCAGGCTGGCGTTACCATAGCGACGATTCAATATGCATTAACTGTGTGAACTTGCGCCTCTATGATTGGAGTCAGCGATTACTGAATAAATATTTCTATGGTTGACTTGTCATAGTTCTTAAGATCAGCAATATTTCGGGTCATTAGGGATATGATAGGAATCAGCGATTGCTGAATAAATATTTCTATGGTTAACTTGTCATAGTTCTTAAGACCAGCAATATTTCGGGGCATTAGGGATAAAAAACAGATTTTCTATTGCTAACTTAAGAACTATGACAAATTAACCATAGAAATATTTATTCAGCAATCGCTGATTCCTATCATAGAGGCGCGTGTTCACCCAAAGATAATGCATATTCAATCGTCGCTATGGCAACGTCAGCCTACTCATAATTCAACAGTGAAAAGAAAAGCAGGAAAAAAGTATTGACAATTTTCTCATGTAATTTTCATGTGAATAGCGACATATGAGACATTTTTGAAATCAGCAAAAATTTTGTAGCAAGATAAGAGATCTTTTGACTATAGTTTACATTTAAAAAATCCAAAATCCTTCTCATTTCTCGAAAATGGCTGGATTGAAAAATTCAGTCATATTATATTTGAATTACTCCTAAAAAAGTGCCTGTAGAATGTATCAACAGATTTCGAATACGAGTTCAAACAAGCGAGTTATTCAGCATTATTGAAAATGACAATTTCTTAATTTTCGCTCATAACTCAAGTTCTTTGAACGATAAGCTGGATCTGTTTTCAGATTCAGATTAGTCAGGACAAAAGAGCTAGAGAATGTGTTATCAGTTTTCTTCTAGCTGTTATAGTTCTCGAGATCCCTTGAGAAGACAACGAATGTTGCCCACCCTGTACATTAATGTTGAACTTGGATTCTCTTCATCGAATCATACACTTTTATCATCACTTTATTCAATTTTCCAGATTATGCCCGAGTGAATGTTTATAGCCATTTAAATATTTCTCAATGTGCTCATACATTCCTGAACATAGTTATGTCATAGCGTGTTCTGTACTTCAGAATAACCAATCTAGTGCTTGAAATTCGGAAGATTTGAAAGACTCATTTAGTCACTGAATTATTTTGATTTGGTTTTTTGGCTTTTAGCCGTATTATCATAGACAAAATATTTCACTACTCTTGACCATTGAAATACTAAATTCCACTTGAAAATCATAGAAGTTCAAAGTAAGATCATCCACAATTTCATCATCCACTGCCATTCTCACCCCAAAAATTCCATAATTATCATAATTTTCATCGAAAATATACATACATTATTTGAAATCAGCGTGGACACAGTATTTGATATCTATGAATTCTATGGAAAGTCTATGGTCCGTTGACATAAGGACATAGTCTCGATGTCTATTCTCTGCTGGAAAATCAGATAAATAACTATGTATTCTGTGTTCCGAATGAAAAAAGCGAGGCTTTATTGAAGGCCTTCATTAGCTCAGGGGCGGATCCACACAAATAAGGATATTTCAGGAATCTTATCAGATTTTATAATATTCAACGTCGAATGTCTCGGAAACAATGCGTTTCAGGAGAAATCATGGAGAATAATGAAGTATTTTTTAATTATTGAAGATAACTCAAGAACAAATTCATCTGCATCGACTAAAGCTTATTTTGGAAGGATTTTTCATCAGTTTTTTGTGTTTTCTGGGTTTTGATTTCCAATATCAAAAACAGAAGTATTGACAATTAAATGAAAATAAATGTATGGAAAACGCCCTTGTGGGTTGCAGTATTGGAACATAGGTTGCCTATTAAACAATACCTGAACAATACAAATAATAAACAAAGCAAACTGTGGCGTTTCAGAATACAAATCTGACTCTTTCATCAAACAAACGAGAAAATTTTCAGAATTATTAAATTAATTTTACGATTTTTTTTCATTGAATTAATGTTTTACCAATGAAGTTATTATTAGTGGGGGACTTCTCGGATTGAGTTTGTCGTTTTCTTTTATCTTCAAGCAATTCTGAAAATATTCTCGTTTGTCTGGTGAAAACGTCTGATTTTAACTTACAGTTGGCTTTGTTTATAATTTGTATTGTTTCGGTATTGTTTATTAGGCAATCTGTTTTCCAAGAAACTGCCCTTGAGAAATAGTTCAATTCAGCAATCTGCGAAAGCGTTTTCTATAAAAAAATAATTCGTTTCCCATGAAAATTAATTTTATTTAATTTTAATAGTTCTGTTTCAGATATTGGGAGTCAAAACCTAGAAAAATCCTAAAAAATTAACTTCATCTGATTTCTTAATGCTAATTTCTTGCGATTTCTTGAATAGGTGAGTCTGAAACTAGGAGACCGTATTGGGTAGGATCCCTAATTCCCAACGAGAATAAATCTCAATTCGAATATACGAGGATCGTTAAAGTCAGAATTCCATTATTTCAAAATTAAGGCTCTTTCACACATGCTTCGACCGAAAGAGACCATAGAGAATTGAATCATCTTAATACACCAAATCCCATCACATCACAACAGTTAAACGCATTACTGATGTCCCAGAGATGGACGGAATATTCCTCAAAATTGAATATTCTCTCAGGACAACCGAACCATCTCCGTATCGGGAGGCGCATTTTATACAAGATTTATGCGCATATGAATGAATCCACGAGGTTTGAATTTACGGCATGGTCCGTATTATGCTCGGCGATGGCGTAAGATTTTCCCCAATTTTCATGCAAGGCAATCCGTCGTCAAATATTTATGTTTTATCGTTCCGAAGAACAAAAGGTACTTGCGGATGATGTCCAGGTACCAGGTGAATATTTCATGAAGTAAATATCTTCGTATCCGGGGAACATCGTAAATTCGGGTTATATTTACAGGAATATTGTCTTTACCTGAGGGAAGAGCCATATTTTGTGTATCGGTGTGGAAATATATTTTCCGGACTTTGTTAGTTGATGATTCGGAAATTGGTTGGGTGGATGAACGAATAGAATAATAGAATAGAATTATACCTGTTTTCAAGAAAGGAGAGAAATCTAATATAGAAAACTACCGACTGATTGCTTTATTGTGGAATTTTTCTAAGTTATTTGAAATCATTGTGTGCAGTTCAATTTTCTCATCTATAAAGCACCGTATCAAACCTAATCAACATAGTTTCATGCCAAAAAGATCCACCTGTACTAATCTTGCATGCTTTTTTGAACAAGTGTTCAGTTCCTTCCATAAATCTGAACAAGTGGATGTAATCTATATGAATTTTCATAAGGCATTTGATAAGGTCGATCATATAATTTTGTTGGAAAAACCGAGGCTCATATTAGGTTTCGGAAACAGGTTGGCATCATTGTTGGAGTCTCACTTGAGTGAAAGAGTATGTTTTGTGGAGATATTTTGAGTTCTGTGCTACATCCGGCGTTCCTCAAGGTTGTAACTTGGGACCTTTGCTCTTTTTCCTGTTCATAAATGATATTCTCGATGATGTGGACATCTTTATTTTGATGTTTGCTGATGATTTAAAGCTCTTCCTTAGGATACGCTCCATTGCTGATTGTCTTCGATTGCAGGGGGCGCTTGATGCACTTTTAAGATGGTGTGAAGTGAATGGGCTATCGCTGAATATTTCTAAGTGCTATGCAATGGCATATACTAAAAAAGCTAACAAGATTCTTCATAATTACCAAATCGATAATCATGTATCGAGGTAACTGAGTATAGGGATTTGGGAGTGTTGTGTGACAGCCAGTGTTCTTTTGTGCCTCACTTGAGTCAGCTCATTTCTTCTGTGAGTAAAACTTATGGATTCATCATTCATAATGGCAGGCGATTTCACAAATTGTACACCTTAATAGTTTCATTTAATATTTTTATTCGCAGCAAATTAGAATATTGTAGTATTATTTGGAGACCCATTCATGACTGTCATAGAAAGCGAATTGAATCGGTATACAGAGAAAGTTCTACATGTATCTGGTTTGGAGAGAAGACGGCATGTATCCACTTGTAGGTTCTAACAATATTGCGCTTCTTAGGGCCGGTATTATGAAACTTAACTGAAAGTTATCTTTAACTTTAACTGACAGTTTTGACAGTTATGTCCTAATATAGCTGTCAAAACTGTCAGTTAAAGTTGAAGATAACTTCCAGTTACGTTTCATAATACCGGCATTTAGTAGATTTGGAGCAGAACCCATAAAGCATAGAGTCAATGTAAAGGCACTATTATTTGTTCACAAGATTTTGAATTGCTCGATAGATTGTGTTGAATGGCTCGAACATCTATCATTTTTGGTGCCCCGATACGGTTCGAGGAGTAATGATGAGAATTCGAAGAATAAATGTTTTAAATGCAATGAAAAATTTCAAAATTGCACTGACGCGAAGTCAGAAGCTTTAACACGTGTTTAAATTCGTGTATGGAAAAATTTTCGAATGTTTTCTATTAATTAATCTAAAAGCAAAATTGTTATGAAATTTTGCACAAAATTGTGCGGCAGCTTCAAGTTCGAGTTTCATCATGCTTAGATCAGTATTTCGAATAATTCCAGAAATGAAAACGATACCGAGGGGGACCACAAAAATTTATCAAATTTTTTCACCTCAGAATATCAAATTGGATCAATCTGAAATTGGGTTCACCATTATTTGTTCTAGGGAATAGTGTGCCATCGTTTTGACCAAATAACTCTAATTTTCGAAGCATCACGACGCGCAACTTTCATAGAATTTCGTTGGGAATTTTCTGTCTGGTAATGAAAAAAAAAATCCGAATCTTTTTCTGAAAAAATTCAGTTTTTCGGAAAATGCCAATCATAATTGAAAAAAGAAATTCGCTCTGTCCTTCCTTAACTTCATATTTCACGGTTTTGTACTGAATTTCGGTTTGTTACGGTTTTAATGAATGAATATGTTTTTCCTCGGAATCGTTTCTGTTTTCGGAATGACTCAAAAATAGTGATTCAATCATGATGGAACCTGGAAACTATTTTAAGGATGCAGACGAACAACTTCAAGCGAAATTTTATTTTGATCGTGTCATTAGAAACATTCGAAAAAAATTTCTTATTTTTTTTTCAACTATTCAATATTCTGCAATCCTCTACTCGCATTATCTTCACGAAATTCTGTGTGCACCTCCAAGCTATCATTTTTAGGTTAAGTACTGGAATTCAATAGATGACTTCGGCCCAAGTTGCCAACCCACAATTTACTTAGCAAGTTTACTTTTACTGGGGAACGGGAATTTCAGGGCAAATTCGACATGATAAGGTTCGCATTATTTATAAATAACCGTAAAACATGCCTCGGCTCTTCAAACAAGATAATTCCTTCCAAATATAGGTTTTTGTTAAGATCGTCCCCGATTGGCTGAAATTTAAGTTGGGATTCCTGATTTCATGCAAACAGTGTCAATTTTCATAGGATACGTTCCGAAAATCAACTCTGTTGTTTCGGTTGCCGATTTTCCGCTCCGTAAATATGAAATATTCGGATGGTTCCTGCAACAAGCGCGTGAAAAAGGTTATTTACGGAATCTGGTTGATGAAAATGCGTTCGATTTACTGTCACCAGAACGATTTTCTATGGTAAATATCCATAGCATAGAACAATCTATGTTTACTTCAGGTGTGTTTTGGTTCCGAGTTCAGATCTGTTCGGGACGGTTCTAGCATAGACCAATAGTCTGTGGTTCTGAACTCGGAACCAAAGCAAACCTATAGTAAACATGATTGTTCTATGCTATGGATATTTACCATAGAAAATCGTTCTGGTGACAGTAAATCGACCGCATTTTCATCAGCCAGATTTCGTAAATAACCTTTTCCACGCGCTTGTTCCAGGAACCATCCGAATATTTCATATTTACGGAGCGGAAAATCGGCAACCGAAAAAACAGAGTTGATTTTCGGAACGTATCCTATGAAAATTGACACTGTTTGCATGAAATCAGGAATCCCAACTTAAATTTTAGCCAATCGGGGACAATCTTAACAAAAACCTATATTTGGAAGGAATTAACTGGTTTGAAGAGCCGAGGCATGTTTTACGGGTATTTATAAATAACGCGAACCTTATCATGTCGAATTTGTCTTGAAATTCCCGTTCCCCAGTGAAAGTAAACTTGCTAAGTAAATTGTGGGTTGGCAACTTGGGCCGAAGTCGTCTATTGAATCTAATCTGTTAGTTTTGGAACCATTGGAAAAATAAAATCTAAATGGGTGCATATGGAATCATAAGGTGGATTATAACCATTCATGGATTCACCCTTCGTGATTGAGGTCCAAGCCTTCCCCGAAAATATCGAGTTTCTAAGTTGGTCCTTTCGAAAGTTATTGTGTTCACGATTGGCCGTGAGAACTCTCTATTATTTTAATCGTACACGAACGCCCTTATGCGAAACGACTTCAAAAACATTGCTAAAGTCGGTCCGATAAAGAGGGGATAGCCATTCCATAGATAGCAGTATATTCCTAAACTTCACAGTAAGTTATAGCCACTTCAATTTTATAACTATCACAACATAATACAAAGTTTATCTTTATGGAGTCCATCTACGTGGAGTGTAAAATAAATCGTAATTTTATGGTGGAACCAGGGGTCGCAATTTGATTTGTTCCATTGAAGTTGCTCAGTTTCGGGTCGAACAATGTACTGTTTTATTTGAGCTTGTCCTCCTCAACTAGCAGAGATATAACACTGACGCAAGATTGCCGAAATTCTGGCTTGTTCTTGTAGTATGGAAATGATAGTACACTTTGAAACTAGACAGATGTCTAGACAACAGACTTACAATTATGAAGGGTTCCAGAAGGGTGCACTTAGAAGCTCTACATTTAAATACTTGAGGGCACTAGCTGGTCCATATGGTTAACCCCTTCCGAGAGCGTTCACGCTCAAACAATTTGCAATATTACAGTGTCAATTTTGTTTCATAATACATTTCATTAGCCTAATTGTACTGAGGCAATCATTGCTGGATCCTCCTGCAGAATTTGATATGTGAGTGCCAAATTCAAGTTTTTTGCACCCAAAACTTTGAAATAATGGAAAAGTAAAAATAAAAATAAGTGAAATCGAGGAATAAAAAGCAGTTTTCATGTTCAAATGAGAAACATGAGACTCTGGTATTATTAATCAAGTTTCAAATTATGAAATAGCTCATCAATTGATTGATGAAGCAAAAAGTGTTGATCTATGTTGCAAAATGGCGAATGCTCTTTGTCACGCATGAAACTTAGCTAATGGAACTTTATGTTTAGAGATTTTCTTCTTGAACTTTTCGCTCCATATATTTCTTGTACAATTGAAATTCCTGATTTGAGAGGGAAAAGAAGTGAATTCTTGGTTGCTTAATATCGAAAATTCCACAGATCAATATTATGATGAACTGAAATAACAATATCCAGTCCATTTAGTGGAACATATATTTTATTTTCAGAAGAATATCAAAGAAACCGTTTGAGATAACAGTGTATTTGAAAATATATTCATTTTTGAGTCAATACATATGATAACATTTGGCAGCAATTGATAAAATTTTGGTCAGGAATCTCATGATATTAGGTGAACACCGGATACTGTTTTATTTTCCATTGTAGGTACAGTTTCTCAACATTTCAGTCAGATAGTGATAAGGTCTGAAGGATATTTTGATAATATTTTCATCAAGAAATTGTCATTGTCATTCACTGAAATGGTTAATAGAACTAGCTGAAGGAGTTGAAAATATCAATCTTAAACATAATTCAGTTCAACAAATAGCAATCAATCTGGGATATTGAATATCAAAAAAAGACAAAATGATCTGTGAAAAACAATACAAAGGTGCACCATATCAACAAATTACGAAATTTCGAAGAAAGAGACTGTGAACTGAAAAAAAAACTCAAATTATCAGTTGTTTACAAATTATCAGAAAGTACCGGCTCAAAAAGTTATGTTGCACCAACTGGTCTATATTTTAATACTAGAATCTTGATATCGAAGATTTTTCCTCGATAATGAACTAGACTCCACCTGGAGTGGGACCTGGAGTTGAATTCATTAGAAAATTCAGAGGTGAATAGTTTCCTCCCAAATACAAGTATATATTCATTTTAACTATTACTTGTTGGCCTCGATTTAGGAAGTAATTTATCATACAGTGAGAAGAACGCAACAACGAATTCAGTTATAGTGTGGAAAACATTTTTATCATTGCATCTGGAATTTCTGTTTTATTCTACATGTAGAATTCGATGTAATTCTACAGAATGCTTTGATCGGACCTTTTGGTGAAGAATTTCCCATGTTTCTTTGTGCCTCTTTTTTTCGTTATTATATTATTCTAGTCTTTTTTCTTAATTTTGGATGTACTAACAAAAGAGTGTATTGTATTTTCAAGAAAGCAATAGGATCATCTTTCAATCAAGGTGTCACTTAATCTTGCTTTCGATTTATCAGTCATCACATTCACAAATGCGAAGCAAATTGATTGGAAATAACCACGCAATATGTTTAACTTTGAACCAAAGTATACTTCTTTTTGCATTTTCTCTGATTTTGCACGGGATCCCAGATATTTAGCGTGGTTTTTTTTCACATTGTTCCTATATTGCAGATAAAACATGAAAAAAATTATTCAGAAATTGACATTTCCATCCATAATATGAAGCTTCTCGATGAAAGTGCCCTACTCCTCTATGTAATCTCCAAACTCCCATACCAAAAAATCGGCTTCGGGATTCAGCAATATTTGCATAAATTTGAGCTATTACCGGTTTCATATTGATCACTAAATCATACTTAATTCCCTCTCAAGTGCAGATGAATCATAATATATACACCTAATTTGAATTCCGAGCACTCCTACCTGTTTTCGCTTGATGCCTAACAACACCATTTATCATTTCCAATTGTTCTCCCAATGGCACTTTTGTCACTCCTAATTTACAGCAGGAGGTAAAAGTTCACAATATATGATCCTGTTTTAAAATTTCCCGTCTAGGATGGAATGAGAAGATGAATTGAGGTTTTTCGAGAAAGTTTTTAACCTGGAAAACTTCGTCTATCTAAACTTTGAGTGAAAATTTTTTCGAATCGTCGTATAGGTAGGAATCATATGAGAATGAATCCAATGAATATAAGCCTAGCCTAGTGCTAAAAATTTTTTTAGAAAGAGCACTAACTTGAACTCTGCCGCGTATACGACTTTGCGAATTAGTAAAAACTATCGAATGATTCCGCAGATATACCCTTTCAAAATTTCAGTTTCCCGATATTTTCAAAAACTTAGATCGAATCGCCCTTCAATGACAAATGCCACCTTGAAGTTTCAGCCGAATAGAGTCTACAAAACAATGAGCAAAAAAAATTGAAGAGTCCTCCTGCATTTTGTTTGATGGAGAGAGTTATTTTGCTCATTGTTCTGTAGACCCATTTTGCTGGAACTTCAAGGTGGCATTTTTCATTGAAGGGTGATTCGATCTATGTTTTTGAAAATATCGGGAAACTGAAATTTTGAAAGGATATATCTGCGGAATCATTCGATAGTTTTTACCAATTCGCAAATTCGGCCTTCGTAATTAAACTCTAAACTTACTCTACAACTATCAAGCTACTGAGTTTATTCTTCCGGAAGTTATTTTGTTTACTATCAGTGGTTAGGCCGGCCGTAAACACATTAAATTCAGGAAGAATCGACATAGAAAATATATTTGTAGAGTAGTTTTTCAGTTTAATAATTAAGAAGGTCGAATGCTTAGACGGGTTGAATTCGCCAATTATTCTTCAGATGGTTATACCCATTCAAAATTTCGGAACGACTTGCACTCTAGTACTTGATCGAAAATTATAGCTTGAGGTTCATGCAGAATTTTGGGAGGACCATATGAAATAAAAATCTGTGTTTGGCAGGGTCAATACGTGTATGGATGACCGCTTTGGCAACGGAACAAGCGCTTAAAAGCTCCTGACCTCACGCCCGTACTTTTCTAAGTTTTTAACGATCAGATCATCTCAAAATTGTGAACAGGTTGCGAGTTGGTATTCTTCAACTCATAATGAAGCCCTAATCTGATATCATCAATTAATTTTGCAATAACGCCTCAAAATTTCAAATTGTTATAACTCTGAAACCTTTGCGGAAAATTTCAAGACTCTAGGTCTTTTCCTTAGAAATTTGGAGCACACACGGTTGGCAGAACAGAATTGAATTTGATCATAGATTCTTCCTCAAGAAATCCAACCTAATCGTTTGAGACCAATTTCGGTTTAAAATTCGACAATAACAGACATTCTGATGAAACGATATAACGTTGCCCAAAATCATAGGATTAGAAGATATTCATGAATTAAATCTTTGAATTGTTTCAATGAAATGATCGAGAAACTTCGCATGAATTTGCGATTCAAGTTCCAAGTTTCGTTATCAATTTTTTTTGAGTTATTTCGGAAATATCAATTATTCTCAGGAAATCAGCACGAAATGAGATATATTTCTCTTCAATATCTCCCAAGACGAATATCCGATCGAGCTGAAATTTGAAACATTTGGTAAGTAGTGATACACTGCTCTTGCGCTACGAGGAAGTACCGATAAAACTTCACCTCATGAAGTGAAGACGACTGTGATATGTCGATCGACTGACGCTGCAGTCCTGCATATTGTCACAGTAGGACCCAGCAAACGCTTCGACTATTCACTAGTAGATGCCGTGAAGGTCGATGCGAACAAATATTTTGAACTTATTATAAGGAAAATTCAAAGAATACATATCTGATTGGACTGAAACAGAGTCTTCGAGTTTCCGGTGTCGATTACAATAAAATTCAAACCGAATCGGAAATATGATGTTCGAAATATACATATGAATTCCTAAACAATAAATTCTCTGAATTTTTCTCCTGATTTGTTCCCAAGAAAAATCAGGGAATCTGATTGGGCTGAAATAAATATTCGGTTGTGAAGTGACGGTTTGGAGATTTTTGGGAAATTCAAACGAAATAAGGAAATTTTCAAGGAAAAAGAATTTTTTTTTCAAATTTCTCAATGGAGAATTCTTCATATTACTTCTGTACATCTAACAACCAAGTTTTATTTCGATCAGATAAATATTTTTCGAGTTATTGAAAAATCAAAATTCCAAATAGCTGTAGCACGAAAACCATTCTGCAGATTTGGCCCATTAACGAAATTAACCGGAATATTCAGGCTCTTAACCTAACCTGAGAATTGAGAATCGATTTTGATCACGGATTCTACATCAGTGAGTCCAACCTAGTCGTTCGAGACCAATTTCGGCTCAAAATTCCCAAATTACAGATATCGTGTCAAAATGATAACGCGCCATTCCCCAGAACAAGCGCGTGAAAAAAAGAAGAAATTCATTCATCAGTAGCAGCCATTGTCCGATAAGACATTCGGAAAACGGGTTAAGGACTAAACTTGAACATGGGATCACGATATGTCCCCGTAAATCTCCTCGTAAACCAATACTATGCCCAGAATGCACTGTGACATAAATATTTGATTCAACATTCTGGACACATCGATACCCATAGGCCCGCAGTAAGTTCTCATAAACTGCTAATAACGGGGTTGTTAATCGTGAAAGCATCAAGCTCTATAATGCTCAATGTTATTGGGCAATATGCTTGACTTTAATGGTCCTCGTATTTACAGGCCATGTCTTTCACTGCCGACTTAATGATGCGAACATGCTTACTCACTTCAATAAACTCCAAGCAATGAACCATCCAGTCGATAGTCTCTCAGGGGATGATCTCATTTGCACCGATTATCATATTGAAAGGGTGTGGTTTCATAGGGATTGATTGCATCTACAAGCAGAATGAGTGTTGAAGTGGTATATTGATTTTAACCATTGAGCCCTCTCATCAAATCGAACACTTTCTTCAGCTGCCTTTTTTCCAGATTCGGTTCAGGTAAAAACTTATAAGCTTTCAAATTTTCCTCGATGTGCTAATACTCTTCTGCACTTTGATTGCAAGTTCATCACTTATATCTCTTACGATGTTCTGTATTTCAGAATAACCAATCTCTTGCTTGATATTCAGTCGGTCTTAAGGCGTAAGCACTATAACTTTCCAAAAAAAAACAACTAATAAACTCGATATTTGTATAGTAGGTTTGGACTTCAATTTTGAAGGCTGAATTCGTGAATGAGTAAAATACATCCAATGATTCCGGAGATTCCACTCGGAATTTATTGCCCCAATATTTCCGAAAATACAGATTAGATCAAATTGAAATTCAGTACTGTTTCGAAAAATGACAGTTCGAAGGTACATACAGGATTTCATGGGGATATTATTTATGATCGGAAGAACATAGAATAACAGTATATCTAGTTTTTGTCAGGTCTTGAATCAGGTCAGGAATTGGTGCTGTTTCCGAATCATCTTTACTCTCATTTGGCTTTGGAAAAAATGAAAACTTGAGGCAGTTGATGATCCTTTCTTCTTTGACCGTGAATTACATTGAGTCGAGGAACACAACAATAGTCATCTCGGGAGGATGCCATTTCGATTTGATACAATCAAAAATTTTAATCGGAAAGAAAGAAATCGATTAATGGATGTTACAAACACTTTCGGTATACCAAAAGTTCAACTCGGAGAACAACACAAAAATAAGTTTTACTCACCATTTAAAAGTAAACTGAATGTTTCAATATCCTCCACCTGAACACTTTAGTCACAGCTTGATAATTCAGGGGAATCAAATAAATGTTTTGACTGTTGACGTTTGCGGCCATTTCGAATATTCCGTAATTCCAACTATTTTGATGGACCGCTCGTGAAAAACAAGTCCAGAGCTGGGTTAAAACCGCAAAATTTTGGTTATAATTGTGGTCCTTTCACAACTGATCCATGACGTCATGAAACCTAAACCGACAGAGTAACCAATTTCGCTTCAATGAAATGGTTTAGACCAAAAAGGATTGGTTTTAACCAATCTGTTTTGGTTACTCGCTTCATGTTCATGTTTTACTTACATCATGGTTCTAATGACACGATCATGACAAAATTTTGCACGAGGTTGTTCATCAGCATTTTCAAACTAGCTGTCAAATTTCATCTTGATTGAAATAGTATTCCCTGAGTTATTCCGAAAAAAACAACGATATCAAGAAAAAGTTTGACAAATTTGTTCAAAATATCTTCCGAAATTATGATTGTATCGAACTGAAATTTGGTACACTGCTCTGAAGTATAATGTTGCAGGTATACGACCGAAATTTCCTTGAATGTATTTATCAGTTTCCAGGCAAAAACATTCTGAAAAAAAAATTACCGACTGCACGATCTCAACAAAATTCCACGAAAAGTCGCAAGCCCTCATGTTCCAATTGATTTTCAAGTTTCAATTCAATATCTTCAGTAGTTTTCGAAATATCATGGTAATAACCTCAACACTTCAAATGGCTATAACACCGAAATCGTTCGACATATTTTTACCATTAACGAACTCAATCTTTGCATTTTGAGATGCAATCAACCTTGAAATTTTCAAGTCGATAGATCCTTCCGTAATCGTGCATACGGTTGGCTGGTCGGACAGCTGGACAGAATCGATTTTGACACCGGGTTCGTCATCAGTGAGTCTACCTAGTCGTTTGAGACCATTTTCGGTTCAAAATTCGAAAACTACAGATATTTGGACAAAACGATAGCACGCTGCTTCCCAGAGCATACGCGCAAAAATGTCAATTGTGTGGAATTTTTATGTCGATCGAATTACCTTTGGAACTGTCATGACTGACCAAACATAAAAGCTGTCATCCTACGGACCAAAGCTCACCTAGTTTTTTAGTATGAAGGATGGTACCCTTCAGAATTGGCACACTCTCTATAGAAAGCACGCTGATGAATGTTAATTAGTTCAAAATGTAATTACCAAATTAATGTACTTGTTTAAATGCATATGAAAATTGCTGCACCTGGTCGAAGACTAATGAGTTAATTTCCCATTTCGATTGTGACTCAATCCACTTTTACGACCTCAAAAAGTAGAAACACGTTTTCCACGGTGAATTTTCTAAGATTGAATCGGCAATCACGGCGAATCTGAGTGGATTCAAGTTTTAGAAACCAATTTAAGTTTGACGATTCAAGAATAAATTTCGAACCATGGAGATTCGAACCTAAGCTATGGGAGGTAGAGCTCGATTAAAATAGTTTCGCAATTTATGTGAGGATCGGATCAAATCTAATGAATATGGAAATGACGGAGTCAAAGTAGTCATTTTGTTGTTCATTCAGATTCGTTCCTAGGTTTAAGGTTTCACTATGTGTCTAGTATCTGCCATGCAGGTCAATCTATTCTTAGGAACTCAATTTGTGTACTTAACAAGGTCTTCAATATGATTCAAAAAGTATGCCGTATAATTTTATCCTTTAAAAAGGATCAGTGTAATAGACGATTTCGGTCCAAGTTGCCAGCTTAAAAAGTTCGTCAAATTCATACTGGCACTGGGAAAGGGGAATTTCAGAATAAATTCAACATGATGAGGTTCGAGGTATTCATTAATATCTGTAAACTGTGAATCAGTTCCTCAATTCAGATAATTGATTGAAAATATATATATTTGTTGAGATCCTGATTTCACTGTTGTTAAGTAGTGACGATTCCGATAAACTGCTCATGCGCTACAAGGAAGTACCGATAAAACTTCCAGGGAATCACCTCATGAGGCATATAGTGTGAACAGACAACGCTGTCCTGCATAATGTGACTGTGAGAGCCAGTAAATGCTTCGACTATTCACCAGTAGATATCGTGAACGGTAGATGCAAAGGCATTTTCTATACCTATATCTTATGTTTCGGAAAATTCAAAGAATACATGTCTGTTTGGACTGAAACCGAGTCTTCGAGTTTTCGTTGTCGATTAGGTATATGTAAAATTTCAACGGAATCGGGGATATGCTTTTTGAAATATATGAATTTGTAAGATAAATTATCTGAATTCTTCTGTTGATTTGTTCCGTAGGAAAATCGGGAAATCTGATTGGGCTAAAATAAAGTACTCGGCTATGAAGTGGCGGTTGGGAGATTTCAGTGAAAATTAAATGAGAATTTTCGATAATTCGAATTGTGGATAATGAATAAATATTTTTCGAGTTATTGAAAAATCAAAATTTCAAATGGCTGTAACACGAAAACCATTCAGCAGATTCGGCTTGACGGACTTGACCGGGATATTCAGGATCAAAACCTAACCTTCAAATTTCAAGACTCTAGATCCTCTCTTTAGAAAGTTATCGCACACACAGACGGCCGGCCGCTCAGCCGGCCGGACCGAATCAATTCTGACCACGGATTCCTCATCAGTGAGTTCAATCTAGTCGTCCGAGACCAATTGCGGCTCAAAATTCGAAAATTACAGACATCGTGACGCAATTATGATGCGCTGTTCCCCAGAACAAGCGTAAAAATTTCAAAAAGCACTGCCGTGAAGGCAGCAACTTTTGCGCGCATGTTCAATGTAGATGACCGTTTCAGCAACGAATTTGAACATGCACGCAAAAGCTACTGCCTTAACGGCAGTGCTTTTTGAAAATTTCTTCTGATAAATTACTGGATTTCAATTCGATCAAATCTGTATTTTTAGAAATATTGGAAAAATAAAATTTTGAATGGGTATATCTACGGAATCATTGGGCGGATTTTACCCATTCACGAATTCGACCGTCGTAATTAAGCCTCAAACCTACTCTACAAATATCGAGTTTCTAAGTCGTTTCTTCCGGAAGTTATTGTGTTTACGGTCAGCCTAACGGCCGACTGCGTGAAAACAATAACTTCCGAAAGAAACAACTTAGAAACTCGATATTTGTAGAGAAGGTTTGGACTCTAATTACGAAGCCCGATTTCGTGAATGGGTAAAATCCACCCAATGATTCCGTAGATATACCCAATCAAAATTTCATTTTTCCAATATTTCCAAAAATACAGATCAGATCGAATTGAAATCCAGTACTTCATCGAAAAATAACAGTTCGAAGTTTCATACAGAATTTAATGAGGATGATATGATTAGAAAATCATAGACATTTTTTTTTCAAATTGTTCTAATGAGACGATTATCATAAATTTTTGCATAAAGTTGTCTTTCAGCATCTCAAAACTAGCTGTGAAGTTTTATCGGGACTGAATCAGTATTTCTCGAGTTATACCCAAAAATCAACGAAATCGAGAAGAAAACCTCGAAATTTGACATATTTTTTCCCGATATCTCCAAAACTAATGATCGTATCGAACTGAAATTTTGTACACTGCCGTGAAATATGAAGCTCAAAGTGCGAGTGGAATTTATTTTTGTATATGATGGATAGTTTCCGAGAAAAAAAATTTTTTGGACAAAATTTCGAAAAAAAATTTTTTTGAAATTTACTGAGAATATGATGCTCACAAAATTTGGCTCAAAGTTGCGCGTCGTTATATTCCACCCAACTGCCAAGTTTGAATCCAATCGCTCGAGTAGTTTCCGAAATAAAAAATAAATAACTTCAAAACATCAAGTGCCTATAACTCCGAAACTATTCGACCGATTTGGCCCGTTAACGAACTTAACCGCGGCATTCTGATGCAACCTATTCTGAAAGTTTCAAGTTGCTAGCTTGCTTCTGTCGACAGTTAGCGAGTCTACGGCCGGACAGAATCGAATTTGACACCGAATTGGTCATCAGTGAGTCCAACCTAGTCGATTGAGACCATTTTCGGCTCAATCATCCAAAATTACAGACATTTGGACAAAACGATAATACGCTGTTCCCCTAGAACATGCGCGCAAAAATGAATGCCATGAAATTAACTTCCTACTAGATTATAATATTGAGAAATTCATTCCAACAATACTTCCAAGAGGAACTTTGAGATATATTTCCCATTTTTAGAGTACTCAGATACCCGGAGGAAGTTCGAATACTCTATCAAGAAGTTTCTCATCAAGTTTCCAGTTCCATTTTCAAATTTTCTTCAACAGCTCAAATTGTACCAAATAACATGACTTTAGAACGAGCAACTAAGATATTATCAACGAACATATTGTTAATTTGATGAAGGGAAAATCCATTTAAATTCGTACAGAGTTTCAGATTTCCTTCTGTAGTTTATTCTTTTCAAATACTCAAATTCGTAGGAAAATTCTTCAGTGGAGTTAATCAGATGAAAATAGTAACGAGAGTCGGGAACATTTTGCCGTATACAAGCTTGTTATACTACATGCATTTCCTACATATTTTATATATTAAAACACGGAAAAGTTTTCAAACGTCTAAAACCATTTTCCAACTTAATGAAAAGTCTTGCTCTCGAGTGAAATTTACCCCTGACATTCATGTTCATCTGAATGAATATAAAAGAAAAGTTGCACCGTCTAATACTTTTAAGGCTCCTTCAAAGGTTACTCCAGCCATAAAAAAGATATACTGACACCAGAGTACAAACAACATTGTTGTTATGGGCTGTACGAATGCAACTGTAACTTTGTATTACCTGGCTTGTTGAAACAGGTTTTATTGGTACAATAAAAGTTTTATTTGATGTGGTTCGCGAACTTTGAAAGAAAAATATCATCGGAATGATGCCCATGGGTAATCAATGCAGATCAAAGACCCATTCTCGTTTATTTGGCACTAAAACTTTCCCTTTTGAATACTGAATGGTGGAACATTAGCATCGAAAGTATCAAAAAATAGTGGGTGTTTAACCATGAGTATCATAGAATTCAGTCAGCTCAAATTCAGTTTAGTGCATTCTGTGATTAATGTTAAATACACCAATTCCAATAATTATTTATAGACTGTGAAGTGATTCTAGGACAACTGAATAAACCTTTTTGATTCCAACTCATTATTGTTATACACAAAGACTGGTTTCAGTGCTGATAAGCTGAATTTTTCGTCATGTGAGTAAATTGTAGCTTCTGAATAAATCACGAATTCATTTTATTTTTAAATTGGAAACGTTTTTCTAGGACGGAAGGGAATTCTAATCAAAATTTTCATCGCATTGATTTGGAAAAAGAGAACAAACAGGTACTCATAGCGGAAATGATTAATAATAATCAGATAAGTGGGTTTGAAAAGTTAGCGGATCTGACAAAGTCTCCTTTCTTCAACAAAATCGTTCTGTTTTTCACGTTTTGTGAAACACCTTGCTATAGTTTTGCTGAAATGTCTGCAAGTTTGCCTGAACAGTTTTGAAGTCATATACTCCATTCACTCTCATGTAAACTCTCCCAGTTGGCCATGATTTAGGTCCATCAATTTTTTTACTTTAAACTGATGAAGGTTGGCACTCGTGTAATATTGGCAATGTCAAAATAATTCTGAGACGTTGCCAAATGCCAATGCCAATTTCTACTTCCAATCTCAACATAATCATGACGCTTGAAAACTAAAATGCCGAAGGGTAGTTTTGAAGAAGCAGAAACAAAGTATCAGGAAGTGCCATGTAGAATTGAAATCTGCCCTTTCTGATACTAACCCTGATAATTGGAAATCAATGATTTATCGCAAGCTATCCAATATTTTCGACGTATGTGAGAGAAAACCCAGTGTATCATTCACATAGATTCCCAAGAAATTTGTAGATTGACTTATTTCATTTAAGGTGACAGAGGTTTTGTAGTACTACTACATTTCCATACTGGAGTATTTCAAGTTGTGCAGCAAGATATTTAAATGTCTTCTGTAGACTTATGTTTTGAGAATTTCGAGAAGTATGGAATTTCATACGTTTGTCTGTTCGTTGAGAAGTTTTACTGCAGGGTTATTCGATTATTTTTTTGTTTCGAATGAACTATCCCAAAGTAACAGACTACTCTATCCATTATTTCTCAGTAAAATTTTTATACTCGATTCTTGATTTCCGTACAAGAAAATAGCATAACTGTATCTTTCAACCATGTTTATATACGTTGAATATTTCCAGTGTTTACAGAGAAAAAAGTTTCTCCAACCTTCGCCAGGCCTTTGGAAATATTGATTTCACGTATTTTCTCAAATTCATTAATTTGCCAAAGTATATTGACATTTTCAAAAATACGTTAATACCAGGACCTCTTGGTAGAGTGGACAACGTTGTGTAGTTATCTGACAAGAAAATTACTATGATCTAACATTTTCAAAATATACACGGTGAGATGTGTCAGAATGTCATGGCCAACCGGGATAGTTTATAAAAGTGAATGAAGTATACTCCTCTGGGTTTTTGAATATTATTTCTGTGCTAGACGACACTACCCAGCGTGGGCATCTGTGGTAGAAGTCTTCTCTTGTAGTAGATTCCATGTCATCTATAGTAGGTAAATTTTCTCAGTAGATTTTGGTAGGTTTCTGTCTGTCTTGTTAGATATGTTTGGAAATAACTTATTCGTTTGTGTATATGTTAAGATTCATGGCTGAAAAAATGATTAAAGTAAAGTACTCAGTAATTAGTGCCACCTGTTGTTCAGTACCTTTAAATATATTACACTTACTTGAGATCCAACAAATACGCGAAGACCTCTGAGCATGCGCAAAACTGACATGGTAGATTTAAGTAGATTTCTGTCATCGTCAAGGTAGATTCGCTTTTACAACAGAATGAAATTCGACCATTGATTCTTCATCAGTGAGTCCAACCTAGTCGTCCGAGACCAATTTCAGCTCAAAAATCGAAAATTACAGACAATGTGACGAATCGATAACGCGCTGCTCCCTAGAACAAGAGCGCAATGAAAACAGTGACGATCTAGAGATTATTATTACCAGATACAGCACAACCCGAATCTATGTTATCGAAGCTCATCATCATTTGTCACTGGCGATGGGGACCAGTGCCGCAATTTCAGTCAGTATTTAATGAAAATTTTAAATTATCGGTAATTCATCAGAATTCCAAATTGATAACCTAACGTAATGACTACAATAAATATTCAATTACGCAGATCATGTATTCAGTGAATACCGAATGGATGAAATCTACATTATTAATTTTCAGTTTCATTATTTGCTCAGTTATTTTTGATAATTAAACATTCCAGTCGTTTCACAGTAATGACTGTTTATTTTCAGTGGAGGTTCAACCAATAAATTTTTATGGTCTTGCAATGATTGACGTTTTTCTGCTCCCTTCAACAAAACATAGAATTTTTGAACATCGAACAAAAATAAAAGTTCAAGATTATTTTAATCGATTGATTTGTTAGTTGTACCTGCTTGAACTACACTTACTACATAAGTCCACTGATACCGTTAGGAGTGTTCTGTTGTGAACGTGCACTCTGTTCGATGCGGAAATGTTGGATTACGAGTGCAGTGCATAGATTGAGGTTACCTCCTGTGATTGTTATGCGTGATGGTAGTGCGTTATGTGTAAATCATGATCACAGACATTGTTGTCTCTGGTTCTGACGAGTCAAGAAAAACTTTACGAAAAACCATAATACCATATACCAACATAACCATATAACCCCGGAGTGGTAGCGAAAACAAAAGGAGCATTGAATTATGTCATCTCGGATTTGCGTAAAACAGGGAGGAATAGATATACTGATCCAATCATGATGAATCTTGGTACGTATACTCCAATCACTCTTATGAGTTTTATGAATACTTTTCTGCTCCTGTTGGAGAAAAATTTTCCGTTGAAGGCAGTTAGAAACACAAAGAAAAAGCGCAAAAATTACTATGACACTTATGAAGTCAGAGAGAGTAAAGCTAAACTAGATATTCTATTAACTTTGAAATCATGTGATAGATCTTATAACACCTCATACAAAATTGAAAAAAAAAATTATGGTAACCTCCTTAAAGTAGCTAGATCTAATTACTATAATCAGAAAATTCAGTCTTCCGATAACAAAAATAAAACTATGTGGTCAATATGTAATGACATAAGAGGGAATGCAACAGAAAGAAGAAGTTATTTTTGCGATAAAGATCTTGAAACTGTTGCTGATAATTTTAATAATTTTTTAGTTGAAAAGGTCCCAAATATGTTGGATGAGTTGAATTATGAACCCTTCTCGTGTAATTTGCCCACGAACTCTGTAACTATGAGTTTGGATCCAACGAATCCTGATGAAATAGAGGAAATAATATTGACTAAAATCAAAACTAAATATTGCAGTGGGGATGATGGCGTACCTGTAAATTTGATGAAGAGATGTGCTAATGAGCTTAAAAAAGTAATTTCATATATAGTAAATAATTCACTGAAGTATGGAATTTTTCCTAAACAATTAAAGTTAGCATTGATAAAGCCCATATACAAAAAAGGAGATAAAGATTCATTTGAGAGTTATAGGCCAGTGAGTATTTTGTCTAGTTTTTCAAAGATTTTTGAACATGTTATGTGCAAAAGACTGTTGAATTTCATGAATGAGTGCAATCTTTTTAACAGTTCCCAACATGGGTATTTGGTGGGTTGCTCAGTGCAAACTGCTTTATATCAATTTACAGAGAGGGTTGTAAAGCTTCTAGAGGATGACAAGCTTGGACTGGGTTTATTTATAGATTTAGCAAGTGCCTATGATTGTCTATTCAGGCCATTCCTACTGGAAAAGCTTGACAAACTGGGAATCAGGGGTAGTGCGAAGAAGTGGATAACTTCTTATCTTTCTCATCGATCACAAAGGGTGTCAATTGTGGGGAAGGGTAGAGAAGTTAAGTCAGACATTGTTCATTCAGATTATGGAGTTCCTTAGGGCAGTGTCTTGGGTCCCATATTGTTCATAATTTTTTTAATAGATATTTGTGATTTGAATGAAGAAATACTAGAATGGTTGACGTCCTTTGTTGATGATACAAACGTGATCGTGAAAGGGGTAGAATTTGCTGAAATTAAAACTAGAATAGAGTCTATATATAGTCAGATTAAATTGTGGTTTGATAAGAATAAATTAGTCATGAATGAGGGAAAGACATCAGCTGTTCTGTTTAGGACTAGCAGATCAAATAAAACAACAGAAAATGTAGTACTTTTGGATGGCTCTGAGGTCAGAATTGAAGAGGCAGTTAAGTTTCTGGGGATTTACCTGGATGGTTGTCTTAGGTGGTCTTGTCAAATAGACTATCTAGCTACAAGACTATGCCGGGTTGGATTTGGTATCAGAACTCTTTCAGAATATTTAAGCCTCCAAAATTTAAGAACTATCTACTTTGCAAATTTTGAATCGTTGCTCAGGTATGGTATTATTTTTTGGGGATCAAGTAGTGATGTTGAAAGATTGTTTGTCATACAAAAAAGAGTTTTAAGATATATGTTCAAGATGAAATTCAATCAGTGATGTAGGGGTATATTTGAGAAGAACAACTTACTTACAGTATATGGCATTTATATAGTGGAGTGTTTAATTTTCCTTTTCAAGAATAAGGACATGTTTTCTGTTCACACTAGTGGGAACAATTACCCTCTGAGATCACTAAATTTACACTATCCAATTCATCGATTGTCTTCATCAGAGAAACATCCTTCATATATGTGCATCAGAATGTTTAATAAGTTACCTGATAGTATTAAGAGACTGAATAGTTTAAAACTTTTCAAAAAAGAGGTGAGAGATTGTATATTGAAGTTGGAACCATATTCTTTGGATGATTATTTATGTTGACACTATTTCTCTTATGTATCTGCTCTGTGTACGGTTACATACTATGAAATAAAGTATATTATTATTATTATATTATTATTAATGAACTATCCCGTTTGGCCATGATTTAGGTCTATCAAGTTTTTCTACTTAAAACTGACGCAGGTTGATACTCGTGAAATATCGGCAATGTCAAAATAATTCTCAGCGACGTTTCTAAATTCCTATGCCAATTTCTACTCTCAATCAGGACATAATCATCACGCTTGGAAACTAAAAATGCCGAAGGTAATTTCGAAGAAGTAGAGACAAAGTATTAGGAAGTGCTATGTACAATTGAAATCTGCGTTTTCTGATAGTAACCTTTATAATTTGAAATCAATAATTTATCACAAGCCATCCAAAATTTTCGACGTATGTGAGAGAAAACCCAGTGTATCGTTCACATATATTCCCAAGAAATTTGAATATTGAGTTAGTTCCTTTAAGGTGATACAGGTTCTGTAGTACTACTACATTTTCATACTGGAGTATTTCAAGTTGTGCAACGAGGTATTCAAATGTCTTCTGTAGACTTATTTCTTGAGAATTTTGTAGAGTAGGGAATTCCATGGGTTTGTCCGTTCGTTTTGAAGTTTTACTGCAGGGTTATTCGAGTACTTCTATTCGTTTTCGAATGAACTATCACAAAGTAACGGACATTATTTTTCAGTAAAATTTCAACACTCGATTCTTGATTTTCGTAAGAGAAAATAGCATAACTGAATTTTCCAACCATGTCATAAACGTGAAATATTTTCAGTGTCAACAGAGAAAAAAGTTTCTTCAACATTTGCCAGGTTTTTGGAATTATTTAATTTACATAATATTTTCTCAAAGTAAATTCACATTTTTGAAAATACATAATTACCACGACCTCTATGTAGAGAGGACAACGTCGTGTAATTATCTGACAGGAAAATGACTATAACCTAACAAAACATACAGTGTGAAATGTGTCAGAATGTCATGTCCGACCGGGATAGTTTATGAATGTGAATGGACTATAGATCAAAAATGCTTGTTTACAACTTTGTATTCACGATAGGTTATGAAGACAATCGTGAACACCATAACTTTCGAAAGAAACATCTAGGAAACTAGATATTTGTAGAGTAGGCCTGCGGCTTAATAAAGAATGTCGAATTACTGAATGGGTAGAATCTGTCCAAAATTTTGTGAACGCACCCATCCAAAGTTCAATTTTTCTAGTAGTTCCAAAAAAACAGATTGAAACAAATTTGAATTCAGTACATGAGTGAAAGATGACAGGTTTGGTAAAGAATTTTAACACTTCACAAAATCTTCTGACTTCCCATCAGTATTTTCATAGAATTTCTTGAACACACATTTACCAAACCTCAAACAACATGAGAGCGAGTTTCGTTCCTCCTAATTTCCATCTCAAGGGTTGTTCGTATCATCAAGAGACCACCAATTAATAACACAAGGTTTGGTTCAGACGGCGTTCGCGTTTCGGACGCATAAAATTTACCTTGGGACGGGATTTATAATTGCTGCGTTGTCAGCATGACATGAATATAATGAGTATTTGTCAGGGATAACATGACACCAAGCTTCGATATCCAACATAACAGGGGCACACTCAACGTGCGAAATTGAGTACCAGCTTATATTTAGGTCGATGAAAAATACCATTCATCGTATAATTGGACCTATGTCTCTTCTCGAAATCATCGGGTAACTTATACAGGGTGTTCAGCGAGTAACTGTTCATCGTTGATGGTGAATAGGTGATGTTTTGGCGTGCCAAAAGAAAATATTTGATTATGTGCTATTGGCTTTTCTGATTTATAAATTTTGCTAGAACATTTGTTTTCCCAAATATATATTCTTTCGAGAAATAGTAGTACATTTCTTCACATCAAACAATGTGTTCACACAGTATTAGCAGAGGAAATGTGAACGGAATACCATACATTTTTACGTATGATACAAGAGCTCAGATAATAACCTCAGAAAAAGGTCTTTCTCCCTGTATAAGTGTAGTGAAATTGTTGTTTGTTATTGAAGGGCTTCTTTTCCATCAACAGAATTGTTTTTTTTTTTCGATGCAGGTTGATATCCTGAAATTACTCCTGAAAACAGAAAGAGGAAGAAAATACCAATTTGACCTAGTAAACGATTCATTACTCATTGAATTAATTCGAAGTTCACGATCCACCTCAAGAAAGAATCAGACACCGATGAATTGCCTCGAAACCATCGTCAAATTTATGTATTGGATAACTATTGTTTCTTTTTTTCCCGCCTCTGAACCGTGGACTTTCGACCGAATTCAATTTGAAGATGAAATCATTACAGCGACCATGACCTGTTCTGAGTCGATTCAAAATGCACCAAATTTTCCGAGGAAGATTAAAACCACGATTTTTTTCTGAAGGAACGCTGATCAAACCTTTGTTGAAAACACTACACAAATTCCATTTCGAACGCCACATTTCTTTCTCACTTTTATTGGGTTAAAAAAATCAAATCCATAAAGGTTCATGAGATTCAAATCTAGCAATTTTAGAATGATTGAGAATAAATTCGGAAAAATTTTTTATTTATCCAAAGACTTTTTCACCTATCTACGAATATGGGCCAGTACAGTCTTTGTAAGAACTGGTAACCTCTGTAGAGGTGTAGATCTATAAATCCTGAACCTTTCTAGGTATTCGCTTTAAATTTGGCAGCTATTCTGATCTTAAAACGTCGAACCGTTCATGAGAAACATACCGCAATAGTTTAGACCAGAAATTTAGAATTCTTATTCCAGATCTTATAACATATTCTGGACACTTTCGAGTTGTCCTCTATATGCACTAGATAGATGAACACTGATTTCGCTGCCTGAGGGCCAATTTTCATGAGAAACTCATTGGTGAGAACCGCAACTGCATAGTTACCGGGTGTTTTTCGAAAATGTTCATTCAAGAAATATGGCTGTAACTTTCTTCTGTTGAACATTTTCACATCTGTAAAACATTCTCGTAACAACTTCTTGAGTTGAATTCAATGGCGTTAATTGAATTTTCTGCGAACTGATATATCATGAGACATCACTATGGAAATATTTTTTCCGAATGGGACCCCTGTATATTTCACATATTTTGACATAACCATTCCAAAAATGAAGCAAACTTGATATTTTGGGGTCCCATTCGGAAAAAAATATTCATAGCGATGGCTCATAAATTATCTATCATTCATGATTCACCAAAAATTTATCACGTTTTATCGGATACTCAATTTCAGTTTGTTCTAACATGTCTTTTCAAAAGTATTGGAAAAACAATAATAAAAAAATTCAAATAGGTATATCTGTGAATCATTGAATGTATTTCAGCCATTCACGAATTCATTCTTGGCAATCAAGCTCCAAACCTGCTCTATCACTATTACCAAGTCTCTTAGTTGTTTCTGTATAAAAATATCGTGTTTGAGACCGGCTTTGAGTATGACTCATAATTTTGCTTCTGGAACTATCTAAACGATTGAATTAAATTTTGCTACTTCGTGCTTCCTGCCTTAATGCTTCATTTTCACTCATCTCACTCCACGTTCCCTTATTCTTCCTGAATCTGCAAACCAGGATCAGTCAGGACCTCTAGTTAACCCCAGGCATATTCAGAACACCTTCTGATGCATAAAAATCAACGAGAGCGTACCCTCTCACCCGGAATCACCTGGCCATTTATATAAATCGAATATCGCTTTCAGACTGGAAATCACCCCAGGCCACATTTGAATAAGTAATAGTGACAACGGCCACGGAATCGATGAAAATCACGAAGTCGACTGGTTTTTCACCCTCATGGCTCCATATTCTCCGTTTCAATAAAGTAGCATTTCCGGGTGCCCTCGCTTTGGGCCTAGGCGTCCGCTTTTAAGGTTATGAGATGGTTGGATGGATCTCTGCAAAGAATGGCACGATATATTCAAGAGGATGAATAATTTTCATTTTGTTGGGACGCGTGTTGTTGTCGGGACTTTAGGGACATGTCGTTGGTTTTGGGTTAAAGTGGATTTCGGGTATTATGCGTCATTTTCTGGAGATAAACGAGATCGATCTTTCCTTCTGGGGAGTACAACGTGTCCAGGAAGAGTATCGGGTGTTTTATAGCTTGATGAAAAAAAAAATGAAGAAGTATGTTAGGGGTTCATGTGCAGAGAACGGACTACGAAAATGATTAGAAGAAACTAGGGCAAGCCCTTAAACCTACACATACCAATAGTTGCAAAATGGCGGAGGATCCGGACTATTCTCAGGAATACTGGGGAACCTCGGAGATGACCATGTTATAGCTTAGTAGTAACCTCAATACCTCCATTCTTTTCTAGGAAATCTTGAAATCCTTCCTTCTGGTAAGTAAAACGGGTCGTTGAAGAGTATCGGGTGTTTGATAGTTGAATGAAAAAATTGAAGATGATCAAGAAATAAGTTGAGGATTTATGTGGAGATAACGGATTTTGAAATCCATTAGAAGAAACTAGTGCAAGCTCTCAAATCTACATATACCAACGGTGGCAGAATGGCGAAGTATTCGGGTCCACTTCATGCTGTGCCGATTTGGAAACTTTTGGAAAATACTCTGAAACTCAAGAGATGGATATATTGAAGCTCATTATTCACTTCGATCTCTTCACTTTATCCTAGAAAATCCCGAATATTGTCGGGTCCTGTAGACTTCGAGGTGAAGCTCAGCACAATTCACTCCTTATTCAATTAGCTTAGTACCTCTCGTAGATAGAGGAAAGAGAAGATACCGCATTCCCCTTCATCCTTCACTCAATGTTTGCAGCCAACATCTCTTGTGTTTGTTGTCAAATATTTGTTTACATTTCTCCAAAGCGATCATTGGCGTACGCATCATAAGGTAGAAAGGGATTGGACTAGTTAACGAAATGATGATATAATTGTATAAAGAGATTTATACGGTGATAATATTGAGCAGTTCTTTGGTGGTATTCAACCCAGAAACTTGCTTTTCTCATGCAAATTACAAAAAAATGTTTCAAGTAAGCTTCAGAATCTGATTTAGGTTAATATTTCAGACAAAACTAAGTGTCTAATGAGTTTCTCCTGAACCAAAATATTTTCATTGCTATGAATAAAATTCAGGAAGTGGATCGAATAAGCAACTATATTCAGATTGCTGGATAACGTCTTCTATCAATGCATCCAAATAATTGAATGGTTTCTAGATAAATTTCATGGTCGTATATTGTTTATTTTTGAAAAGAGATAATTGTGTGGTTTCTTGTATTAATATAGGTATATTGAATACGGAAAATCCTCTGAGCTGATATTCAAGTAATAAAGAATACCTTTAAATATTGAACTCCTCGCTTGGACAATACAATATTCAATAAAAACCAAGTGTCCAATTCACCGAGGAAGAGACTAAGCTAACTATTTCCTTTCAGTCTACAGATTCGGAAGAGATTCATAATATTATTGAAAAAGTGAAAGGAAACTCTTCTCCTGGTAAAGATCAAGCCACAAGAATAGTCCATTATATTGGTGCTATGAGAAGATTTGCTTTATTTTTGAACAAAAGATCCAAGGACCTATTGAATAACTCATTAATAGCGCCAATATCTTACGTATATCATACCTTGTTGGAAAACGACCTATTGATCCAAAATTATATGCTGATTGAGGATCATAAATAAATCTTTGAATAAATAAATATTGGTATCATTTTGTATTGGATCAAATTGTATATTTCAGGAGCAGGTTCTTAAATAATGTTAACAATTTTTTCTCCCATGTATAGAGACATAGTAGATATAATTGTTTATTGGAAACGAAAAGTACATATCAATATAACAAATATAATGCAAACAAATCATATATAAGAGATGGTTTGAGAATAAATAGTTATATTATTGATGTCCGAATAATATCTGCATCCAAAATATTGACGACGTACGCCAATGGCGAGGAAAGCAAAATACTAACCTATGCACGGAACGATTATTTTCCTTTTCAGCATATTTACCACACACTACACACTTTACTGGCATCCTTAATACTATATAATTGTATTACACTTGAAAATATTCAGCTACTTCGGTCTAAATATCACAAATAACTGAATAAACAATTTTGACGTTTTGGAGAAATGTAAATATAAACACAGAGATGTTGGCCACGTTTTTCTGTGTTGTTTACTTCATCTTCTCTTTCCTCTATCTACGGTACCTCTATGACTCCCTATTTTCCGTTTGCATGAAGTAGTATTTCTGGTGGCATTCGTTTTGGGCCTAGGCGTTGGCTTTTGAGGTTATGAGAGGGTCGAAATCATAGACATATTGAACTCTCTGGATACGGCGAATGAATTCATTTTCAAAGAGTCGATGGGGATAATGAAGCAAGTGAGTGGTCCGAGAGAGAGATGGAACTGGATCGGGCAGACCATAGACAATATACACGATACAAATATCCGTTTTTTTCTAGCGCATGGAGAGTGAGATGAAGAATGATCTCACTTGCACAATATGACGCCAATCTAGAGATAAAATCAAGCATTTACTTTGGGAATCTCCGGGGAAATGACTTTTTGGTATATTAGATTACATTGAAGTTTTAAAAATTGGTGATGAATGTGAACATAACTCCGATATGAATATTCGAAATGATTAATCAATAACAATATATTATAAACTCTTCTGGGTCGCTTGTTTCAGGTCGGTATTCTAAGATCCAAATGATTTTTTTCTTATCAGAGTACAGACACGCGAGCTGAGCGGCTTCCGGAACACTTTAATTGAGCTTTGAGCTACCTCACAAGTATATACGGTGTTTTGAACAGTACGCGAGCCACTCAACATAGTCCAAACTTGCGAGGAAGCCGAATCAAATTGCCTCGCTCAGCTCGCGTATACGCAGCTTTTGAATTTTGTGCGTTAGATGGTCTCAAACGATTAGAATGCATTAAATAGTGAAGAAACCTGTGCGAAATGCATTTCTGCGCTCGGCTTCATAGCAATTATACATTCATTCGATTTTTTAACTCTCTTTCCAAATTATTGTATATTACTTTCAGTTTATATCTCCTCGTACAATTAATGGCACAATACAAATTTACCATTATTCACCAGTGAACCCGGTTTAAAATTAAGGAAATCAAATTCTATTCAAAAAGCTCACGAAAACAAAAAAAAATGGGAATAATATCTTCTATACAGTCTTTATATTCAAATTCAGAATGGAATAAACCAAAATCTGCTTTGAAATACTTCGACTTGCAAAACTTTTGAAAAAAAATGTATTTCAAACATAAACTTTTAATTACAGTCTATGGCTTCAAACTGATCTGTCTTATTTTTGCCGTATTCTTTGGGTTGGCCCGCCCTAGTTCCATCTTTGTCGGCCCGCTTCCTCTCTCTTTAAGTCATGTCCATAAAGTTTTATAGGTCTATGGTCGAAATATATCTGCAGAGAATGGCACGATATATTCAAGACGATGAATAATTTTCACTTTAATCAATTTCAAGCGATGAACCAAAATGTTTTTGGTTATTCGCGGTTAACCGCAGTGGTTATGTGTCAAAGGATTTAATGACGTCACAACCAATAACCAGTGTCATTGTCGCTTGAATGCGTTGGTTTAAACAAATTTGACTTTTGATTCGAATAAAGGTCAAAGGTTTTGACAGTGTTCAGTTAAATTTTTGTATTCTTGATAATGGATATTCTTCATAAAAACTTGCATTACTGCTATTGGGAACTTCTGCCACCGCCTTAACAGTTAAAATTGGAACCTGTACAAGCTAGTAGTTTTATGTAAACAAACAGTAGAAATGTGGTGGAGAACGAATATTTATTGAGCAGAGCTACAATATTTAAAGAAATTATTATAATTTTGTGTTGGATTTCTTGAGAAGAAACTTTTCGTTTGGATCACCATATAAAATCGTGCTTTGAATCGTTCCTGGAGGATAAATTCGATGTTATTTTAGTGTCTGTTGCTTGGTGGATCAAAATGAACCAATAAAGTTTACTTGAATTCCGAAAGAAAATGGAACATGTATAACATATAAATGATTTTATTTTTATATCAAAGCAGCTTAAGATACAAGCTAAATGAAAAATGTCACAGCTGGTTCAACCTACCTATATAGAAATGAAAAATATTTATGTATTTATATGAATAACATTAGCTTTTATCAACTTCAACAGTATATCTAGTTTTTGCCAGGTTTTGAATCAGATCACTCTCTCTTTGAATATCACATTGTGTAGTAAGTGAAGTAGGTAGCTGCAGAAGTACTCGTTAGTCTCTCTGAAGGAACAGCATTCTTCATCAAAATTCTTTCATTATCATATATACCTAAAACATATCAACATGAAGTTGTTCTGAAATGAATACATTGTATTTTACCTTTATGAAATCCAGGCCTTTCTTCTATCAACGATTTCCATGCCAGATGCTTTCATTTGGCTTTGGAAAAAATGAAAACTTAGGGCAATTGATCATCCTTTCTTATTTGACCATGAATTACATTGAGTCGAGGAACACAACAATAGTCATCTCGGGAGGATGCCATTTCGAACTGATACAATCTAAAATTTTTATCGGAAAGAAAGAAATCGATTGATGAATGTTACAAACATTATCGGTATACCAAAAGTTCAACCCGGAGAACAACACAAATATAAGTTTTACTCACCATTTAAGAGAAAATTGGATGTTTCAATATCTTCCACCTGAACATTTCAATCACAGCTTGATAATTCAGGGAAATCAAATAAATGTTTTGACTGTTGACGTTTGCGGCCATTTCAAATATTGCGTAATTCCAACTATTTTGATGGACCGCTCGTGAAAAACAAGTCCAGAGCTGGGTTAAAACCGCAAAATTTTGGTTATAGTTGTGATCCTTTCACAACTGATCCATGACGTCATGGAACCTAAACCATTAGAGTAACCAATTTCGCTTGAATGAAATGGTTTAGACCAAAAAGGATTGGTTTTAACCAATCTGTTTTGGTTACTCGCTTGAAATTGGTTTTTGTTTGGACGTGTTTCGTTGTCAATGGAATGTCATTGGTTTTGGGTTAGAGAGTATTTCGGGTGAGATATACGTGATCGATATTTTCTTCCGAAAGTACAAGGTGTCCAAAAAGGGTATCGGAAATTTGATAGTCTAATAAGGATAAGGAACTATGCCTTGAATCTACACATACCGATATGCTAAGTGGTGAAGTATTCAGGGTGGGTTTAATGCTTGATTAATTTTGGAATTAAAAAACTTGTTGATTTATCGATATTTATCAACGTAATTTTATGTGATTCAACTGGAGCTTTTTTTTCCCCCATGAGTCATTTTTTACTTCATAAAAAGAAAGTTAATTGACCTATCGAGCATTCCATCTTGAAATTGAGGCTGAATATCTGACAGGGTCCATCTGATTTTGAACTTTCAACAATGTATCCTTTTTCAGTGAGCCCCATCTGAGCTCCTAGTGACATATTGGGCTCTGAATATGTCTAAGGAGAGATTTTCACAGAAAAGCATTACCTGGCGATTATTCGATAGGTAAATATAATTTTCAGGGAAACCTCATTTTTTCTCGATGAGAAATAGCTGATTTTTAACTGCAGTAAATCTGAAAGACCTTATTTTTTTCGAGTGTAAATTGGTTTTATGTCATGTGGAACTCATGTTTCTCCTAGGTTGCATACTATGAAAACATCTTTACTTTCAGTACCAGAACGCAGTGCGAATTGTTTAAATATAAATATGAACGTGCAATATAAACTAAAAGTCCCTAACTTCTTTGAGTCTTTCTGAAATTTTATAGTTTTCGGTCCCAATATCTAAAACAGAAATATTAAAAATTGAATAAAAATTGTTTTTTTCATGAAAAACGCCCTTGTGGATTGCAGTACCAAACTTTTTGTCAAGGGCAGTTTCTTGCAGAATAGATTGCCTAATGAACAATACAGGAACAATACATCGATAAAGGAAGCGAACTGTGATGTTTCAGAGTACAAATCTGACTCTTCCATCAGACAAAACAGAAAATTTCAGGAATTATTTTCTTTCGATTTTTCGTTTCGATTCGAGACTTCTGTCAAATTGATAGTTTTGAGAAAACACAGCAACGCAGATTCATTTGGTTTGAAACGTTACAGTTCGTTTTCTTTATCGTTTGTTTTGTTCCTGTATTGTTCATTAAGCAATCTGTTTTGCAAGAAACTGTCCTTGACGAATAGTTTGATACTGCAATCAGCAAGGGCGTTTTTCATGAAAAAACAATTTTTATTTGATTTTTAATAGTTCTGTTTCAGATATTGGGAGTGAAAACCCATAAGAAAACCTAAAAAATGATGCGAAATCCTTCCAAAATAAGCTTCAATCTATACAGGGTGATTCCGGAGGAGACCGTCAGATTTTGGGATAAGTTTACACTAGTCAAGACAGTCTCGGAAAAATATTTGGTTTATGGTTGGAGGTCCCCATTGAGAATATACAGGGTGATTTGTACGATTTGACCGATTTTACTTTCATTGATAACTTTGGTATGGCTTATTCGATTTTAATGAAATTTTCAGTCGAATACAATATTGATGAGCATATTCATTAATTTCAAATTTTTTTTCAAAACAACCAGTTGTTATTGTGATAATTCCAGATTAATTGTGCAGATTGGAAAAAACACTTTGTACATCGCGTTTCCTAAACTACGCTATCTGTTTACGATTCCACTATAATGAGTCAATTTTGATGAAATGTGCAGTGTAGAACAATCTGAATGACTTCATTTGATAATTGTAACAATCTCTCAACCTACAGGGTTGTAATTATGATAATTCAAGAATTTCAGATCAATTTTGTAGTTGAAAAAAACACACTGTACATTGTTTTCCCAAAACTTTCTTATTCGCTTCAGATTCTACAATAATATGTCATTATTCAGAGGTTTCAATTTCTTTGGCACTCCTCTGGTTTTCCTAGAAATCATTTTTGAAGAAGAGCATAATCGAAATCTGGCTCATAAGCATTGAAGGTATTTCGCACTAGGTAGGAAAGCTGTATTGTCCAACAATGCAAAGTAGACTTCTAAAATATTCTTTTCGAATTCGAAATATTTATTAGCTTTACTACCTAGTGCACAATATTCTCATTGCTTTCGCGCAAAATTTCGATTATGCTCTTTTTCAAACATTTTTTCTCAGAGAACCGGTGGTGTGCCATAGAAATTAAAAACCTCTGAATAATGACATATTATTGTAAAATCTGAGATGGATAAGAAAGTTTTGGAAAAGCAATGTACGGGGTGTTTTTTTTTTCAACTATACAATGAATCTGAAATTCTAAAATTATCACAACTACAACCCTGTATTTTGAGAGATTGTTGCAATTCTTTTGAATGAAGTTATTCAGATTGTTCTACACTGCAAATTTCATCAAAATTGGATAAGACATACCGAAGTTATCAATAAAAGTACAATCGATTGGAGCGAAATTTCGACATTGTCTTTTTTTGAAGAAATTTTCTCGAAAAACTAGAAGTGTGCCAAAAAAAATTAGAGACTTCCAAATGATCTTTTACTATAGTAGAGTTTTGAACAGATGCGTAGTTTTGGAAACGCGATATACAGGGTGTTTTTTCAACCTGCACAATTAATCTGGAATAACAATAACAACCACTTATTTCGAAAAAAATTCTAAAATTAATGAATGTGCTCATCAATATCGTACTCCGCTGAAAATTTCATCAAAATCGAATGAGCCATACCAAAGTTATCAATAAAAGTAAAATCGGTCGAATTACCCTGTATATTCTCAATAGAGACCCCCGGCCACAAACCAAACATTGTTTCTAGACTATCTTGACTAGTGGTAACTTAACCTAAAATCTGACGGTCTCCTCCGGAATCACCCTGTATTGATAGGGTTTATTCCGATTTATATTGCCTCGAATCTTCCTTATCGATTAAGGGGGAAATTGGTACACTCCTACATTTCATACCTCTTCACTGAAAGTTGCCTCGTAAGGAATAAACATTTATCTCACTGTTATTGCGGATGTGATCTGAGACACCGACAACACCCTACCTAATAAAAATATCCCCATCAATATGCCAGGCGATAATAAATAGACGGAAAATATAAAATGTAAAAGCGCAGCCTCAGGATCAAATAAATAATTTTTATTCCACAATATATCAGGCGTTTTTATCATATAGCCAATATTGTCCAAATAAATACCGCCTGCGACTTGACCGAGTTAAGACAGGAAATAGAATCAACAACGGTTCAAGTCGTCATTATAGGATACAGATACGGCCGTCCGTTCATCCAGAGATTCCCAGATACGCGTGGCTCTGTAAACAGAAAGGAAGCCAATTCGGTTTGCTGCCCTGGACCTCCGTTCCCTTTATCGATCTCCCTTTATACCGCGTTATGAACCTCGCGTAGGTATATTCATCAGAAGAGAGTGGGTTTGTTAACAACCTGGTAGAGAGGAGAGGAAATAAAAATTCGAAAAGACTGATCTTTCACGCTTTTGTAGAGCATTTCGCTGTTTATGATTCTATAAGGCCTATGAAATGAACGCCATAAAGTGAATATAAAAATATACGTCATTCACTTCTATAGAGTCAATCGGTTCATCGACTTTTCAAGAGAGGTTGGCACTAGTGGCTCAGTTATCTCACAGAAAAATTAACATACACTAACATTTTAATCGAAACATAATAATCAATTTCAATTCAATTTCAAGCGATGAACCAAAATGTTTTTGATTATTCGCGGTTAACTGCATTGGTTATGTGTCAAAGTATATAATGACGTCACAACCAATAACCACTGTCATTGTCGCTTGAATGTGTTGGTTTAAACCACCAAATACAAGTCATTTTTGCGGTGTGAAAACTATTTTGACTTTTGATTCGAATAAAGGTCAAAGGTTTTGACAGTGTTCATTGATTTTGTATTCTTAATTATCTTAATAATGGATATTCGTGGTAAAAAACTTGCATTACTGCTATTCGGAACTTGCGGGAGATGCCACCGCCCTAACGGTTAAATTTGGAACCTGTCCAAGCTAGAAGTATAATGTAAACAAACAGTAGAAATGTGGTGGAGAACTAATATTTATTGAGCAGAGCTACAATGGTTGAAGAAATTATTATAATTTTTTGTTACATTTCTTGAGAAGGAATTTTTCGTTTTGATCACGATATAAAATCGTGCTTTAAATAGTTCCTGGAGAACAATTTCGATGTTATTTTAGTGTCTGTTGCTTGCTGGATCAAAATGAACCATTATAGTTTACTCGAATTTCGAAAGAAAAGGAAACAGATAGACATATAAATTATTTTATTTTTAAATTACAGCAGCTTAAGATACAAGCTAAATGAAAAATGTCACAGCTGGTTCAACCTACCTATATAGAAATAAAAAATATTAATGTATTTATATAAATAACTTTATAAATTTTAACAGTATATCTAGTTTTTGTCAGGTTTTGAATCAGATCTCTCTCTTTGAATATCACTTTGTGTAGTAAGTGAAGTAGGTAGCTGCAGAAGTGCTAGGTAGTTTATCTGAAAGAACAGCATTCTTCATCAAAATTCTTTCATTTTCATTTATACCTAAAACATATCGACATGAAGTTGTTTTAAATGAACACATTGTATTTCACCTTCATGAAATCCAGGCCTTTCTTTTATCAACGATTTCCATGCCAGATACTGTTTCCGAATTATCTTTACTTTCATTTGGCTTTGGAAAAAATTAAAAATTGATGAATATTGCAAACACTTTCGGTATACCAAAAGTTCAACTGGGAGAACAACACAAAAATAAGTTTTACTCACCATTTTGAAGTAAATTGGATGTTTCAATATCCTACACCTGATCAATTCAGTCACAGCTTGATAATTCAGGAAAATCAAATAAATGTTTTGACTGTTGACGTTTCCGGCCATTTCAAATATTCCGTAATTCCAACTATTTTGATGGACCGCCCGTGAAAAACAAGTCAAGAGCTGGGTTAAAACCGCAAAATTTTGGTTATAGTCGTGGTCCTTTCACAACTGATCCATGACGTCATGGAACCTAAACCGATAGAGTAACCAATTTCGCTTGAATGAAATGGTTAAGACCAAAAAAGATTTTTGTTTTTAACCAATCTGTTTTGGTTACTCGCTTGAAATTGATTTATAATTGGAGAGTGTTAGTTTCGAATTTCACGAGAATTCTTTCACCACGATGTGGCTTCGTCAGATATCTAAAGGGTGTTTCAAATTGCGTGTTTTTTTCAAGAATACATAAAACACATGTTTTGCATTCATTTTCAAAAACTTTTTATTGGTAATTGAAGTATCACTTATGACATTCATATACGAAAAATAATATCTGTCAAATGGCCTCCTCTAGCAGCTCCATAGACGTCCACTCTTTTGTTAAAATTTTCAATGACATTTTGACATAGTTGAGGCTCTATCTCACTAATGACATAAATAATTTCATCCTTTAGTTCAGGAATCGATCATGGATTATTCTAATAGACCTGGCTTTTCATATTACCCCAAAGAAAATAGTCAATCGGTGTCAAATCACATGATCTTGTTAGCCAATCACCGTTTCTGGAGATTATTATTCGTCCAGGAAATTTTGTCTCAATAAATCAATTGTGTCATCTGCAAAGTGAGGTGTAGCGCCATCTTGTTGAAACCAAATGTCCCCTATATCAAAATTCAGTAATTCAGGACACAAAATTCGATTATCATCTGACGGTATCGATCACCATTGATAGTTACAGCTTTACCAGCTTCATTTTGTAGAAGTAAGGTCCATTTACAACACCTGACCATAATGCACACCAAAGAGTGACTCATTTAGGATGCATATGTTTCTCGAGAATAATTCGTGGATTTTCCTCACCCCAGATACGACAATTTTATTTTTTCATCAATCAATCAATCAACTGGTTGTCCATTGGTGAAATTGACAAATGAACGACGTTTTAAATGATCTAATGGCTTCAGTTTTTGTGTTATTTGAACCCTATCTGCCTTCAGAGCTAAATCGTTGTGTAAAATTCGCCATGTTATGGACCCACTAAGTCCAACTTGTTGTGAACGCCGTCTCATAGAAATTCCAGGCTCTTCAGCAACACTTTCACGAACCAAATCAATATTTTCCTGTGAACGACCGCTACGACTGTTATTTTCACTCTTTTGATCTTCCACCGAACCGGTCTCTTGAATTTTTTTAATAATTCGACCAATAGTGCTTTAAGATGGACGATTATGAAAAACATAAAACTCAAGTAATTTCCTGAAAACACATTCCACAGAACGCTGATTTTCATAAAATATTTCAACAATTTGAACGCGTTGTTGTATCGTGTACGAAGCCATTTTTATAAATTTCATACATCACACTTCTTAAATGTCAGAATACCCAGACGAATTCAGTGCGCCATCTATATTTCATTGATTCTTAAAAAAACGCGCAATTTGAACCACCCTCTACATTGTTCTGTAGACAGTACGAGGCCAAATCGTGTTGAAATAATTTTAATTTTAAAAAACATTCCGTGGAAGCTAATATTGTACAGTTATTATTTTTTGATCAAAATGAGGACCGAATCAATCAAGAAATAACATTTTTTAACTACACATAGTGGAATGTGTGAAATATTTATGGCCTATCGACTGACTTTATAAAAGTTAATGGGATCGTATCCATTCCAAAAATAGGAACTTATTATTTATTATCCAAGTGCGCCTGGAATTATTCGTGCTGACACAGAGTTTTCAAATTCCAATCAAGTATATTTAACTTATTGAATGAATCTCTGGAGAACAATGCCAGCCATCAATTTTCATGAGAATTTTGGCGCGCTTGACCCTCTTTCAGGGTGCTACCATATCATTTAGACTTCAAAATTTCAGTTGATAATGATCTTAGACAATTGCTCGGAGTCATTCATCAAGAATTCTTGGCCGAATAATACTCTTACCGGCCTGTCATCTGCCCATGTACACGAAAGTGGATAATTCATATTTATATATTTTTCGAAGGTTACCATTAAGACAATTTTGAACCACAGCAACTTTCTGAAGATGGAATCTTCTCGTGAAAACTCAAAAAAGCACATACAGAAACATATTTGTAGATTCTTCTGAATTTTTACATTGAATACTTTATCAGTATACTCGAAAGATGTTCGGGAGGAAAAACAAAAATAAAATTTGCTTGTAATCTAATCCAAAACACAGAACTGAGAAGAACATAAGTCTTCACGAAGCAGCCTTCATAACTATTCTAGTATCAAAAATCTTCACACTTCGTTTCACTTATAAACAATCGCACTCAGCAAGATGAGAATGAATTTATCTTGTGCAGCATACATAAATGGCTCGAAAGAATCTCCCAAAATACAACAGAAAGTTGGGGAATCTTATCAGGATTTTGCTGTGGTAAAAAATTAAAGTCTATTATTCATACCGTTTCTTCATTATGGTGAACAAACAAAGACCTTCATCTGAAAATTTTTGAGTCAGTCACGCTGTGTAAATAGAGAGGAGGCCGATTCGGTTTTCCGTACAGGATCTTCCAGCTCTTTATCGACCTCGTAATTTTGTTCCTCTTGCTTATTTTATAAGGCGGGAGGCCTGCGAGGGAATAATATTATAACAATCGGGTATGCCAGGATGGGTAAACATAATGTTTCGAACTCTGTTTGGATATAATTATCTTGTTATTATGTCAAATTGATATACTATGTTACAAACATTACAAATTATTTATTTCATTGGATTTTAAGTGAGAAGTATTATGAAATGTAAATCTATGAGTTATCTATGTTCTCTAATATAAGGAGCCCCTATAGCGTTCTTCGTCGAGGATCTGAAATATCATCGCTTGGAAGACCGGCCCTGGTCGAAAGATCCTCCAGCTCAGAGATCAAATGTAGGTGAAAATATTTACTGTTTCACGCTGGTTTTCATTTCACGAGATATCGGATTGAAATTTTGCACATTTATACTACAGATCGTTTGCCATCGACTAAGTCAAACTTCGACTTTTCAAATTTCCTATATGAACTCATGCTCATTTTTGCATTTTCGAATTATACGTTAAATTTTGGGAGAGTTATCGTCCAAACAAATTAAATGAAGAAAAACAGATCTCATCAAAAATTGTGTTTTTGTTTTTGACATCGGATCAATTGGAATGCTGGATTTATTAATTCTCAACTTATTAACAATTTTAATTATTAATTAATTAATTTAATTAATTAAGGTTTATTGGATTTTGCACTCATACTCTCTGATCATGTAGTAATTAGAAACGCAAATAATTTTAGAATTTGCCTTCTGATATTTTCGTGAAAGTCAGTCAAAAATCGAATGCTCCATCGAAATGTTGAAAGAATGTACCCTATAATCTTGTTGTTTAGTTGTAGATTAAAAAAAAATTCTTTCAGAGAATCAGAGAATAAGGGTACAAGATTTTATGTCCTCGCATGGAACTGAAACAAAGTACGTGTATCCTCTGGCTCATTGTCCAATTTCTAGTGAAAATAGATTTTGGTGATTTGTTATAATGGCAAAATTATTATAGCAAGCATTAAAATCAAACCGAAGTCAGAAACAAAATAAAAGTTTTTCGATTCAATTTTTTTTTCTTGATTTATTTTCCTCCTGGCAGAATTTCATTCAAAATTCAACGTAGAATTCAAATATTCAACAATTCACTTGATAAGTGAAAATCCAAAGTTACGTTCACTTCCGGTTATACCAGAAGTCATAGACAAACATTAATTACTTCAGTCGATGGTAAACAATCTGAAGTCAATGTCCAAAATTTCAATTCAATTCCTGTGACAACAGATATGATTTGTTGGTTGTATACATGAAGATTTAAAAATATTTCACTATTTATATGAATGCTATGAAATCACCCAATCAGTTGATAGTTGATAGTTGATAGTTGGTAAGGGGTTACGTTCCACTGCGACCTTAAGGTCTATTGTGCCCCCTTGTCAGAGCTGTTGTCGCAACCTACAGCTCGCCCTCCAGCTCAAGAGCTCTGATGAATTCTAATATCTGTGAGGGCTTCAAGGAGGCTAAGTTCTCATTCCTCCTATAATGCTCCTGTCCAAGGTATCTTTTGCGCAGGCTCATAATGGCGAGGCATTCTGTGATCAGGTGAACAGGGGTTTCCTCCTCCTCCCCACAAAATCTGCACTCGTCAGTTTCTGATAAGCCCATTCTCATCATGTGCTTCCTTAGGCGACAGTGTCCTGTGAGGAAACCAGTGAGGAGGCGTAACTTATTCTTACTGAGATCCAGATGATTTTTGGATCTAGCAATTTCAAAGTTCCGAAGGAACTTTTTAGAGTTTAGAGTGTTCCATTCCTGGAGAATTCCTCCACAGTGCCCCTCTTTCATTTCCTTCTTTCTCCAAAAACTCTTTCTTATAGGTACATTTGCCTATACCACAGAAAGGTTCTGGGCCAGTAGGTAGCGTTTGTGCTCCCTTTCTGGCTAGAGTGTTGGCCTCTTCATTTCCTTTGATTCCTGAGTGCCCAGGAACCCAGACTAAGGAGACCTTATTATTCTTGCCTACTTCATTGAGTTTCCTTCGGCACTCCCATATCAGCTTTGAGTCGATGACATGGGAGTTCAGTGCTTTAATAGCAGCCTGACTATCAGAATGGATCACTATGTCACACCCTTGATAGTTTCTTTCCAGGTTTATGTCTATGCATCTTTCGATAGCAAGTATTTCTGCCTGAAAAACACTCGAGTAGGAGCTTAGCGATAGTGTACATTTAGTTCTAGGCCCGTATACTCCAGCGCCGGTCCCCGTCGTGGTTTTAGAACCATCTGTATACCATTTAACGGTATTTGCTTTGAGTTTTTGGGTAGTGTATTCCTTTTCCCATTCTTCCCTTTTACATAGCATTGAGTCACCCAATCAGAGTAAACACATTAATTTAACCCTATAGATTTTCTGGACAGTCAGGACTCCGAATAGAAAATTTACTCTGTGTATTTCGAGCCAATGACCAAGAGTACAAATTGATTCAACGTCAAGTCAATTTTGTTGAGTTTTATCAGATTTCATAATATAACATGAAAAGATGAGAAAAATCGAAAACGGCCTTAAGAAGTTAGAATCAAACAAATGATTCGCCATTGTGTTGATGGTTTAGTTTTTCTTAGTATATGTAGGAGTATGTAGGTAACTTACCCTGTATATCCATCTCTATAAAAATCCTTTTATACTGATCGAAATAAAACAATTTGCAATTCATTCCGAAGCATCATCATCTCTCCTTCTTGAAGCACAATAAAATTCTCATTGTAGAACCTCTTCCCTTCATCTTTCCATGTAGTGCTAGGAGGTGTTATATCGACGTTACCCCCACTCCTCTTAAGTGCTCATCCGTGACGTTTTGGAGAAACGCCCTCTGCTTCGTTTTCTTGCACCCTGCAAACCTAATATCATCAAAGCGCAATATAAGCACATGTAGCCCCTAAGCATGTAATCCTCCTTTGTCTTCTCCGTCCTCTGCATCTATTTTCTTAGCACATGATACATCCGTTGTTTCATGAATGCAAATACAATACGCAAAGTTTATTGGGAGCTTTGATGAATCAGTTATGAAGTGTATGTCGCGAATGCTTGGCTCTGTGACTTTTATTGTCCTGAATAATAGAACAAAGGTTCAAATTACCATGTGAAGCAAGGCCGTCAACCATTTCATTCGTTGGTTATGGGAATTCTCAGACTTGTTCAAGAAAATCAATATATTTCTGATCAGTCTCATCTCCAAGTTTTCATACCTCTTAGTTTGTGTTCGGGTTTTGGTGAGATGATGAAGGATCATAGATGCTTCTATTTCGAAGAAATTGGCTCTGTAGATCTAATCCAAGATGCATAGAATATATTAGATATTGACAGTTTCCTACCCATTAAGATTTTGGATCCAAACGGGAAACTTGAATTTAAGAATATTTTTCTATTCCTCTATTTTATGATGCTAAGGTCGCTGAATGAAAATAAATTGAGCTATAATCTGATTGATTCGAAAAAACCTCCCTATGTATGTAGATATGAACGAACTAATAAAAAAAATACGTCGGTCCGCCGTCCGTCGTCCGGGGCTTTTCTCTGAAAGTAGTGAATCGTAATCCGTGAAACTTGGTAGAAACATCGGGTTTGTTTTGGTTCCAAATTCAGAACTGTTCGGGACGGTTCGAGTATGCGCGATTGCAACTTTTCAGATTGAAAACGGCAATTGCGCATACTCGAACCGTCACAAACAGTCCTGAATTGATTCTGAAGTCGGAACCAAAACAAAGCTTTTGTGTGTCGCTCGAGATTGATCCTCCAAGCTTACTAGCGGGATCGGTGTAGTCTAAGGGCTCAAAAGTGAGGGTTGGAAGGAAAAAATATTCCTCGAAAACTTACCACCGAATTTTCATGAAACTCTCAATGAAGATTATTGTTGCATAACTCAACCTGAAAATTTTCAGCCGGATGATTTCTGACTAGTGGTCTCTGAGTTATAAAGAAAAATGCTGCGAAATTCCAATAATCCCAAAAATGAATCATAGCATTCTGTTCTAAGATTGGAATTCAGTGGAATAATCGGTTAACTTTCCATCCAGAATCATATATCTAAAGGTAGATGAAAAGATTGATTACCAATTCATTATGTTCTAAGATTGGAATTCAGTGGAATAATCGGTTAACTTAATAATAATAATAATAAGCTTTATTTTGAATGATCTTCTACATATAACATCAAGCTACACCCAAACATCAAACAAAATAGCGTCAAATATTACATCTTTGAATATAAACACTTACTTCCTAGACAAAAAAAAATCGCTCCTATATAACCAAAACCAGAATTTACATATTGAAAAACTCCTTCAAGTTGTAGGGTTCTCTTTCTATAAGGAGTGTTTTTACCCCTTTGACAAATTTCTTACTGTTACTGATCTTTTTAATATCATTTGGAAGTCTATTAAAAAGTTTCATGCACATATATGAAGGATTTCTCTCCGTAAGAGTCAAACGGTGTGTTGGTAGGATGAAATCGAGAGTTCTTGTATTATAACACGATTTTACGGTGTTCCCTGTGAACCTCTCCTTGTTTCTACTTAGAAAAGTTAGGCAATCAAGTATATACAGACCAGAAACCGTCAGAATATTATTTTTTCTGAACAACCCTCTGCAAGATTGTTTAAAAGGTAACTTATAAATTATTCTCATGACTCGTTTTTGGACAACAAAAACATCCTCCAGGTTGTATTCCATTCCCCAAAACATGATCCCATACCTGAGAACTGATTCAAAATTAGCGTGATATAAAATTTTCAGGGTTTTTTCATTCATGTATCTACTGGTTGTTCTTATCGCAAAGTTAATTTTATTAAGTTTTTGTTTCACATAATCAGTGTGTACTCTCCATTTTAAAAAGTTGTCAATAAATAATCCTAAAAATTTTGAGTGCTCAGAAAATTGATGTTCTTCACCGTGTAATGTTATGTTGTTGGGCTTTTCTTTCCTATTTCTGTCTGTCCTGAATATTACAAAATTAGATTTCTTTGCATTCAATAGCAATTTATTCCTTGAGAACCATTCTTCTGCTCTAGTAAGAAAGTCTGTTGCGACTCTAATTAATTCATCTTTTTCACATGCACCTACCACTAAGTTAGTATCGTCCGCAAAATTCACCATACTCTCTAAAACATTTTCTATTATTCTACACAAGTCATTTAAATATATTATAAATAAAAGAGGTCCAATTACACTCCACTGGGCTATCCCAGTTTTGTTAACTAGCATAGCCGATTTCACAGTGCGACCATCTTTAGTTATTTTAACTCTTTGTGTTCTTTCAGATATATGTGATCGGAACCACTCATTAACTTTTCCCCTTATTCCATATATCTCAAGTTTCTGTAGTAAATATTCCTGATCGATTGAATCATATGCTTTAGATAAATCTAAGAACATTGCTAATACCATATGATTATTTTCTATTAGATCAATTATGCTTTTCGTAAGCTGAAAAATAGCTGTTTGCGTTGATCTGTTTTTTAAATAACCGTGTTGACTCTCCGCAAAGAAGTTGGTTTTATACAAGAACCCAATTACCCTTGAACACATTGCAAGCTCGAAGATTTTAGAGAAGCTTGATAACAAACAGATTGGCCTGTAATTTTCTATGAGTTTGTGGTCACCATTTTTGAATAATGGTTTTATTAATGCTCGCTTCAACTGTTGGGGAAATATGCCTTCTCTGAAAGAATTATTTATAATATAGGACAATATTCTACTTATACTTGTGATAGACATCTTAACTATACTAACTTTCCATCCAGAATCATATATCTAAAGGTAGATGAAAAGATTGATTACCAATTTTTCAACGTATATCGAGATTCGTGTTTTTGAAAAACCAATGATTCATGAATAATATATAAGTTTTATTTAAGATATTTATGGTATTGGGTTAATTGACTGAGAAAATAATAAGCGCTTGTGTAAAATTTGCAGCGTTTTTTCAAAACGAAAACTCAGTTCCGACACTGTTCAACACGAACCATAGAATACCTTTCTTCCATGCATATAAAACGACTCCGTTCGAAATTATGTTAACGCAACTCACGTCCAGTTCTCCAGTTAAATATTCTGCCGCCAGTTCTATTCATTTTTCGACTTTCTCCACGGATAGAATGATCCGAGCGAAATGTGTTTCAAACACAAATATCAACCTCCGGCAAGATTTAAATTCAGGAAAGAATACGCTTGCAATATATTTCCACCGTGAAACATTAAATTTTTTTTCTATTTCCCAAGGGAGGATACGAATGCCACACCACCCTCATATAAGTCTAAACACCGGGCTTCGTGCTCTGATTTTCGCCCTTCGAAGGGTTGGAACCCTGGCTCGGCTTTCATTCTGCCTTACGAGCTGAACCGCAAGAGAGAATGCAGATTTAAGGGCGAAACACGCGGAATATAAAAGAGTGGAGTAGATTGTGCTTTGTGAAACCTTCGAGTATTCAACTACCAACAAAAACAACGTGGTTCAGAGAAATGAAGCTGAAACAATCGGCCAAAAGGTGGCGGTACCTAGTACCTACTCAGCGAACTATTATCTGCCGCCTGTGGGAGGGGTTGGGCAGTTTTTCTCATGAATCTCTAATAATGACGGCTATGCTCAGGTATTTTCACATATTTTATTTCGATTTCAAAATTTCACTATCAAATGCGTGACAGAACAGTTCAACTTACTTTCATCTTGATCACTTGAATATTTCCTGATATAAATATAAGGAAAGTTTAAATAACCATAACTACGAAACCATAAGGCCGATTTGGCTCATAACCGATCTCGAACTGCAGATTCTAATGCACGACCCACCCTGACAGTTTCAAGTTGCTAGGTCTGTTTGACAGTTATCTTGAACTCAGCCCGACGGAAATAAACGATTTGGACACCGGATTGTCATCAGTAAGTCCAACCCAGTCTTTCGAGACTTTTTTCAGCTCGAATCAGAAAATTTCTACTACTACTATGAAACGACATTCACCAGAACATGCGCGCAAAAACTGTACAGCTTTTCACCTTGTTCGAATTAATAAATTGCGGAATAAGTCGATAGAAGCGATGGAAATGTTCAGAAAATATCGAGAAGAAATAATTACTGATGTTATAAGGCTCAAAGAAATCAAGGAAATTTTCCAGAAGACAATATCAAGCGAATGGAATTGTGGGAAATAATGACGGAAAAAGAGAATGAAGATTGTTATGTCTAAAAAAATCTCATTCAGTGATGAGTCATTATTGTCCTTGTATAAGACATAAGACCCATCAAAAGTAAAGAAAGTATTGTTCTTGGACGAATAAGTATCGGAGTATATCCCCGTGAGTACCCCCAGTATCCTCAAAATAATGTTAGGATAGGAATACACTGCGAAATCATTTGTCGATGTTATCTTAACGCTGCCTAATATCTGAAGATTTTAGATAATCAGATTATTTCGACAATTCGACAGTTATACCAATTGATTTCGATGATATATGGTTTCAACAGGATGGCTGTCCAAGACACATTGCACACAATACTCAGAACTACTTTTTCGGACCGTGTCATTTTTGCAGATGACACGATGAAATGAATCTCTACATAACCAGATTTATCTCTCAATCATTTTTTCAATGGGAATATCTGAAAAAATTTAATTTGTGGGCGATAAATTGATAGAGCAATGAATTAATTGAGACTGACAATAATCCAACTTTTTGCCAGAAAAGCAACTATTCTGAATCAGCTCAGAGATATGGGATTATCTCTTTATAATGGATTTGGCCAAGATGGATTATTTGAACTTTCAATTCCAACTTTTCGATGTTCGATTTCGCATTAGTATTTGCTTGCGTTTTCCAATTCCATACTTTCGTTGAATTCATTGTATGTTCAAACCAGTTAGGTCTAGAAACATCCTAAATAGTCATTTTACCGAGAAAATTATTGTGTCATTTATTGTAGCAAATAAATCCCTCGCACACAATGGAATAAAGTTGTCGTATTCATTTATTATCAACCCATATGGTCTAACACATCTGACGGTCAAGTAATGAATGCGACTAAGTAGATCTCTGAGCATGCAATGGACTCAGACTGCTGAGTCCTGAGCATCTCCACTCTGAAATTGAAAGAGAACAGTCATCTATTCGATATTGCATCGCGCTGAGGTTTCGATTCTTCCACTGCTCCATTAGATCCTGACCCTCGTTTAGATTGACGTTAAATTTTGTATCTTCCGACAGTCATTACCAGAACTGTTATCACTAACATTGTTGACTGCTTTTGAATCATTCAGTACGTGAATTGACAAACGTTTATCATCATTCCATTTCAAAGTGGTGTTTACACCAAAAATTCAACTCGGCTCCAAATGTCATAATTCAAAGAATCAAAGTTTACAAACCCAAAAAACTAACTATCTTAATCAAACATAATTCAATTTCATTAGACATATACAAACTGAAATGTCAATTTCCTCGTGCATTCATTCATGAGAATCCATCACAATAAATCTGATCAATTGCTTCAAAAACTTTGATTTCAAGTGAAAAATTATTGAAATTATCATTCGTAGATAAAATTCGATTTCATCTTCGTATTTTGCAATTTTCAATTGATGAATACCATTGATGGTGAAGGCCTTCATTATTTTGAATATAAAGCGAGGACTTTTGGAGGCCAGAGTTTCTTTCAAAAAAGTTTTGGGGTGCAAAACATGGTGAGAATGCGAAATTTTGCCACTTTTTCATATCCTTAAATGTCTAGGACAATAAAAACTGAAATAGGGGTGAAAATGGAAAAATAAATAACATTGTGCATTGTCGAAAATTTAATAACATGCCAAATAATATATTTAAAAAACTAATCACTGACGCCTGCAGGGTGGCACCCAGTTTTCTCCAATCGACCGAAATCAGCTCGTGATTCTGAGAGAGTGAATAATCTCTAAGAAATACTGTAATGTTACAAAAAGAATTCACATCGATTTGCTTTCACTCGAATATACCACGAAGAAATCTTCATATCAGAAAAAAACATTGAAAGTTTTTGAAGAAACGTATTCGACATTTATAATTCAGATAAAAAGATGATTTCACTTCGTTTACGATGGCAAATAAAAAACGTATTAACATCTTACCCCTGAATAGATTGAAAAAACCATTTTGTATACACCCTCGAGTACACGTTCTTAAAAACAGATGAAACTGTCCAATTTCGTTTCCTCAAGAGTAAATATCTCTCGAAAGCGGTAAAAAACACTTTCGAAGCAAATTGAATCGCATTTTTCCGTATTCTGGCGAGACAACCTAATAATGTGTAAGCATCTCGAGTACCCTCTGATTTACACCTCCTTATATATGCCGCGGAAAATGAAAATGAACGACACAGTATTTTGTGCGAATTCGCAGGGGAGGTAAGATGAAATAATATTCCACATTTTTTCTCATCAGCGATACATTTCATATACTCTTCACCACCAGGCTAAGTTGAAGATTTGTTTCCTAGGGGATGCGATAAAATTTTCCCCTTCACACACATTTTCAAATCTAGCTCCACATTCATTTTCACACCAAATATACAGGGTGACGTGACGTCAATAATTTTTTTTCTAAGTTCCTCACACCTGGGGTTGTCCAAAAATACCCCATGTATGTTAGTGCTCTTCTAGAATTATTTTTATATGGGAGGAATATCGGCTCCGTCACCATTTTGAAGAATAGAAAATAATTCAGTTCATTCAGAAGATATTTTCCTAGTGATCTCGGAATTGATAAATTATAGAAAATGAAAATGAGCAAGGCAGAGGAGGTAAAAAAGAAATGATATTACTAGTTTTTCTCGTCAGCGATAAATTTCACTTACCTCTCGCGAACAGAATAATTCGAAAATTATTTTCTGCAGGAGCAATTTGAAATGATCCTCACAAACATTTATAAATCTGTTCGTTCATTATTTAACAACTCATCCAGCCTTGCTGAATTTATGAATGCAAAGAAAGCACTGATAGAGTTCCAGAGAGCATTGATTAATTCAAAATTCCATAAAAAGGTCTGTGAAAATTTTATCCTTAATGAAAAACATTCAGGTTTCCTTAGGAAATATCGACTATAATTTATAATGTGGCATGTTCGTTGTCATCATCTTGATGAGATCTAATTACCCCTAGTGAATTTTAAGTAATTTTTTCCACATTCCAGTGCATCAAATTTCGAAAAAGTAGTGTGGTTCATTTAAGTCTCCTATTGTTCCAAGTATAATATTAATCAAATTCGTAATGGAATCCCAAGATGAATGATTAAAATTTCCGAGTTTTCATGACTATCTTTCCGTTATGTTCTTACCGGTCAGCTATCATAGCATTGCTCAATCGAACTGTTTCAGATTATACAAGCTGTTCCTAAATTGGAGGTATAAACGAACAGGGAAGATTCCTTGCGCAATTTCAGAAAAAAAAAGTCCCATAAGCATAGGGCCGGGCCGCACAAGATATTAAACTGAAAATTGGCACAGATATTACATTTAAGAATTACCAGAATGTGATATACCAATTTTGATTTTGATTTTTTTTCCCTGTCATCATCCACAACCTTTTTTTGTGAGCCACAGTTATTTTAAAAATTTTAAAAAAAAACTTTATTACTTGGGAGGACAATGGCGCATTCGCCATTTTGCACAATTTCGTTTCCGTCCTTAATTTAGATATCATACTGATAATTTAATTCAATATATGCAAATTATGGCTTATTCTATATAAAAAACATGGAGTACCACTTTCTTGCAGAAGATTGTAAGATGTAAACTGTCTGAAATTACTCTCAAACATACAGGGTGATTCCGGAGAAGACCGTCAGATTTTGGGATAAGTTTACACTAATCATGTCAGTCTCGAAACAATGTTCGGTTGATTGAGGATCCCTTTCGAGAATATACAGGGTGATTCGTCCGATTCGACCTATATTACTTTTATCGATAACTTTTGTATGGCTTATTCGATTTTAATGAAATTTTCAGCGAAGTACAATATTGATGAGCACATTAATTTCAAAATTTTCTTCAAAATTTGTGGTTGCTATTGTGATAACTCCAGATGAATAATGCAGGTTGAAAAAACACCCTGTACATCGCGTTTCGAAAACTACGCTTTCTGTGTACGATTCTACTATAATTACACATTATTTGAGAGTTTCTAATTTTTTTGGCACACTTCTAGTTTTCCGAGAAAAAAAAGGTAATGTCGGAATTTCGCTCCAATCGATTCTACTTTTATTGATAACTTTGGCACGGCTCATCCAATTTTGATGAAATTTGGAGTGTAGATCAATCTGAATAGGTTCATTCAATAATAGCAACAATCGCTCGAAATACAGAGTTGCATTTGTGATAATTTAAGAATTTCAGATCAATTGTGCAGTTGATGATAAACACCCTGTACATTGCTTGTCGAAAAATTTTATTCGTTTCAGATCCTAACATGATATGTCATTATTGAGAGATTTTTGATTCCTTCGGCACACCTCCGGTTTTCCTAGAAAACATTCTGGAAGAAGAGCATAATCGAAATTTGGCTCACAAACAGGGAGAGTATTCTGCAATAGGTAAGAAAGCTGTATTGTCCAAGGATGCAAAGTTGTTTGTCACTTCTAAAATATTCTGTTCAAACTCGAAATTTATTTTTAATTGGTCATTTTCTGTATAAAATCACCTCATTCAGAAAATTACCTACTTTAATTTTTTTGCAAACCTCCAGTTTTCATTAAAAAGGTTATTTCTATGAAGCAGTAACGTTATATGATTTCGTTCAATAATGTCGATTGGAAATTAAAAGTGGGACTCAAATATGTATTCGAAAAATAGGAAACCATTTCAAAAAGTCTACTTGTCATTTGTTTCGTATGCTCAATATTTGTTTTCATTAGTGTAGATGTTTGGTTTATGTGCATATGAAGTAATATTCTGAATTGAGTGATTCCATACAGAATATGAGGAGTCAAATATGAACTGCTTTGCATCCTTGAAATATACATCTTTACTACCTAGTGCAAAATATTCTCACTGCTTTTGCGCCAAATTTAGATTATGCTCTTCTTTACATTTTTTCTCGGAAAACCAGAGGTGTTCCAAAGAAATTAAAAACCTTTGAATATATTATTGTAGAATCTAAAACGAATATGAAAGTTTTGGAAAAGCAATGTACAGGGTGTTTTTTTTTTCAACTGCACAATTGATCTGATATTCTGAAATTATCACAGTTTCAACCCTATATTCTGAGGAATTGTTGCAATTATTGAATGTACTTATACAGGTGGTCCTACGAAGCAAATTTCATCAAAGTTGGATGAGCCATACCAAAGTTATTAATAAAAGTAGAATCGATTGGAGCGAAATTTCGACATTGTCTTTTTTTGATGAAAATTTCTCGGAAAACTCGAAGTGTGCCAAAAAAATAGAAACTCTCAAATAATGACTTATTATAGTAGAATGGTGAACAGATGGTGTAGTTTCGGGAATGCGATGTACAGGGTTTTTTTTCAACCTGCACGATTGTTCTGGAATTATCAAAATAAAAACCGCATATTTTGAAAAAAAAATTGGGAATTAATGAATTTACCCATCAATATTGTACTTCGCTGAAAATGTCATCAAAATCGAATGAGCCATACCAAAGTTATCAATGAAAGTAGAATCGGTCGAATCGGACAAATCACCCTGTATATTCTCAACATAAACCAAACATTGTTTCGAGACTGTCTTGACTAGTGTAAGCTTATCCTAAAATCTGACAGTCTCCTCCGGAATCACCCTGTATAACCGAGCTCGCAGGTTGAAGTATTTACCTGAAAATTCGACTTCACGACATGATTTTGTGTGCTCATCCACAGCGAACGTAATAAAAGAAACGTTTCAAATATGAATAAAATACCGATTCTGAAGAAAACGTGGAAATTATCTTCTTCACAAACAATCTCAAATCTGCAAGATACATTCATTATTCACAGACTTATCTATTCTTCCTGAATTCACGATCGAGATGAAATGGCAACTGAAATTTCGGAAGACATTAATTAGTACGAAGTTCCATAAAGAGCCCAGTAAAATTCATTCTGTAAAATGAAAAGAATTCCTGAAGTTGTTCAGAAAATTTCGACTCGAATTTAAAATGTAGAAAGTTGCATGTTTGAATTTTAATAAGACGAATTACTCGCACAAAAGTCTTCCATCATTTCAGTACATTAGACCTTCAAAGAGGTGAGGTATTCAAGCATTTGTGCCTCCATATAATATTAATTGAACTCATAAGAAAATCGTCAACTCGAATAATTCAAACATCGTTGTTATCTCTGAGTAGCTTTCATTCAAGAACTTGCCAATTATAATTATGATTTTCGGTGAAATCCCTCACATTCTTTTTCATTTTCAGGTTTTCAGGCACAAAACACTTCTACTATATGAAATTTTTTTTGTTTCCTTTAGCTCATTAGCTTCAAATTATTACTGACTAATGAGGGATAGTTGGGTGGATTTTAGCCATCCACGAATTCGTGAATGGGTAAAATCCACCGAATAATTCCGAAGTTTACCCATTCAAAATTTTATTTTCACAATATTTCCAAAATTACAGATTAGATCGAATTGAAATCCAGTACACCATCGAAAAATGACAGTTCGAAGGTCCATACAGAATTGAATGAGGAAAATATGATAACAAGATCACAGAATATTGAATATTTCAGAAAAAAATTTTTTGTTTCAAATTCATTAATGACACGATCATCACGAAATTTCGCACAAGGTTGTCCTCCAGTATCTTCAAACTAGCTGCGAAGTTTCATCATGATCGAATCAATATTTCTTGAGCTATACCGAAAACAACAACGATATCGAGAAAAAAAACACAATAACAACAATATCTCCGAAACTGATAGCTGTATCGGATTGAAATTTGGTGTACTGCTGTGAGCTATGAAGTTCAAGACATAGGCAGAATTTTTTCTGCATAGAATCAATATTTTCTGGAAAAAAATATTCTTTCAGAAAAAAATTTTGTAAATTTTTTTTTTCAATTGAATGACCATTCGATCTCGACGAAATTCTGCCTGAAGTTGCGCGTCTTTGTGCTCCAACTAACTGCCAAGTTTCAATCCAGTCGCTCTAGTGATTCCTGAAATATGAGAGAAAAAACCTCAAAATTTCAGATGGATTCAACTCCGAAGCTATTAGGCCGATTTGGCCCACTAACGAACTCAACTGCGGCGTTCCGACGCACGGACTACTCTAAGGCTGGTCGACCACTGCACGCGCTTTCGAGAGGCGCGATAGGAGCGTAAATGAACGAACAGATTCAAATGAATGGAACTCTAGGTACCCTCGTCGACTGGCAGCGAGTTCATACTGGCGTTCTCGAGAGAATTCGAGCGGCGCAATCGTATCTCGATCAGTCTGGATCTGCCGCGTCTATACGCGCGAGATCCAGGAGCTATCCGTCGGCAAATGGAATATATGGTTTGTGAACGGAATATTTGTTGAAGCTCGTTTTTTATTGTTGGTGAATTTTAGATGGATCAGATTGAAAGGTTAATGAATGTTGTCTTTTTTTCTTATATTAAACTCACACCCTGAAGTTTTATAGGTGTAGTAGTCTACCTGAAATTGGACTCTTTGGCAATAATCGGCTGTATAGCATTCCAAATATAATTAATCCAGCGTGTTTCGCCATTATCTCGGTTTCATAGCTCTTATTTTCTCAATATCTATTATCAATTTGTTTTTTAGGTCGTGACAAATTTTATTTCGAATATTTTTCTATATGCTCAAGTGTTTTTGGTCCATACGTACTGTAATGATTCAAATACGTTCCAATCAATCTCATATGCAGAACGATCCTTTCGATCACAAAAAAAAAACATAGGTTTTTCTTTATCATACGCTACGGATTTTTACTAGTGAACTGATTTCTAAAATACGCATGCACTTCTGCAAAGTTTTGAGAATTTCTGAATATTTGTGTCACCATAAGTAAGTTCCACATCCTTTGTTTCCGAAGTTCCCAGGTCATCAAAATTGACACTTCAACTTCCATTGCAGTATTATAAATGAGTATACGATAATAATCTGTTTGGCGGTCTTCTGGCAACTCAGTTAAACTATGCCGCCTACATATGTGAAGTTTTGAAGGGTTTTCTGATTCATTATCAAGATGGTGAATTTTTCGCGATAATTTCTTTTCATCTAAATTTGAATCTACCTTAGCTCGAAAATTTTCCCCATTCCGTAGCTAACATACGCCTGATCAGGTAAGATTTATCCAAGAAATTATTGATTAATATTCTAAATCCATCCCAAATCACAATTTCTTCAATGAACACGGAAATCCGAAGTACAAATCCCCTGCTACGCGAGAACGAGAACGAACCGAAACCTCGCGAACTATTTGCCAGTGGACGACCCCGAAGCCGGAGACAGCTCGGTCGTAAAAGCTCATCGGCGCTCGTAAAACGCGTAGCTCATAAAAGCCCCAAATCTCTTCCAGTAGACGGCCAGGCTAAAAGTTCCGCGTTACTAGCTTACTCCGTTCTACAGTAATTGTGTCCACGGCCGACCGGACAGAATCGATTTTGACACCAGATTCGTCATCAGTGAGTCCAACCAAGTCGTTTGAGACCATTTTCGGCTCAAAATTCGAAAACTACAGACATTTGGACGAAATGATAGCTCGAGATTCCCCTAGAACATGCGCGCAAAAACGAGGAATACTACAAATGCATTCCAATTCATTATTCGCACAGTTTCATTTCTTAATTCTTCTAAAGTAATACAGAAAACACGGAGTCGCTTCTTAAGAAGTCACAGCCAAGTTCGTGAATATCTTGATTCACCTAATTCTTCAGCCTGACAAGCTTAATTATGAGAACAGAGAAACAAAAATAAAGGAAACGCGAAGTTTGGGAACAATAATTTCTCTTCCTCCATCAATTTCTTTGTTGAATCTCATTCAATTTTTCACCCGTGAATATAACTTTATCTTTCGGCTTAGTTACTAAATTGTTTTTGTTTGGAGGGTGAGAAGTTCCCGGATAATAATGAGGTTGAATATTTTTTGGGCAAGGAATTGCAGATGTAATTACAATTCCATTATTATCTGTTTCGGAGGATGATTTTTTTTTATACCTCATTAAATTTTCTCGTTATGAAAAAAATGATAGAATTCAGGTATTATTTTTACGAGATCTAAAATGGTCCTGAACAATTCGGGTTAACCCCCTCATGAATAATGTCCGGCTGTTCGTCCTGCCATCCTTATGTATTCTGAATTTCAGAGAAAAGAACCCAGGGACTCAAAATTCTAGGCGTAGGTTTGAACCCCGAGTTTCACGGTTAAGTAAGTCTTCAATGAGCACAATCAGTTGAACGGTTTCAGAGTAATACCCATTTGACATTTCCAGATTGGTTCTCCAATATCTCAAGAAGTACTAAGTTCGAGGTTAAGAAATAAGTTGGAAATACCCACGCGCAACTTCATTCAAAGTTTTGTGAGAACTACTTGCTAGAGAATCCAAAAAAAATTGGAAAATTCTCGAGATTTTTGTTGAAAAAATTATTTGTAAATTTGAGACTGTTTTCAATGTTTCGAGATCACATAACGAAAATTTTTGGGAATTTTATCGGTACATAATAAAAAAAGGATTCGAGAAATTTATGAATTTTTCTGAAGAAACATTTTCGTTGGACTCAGATTTTAATTAGATTTACCACAAACTTCGATATTAACATTTAACCATAGTACTCCAAATTTCAGTTCGACTCGACATTTATTTCTGAAGATTGGAAAACTATGCTATGTTAAATTTCTTGGCTATGTGAAATTCTGAGATTAATTCCACAATATTTTCGAAAAAACTGGGGTTTTTGAAATAAGGCTCCATTGTTGATAGGACAATATTAACACGTAATTTGATGCGAAACTTCGTGAGAATCGTACGGATAGAAAATTTTAAAACAATTCTCCAGATTTTGGTAGGAAAAATTGTATTATCGAGCAATATTCATGAAAATAAGGCAGAACAAATTTTAAAGTCAATATTCAATAACAATTTCAAATCAAAGTTTGGTCGGTACCTTTCATTGTTGTTTGCCAACTTACTCAATATCTTCTTATCTTATCATGATGACACTTGGTCCAAATTGGCAAATGCACAAATTTGTTCAAGATTTCCTGTTGATCGTTCCATTAGAAAAATTCAAAATTTTGTTTTCAAGTACACTATAAATGTATAATAGTATGATTCTGACGAATTTTGCATGAACTTACAGGCCTTCAATCCTCGACCAAAAGTACTAAAATTCAATCCATAGATCTGTATTTTTGGAAGCATTAGAAAATCAAAATTGTGAAAGGTCATCTCTTCTCTGTCTATTCAATGCGTTCGTAATTAACTCCAATCCTTCTCTGCAAGTATGGAGAGCCTTCAAATTGTTCTTCCACAAAGTTTACGGTCAGTCTTTGAACTGACCGATAGTGAACACAATAACTTCTGAAAGAAAAGACTTAGATATTTGTAGAGTAGCTTTGAGGCTTTTTCACGAAGATAAAATCCGTGAATGGGTAAAATCCGCCCAATGATTGAAATATTTATTCCCACAATTACAATCTTCCGATTTTTCATCACTCCTTCATCTATGAATATTTCTAGTATTCCGCCTTTAACAAGTGGATCCAGCGAGAAATATTATTGAGGAATAAATTATTTTGGATTTCTATTTCGCTCCAGGATTTTCTCGAGGATAATTGGAAACGATGCTCCATCCAAATTTCCCCATGTGAGTTCCATTGTTGTCATTATGGATATAAGACCGAAAACCGTGTATAAAGGAAGCCTAGGGATTCGGAGAGGTTCTCATGTTAGACAATAGGCTCACTTAACGTTCGCCATGAATTTATAACAATGTGGGTGTTTGGGAAGGATTTCGGAGATATTTCCGCCATATTGGTTCAAGAGCGGTTTATCATCAAGAATGTGCGTATCCAGCTTGTATGCATGCCCTTGCGTGGATTCGTCGAAAAGAAAGGAGAGTTAAGCACTAGGTGCTTGAAGGCATGCCTGCAGTCGTATCCCAGAGCGCTAAGGGCTCTTTGATGCTTGTTTTTGTTGTTGAATTCACAAACGAAACAGATTATCAGGTTATGTCCTCTGGGAATTAGCTTCGAAAAATAAATTTAGCCTCCAGTTGACCTTTGTGGAACTACTTCTTTATATTATTGAAGAAAGAGCGGAGATTATTATAAAATCAGTCGATAGGCTTTGGAATGAGGCTATCAAGTTCTTGTCACTTGATCACTGGGTCAGATTGGCACTTGTCAAATATTGTCGAGGTCAAAATATTTCGGTGAGACATTGTCAATTTCTACACGTTTATATCAATGACTCCATGGTTTGGTTAAGTAACTTACGCAGTTACTAGGATCTCTACAACAACGACGTCGTGGAGTTATCTGACAGGAAAATAAAAGTATTCTTACATTTCTCAATATAGTAAAGTGAAAAGAATCAAACTTCCATGGCCTGCCGACCAACTTCATAAAAGTTAATGATAAATTAATTATTATCAGATATGACGGATGACGAATATTTTTCACGCTGGTTTTGTTGATGAGCTTGAAAATGCATAGAATAGATAGTGCGGACCCTCTTCAAAATATCATAGGTCTACGGAAGGCGGAGTTGTCATTTCGAGAAATCGCTAACCTTACTGACAGACATCCAACTACTGTTATGAGATGGTGTCAAGCGTGGTTTGATAATGCCCAAAATCAAAGAAGAGGAGGCAACGGAAGTTGAGAGGGCACAAGTGAAGTTCAGGATCGACGTCTTAGGATTATGGCCATTAGAGACCGATTTGCGATGACCTAATCTTCGGCTGATAAGTGGTTAGGAGAACAAGGCCATCCTGTAACTGTCCGAACGCTTTACCGCCGTATAAAGTCTTTTGGACTGCAGCATTATCGACCCCATCTTGTGTTACCTCTCATGGCTGAGCATCGCCAGCAACTATTACAGTGGTGCAGAGAACGACAACATTGGAATGTGGAATGGCATCAGGTCGTCTTTTCTGATGAATCTCGATTCTCTTTAACTGTTATGTTGGCCGAAGAAGGGTTAGACGACTTCGGGGAGACAGACGTGATACTAAGTTTGATATTGAGCGTCATGTACAGCGGACAGTTATGGTATGGGGTGCTATTGCACATGCAAGTGGGTCACCTTTAGTCTTTGTTCGAGGTAACATGACAGCGCTGAGTTACCTTCAAGAAATAGTGGTACCATATGTTCTCCCTGACCTTAATCGGCTCGAGAATCCAATATTTCAGCAAGATAATGCTCGACTTCATGTTGATAAAGTTAGTTCAAACTTTTTTGAAGCGAAACATCTTAATCTTTTGCCATGGCTGCCCAGATCCCCCGATCTTTCTGTGTTTGGGACATCATGGGTAGAAGGCTTGGGAATTTACTCTAGCCCCCACGGACTTTGGCGTTTCTTGGACATGAAGTACAGGTAGCTTTGGATATTATGAAATTAAATTAACTCCTGAATGTATCCCTATTCGTTAATCTGGTGGTAATGATGCAACCTCTTACTCCCTATCTATTTATTTCAACTCTACAATTAAAATTGCTATTTACAAACACAAATTTAGGTACAATGAATCTGAGATCCGGGATTCGAAGAAGCACTTATCTTGAAAGTAAGGATCCGGTGGTATGATCCTCCAAAATACAGGTATTATGAAGGTAGTCCAGTTTTAAGAGATTCCATCCAGAATAAAGTCCAGGATTAAGATATTCCAGTAATAATCAGCTTCGGTATTAAGATAGTCCAGTAATGATTGCTCCCAGTTCCAAGACGATCCAGTTAAACTTTGGGTCCGGTAGTAGGATATTCAAATGGGCATTAGTCCCAGTAAAAAGATAATCCAGTAGTCGGTAGCTCGGTATAAAGATGGTTAAGTGGGCGACAGCCCCGGTACAAAGATGATTTAGTGAGCAGTAGCCCCGGTACAAAGACGCCTTTTGAATAGACGTCTTATAAGAAACAATAAAACTTCAAAATTCAACGATTTTAATGGATTACGAAGTTCGTTTATTCGTTAAACTCTAGCAAGGTGTTTACTCTCCAAATTCTTATGCACGAAAAAGGAAGAACTTTCCATCGGCTAGACCGAATTAGGGTCACGCATGCGAAACACACACTCAACTGTCAAAGCGAAGTGCGTTTTCCAGCGACCGATCGTATAATCTCAGTAAGGCGTTTTTGCTTGAGATCGGAATTGAAATTAATAGTATGACGTATTTTCGCGATGGAAACTGAAATCGGCAGTGGAGCGTTTTGTAACGTTACAATTATTACGCAATACGAAATAGACCATCTTCTTGCATCAATGTCAAGACGTGTTGGGCAGTGTATAGATAACCACGGTGGACAAACGCATTATTAACAAATTCAATTAAAATAATTGTAAACCTTTCGTTTCTGTTCACAAAATATGAATCATTTACTCCTTTCCATATTATCTATGTTTCATCAGAAAAAATTTTGAATTTAAACAGCTCCTTCTGGGTGTTGCAGTTTTTTTTGTCAGTTAGTATACTATCCAATAAAATTCATGAGTGATATTCATCGAGCGTTCCGTATTCACCTTTTTCTGACATAGAAATCACTCCTTGTGCTCATGTAATTTTTTTTACAATAAATCCTATATTGCTTGTTCTTATGCATGACTTTGAATAAAAAGTTAGATACAGGTGAATTCTGAAGAGAATATGTCATAGTTGAAATAAATTCAATTCGGAATGTCTATGAATGCATTCGAAACAGAATTTTTTAACAGCCTATATCTTTTAACCAATGTTCAACTTCAAGACTCATCCTGTATTTGGTTCAAGAATCAAACTGAACCTATTTTGGAGAAGAATTTAAAAAAAACATAAGTTTTCCAGAAATCTCTGAAATAAAACAGTATTCAGTACACTTATAAATCTTAAAACCTACAAATAATCAATTGAGTTCAGAAACACCCAACATTCTTTACACTGACAGCAGATCTCTCAGAAAAAGCCTTATTTGAAATGCATTTCCTATTTTAAATTCGAAATTTATATTCGAGAAATATTTTCTAGGATTATTAATTTTTCACAAGACATCTTCTGAAGACGTTAACTGAATATCAACTTGTCCTTCACCCCACTGGAATGATATTTATCCATACGTTCATCCTCATTGTCATTCTGGAAAATCTTCTTGGATTCAACATTTAATTAGTTAAGCACCACATATAGTTACATACGAAGCAGTTCAGATCGTACAGAGAAAGGCTATGGGTGTCATGGATAAAACATGTATGCTTTCTGTGATGGATTGTGGTGTGTGTCCTAGGATTGTTTATGTCAGCTCGGCATTTTACCCCTTTATGATTAATCGTTGCAACACTATAACATGAAGCCAGGAACTCTTTGTGGATTATGATATATTTATGAACCATGATAACTTGTCAGACTTGTATATTATGTTTGCGGCGAAAAACAGAATGGGGTATGTTCCTTCAGGGATCACTAGAGTTTCATAGCTTGAACCGAAGGAGTATTATAGGGATTATTCCACTTGAATATTTTCGACTGAGGAGATGCCATGGTAACGATCTGTTTACTAGTGGCTTAAAATTGGTGATTGATGTGATATGTTAGAAGTAAATATCGGATCGAATTTTCTTCAAAAACTGGGGAGCGGGAATTTAAGGACAAATTCGACATGATAAGGTTCGCGTTATTTATAAATATCGGTAAAAGATGCCTTAGCTCCTCAAACAAGATAATTCCTTCCAAATATAGGGTTTTGTTAAGATTATCTCAGATTGGCTGAAATTTAAGTTGGGATTCCTCATTTCATGTTTATAGCACAGAATAGAGAAGTGTCAAATTTATATAGGATATGTTCCGCAAATCAACTTGGTTATTTCGGTTGCCTGTTTTCTATTCCGTAAACATGAAATATTCGGTTGGTTCCTGAGAAAAAATTAATTACGGAATTTGATTGATGAAAAAACGTTCTTTCTGTCACCAGAACGACAGTCAATGTTCTAAGGTAACGTATCCATAGCATAGAACAATCTTTATTTACTTTAAGATCCATAGAACATAGAAGAGACAACAATCAACAATAGAAAAATTACGAGGTATGGTCTATGGATCATAAGGTAAATAAAGATTGTTCTATGCTATGGATATGTTACCATAAAAGATTGATTGTCGTTCTGGTGCATAGATTGAAGTCTATGTTCTTGTGACAGAAATATTCCTTTCATCAATCAAATTCCGTAATTGACCTTTTTTTCAGGAACCAATCGAATATTTTATATTTCCAGAATTGAAAACCGGCAACCGAAATAACCAAGTTGATTTGCGGAACATATCCTTTATAAACTTGACACTATTAACATGAAATCAGGCATCCCATCATAAATTTCAGCCTAACAAAAACCTATATTTGGAAGTAATTATCTTGTTTGAGGAGCCGAGGCATCTTTTACAGATATTTATAAATAACGCGAACTTTATCATGTCGAACTTGTCCTGAAATTTCCGTTCCCCAGTAATAGTAAATTTGTGAAAAAAATTGTGGGTTGGCAACTTGGGCCGAAGTCGGCTATTGGTGATTGATGTGATATGTAAGAAGTAAATATCGGAACGAATTGAAATTTGAAATGTTGTTGTTAAATACTGACTCAAAGGTTTGTGCCAAATTCAATTAGAGTCTAATGAATACTTTCGAGTAAAAAAATGAATTCTGCAACGACATTCAGGAACAGTTCGAATAACTGAGATTTCTTAAAACTGAATTCACTCGGAATATCGCAGTGAGTTGCGCGTTGGTATTCCGAAACTTTCGACAAAGTTTCAATCTGATCGAATCAGTTCTTCAAAATTTCAAATGGGCTCCACTCCCAAATTATCGCAACGATTCCATCCATTAGGGAACTCAACCGAAATACTTGAACTTCCAACATAATCTGACAATTTCGAGTCTCTGGATCCTTTCCTTCGAAAGTCAGAGCCATAGAGGTAGGACGAGAGTGAAGGGGGCATAACGTTTGAAAAATTTCACACAATTTTGAGAACCTTATGTACATTTACCCGTACCAATATGGCCGACTTTGAATTGAATATTTTCGTCTCATTTGCTGTATACCACAGAAAATCAAATATACACCTTGTAGTTGTCAGCCATATTGGCATGGCAAAATCCACAGAAGGTTCTCAAAAGTGTGTGACACTTTTGGTGCAAGAGAAATATAAGATATGCTCCCTCTCCTTCTTTAACCTCCATGGTTAGAGCACATACGGACGGACAGAATTAAATTTGACTACAGATACTTCTCCTACGTGTGCAACTCAATCTTTTAAGACCATTTTGGGCTCAAAATTCGAAAATTGCAGACACTGTGACCAAACGATAACGCTCTATACCCCAGAACAAGTGAATTGAAAGAATAAAATAGCGTTTTAGACAGAAGTGTCTCTGCACATATTATACAGTCACCTACTAGTTGCAACAATAAGATTTAGTTTGTGTGAAGATACATTTATTTTTCGTTCAGATTTATTTGTTTTCTACCAAACACAATATATTCACGAGTTGAAAGTTTCAAATACAAAAATCTAGAAAAGCACTGACGTGAAGTCAGCAGCTTTTACGCGCTTGTTCTCATTGCGAAATGGTGATTCGGAAATTTCAGTCAAATTTCAATGAAATATAAAAATTTTCACAAAAAAAAATTTTTTTCCGAATTTTTCCATCGATAATTCTTTTTATTGATACTGTTCATCTTTCAACCAAGTTTCATTTCGATCAGATGAATATTTTTCGAGTTATTGAAAGATCAAAATTTCAAATGGCAGTAGCACAAGAACCATTCGGCAGATTTGGCCCATTAACGAATTTAACCGAGATATTCAGAATCTTAACCTAACCTGAAAATTTCAAGACTCTAGGTCCTTCCTTTCGAGAGTTACAGCGCACACGGCCGGCCGGACGGACAGAATCAACTTTGACCACGGATTCTTCATCAGTGAGTCTAACCTAGTCGTTTGAGACCAATTTCGGCTCAAAATTCGAAAATTTCAGACATAGTGACGAAATGATAACGCGCTGTTCCCCAGAACAAGCGCGTAAAAATGTAAGATCCAGTACATTTATTAATTCGATCTATCGAAGAACGTCAAGACAGGGCGTGACCGCTCTGGCAACAAACTTGAATATGCGTAAAAATTGCTGCCTTCAGGTCAGTGATTTCCAAAATTTTTTAACATTCAAGTTGAAATCTCACACAAACTATACTAATTTCAATACGTCAATTGGCGAATGAAGATAAGTGCTTCTCCCTCTTGTGGCTATCCGAATAACCCGAGGTACAGACATCATCATTGGCAAGTTAAAAGAAATGTTAAGAAAATGAGAAAGTTTTCTACAGCCCGGTAAAAAATTTGGAGTTAGGGTGAAAGAAACTTCCTCTAACAAGTCGGGCCTGAAAGTGTTAAAAAATCGATAAAAACCAACAAAAGATTCATGTGAGTCTGTTTCCTGCATTTTACCGATGATGATCATTTTAATAGAGGTAAACAGGAATTGCTCACGAAATATTAGATCACATTCATGAAGATAATATTTTTTCAGGCCCATAATCCAAGCAGAGAAATTCACTTAAGAGGAATGCTATGCCTTCCAGAAATGTGCCTGTTGAACTGATTAAGGAACAACGTAAATGTTCTAGTGATAGAAATGACTATTGAAAAAAAAAGAGGGAACAACAAGGAAATATCTGGTGATGAATAATCTTCGCGTCTTCGCTCAAAGTGCTTCTGCCGATGGAAGCAAAGTTGTGCAAGGCTTATTTATTACAGCTTTTTCAAGATCAATCATATGAGTGTTGGTAAATTTATTTTTCAATCCCTAATGAATGAGGCTTACGGTACAAGTTGCATTAGTTTCATGTGAATGTATTCATTTTGTTCACTATATATTGAGTATTAAGTTCTTCCCTATAAAAATAGCAAAGTTATGGGTATTTGTCTATTATTCCAAAAAGTATGTTTTCTATCTGTTTTTCAACTTTCAAGACAGCCTAAGAAACCAACCAAAGTCAATCTTGCCATTTGGATCTGAAAATAAATAATATTAGAATACTGTCTAACCTTGGAGATATCCCCTTAAATTTAAGAGTTGCTACAATGAATTAGATATACATAGGATGATACATACCTTCTTTATAAGAATGGAATATGTACTCCCAATAATACTCTCGTCAACTATAAAAGTCTAAAAAGTCTTTGAATAAATCGTGAAATCGAAAATTATCAAACCAAACACTAACAAACAGTTCAAAATCGACTATCAAAACAAAATCTATGTCTGTATCTAAGGTTATGAAACTAGCCACCGTGGCGCTCCAATCTTAAATTCAGACGCCAATGGATTCATTTCATTCATTCCACAGGAATAGTGTTAATCTGTGCTCCTATTACATGCTCAAATAATCATAGTCTATGTTCAAACCCACTCTACAAGCAGAAGTACAAGTTTTGATAACTAAAGTGATATTTAGTTAACCACCAGACGAGAATCGTGCCCTGGAATTCATTTCACACAGTTAAATACGATAATTGGAATGAGAGAACCTGTTGTCATTTCTGAAAGTGTAAATATTCAGGTTACAATTGCAGCAATTCGATTATTCCAACATTCTGTGTAATAGGAGTGCTACGATTTAATCTATTCGTGTTCTGTTGAAGCTGGTAGCTTGACAATGGTGAGTGATAATATTTCTGAAGCGAGTAGTCTCTCGAAACCTCTTAAGATCATTTTGGGAGACATTTATCACAAGATATTTAGGTGTGAAGTTTCTCAGAATTGATTTGATTGCGAAAGTTTTTTCAAACAATTTCTTCATCCTACATATACAGGTTCATTTTTTGAGTTTACATTGATGTCAGTCATACATTCCCCTCAAGTGAACTTTTTTTTCATTCAAGATTTTTCCGGCTTCGCGCAGGTGAAAATATACTGATGAATCATTTTTTTATTGTAACATTGGTATTGTTATTCCAAATGGAATAAATATTGGTGTCTTCGATAATGATAATGATAATGATTCGTTCCCTAGTTAAGACGATTTTTTATTTACTTTTATATGAGGAATAAGCATGAAGAATGCAGATGAAGTTTATTTTAGTCACTAAAAGAATCCTTCCATCATTTTTTCATGCTTAATTATACTTTGTAATCTGTCCTGAAACGTACCGATATCGAGATATTCTACATTGAATGTTAAAACATCTAACGAAATTCGAGAAATTTCCCTATTTTTTGGATACACCTCTGTGCTGATGAAGACCTCAGGTGAACCTCCGCCCACGTTCATCTGGACCACAGAATTGACAGAGTTAGTTATCTATTTTTTGACCAGAGCATGGACATACATACTATGTGTTTATGCCTATAGACGAGACATTCCATAGAAATTCATAAAGTACAATTAATTTATTCACTCTGATTAACTGATTTCAAATGTTTCATTTATGAATTTGATGAAGATTATGATAATTATAGAATTTTCGATTCGAGAGTGGTCAAGGAAAAAATTATGTACAGGGTTTAATTAATGAACTTATTATTATTACTTTTATGATGATATTTCAGCATATTCGAATTCTTCATTGAATTTTACTTGGAATTCCATTAAAAAATTCAAGGAAAAAAAATTTAATATTTTTTTTATATTTGACTTCATTTCGATTTCAATGCTTGATAAATCAATTTTGGCATTATTACCAATAATTGAATTTTTTTTCCACTAGAAATTGATCACTCGGGCGGAAGCTACACGTATTTTCTTCAGTGCTATGCGAGGGTCGAGCATTTTGCCATAACTCTAATTATACTAGGTTTAATTCCGAGAAATTCCGAACGCATATTCTCTGATCATACAGTACTTGAATGGGAATATTATTCTCTTCAATTTGTAACCAAGGAGGCTATATTTTTTCCACATTCCGATTGAGCATTCGATTTCTTTCTTCTTTTCACAAAAATTTCATTCGGAAATTACTGAAATTGTTTCTCAATCTAATAATACATAATCGAAGAGTATGAGCGCAAAATTTCATGAACCTAGACGCAGTGTGATTAACATTAGAGCAGTAGGCTAACCCCTCTCAAGAGACTAAAACAAAACGCTTGTAACTTCTATCTGAATAATAAATTATGACCGGATATCATAGACACACCTTGTTTACCTCAGTCGATGGAAAAAGGAATCCTGCAATCCTTTTCCTATGAAGGGACAACTCTGATTGAATCTCTAATAGTTCTGTTTCAGATATTGGGAGTGAACATCCAGAAAAGCCAACAAAATGATGCAAAATATTGCCAAAATGAGCTTTAAGGGAAACTCAAACGAATTAGTTATTCTGCAATATAGATCACGGTAAGAAATATCTGATGAACTCGCAAACAAAGTTCAAGAGTGCTTTAGCACATTGAAAAACAAGTTTCAATCGGATTAGGGCATAATTCCGACATATTGAAGTCTACAAAGTATGAAGAATAATAAATTATGACCGGAAATCATAGACACACCTTGTTCACCTCAGTCGATGGAAAAAGGAATCCTGCAATCCGTTCCCTATGAAGAGACAACCCTGATTGAATCTCTGATAGTTCTGTTTCAGATATTGGGAGTGAACATCCAGAAAAGCCAACAAAATGATGCAAAATATTGCCAAAATGAGCTTTAAGGGAAACTCAAACGAATTAGTTATTCTGCAATATAGCTCACGGTAAGAAATATCTGATGAACTCGCAAACAAAGTTCAAGAGTACTTTAGCACATTGAAAAACAAGTTTCAATCGGATTAGAGCATAATTCCGACATAATAAAGTCTACAAAGTATGAAGAATAATAAATTATGACCGGAAATCATAGACACACCTTGTTCACCTCAGTCGATGGAAAAAGGAATCCTGCAATTCGTTCCCTATGAAGAGACAACCCTGATTGAATCTCTGATAGTTCTGTTTCAGATATTGGGAGTGAACATCCAGAAAAGCCTACAAAATGATGCAAAATATTCCCAAAATGAGCTTTAAGGGATACTCAAACGAATTAGTTATTCTGCAATATAGATCACGGTAAGAAATATCTCTTGAACTAGCAAACAAAGTTCAGGAGTGCATTAGCATATTGAGAAAAAATTTTCAATCGGATTAGAGCATAATTCCGACATCATATAGTCTACAAAGAATAAAGTTGGCCCCATATCCTTCACCATTTTGCAACCTCGAAAGCCGATTGGTATGAGTAGATTGGTGGTTTCACCCTGGTTCGGAAGTTTATCTCAAAAAAACAAATATTCGTGCAGAATTTCAAATGGTTCCATTCCGCAAAAGAATCGAACTGAAAATAGACGACAAAACTGCCATGTTTAACAGCGAACGAGCTAATTATTCATGACTTCGGCTATTGATCAAAATTTAATAGTAACTGTCAATTTAAGGGTGAAAATCCAGGGTAAATCAATACGAATCCCTAAAATATATTTCACTCTGAATAGATATAGAACTTCACTTTAACGGTAGTTAGTTCGAAGTTAGTTCGTAAATTCTGGTCCTACCTTTGAGCAGGTATTATTCGCAAATAGTTGCAGCGCGCTCTGGGATATCCGCAGATGCCGTAAAGACCTGGAACTTCTCTCAAAGCGTGATTTGCCTCGACAACATTGGACCGAATTACAGAAGGTACGTTGTTTGCTGGAAAGATGAAAACAGACCCGGCGGTCTGATGGCTCAAACTTTATAGTCCACAGGAAGATTGATTCTGCCTAAGTTTTAATGGATCAGTTATTAATAGTGGGAACTAATCTAAACTCGAAGGATGTTATGGATTCTGTGAACTTCAATCAGTGTCTGAAATATGTATGTTATAGTACAGACCAACAAGACGAATCACTTCATTGTTTGTGGGAATCGCGTCTTGCCGACCTTGAGAAATACAACAGACATAACTACACTTTCTTCTTCCTCAAAACAGCTGTCAAATTAAATGCTTGACTTTGGAATATCTAAAATCGAAATGTAAAAACGAATTTGTCGGGATTCAGGAATCAGAAGATTAAAATCAGACTAAGATTGTTCGATGGAACCATTTGAAAAGCAAATTTCCAATACCAAAGCGAGTGTTTTCTCACATCTTAAACTCCTATAGAAGAACTCGGTTGGAGTAAAAAAAATTATGCAAAAATGTTATCGAAAACCAATTTACCTTAATCAGAGAATCTTTGTAGTGACACTTATAGGTCACTAGGAAAACCCCCAAAATCTTCTGGGAGTTTGGGTGTGTTCTATTACATTGCAAACCTTTTTCTAATATGTGTGAATGCAATCGAATTAATGTGTAAGAAATGAAGAAACTTTAAAAATTTATAAACAAGAAATAGACTTCCTTTAAAAACTACATTGTCTTATCTTTTCCATAACACTATCAATTATTACTCATATAAATATGTTATTCGTTAAGTTTCCAGTGACTAGATTGTAGTAAGTGTACCATGTATACGTGAAGTTTGCCAAACTGTTTCAGACACTGGTTTTTGCATTACTTTCACATCAAATTAGATTCATTTCAATATAAAATCAAACTATGAATAGACCAACTTTGTTCGATTCCAATCCTTGTGGTTGTGCAATCATAATATCATATACAATTTTATTAGACATCCCATCGTTTTGGTTGAATAATGGAGGTTGTTATTCTTTTACTTCAGTGTAGATTCCTTCATATTATATAAAATAAACATTGAGAATGAGTCCACCTAAGTTCAATTCCAATTCTTGTTGTTGTACAATCAAAGCATATAGTGAGGACTGTCATCATAAAATAGAACCTCAGAGATGACTAAACAATTGATTTTGTTGTGAAAACTGTTTGGATTATATTCTAAAATGGAACAGATACGAAATTATTCATCAACTAAATAGGACAAAAAATTTATTTCAGTTTGTTTACATGTTCATAACCTCTTCAAGCGAGTCCGAAAGCGGCGAGAGTGAAGTAATCCTATTCCTGCAATCTGATTGGCACCCCAAAGCAGTCCAAACGCCTGCTAAAATTCTGATTAGCTCGATTCAGGGTCATATCTGCGTTGACATAGATTTCCTAAGTAAATGACGCGAGTGGTTTATCTGGTTAGTCTGGGGTTATAGTCCCGGTCCTAGCCAGTTAAATCACATTTTTCAGTTTTTTTGCAGTCCATGGTGTGTGTGAAATTTCTGGGCTTGTTTTTGGACGCCCATTTGAGATGGCATTGTCACATAGACCATCTTTGTAAAAAATAGATAGTTCATACTATGCAATATTACGTTTGAAGAGTGCACTCCCAGCTGCTGCTTTGCTGTGTGTTTATTACAGTATGGTTTACTGCCATTCGAGTTATAATGTTGTTTTATGGGGTAACTCATCAACTAGCATTCGAGCATTCAGAGCCCAAAAAAAAACCATCTGACTCATTTTTATCCTAAGACCTCAGGATTCATGTAGATCAGTTTGCAAGGAACATAAGATTTTCACATTCCCCTGTATTTATATTTTACAGTGTCTTTCATATATCCGTTCAAATTCAAATTCCCATAACAAGTGTTCTGACTTTCATGAATACGAGACGAGACCAAATGAAATACTGTGTATACCAAAACATAGTACTGCCAAGTATGAAATCTCACCATCATTGACAGGCATAACACTCTATAATGAATTGCCTAATGCCTACAAAACTATTAACGATAAGCAATTCAAAAATCAGGTAAAATTATTACTGCTTAAAGAATGTTTCTATAGCATACCTGAATTTCTTTCGTCTAAATTTTGATTAATCAATTTAATTCACTCTTGTTCAGTTAAGTTATATAAAATTTGTACCTATTCTATACATCTTCTTTTCAAATGTCCGAAAGGATGAAAATAAATTATTATTATTATTATTATCTTTATTATTATTATTATTGTTCTGGGTATCATATCATTTTGCCCAAATGTGATTTTATAATTTTAGCTGAAAATGGTCTAATTGGACATATCGATGATGAATTCGATGTTGAATTCGATTCTGTCTGGCCGTTGACATTAACGGAATGAGTTAGCGATTTAATACTTTCAGGGCAGGTGTGCGACAAAGGGATTCGTTGATGGACCAAATATTTCGGGGATATAATCATTTGAACTTTCGAGGATATTTTCAAGAACTACTCATGCGATTGAACTTAAACTCAGTAGTAAGTTGAAACAAACTGAGACGCAACTGCCTGCAAATTTTGTTTTGATCATATGATCAGTAGAGAAAAAAAAAATTAAATTTTTCTTGGAAAACATTTTTTGGCGAACTTTTCATCAGTTTTATGAGATATTTTGAGTGGATCTTGAAGCCTACATCTCTCAATATTGTTCTCATTCTCGTTGGATCTGATCAGGATTTTTGGAGAATTTTGAAAAATATTCCTTCGAATTCTCTATATTCTGAGATCCTCATATAATTTTTTCCCCTTAAAATTCTGCATGAACCTTTGAGCTTTTATTTTATGAAGTAAAGAATTTCAATTCGATCCAATCTCCATTTTTAGAAATTCAGGGGAAAGAAAATTATGAATTTATGGCTGCCAAATACGCGGGTGAATTTTACCTATTCACGGATTCGGTCTTCGAATGGAACATTCAAACCTACTCTCAGAGCTGTGCCGAGCACTGATGGAAAGTGCTCCGAGCCCAAAGCCCTTTCGAAAAGTGCTCCGGAATCTCGAGCACTAAGCACTCATTTCTTGTGAAATGCTCGCGATTACCAAGCACTTTCAAAAAGTAATTCGTTTACACGAGCACCGAGCACTAAGCACTTTTTAATATGAAACTTCGACTTTTTCAGCCAATTGTCTGTAATTTTGGCATTTCGGTTTTTCGACCGACCATAATTCGGAACCCGAACAGAGCTTTTCTCCTTTGAGATTTATCGTGTTTACGACTGGACAGAATCGATTTTGACTACGGATTCTTCAATAGTGAGTCCATTCTCGGTTTAAAATTTCAAACTTACTGACCGACATTCGATCACTTCCAAAATATAGTTTTCGCCATAATAATATACTGTCGAAATAATGGAAACATAAAGACATGGCTCAGAGAGTGCTCGGCCTACGGCGAACTCGTTTTTTCGCTCATGTTCTAGGGAATCGCGTGCTATCGTTTGTTTGGTGTTTGGTTCGTCAGCAATTTTCAAATTTTGAGCCGAAAATGGTGTCAAACGACTCGTCGATTCTGTTCGGCCGGCCGTCCAACCGAGGACCCAATATCTTTCGAACGGAGCAAACTAGAGGCTCAAAACTTTCAGGATAGGTCGAGCATCCGAATGCCGCGGTTATGTTGGTTGATGGTCACAAGCGGCCCAACGGTTTCAGCGCTATTTGAAATTTTGAGGTTATTTCCCTAATATTGAAACTTGGCACTTAGTTGGGGCACGATGGCACGCAACTTCCTGCAAAATTTTGTTGAGATCGTATCGTCAGTGAGATTGAAAAAATGTTTTTAACATTTTTTCAGAAAATTTCATATTATCGGAAACAGTTTACTACATTTGAAAAAAATATGCACATATCTTGAACATCATATTTCATAGCAGTGTGCTAAATTTCAGTTCGATATGTTCATAATTCTCAAAGATATTGGGACAAAATATTTGGAGGAAATTTTGGATGGTTTTTTACTCAGTATCGTTATTTTTTTCGGAATAACTCAAAGAATACAATTTCAATCATTGTGAAACTTTGTAACTAGTTTAAAAATGCTGATTTGCATCTTTGTGCGGAATTTCGTGATGGTCGTGTCATTAGAACAATCTAAAAAAAAAATTTCTTTCCAAATATTCAATATTCTGCGATCTGCTGATCATATTATCCTCACGAAATTTTGCGTGGACCTTCGAGTTGTCATTTTTCAATCAAATACTGGATTTCAATTCGATCTTATCTGTATTCTTGAAAATTTTTTCGTTTACCTTCCTGATTTAATATCGATGAAAATACAGTTTCAATGAGCTGACTTTCAGATTAATAGAACCCAAAATTCTTGATATCGAAATTAGATGACATTATATGGAAACATTGACAGGACATACTGGGAATATAAAATTTAGAAGGGGTGTCCAGTCCATATTACCAAGGTATAATTCGTGAATGGGTAAAATCCGCCAAATGATTCCGTGGATATATCGATTCAAAATTTTATATTCCCAATATTTCTCTAAAAAACGCAGAAAATATCGAATTGAAATCCAATACTTGACGTGTTTGACTCCCTGATGATGAATCCGTCATCCATATCGATGTTTGACTGTTCGGCCCTCCGTAAACACGATTACTCTCCAAACGAAAAATCTAGAGCCCTGAAAAGTTGCAGGTTAGGTTCAGAGCCTAAATATCTCGGCAAAGTTCGTTTATAGGCATAATCGGTCAGGAAGTTACAGTGTTATTGACGTGAGTATAATTATATATTTTGTCCCATAACTTCTAAAATGGACAGCTTCGTGCCAAGTTTCGTGATGACCGTTCAATCAGGAGATCAAAAAACAATATTCATTTCTATTCTTCGAATCATATTACAAATAATCTGATTCAATTGATATTTATAGTATTTCAATGTAGAGATTGGACATCTACCATAAATGACGCAAATCACTCATCCAGGATTCAGTTAAGCTCAAGAAATATATTCTTCTTGAATATTCTAATTTTGCGATACTCTCGATATTTCTCACGAACCTGCACGCAGTCATACTACATCAAAGAATGCAAAATATCATTTCAATCAGATCATCAGGTTCGAAATTATAGAGAAAAAAAACAATGAAATTTTAAATGTGAACCGGTCGAGTGTGTGACATACGAATACGAAAATTTAATAAGTATAATCCACGTGACTTTACGTCAGTGGATTTCTTGAGATTTTCAAACACTCTTCAGAACGGAACTCTAATATCTTCATGAAAGAGATAGAATACGAAATATTGTGTCTCGAAATTCCCAGCTGAAAGCTCGCGCTTTGACACTTCGACTCTGAAAGCATTTTATTATTTTCATATAATAGTGGCACAAAACTAAACTTAAACACATATATCACGAATGTGTCGAATGAGGATCCTTGTATTCCTTGTCGAATGTCTCCAAACACCAGAGACAACCGATATATTAGTTCTCTTTGTCTACTCCAATCACGCGATAGCCCGACATTTTCCTGTTTCTACAAGTCTATGAAAGGCTTAGTGCTTAGTAATCCCGAAAAGTGCTTCGACGCTCTTAGGTGCTCGGGAGCACTTTGCGGTGCTCGGGAGCACTGCGGTGCTTGGGAGCACTTTCCGGTGCTCGGGAGCACTTTGCGGTGCTTAGGAGCACTTTTTCGAATTACTAAGCACTAAGCCTTCTCAAAAAATTCTCGAAGAACCAAGCACTAAGCACCGGCTCAATAAAATGCTTGGGAGCACAGTGCTTAGGAGCACAAAAGTGCTTCGAGTGCTTTCACGAGCACTAAGCACAAACAAGGCTTCGGCACAGCTCAGCCTACTCTACAAATATCGAGTTTGTAGGTCTACTAAGAAAGTCGAATTGATAGGTCGACAAATATTTTTACCAGAAAGGGGGGTCAATACGTAAAATGATGACCTCTTCATCAAAGAATCTGCAAATAAGAGCAAAAGCTACTGACTTCACGTCAGTGCTTTTCCAAAATTTCCGCTCAAAAATGCAATTGCATTCTCCCAAATGCATTCAGAATCGAGGATTCATTGTTGAATTTCATATTTCAGTCGTTTTTGGAATTATATTCGAATTCTTGGGAATGGTTCGCTTCATGTTCACCCCATTTGGAATAAGTTCAAAATGACATTCAGAAGATGCGATGAAACAAAAGATCTCTTGCATGTTACACGAAATTTCATTTCTTCAAGCATTCTCTCAAGCTTTTTCAATACAAGATCATGATATATACTGTCATACACGTATACAACTCAAGAATTTTGAAAAATTTTCCATTGAAAATCGTAAACCGAGATGCAAGTTTGAATATGGTGAAACACGGTAGATCGCCTCACACGTCACAGCACGATTCTATGATCGATACACCCCAAGCTGTTTATTGGCTTGGCAAAATAAGAAAGAGAGTAAGTGGATATGTCACGTTACGTCAAGGAACTGTACGAAGTTTTATGCGCTCATACAGGAAATATGTGGAACTGAATTGGAAAGATCGTTTCCTCGATGAAAATTGAAATTTTTGACAGCACTCGAAGATTTCTATATTCTCATTGATAGAGTAATCGAATCTCGATTATTTTGAAATAGATTGAAACTTTTCGTTGGAAATTGGAAAGTTAATTATTTATGTAAAAGAATGTTTTATTCACAAAAGGGTGAATTTCATGTGAATTTCCACTAGTAAATACCTAATTAAATCTATGTATTCACGCGGACGTTCACGCTGCAGAAGTGGAGCTGTATTAGACAAGTACAGGCCTCCAGATTTACCCAGTAAAAGGTTTAGTTTTTTCATCAAAACAATTCAGCAGGAAAAGAAGAAAGGATTGCTGTCAGTTCTATCTGAATTATCGGAAAGTTGCAAAATGACGAAAGATCTGGTTTTGATATACTTCGTGGCCTACTTTGGGAATTCATAGTATAAGGTGATTCGTTTCGTACCACGATCAAATTTTGTAACCTAGGGACCTTCGGAAACAATTATTCGAAATATGTGCTTCTTTGTGAATTAAATGCAGTTTTCAATACGCTGTTAATATCTCAAAGTCAGGCACCTGTCTACGGTCTGCATGCTTCAACGTTGCCGATAGTCAAGAAAAATATTAGAAATGAGCGAAATTCAGGAGAAAATAGGGTGTCCTTCTGCAGGCTTCACTGATTTTTCTTTGACAAATTTTAATTTTTGGGATGCACCTAATTCTTATGTGAGAATGCGCAATGTAACTTTTTTTTCATTTTGTACTCCATAAGAATTTTATTCTCGCAAAAATTCGTGAACATAAAATATTGGCAAATTTACGCCTTCTTACTATTTTTTCAAACATTTGAACCCAAAAATTTTTTTTGAAAAAGGGTACTCTGGCCTCCAAAGATCACCCCAGTTTTATATGTTCGCTCATTATACTTTCAACTCTGCAATTTTCCCATGAATTCGGTATTTTAGATGAGTATGAAATTGAGTTTATCTCACCTCAATCGAATTAATGCATTGCTACCATAATGCAAGGAAAATGGATTTCCTCAACGAACCTCCTCATTTCCATTCCACAAATTTTCTCCTTTTTTTTCTCACGAGGATGATACTTGTGATCGTCATGATATCATGAGTATTCCAAGAATTCTTTTAAAATAGGCAGCACTCCGTAAAAATTATATTTCTCTTGAATATTTAACCACTTCGCGGCTTAGCAATCTGCTTCAGAGAACGAAATAACAGAAATGATTTACAATTTGACGTCCGTATATCATTCAAATGAAACCTGGGGGAAAGTATACCCCCAGAAGAAATTGCTTATGTAATGACGTACGAATTGGGAGAGTCTATACGTATACCCAGAAATTCAATTTCAACTTGGGAATACGTAATGAAGAAAAGGGTGTCTCAAATTATGATAAATTGTCATCTTGGGTAAGCTCATCTAGATTCTGGGAGGAATATAGCGAACTTGCTTGAAGAAAGTTCTTTGAAAAGTTGAAACCATTTTCTGTTTATGGTCGATAAGTTATGAAAATCGATTCAACTATTCCCAAGTTTCACAATGACTTGGTTGAAAAAATAATTGATTAACTTTCTCATTCCCTGAAAATCCTTCGATAGTTAACGTTGGACGTGAGCATCAGAGCAGACATCAGAAATGAAAAGAAAAGCAATGAATTTAGTTTGTCCAATTTGTTCCCAAAAACATTATTTAATAATGATAATCTTCAATCAAGAGAATTTTCCTAAGCAAACAACTGAAATAGCATATCCATAAATGTCTCAAAAAAGTATTCAACATGCCATTGTTTTGCTTAAATGTCTGTCATTCTCGAATTTATTTTAATCATCAAGAACAATAATAAACAAACCATTATGAACAACCCCATTTTCATTACATAGCTCTCAAAAAATATAAAAAAATTGTTGCTCTGTCCAATATAAGAACATTTCCAAAACGAAAAATGATTCAAGACTTTTATTCACTGAATCCAAACCGATTAAGGAAAAACAGAAATCAAAAAATTAAGTTCATAATATCGCATTTATTTGTGGAAAGACATATACAGAAGAAACCTCCTATCAGTTAGATATCAGGAAACGGAACACAAAAACAACCTGAAGAGACGTGACATACTAAAATCTCAAATAGCGAATCATATGTTAGACCATTGGAAATCACATGATAAAAAGATTGCTCAAAGATAAGAGCAGAACCAGATGATTTCAAATAAAATTAAAGAGTCCTCCTGTATATATTGCCTTATGAAGATGATAATTTTGCTCATTGCACTGACGTGAAGTCGGCAGCTTTTGCGCGCATGTTTGAAGGATAACACCAAAAGGAAATATGAGCGCGAAAGCTGCTGACTTCATGACAGTTAAAATTTTTTCAATGATTGCTTGAATTCAAATACATTATGCATATTTGTGAAATACAATATTGTCCATGAACTTTTATAAATTTCTCTCTACTATCGGCCGATTTTGAAAGACTTTCTTTTCTGTTGGAGCTTGATTCCTCGGAAACATTCTGTTCAAATAGGGTCCTCAGTTACTTCATTTTCTTGTTATATACAGGGTGAACAATAAGTGTGAAAATTTAGGTCTTATTCGGAACACCCTGTGGAATGAAACGTTGACAGGCAAGAATGTTTATGAGAAATCAGATGTTGCCTCATCTTTTCGGAATATTTCTTTTTTTAATTCATTGCGATATCTAAATTTCAAGAGAAATTACATTACTTTGAATGTTTCAGTATGATTTGAAATCAACATTAAGCGCTTTGACATTCAAGATATTTCTCGATCGGCAGCATTTAATAACATGAACACTAAATGTCAATTAAAAAAAATTCAGTTCTGCTTTATATGTTGTGTGTCCTCTACGTTCTCTTATGACGCAGGCAACCGAGTTTTTATGCTCAGAATAATATTATCGATAATCTGTTGGAGTAGATCATCCCAGCTACCAATTGCACCCAATTTTCCACTATAGGAGCTCTATTTCTTAACCGTCTACGGTTCATGTCAACGTCATCTAGATAGTCGGTTGCATAATGAAAGAAAGTCTGCTCCGATGAAGGGAGCGAATGGTACGACATGCTCCAGCAGAATGTTTTCAATATATCGATACGCATCCAACGCAAAAAAAATATTCAAAGATAGGAAAAACTAACAGTACCATGTAAAGTGCTGTGATTTCTCTCAAAATTAAGATATCGCAACGAATAGAATGCGAAATTTTCAACAAAGATGAGGAAACATCTGAGTATATGCAAACATTCTCGTCTGTCAACTATTCACTTTACATGGTGTTTCAAATAAAAACTTACTTTTCACAACTTTTGTCAACTCCGGTATGTAACATAAAAATGAAGTAACCGAAGACAGCAACAAAACAGTTATATTCTTGAGGAATCAACCTAAAATTAGATAGAAGTTGATGAAATCGGCGGAAGGGCTTGAGAGAAAAAAAACTAGTATTGCCGGTGTGTACGCACTTGAAGTGCTGTAATTTCTCCCAAAATTGAGATATCGCAACGAATCGAAAATGGAAAGGTTCAGAAAAGATGAGGCAACGCCTGGATAATTATTAACATTCTTGTTTGTCGATGACTCACTCTCAATGTGTTCCAAATGAGAGCTTACTTTTCATACTTTTTCTTCACCATTGTATATAACAGAAAACTGGGGACGCCATCTGAACAATTTTGCTTCCGAAAAATCAAGCTACAATCGGAAAAAAAATTCTACAATTAGCTGAAGGGTTCAACTTCGTTAAGATTTTGTCGGTTCCCCTAGTTATACCGGGGTGTATAGTATCATATCGTTAATTTCATCATGTAGCGTTATAGAGTTGAACCAGACCTATAATTATTTTCGTATGTTCACAATTCAAGCCTTGCTTATGTGACATCTTTTGGATTGAAATCATGCATGTAACATATACCACCTGAATAAATCATTCATTCATTCATATACACTCTGCCAATTGCGCCTGAATCGTGGGGGAGAACTCTAAGCATTATTGCTACTCCGATCCCAGGCGTTCAAGTCGAATTGTAGAATTTGTCGACTGACAATGGTATCTCCTCGCAAAATACCTCAGTATTACTTCCACTGAAAAAGGAATTCGTTTTGTACGTTACGAATGTCATCCAGGTCGCTTGTGCCGTGTTTTTTGCCAGAATGTTGCGGCTATTCATCTCATCTTGAACGAACAATTCAGTTGGCAGACGACCAAATTCACAATGTTCAACCCTCAAGAATTTGGGACCTTTTCGTTGTGTCGACGTGAAATCCGCACTGTTGGATTCTGAACAAAAAAGTGATTCGTTATCAAGCATATCGTGTTTTCGACTGTTCTGCGATGTAGGACGATCAGGCGATAAAATCAGTGGTTTTTAGGTTTCTTGGAAGATAAAACTAGGTGTATTCTTTCAGGACGTGCATGAGATTAATGGTTGTGACGTTGAGAAATCGCTTGGCACGTGAATGATTCATCTTGGGCATAAGAAATATCCAAATTATTGTGATAGCACCCTTCACCTTTTATTCGGCCACGAATTACGTCGTACAAATAAACGCTTTGACATTAGTACTGTTTCGATTTTTTTACTGAATAGTGCTGCTTTTTGGATGTATGAAACAATTCTCACAAAGTGATAAATTCTGGGAAAATTGGGGATGAAATGACATGTTTGAATGTTATACCCAATATTATTATCGTAACTTTCACCCGATTATCTGAAAAAACTTAATACCACCTGAATGTGAACAATCACTACAAAAATATGCGCACTTAGTCCAGTCCCCAGAATCTTATGGAGCATTCTCTCATTATTTCTGGAAGAGGTGATGTTTCCGTAGCAAAAAAATACGGAGATATTCTAGTCTATTTTCATCTTTGACAACAAAAGTATTCTGTTGCTGATTCATCGAAATAAAATGATAAAATAATGATTGACAGTAACGAATTTATTGCTTGGGAATATTCAGAAAGATTGAAAAATCAATTTTGAATCTTCTTCCAAACCACAGCTTCAGTAAATCAATTCCATAAACAAGTAGAAAAAAAGAATTGAATGGTTGTCTATCTGTTCTACTGCCATGATGACATACTTTCAAGATGTACTTTTTTGAACATGCTTGGCCACTTCAGCAACGATACTCTGCATGTCCATATGGATTTACCAACTCAATTATTGTTCCACGTAAGTTGTATTTAACTGTTACTCTATTGAATAGTGAAACAAATCACATAATAAGATTGGTTTAGGGTCTCCAATCCATTGTTATATTGGGTAGATTAGAACGAAATATTTTCCGGCTTGTGGTTCAATACTTATGATTTTGCATTAGAAACTCACCAATATCTCAAGGAGGCCAGAATATCAAAGGACCGTGAGATCTACAATGTTTGGGTTTATAGTACCTTGTACAATGGATGAGACATCCTAGAATAACTCTAGGACCCCAGATTAATTAACTAAAACTATTTGATTATCCTCACTAAAGCTTCATGATAGAACAAGTTAGAGAAAAAAATACAACTGATATGAAACAACTGAGACGATGTTTCAACTTGCTATAAGAAGATAGATGACCTGGGGGTAAAACAACATTTAAAAAGGTCTTTCTTGAAAGATTATCATAACGTTAAGGCAACCCGATATCTGCAGTAGTATTGATGAATAGGAAATCATCTAACTGAATAATTTTCATTCAATGGGGAGAGTTCATTACACGTAACAAAATAATTAGGAATGACCTGAACAATTACTCCCAACTTTTCCATAATTTCGAGTGGAACATGAAAACGTACTCAAATATTCATAACCCATAGTCGCAACGAAGCCTTTTCTCTCGTGCTGGTATAAATTAATAACAACTATTCATTTTCCCATAATGAGTTTCACAAAACACTTTTCGGGTTCATTCTGATGAAGTCTCGGATTCGTGAGCCAGAAATGCCTTATTTAACACATCTCTCTGCCGTCACTCATACCAGATTGTGTTTCAGTTTTCAGAACATCATTTTCTAATTACGAAGCTGTAAACTGAATTCTTCCTTGTGTCCATATTCAGCATTTCAGCAGACTGAATTGGAATTTTCATCAAACATTAAGTTTTCGAACTAAAATATGTATCCGGGTTAAAATTATTTAGTTATTAGCTTGGAGGATTCTTCAATGAATAAACATGCCAGTAAAAATGCTGCAAATTCCATGTGAAAGATTTATTATTTCTAAGTATAATGTATACAAACGATCCGTTCCTCATCAATTATTTCGAATCGATTTGTCTGAACTGATTGAGATACATGAAATACGATTAGTGTCGAAATTCGTTGGTATTTTCACTTGATAGTGCAGGAGAATATGAATATTTACGGAATTTTTTCTAATTCTTCCTCTAGGAAAAAGTGAACTCAATTTTTTTATCGCGAAGTAAAATGGAAAGATATGATAAGACTGAATTGCAGCAACTACTGATAATCATGGTTATAGAATAAAATTCAAAGTATTTTTGCTGCTTACTTTAGGAGTGTACAAGGGTGTCAAAATTGGGTTAGTAAGATTTCAAAAAACACATTACAATGCAGGTCTTCTACTGCACATTGTACTAGTGGTTGTCTCGAAATTTTCTGGTAGATTTGTTAAAATGGAACAGCATGAACCAAACAGCCCACACAAGGATGTCCGTAAGAGGAGTAATGAGGTTAACTAACTGAACACTATCGCAGCCATTGAAGCTTGGATCTAATGCAACCATATTGTATATCTTTGAACACATTTACCACCAATTGTTTCCCCAAATTCTTCAGTTAGGCTTTTATCGATATAATCAACAAACCAAACGATTCCCTTCTCTATGAAGCTGGTACAGTAGCCATGGAAGCATGAAATCGTACTCAAATATTCATCGTTACGAAACTTCTCTTTTAAGAGCAAACAAATATTTCAAGGTCAGGCACTTTTTCACGGTCTGCATGTTTGACCGCTGCCAATAGCCGCGAGAAGTATTAGAATTCGGAGAAGTTTCGACGACAATAGGAGAAAACGGGGTGTCATTCTGCAGGCTTCAGTGATTATTTTTGAAAGTTTTTTTTGGGACGTACTTAATTCTTTTGTGGGAATGTTAGTTATTTGTCCATTTTTCACTAGATTTCAGTTTTTATTTTCCTGAAAATTCTTGAATATGAAAAGTAGCAACATTGCGCATTCTTACAATTTTGGCGCGCATGCTCTAAGGAAACAGCATGCTGTAGTTTTTTCCAAATGTCTGTAATTTCGGAATTTTTCCTGAAAATGCTCTCAAAGGACTGCGTTGGACTCACTGATGACGAATTCGGTGATATAATCGATTCTGTCCAGCCGACGACTCGATAACTGTTGAACAGAGCCAGCTAGCGACTTGAAGCTTCAAGATTAGATCACGCATTGAAAGGCGGCAGCTGAGTTTGTCAATGGGACAAATCGTCCGAATGATTTCGGAGTTATAGTCATTTGAACTTTCGGGATTATTTCAGGAACTATTACAGCGATTGGATTGAAACTTGATAGCTAGTTGGAGCATAACTACGCGCAACCTTGTGCAGAATTTTGTTGAGATCGTAGTCAGTAAATGTTGAAAAAATTTTTCTCGAAATTTTGCTGGAAAAGACTTTTTTTCGGAAACTATTCATCATATTCGGAAGAACTTCTGCTTATACCTTAAGGTTAATATTTTACAGCAGTGTATCAAATTTTAGTTTGATAATAATTTCTAGATATATTGGGAAAAAATATGTCAAATTTCGTGGTTTTTTTCTAGATATCGTTGTTTTTTTCGGAATAAATGAAAAAATACCAATTCAACCATGATGAAACTTTACAGCCAGTTTGAAATGCTGATTGACAACTATGTGCAAAATTTCGTTGTGATCGTGTCATTAGAACATTTTGAAAAACAAATTAAATTTTTTTTTGAATTATTCAATATTCTGTGATCTTTCGATCGTATTATTCTCATGAAATTCTGTATAAATCCTTGAACTGTCATTTTTCGATATAGTATTCAATTCAATCTGAATCGGTATATCTGTGGAATCATGAGGTTGATTTAAGCAATTCACGAACTCGGCCTTCGTAATTAATGTCCAAACTTACTCTACAAATATCGAGATTCTAAGTTGTTTCTTTCGGAAGTTATTGTGTTTACGATCCACTTTGTCTTCGACAAAGGTAACTTGGTTTCTGAAATGTACGTTAGACGCAGAAAGTGTAAGTGGATTAGAGAGTAGGTACATACTGTTTTGTTACAAGTATTCTATACACTGTGAACTCAAATAGTTATTTCAACCTTTTTTTTTTCACTTATACCAGAGTTTATCTCAATTTTTGAATCATGATGGTTGACGGGTTTTGCAGCTGTGAACTGAATTTTTGCTCGTGTACTCATTCTACATATCAGCAGATTGAATTGGAATTGTTATAGAATATCCAGTTGTCTAATGGAAACATGAATCCAGTCTTATATTCCTCCATTCTGAATTATTAGCAGGTAGGATTCTTTCATGAAGAAACAAGCGAGTAAAATGCGGCAAATTTCATGCAAAAGGTTCACTATTTCTCAGCATAATGTGCAAATCATCTATTTCCCTTCAATTCAAACGAATCAATTTTGCGTATTTCGAGACGAAGAAGCTGTGAATATTATGATTAGATTCATAGGTTTTTGATAACATTCTATAATTTTACCATTCATCTGCATTAGTAACCAAAGTGAAGGATAAAAGAAAATGCAGGGAGATTTGTCTAATTCTCGCTCCAGCTTCACCTTCCATTACTTCTTTGCAAGATAATAATAGAAAGATGTGACTAGAATTTTGTTAATTGTACCAGATACTGACAATTCTGAACATTATATTTGGGGTATGCACTTCATTAAAGTAGTTTTCTCGAAAATTTCTGGTGAGTTTCTTGAGATGATGCAGTATAAAACAAAACGATTCCTGTTTGAGTTTGAAGCCATTGAATTATTTATGTGAGAACTTGACAAAACTATTGAGATCTTTCTGAATTTCCTGAACAATTACTGTCAGAATTCCATAATTGCATTCTAGACATAAAAATATACTCAATTGTTCATAACTCATTCTCACTTGAGCCTCTCCTCCATTACAGGTAGAAATTAACAACAACTATTCATTTTCCTGTAATGAGTTTCACGAAACAACTTTCAGGTTTATTCTGATGAAGTTTCGGATTCATGGGCCATAAATACCTTGTTACACACATTATTGTGTAGTCACTCATATCAGACTTTGTTTGAGTTTTCGGAACATCATGTTCGGTTTACGTACTGTAAATTGAATACTTCCATCTTTATCAAGCTAAATTGGAATTGTTATCAAACATTTTGTTCGCAAGCGGAAACACGAATCCTGCTGCAGATTTACATTCTCTGGTTATTAACAAGGAGGATTCTTTCATGAAAAGAACCTAGAAAGGCACAGACGTGAAGTCAGCAGCTTTTGCGTGCATATTCACTTTTGGTGATATTCTCTGAACATGAGCGCAAAAGCTGCTGACTTCACGTCAGTGCTTTTCTAGTTTTTATCGATAAAGTACTGTATTTAAATTCGATTTAATACGTATTTTCACGAATTCGACCTTCGTAATTAAGCCCAAAACTTCTCTACAAATAATGAGTTTTTAAGTCATTTCTTCCGGAAGTTATTGTGTTCACGGTTAACCATTAGATCATTGATTTGAAGGTAAATTAGGAGTACCAATTTAACTGATTAATGAAAAAAGCTAATTTAGAGCCCAGGTAGTTTTTTCGGCTTACTTGTTCTATGCGAAACTAATTGAATAAGAAGTGAATTGCAAGGACCTTAACATAGAAGTCTGAAGAACCCAACAAATTCCCGAAATCGACCCAGTATGAAATCGACCCTGAACCATTCACCATTTTGCAACCCCTAAAAGCAGGTCAGTGTATGAAAACTTGAGGCATTCGCCAGTTTGATGCTTATTATTATTATCGATTGAAGCTTATTGTTAGAGGATTTACATCATTCCGTATTAGGACTTTTCAATGAATAAACAAGCGAGTAAAAATGCTGCAAATTTCATGTGAACGGTTCATAATTTCTTAGTATATTATATACCAACGATCCGGTCCTCATCAATTATTTCGAATTGATTTGTCTGAACTGATTGAGATACATGAAATACGATCAGTGTCGAAATTCGTTGGTATTTGCACCTAACAAAAGTGCAGGAGAATATGAATATTTATTTATTATTTATTTGAATCGACCCTTAATCATTCACCATTTTGCAACCCATAAAAGCAGGTTGGTGTATGAGAACTTGAGGCATTCGCCAGTTTGATGCTTATTATTATCGATTGAAGCTTATTGTAAGAGGATTTACATCATTTCGTAGGTTTCTCTTCTGAGTTTTCACAACCCATATCTGAAACATAACTATTAAATTTGAATGAAATTTTTTTTCATGGAAAACGCCCTTGCGGATTGCAGGAACTCTTTGTCAAATTGACAAAAAGCTCACAGAACGAAAAATCGGAAGAATATAATTCTGCAAATATTCTCGTTTGTCTGATGAAAGAGTCAGTTTACTTTGTTTATCGTTTCTATTGTTCCAAAAAACTGTCCTCAACAAATAGTCAAATCCTTCAATCCGCAAGGGTGCTTTCCATGAAGAAACCATTCCTATTTTATTTAAATAGATCTGTTTCAAACATTAGGAATGGAAACCTAGAAAAAACCTACAAAATTAATGCCTTTAGTTTCAACCCAATAAAACCATAAGAAGCATAACTTACATGTTCTAGGCTAAACATTCACTATATCAAGAATTATTGACAAAGTTTTCACTCGCTTGTTGTTGGATGGAAATGGAATTCAGTTCACTTCGATGAGGAAAATATCAAAAATGTTAAATTCATTGTACTTTCAGCTTAGAATTCAAGAAAAGTATCAAACGAATGCATTCAATATAATAATTCCGCAAAAAATTCTTAAGACTTTGGAATGAAGAAGAAAGTAAAGAACATTCACTTGTAGTGCTTCTGCAGTGAACCAAAGAAAGGATGCTCCATTCAGATTGAAAAATACAGAAGTTTTTGGCATAAATTCTCGGTGACTTTATGGGCAATAAATATTCGGTGTCTCGAATGCTTTATCTATTTTATTATACAGAATTTGGTACATTATTTACATTTTATATCCAATCGGCAGGATGCTCCAAGTGGAATTCTTTAAGCATTTCAGCGATAAAATAACCATTCAGATTAATAGTTATTTATGCATCATGGAAATCAAAATCGACAATTCTTATAGGAATTGTTGAGGGTGTGAATACTCCCATATAGGTAAACGGATGAAGCTTCTGAATATGAATGAAAAAAATTAAATATCTGATAGGAATATCTCAATTCAAATAAGTCTGTTGAGGTGCAGGGTCTAATTAAAACATTCGGAGTTGGCACAACCTTAGAATAAAAAATTTAAAAGAGCACTGCCGTGAATGCAGCAGCTTTTGCGCGCATGTTCAATGTAGATGACCGCTTCAGCAACGAATTTGAACATGCACGCAAAAGCTGCTGCCTTCACGGCAGTGCTTTTTGAAATTTTTTTTTGATAAATTACTGGATTTCAATTCGAGCTAATCTGTATTTTTGAAAATATTGGAAAGATAAAATTTTTAATGGGTATATCTGCGGAATCATTGGGCGGATTTTACCCATTCACGAATTCGACCTTCGTAATTAAGCCCCAAACCTACTCTACAAATATCGAGTCAGCCTAATGGCCAACTGCGTAAACACAATAACTTCCGAAAAATACAACTTAGAAACTCGATATTTGTAGAGAAGGTTTGGACCTTGATTACAAAGGCCGAATTCGTGAATGGGTAAAATTCACCCAATGATTCCGCAGATATACCCATTCAAAATTTTATTTTTCGAATATTTCCAAAAATACTGATAAGATCGAATTGATATCCAGTACTTCATCGAAAAATTACAGTTCGAAGATTCATACAGAATTTAATGAGGATGATATGATAAGAAAATAACAGAAATTTTTTTTTCAAATTGTTCTAATGATACGAATATGACGAAAATTTGCATAAAGTTCTCTTTCAGCTTCTTCAAACTAGCTGCGTAGTTTAATCAGAACTGAATCAGTATTTCTCGAGTTATACCGAAAAAAACCACGATATCGATAAGAAAACCTCGAAATTTGACATATTTTTTCCCGATTTCTCCAAAACTTATGATCGTATGGTACTAAATTTGGTACACTACTGTGAAATATGGAGCTCAAAGTGCGAGTGGAATTTTTTTTCGGATATGATGGATGGTTTCCGAAAAAAAAATTCTTTTTTGAATTTACTGACGGTATGATCCTGACGAAATTTGGCTAAAAGTTGCGCGCCGTTTTACTCCACCTAACTGCCAAGTTTGAATCCAATCGCTCAGGTAGTTTCTGAAATAAAAAATAAATAACTGCAAAATTTCAAGGGTCTATAACTCCGGAACTATTTGACCGATTTGGCCCATTAACGAACTCAACTGCAGCATTCTGATGCGCGACCCATCCTGAAGGTTTCAAGTTGCTAGCTTGCTTTTGACGACAGTTATCGTGTTCTCGGACGGACGGACGGCCGGCCGGCCGAACAGAATCGATTTTGACACCGGATTCGTCATCAGTGAGTCCAACCTAGTCGATTGGGATCATTTTCAGCTCAATCATCCAAAACTACAGACATTTGGACAAAACGATAGCACGCTGTTCCCCTAGAACATGCGCGCACAAATGTCTATGCGGAAGTCACTAAAACGTAAAATTTTCAATTCCATCAAGACTATACCTTCATAGTTCTCAATATTCCGAAACGCTGAAGTCGGAAGAAAGCATTACAATATTTAATTATGTGGATAACCTTTCCTTTGAAAACAACTGTTTCCATTTCACGAACATTTTGTGATGATAGTCAAGTTGCAACGTGCCTCATGCCAAATTGTGTCCATTCGGAGTCATCGTGTCGTTCACAGATAGAAAAACAACCAAAAAAACCTAGAAAAGTAATGACGTGAAGTCAGCAGCTTATACGCGCATGTTTAAATTTGCCAAATAGGTCACCTTTCTTTGTTGACTACCGAGCATATCCTCCCCATATGATCCTGTATTTTTGGAAACATTGGGAGAACAGTCCACAAAAGTAAGAAAGGGTTTATTCATAACAACCAGTGAATATGATTGATCTGGCTCGAAGGACCAATGTAATGCACTGCTTGTTGAAAACTAAATCCTTCGTTGCCTTTGTGGACTTTATTTCTGTTTGCACTCAGATTTTGCTTTTCTATATGAATGACTAAATATCACAATAAGTTAGTGTGAAGAGATGCAATGTCAACTCTGTCCTAACTCAAGAAAAACGAACTACCATGCGGTTAGTGTTCATTCCTCAAATATTTGCTGAGTGCGGCGTTGTCTTGCTGCTAATTTGTACGTAACAGCCTGAATCTGCCATAATCTCGAAATCTGGCATGTCCGTTTACCAACCGCCAATTACCAAAATAGAAGGAAGGATGAACGAGTCTGACCGAGTTCTAAGTTCGATAATTGCGGCTCAACTGCCCCATTAGTAACAAAATAAAGATAGCCGAACAAATACTGGGTGAGCTTTTCTGATAATGCGTTTTCGACACGAAAGCAACAGCATGCCAGCTTCGGACTGGTGCATGTTCGTTGCCATTTATGGGGATTTCAGATAAAATTAGATGTATTGTACGATTTAGTTACGTTAAAGTGGGATTATCTTCGAGATACTCAGCCAGATTATACGATAGTTTACAGAAGTTTACTGGGATGAGATATTGTGAGAATAATTAATGGGTTTTCTATTCTTCTTGTAGTTTAATGATGTCTTGTGGAAAATTTGTCCAGTTCCAACACGCAGTTTAGGATTCGAAATTCAATATTCGGATAGAAGTATTCCGGTTCTAGTGGAGATAAATTTCTCTCGATCACTCAAACTATTCTCTGACTTTATTTTTGTGTTTTGGTTTATTATTTGATAAAATCATATAAAAACCTTAGTGATCGACCAACAACAAAAATTTTTAACCCCCCCTGAAAATTTCACAGTTTACTTTCTGGAGTATGAAGATTTGAATAAACTAATAAAAAAAATCCGTCCGTCCGCCGTCCGTTGTCTGGGGCTTTTCTCAGGAAGTACTGATCCGAAATCGGTGAAACTTGGTAGAAAAATCGTGTGTCGCTCGGGATTGATCCTCCAAGCTTTTCAGCAGAATCAGTGTACCCTAAGGGCTCAAAATGGGGGGTTGGGGAGAAAAAAATTTATTTCTCGAAAACTTACTACCGAATTTTCATGAAACTCTGAAAGTTGATTACTGTTGCAAAACTAAACCAAAAAAATTTCATCCGGATGATTTCCGACCAGTGGTTCCTGAGTTATAAAGAAAAACGCTGCAAAGTTCCAATAATGTCGAAAATGACATCATCGCATTCGGTTCTAAGATTGGAATTCACTGAAATAATCGGTTTACTTTTCATCCAGAATCATTCATCTAAAAGTAGATGAAAATATTGATTACCAAATTTTCAACACATATCGAGAAATTTTTAATGGATGCGTTATTATAACACAATTTTCAAATGCCCCATCGATGTTCTCGACAATTTCATAATCGTAAGTAGTTAGTGTGAAGAGATGCAATGTCAACTCTGTCCTAACTCAAGAAAAACGAACTACCATTTGGTTGGTGTTCATTCCTGCAAATATTTGCTGAGTGCGGCGTTGTCTTGTTGCTAATTTGTACGTAACAGCCTGAATCTGCCATAATCTCGAAATCTGGCATGTCCGTTTACCAACCGCCAATTACCAAAATAGAAGGAAGGATGAACGAGTCTGACCGAGTTCTAAGTTCGATAATTGCGGCTCAACTGCCCCATTAGTAACAAAATAAAGATAGCCGAACAAATACTGGGTGAGCTTTTCTGATAATACGTTTCCGACACGAAAGCAACAGCATGCCAACTTCGGACTGGTGCATGTTCGTTGCCATTTACAGGGATTTCAGATAAAATTAGATGTATTGTACTATTTAGTTACGTTAAAGTGGGATTATCTTCGAAATACTCAGCCAGATTATACGATAGTTTACAGAAGTTTACTGGGATGAGATATTGTGAGAATAATTAATGGGTTTTCTATTCTTCTTGTAGTTTAATGATGTCTTGTGGCAAATTTTGTCCAGTTTCAACACGCAGTTTAGGATTCGAAATTCAATATTTGGAAAGAAGTATTTCGGTTCTAGTGGAAATGAGTTTCTGTTGATCACTTAAAGTTCTCTGATTTCATTTTGGTGATTTTTTGTGTTTTTGTTTAGGTGAGGAATATTTCAATCTTGACAAGGCATGTGCGAATTCATGAAGCACAATCGTCACGACAAATCTGTGTATTATATCGATCAAGTTCGCGTGGCATAATTATTTTGCATAATATGAGAGAACTTCAAATGGTCATACTCAGGTTAACGACTGCATACTCGAGCGAGTGAATTATTCATTTATCCACCTGAACTTTTGAAACCGTAAATATTTATTATGTATAGAGTTTTCTCTAATGAATCAGTGTATTTGTCCTTGTTCTGAAAGAACAGGAATTTAATTCGCCGAAATGTCTTTAATTCTCGAATTAAGACCAAAAAATAATTCTCAGTGATGAAAAATTTAGGGTCAACGATAGGAATGGGTCGTTAAGAAAAGAGAGTTCCGGTAATTATAAACTGACATAATCACAAGGACGAATATCTGTCGATAAATTAACCAATATTTCACCTTGATCAGAGCTAATTATCCAATCGAACTAAACATCTACACCCAAGAAGCTGTTTCATCCAAGGTAAGATGGCCTGACGATCAGTAATAACTGTGGAACAGCTGTAGTCATTCTCCTTGAGTCTGCTTCTTCGGTGTTAATGTTTTGGTTGATTTGATGATTAGCTCTGATCAAGGGGGAATATTTGTTTATTTATCGACAGATATTCGTCCTTGTGATTGTGCTAGGTAAGGGTCAACTTTAAGTCTTGAACTCTCAATGGTATAGATCTTAATTTCAAATACACTGGTACGTTCATGGGCAGAATTCTCTGGAAGTACCTATCCGGAATAATGAAAATCTGAAATATTTTTCCTCAAGGAATAGTGAGACAGTGCTCTCATTCGGTGAGTCATTTTAGAGTATCCACCAGAAAACTCGAGATTCAACTGACATTCTGCAGAACCTGCTATCCTCTGGATTTTCGGAAATTCAGGATTTTTAGCCATGGCTGAAACCCAACAGAATTTTTTCAGGATTTCAGTTGATCTGACGAAACTTTCAACATTATCAATTATTCATATTGTCCCAAAGGTCAAAAGCCAAGAATGGGGGTGTTTCCTGAATTTGGATTATTACTGCAAACGCAAATTTGAACATAATTATTATGGGTTTGATTCATCATTTTCCCAAATTACCTTCAGAAAGTATTCAAATTTAGGTTTCAAAATTGGGGTTTGGGATTTGTCATGCATGCACGAAGTGACAACGTTGTTTAGTAGAATTGCTTTTTCTGCTATAGAATAACGAAATATTTATTCTTATTATGTGGTACACACGTGTTCTTTGTCAATATAACCAAACAATTTCCGTTTGCGATTTGTCAGTAATATGACAGTATGACAGTCTGTGCTCTTCTTTTTCTATTCCTTGGTCGTTGTCTCATACTCTAACCAGATCGAAGTATAGCTATCTCTGTTTTCCTGAGCAAAGTTACACATTTGATATCCTTTTCTTTCCGAAAAAGCTGAATTCGACGTTGCCATATCGTGCACTCTTGACAAATCCCTTTAAATGCAGATCCCCATTTTAATTTTTCAGTTTTAGGTGATCAAACATTTCTTTAAAAATATAATATTGAAATTATAAGTTGGAAATGTGATGTTCTGAAAGTTTTTCATGAAAATAACTGCATTTTCGTTTGAAGAGAAAACCCCCATTCTTAAATGAACACCGATAAAAAATTCTCAACTCTGCAACGAAAAATCAGTTCTTAAAAAGCCAACAACTTACCAATTATAGTCAAATTGACGTGAGTTATCCTAGACGGCGAAGTTACAAAATCCACGCGACAGTGATACACATTTTCGTCAAATAAATTCGTTGGAGAGATTGTCAAGACACTACGACTGTCGTCCAGGATCCTCAAGAAGAACCTGTCACCCAGGGACGGATCGGCCCAATGCTGGGGTCGATTGCCCCTCAGGTCATACTTATAAATGGGGTCCTCTTCTACACCCTTGTGCCACACCACTACACTAACTCTGTCCGAGGGTTGATTCGGCGTCAGACTGCACGGCAAAGACGCTGTTCCGCCGTCAGACGCTTCCGCGAACTCCGTGGCGAGTTCCGCCTCTGAACAAGTCACAATGAACACCAAAACGAGCACTAGGAAGCTTGTGGACGACATCTTGTTGGCTACATATCCGGAGCAGTACAGAGATTTATTTCGAGGGGGGTTGGTTGATCTATACGGCTAAACATCTTGGGTACACGAAACTACATCGAATGATGAAATCTGAAACAAAAGAAAGCTGTTGAATAGGGAAAAGATGAGGAATTGTGGCGAAAAGGTTAATTTTAGGGAATTTAGTTTTTCATTTAACTTATAATCATAGAACTCTATATTACTTCCTGGAAAGGACCCGACCCTTCTTCAACTAAGCTTAAAGCGTAACAAGGGGCAACGAAACGAAGATAGCGCTAATTACGGTAACCTCTCTCTGTCACACCCATTGAAGTAAATGGTGTTTAACGGCTCAAATTTGGTTTTACTTGGAAAATCAGGTAGTTTGGGTATTACATCGTTTAGAAAGTGTAATATTTTTGAAAATGAATATCTATTTTTCTCTGATATGCCATTACTTTCTCTGCCTTCACCGCGTGTGGTTCAAAAAGTGAAGAATTATTTTGGTGTGTGAGCTGTGCATTAACGATTGACGATAGTTTCATCATTATTACAATAAATTAAAATAATAGGAACATAGAAAAATACTTCTCGAAAAGCACTGACTTGAAGTCAGGAAAATTTAAGCGCTGGTTACAATTCATTACCAATGCGGAATTTGACATACTTTTTTCCGATATTTTTGGGAATGTGTGTCGAATCGAGCTGAAATTTCGAACATTGCTGTTCAGATTCGACTTCGAGGTCTGCGCCAAGTTTCATTGAAATCACATTGATAGTTTCCGAAAAAAAATACTTTTTTAACGATTCTTCATGTGATCAGTTAGCAAGTTTCAATCTTATCGCATCCGTACTTCTTGAGATATAGAGGAAATAAAATAATATATTTAAAATGTATATAACTTCGAAACTGTTAGGTAAATTTTGCCCATTAACGAACTTATTTTGAATTTTTTAAGTCGCTATAGCTTTTCTCGGTAGTAAGTTATCGTGGCAAGGGGCGGCTGAATAGAATTCAATTTGACATTGAACTCTTCATCAGTGAGTCCAACCTGGTCGCTTGGAACCATTTTCGGCAAAAAAACTCAAATTTACGCAGGATGATAACCCGCTGTTTCCCAGAAAAACCGCTCACTAAGTTGAAATTTCACTTGAACATGTGCGATCTTCTTCAATCCTGCCTTCTCCACGAATTAGTCAGAAAAAAATTCAGGTTCTCCTAATTTGAAATGAAAAATTAAAAAGATTTAGAATAAATGCGACAGAGTTCCCTTTACTGCAATGAGGAAGAAAGAGATAGATACCCGTCCACTTCGCGGCTTGCATAAGCAACGAATTGCCTTCACTTGTCTCTCAAAACGGGCCCATTCCAGGTATATATTATAGAGTTCATTGCTTATAATGAACGGTGTTCCTGAACTAGAGATACAAGCGAAAATGGTTCATACCTTGTGTAATATCAATAATGAAAGATTTAAGTAGAGCCCTGTTGTTTTTTTTTGCGCGTTCAAACTCGTTGCTGAAGCAGTCATCTCTTCACGTATTGATCCCGTCAAACGGACCTTTGCTTCCTGATGGAACTATTTTGGGATTTTCCGAATTATTTCAATGACATAATTATCACGAAATTCTTGGAAACTTTTGCATCAGCCTATCTCAAACTATTAAGAAGATTAAACATGTTTGGATCAGCATATTTTGAGATATTCTGGAAATAACGTTACTGAGACTACCCAGCAGTTTGACATATTTTACGCGCTTATCTTTCCATCAGAAAGTCGATCATTTTTGAATTTTGGGCTTAAAATAATCTTCAACGACCAGGTTGGACTCCCTGGAGCCTCGCAATCCAGTATTCCATGCGTGCTTCAACTTTCGAACGAATATATCTGGAGTCTTGAAATGTTCAAGGTATGTTCTAAGCTTTTTATTTCGGTTGAATTCTATTATGGACAGATTCCGCCTGATAGTTTCAGAGATATAACGAGCTGAAATTTCCTATTCATAATAAATATTACAATACCAATTTGAATGAAATGAAAATTTTGATTGCAGTGAAGTACCAATGTTAATATGTAGGAATTTTGCAAAAGGAGATTTTTAGAGTAGTCTCGGACATAAATTAAAAAGGCCAAATTCGTGAATGGGTAGAATGCACCCAATGATTTCGTAGATATACCCATAAAGAGCAAACTTTTCCAATAACCGCGAGAAATATTGGAAATGCGTGAAATTTAGGGGGAAAACGGGGTGTCGCCCTGCAGGCTTCAGTGACTATATTTCGAAATTGAATTTTTTGGGATGCACTGAATTCTCCAATGCGTTATGTTAGCTATTTTTCCAGTTTTAACTGCATTCTGATTTTATTTCAACGAAAATCCTTGAATATGAAAAAGTGGCAACACTGCGCATTCTCACAATCTTTTTCAACCATTTGTACCCAAAAATTCCTCTCAGAAAAACGAAGTCTGGCCTCCAAACGTCAAAAAAACACATTGAATGGAATTGAAATCCAGTACTTGATTAATAAATGATAACTTGCAGGTTCATACAGACTTTCGTGAGGATAACTGGACCAGAAGATCATAGAATATTGAGTATTCTAAAAAAAATGATATTTTTTCGGATTCTTCGAATGATACGATCACGAAAATTTGCTTGAAGTTGACCATCGTTATTTTTCAACTTGACACTAAGTTTGATCATGACTGTTACACTATTTTTTCAGTTATTCTGAAAAAAACAACGATACCGAGAAAAAAATCACGAAATTTCACATATTTTATCACATTACCTCCAGAAATCATATTCGATACACTGCTGTGACATGTAGAATTCAAAGTTTGAGTGGATTTCTTCTCAAATATGATGAATAGTTTTTGGAAGAACAAATAATTTCCAAAAACATCTTGGAAAATTGCGACAGAATATTACAAAAAATTGTCATTAGCATTTGGAAACCAGTTACCAGGTTTCATCATGATTTTTTCACTTGTTCTTGGTGATTTAGAAATAAACAACAATTCCGAGGAAAAAATTAAGGACTTCGCCATATTTCATCCAATATTTTCGAAAATTGTGACCGTTTCGAATTGAAATTTTGTGCTACGGCCAGCCGGTCGAGCAGAATCAATTTTGACAACGGATTTGTCATCAGTTAATTCAACAGAGTCCTTTGAGACCATTTTCGGAAGAAAATGCGAAAATTACAGACATTTGAGCAAAACGAAAGCACACTCTTTCCCAGAACATTAAAATTAAGGTTAGGTTGTATCTACATTTCAATTATTCTAACTATATTCTTCTGAAAAATCAAAATAGTTTGTTCCTGTTTCTTTTGTTGTTTGAATAATAATTCTCCAAAAAGTACTGTACGTTTTTCACAAGTCATTTGTTAGTTAACATGCACTTTTGCACAAGTCATCCCAGCAAACACTAAAACGCAGCAAGAGTACAAAAACTGTACAGCGTTGCTGCACTTGAAGTGCAGCGATGGTGGTACTTAACTGTATCGAAACGGACCGTATATGTTCCGCGGAATTGCATCGAAACTGTACAGCTCGAACTGCGTTCGAAGTACAGCCACTATACAGCAGTTGTGCAGGAGCAATGCCACTTTGTAATGCAGTTTGCCCATAGTAATAATGCACCAACTGTGCTACTTTGATATGAAGTTTCTAAGCAGCAATAATGCAGCAGAAGCTCGGCTGTATAACGAGACCCACAGGAATAGGAAGGACTCACTCCCGAAAAAATGATTATTTTTTAAGAGATTGAATTGAAACTTTGCACATTGATACTAAATTATTTACCATCGATAAATGTAAAAAAGTGAGTATAGTCCTTCCAGATTATTCGGAGATTGCCAAATAAATTTTGATTTTCTTATATGATGTGATGTTTATATTTTTGCATATTCGAATTCTATGCCTTTCGGTAAAACAATTATTGCAATTCTTTCTGTATCTAGATATTGATTTATCAACAGAAAAATATTCAAATTATTTAATTTTTCACATTTCACCAAAAATTCAACATGGAATTCAAATTTATAAAAATGCATACAACATTATCTGAAAAATCGTACGGCCATTTCTGGTTAGAGCAAAAGACACAATCTGTAGTATGTAAGTCCAGAATTTCAATGCGATTAATTGAAAAATATAGGCTTTTCGGAGGTGAGCCAGATTCCTGAAACATACTGGTTGTCTTAGGAATCGGGTTAACCTAGTTTATATTGAGCATATAACGTAAAGTGATTCATAGCAAACTCAACTCAATAAAAAAAATTGCACCAGGAACATAACTTCAATGGAAAAAACTTGAATTTACACAAATACCGGCCATATCAAATATTATACATGATATAATATATTATTGGGTGACTCTCTCTCGTTCCTTTCTAAGTTCTCCTAAATAAGTTGATACATATTTCTCAATCATACCATGATGGTTGTTTCAATATCGGTTGGTGAATCATTTTTGCTCTCTTTGTTCTTTCGTACAGCAACTTGAAGTGGAGAAAAATGAGTTAATACACAAAAAAAGGTTTACCTTGTGTGAATATAATACCTGAAATTCCTTCATTGATGTTTATGTACTTCGAAATTCTGTTTTCTGTTGACCCTGTCCAGTTCAGGTAGAGATTCAGATGTTTTCTTCTATTGTCTATTTATTCCAGTTCCAAAAGAATCGGCATCATCTGAATATTTATCTTAGCCACTCAGATCAGTGTAATTTGCCTTATTTCCTTTTTTTCGGGAATTGATCATGTCGAAACATCAGTTTTTCACACTTGCACCCAATCAACTCGAAACAAACAGTCAGTTCAAATAGCGCGATTCACATAGAACCAAAAACGAATTTACTACACAACAAACAAATTTCCGTTACAAAACAGCATGGCTGATGACGACGATCGACAACGCTTCTCTAACGACCTAACGTACCGGCTATCGGCACAGACAACGATGGCTTACTATTAGAACGAAATATAGCATCAAAGACAGAGACAGCGTTGTCTCATACAGCATTTCGATTTGGTTGCACAAAAGCTGTACAGCAGCTGTATTTAAAAGACTGCATTTTTAGGACAGCAGTATCACCAATGCAGATACTGTGCAGTTTTAATACAACATTTTATGTACTGCATTCCGGTGGCACTTGTGGTGCAGAAACTGTACAATTGCTATATGTTGTGTTTGTTGGGATGAGTAAACTCACAAAATTCAATAACCTTTGAAATCATTCGGAATTAATTTACTTATCCAAAAGCATCCAATCAAGTTCCACTTCAACCCATCCTTCCTCTTGTTCCAAACATATCAAATCCTGGCATCTAAGCTGCACCAAGTTCAACGTCGACAAGAGGCTTAAGAAATGTGATAATTGAAGCAATTGTTCGTCCTATTACCTCCGTTCAATCCGCTACAATTTCACCTAAGTTTAATCATCACATGACTGCGGATTGGTGTAGGGATTTCATCAAATTACAACCTATGACAAAGTAGCGTAGATAGGGACAGTGTGAAGTGGGTAATGGCGTAGAATGCTAAAACCCTAATTTGAAGCAGTATGCGCCATGTTTGTAATGCTCTGCAGCCTGCACACACGAATTTTCTCCGCGGAATAAAACGGAAAAATTTGCACGTTATTTTAAGCCGTTTGTAATCATGGTGTACGCGATGAAATGTTTTGTATCGCGAATGAGTAATTGGAGCTGTACAGGATTGTTCCCAACAGATCCTTGTGATATACGGATATGAGGTCACTTCTGCAGAATATATTTATTATCACTGGATACTAGAGCTCTAAGCGTTTCAAATCGATCTAAAACAATATCGAATAGTTGCATGTGTAAAATAACATAATCACAAGGATGAATATCTATCAATAAATCAACAAACACTCCACCTTGATCAGAGCTAATCATACAATCAACCAAAATTCTTCGGTTCTATCCGAGGTAAGTTGACCTGACGATCAGTAATAACTATGAAACAGCTGTAGTCATTCTCCTTGGATCCGCTTCTTAAGTCTAGATATTTTGGTTGATTGGATGATTAGCTCTGATCAAGGTGGAGTATTTGTTGATTTGTCGACAGATATTCGTCCTCGTGATTATGTTATTTAAATATTACCGGAGCTCTCTTTTCTCCACGAACTAATTCCCATCTTTGTCGGAGGTTGCATTAATATTTTTGATATCGATCTTTAGGGAACGGCCGTTTTCAGGATATCTCTCAAGAAGAGCTAGCGTCCTACCGGTTTTCAGAGTCACTGTCGTTATTGTGTCCTCGTTAATTTCAAACAAACACGTGAAAGTTCCTGATTTCACTTCATTGCTTCCTAGATTTTTCTAGCATCTTTGTATTTTCATGGTATGAGAGAAACCGAAAACCTGAGTCAATATTTGTATTACATTCCCTCGTATGTTTCCATAGCAAAATTTTCCTTTTTTGTTTTCAGGTATGATTCCAAGATTTCAACCTGCATCGCATAGGAAGGAGGAAATTTTGTCGATGAAAAATGAAAAAGAAGCCCTTCAATAAAAACAACAATTTTCAATACACTTATACGGGGAGACAAAGTTTTTCCTGAGGTTTTTATCTGTGCTCTTGTATCATACGTAAAAATGTATGGTACCCCGTTTACATTTCCTCTGCTAATACTGTTATGACACAAATTCGTTGATATAAAAAAAATGTACTGCTCATCTCAAAAGAATATATATAAATATATATAAGAATTTGTAAGTAACGGTCGTCGTATTTATGTAGATTGTAGGATAAGGGATGTCGACCTTATATCAAAAGAATAAGATGTTAACTCTTTATTCACAGCCTAGCTTTCGAAACTTTCTGTTTCTTCTTCAAGGCAACTGTAATTACAAACAACAATATAAGTTTAATGTTAGAATGGACCGTACTTACTTACTGAATTACGAGGTTAAAATACACAAAAAAGGAACATGATCAGGTAAGTATTTGAGGAACAAATCTCGTTCATTTATCAACTCTAAAGTAGCAATGATTCAATTATTTCCGTCACAGTTTCAAAATAAAATCGAACATTTTTAAAAACTTCCACACATACACACAATAAACAATGAGTTTAGTCTTCAACACGTCCAATTTTCCGACATCAAAACAACAGATTTACCGTAGTCTTCGATCTCCCCGATGGCAGCTGACAAGATGTTCACAATCATCCATCTACAGGACCGTCGAAAAATGGTGTGTGGGAGTACTCTAGCAAGTAGGAATATATAGGACTCAAGTTTTGTGTGTCCGTTTTTTGGTTTATCGTACTTCTCTGATTTTTGATATGAATCATTTCCAAAATGCATCGTTTTCTGTAGTTGTTGTTCATATCGAGAATTCTTACGTTTCCAAGGTCTGCAGTATGGGATAATTGATTCGCGTGGATAGATAATGCACATCTATGGTTGTTCTTTTTTATATCACTTTTGTGCAGTGCCAATCTACTTTTAAGCCATTGAGATGTCTGACCAACATATGTTTGATTACAATCTGATTACTTTATTTCGTATACTACATTTGATTTTAGGTAATTTGGTATCGGGTCTTTTAATTTCGAATAAAGTTTCGAAACTTTTTTCTTCGATTGGGGTATGATCCTGATGGACTTCAGATCCAGAAAACATTTCTTTATTTTACCCGTTAGATGTCGTATGTTGGGAAGGCAGCGATATATAACTGGTTCATTGTTGTCCAAGACTCCCAGGTCAGTATCTCTTACTATTGTCTCTCTATCGGATGACGAAAAAAGAAGCTTGCTCAACATTGCTCTGGGGTGCGAATTCTCTGATAAAAGTATAAATAATTTCCTCAGGTTCACATCCAGGAATACAGGATCGCATATTCGTTTTATTCGATTTTTTTGTTCTCTAATAAAATTCATCTTCGTGTTTATCGAGTGGTCAGATAGAAAGTGTATGAATCTACCCGATGCGGTTTCCTTTTTGTGCCAATCAAGTTTCACCTGGTTATTAATTCTGCAGACTCTGGTATCTAGGAATGGTACAGAGTGGTCATCATCCTCCATTTCGATAGTGAATTTGAGATGTTCATCGAAGTCATTGAATACTTCTAAAATTGTATTAAACTTATATTGTTGTTTGTGATTACCCTGAAGAAGAAACAGAAAGTTTCGAAAGCTAGGCTGTGAATAAAGAGTTAACATCTTATTCTTTTGATATAAGGTCGACATCCCTTATCCTACAATCTATATAAATATATATATATATATTATATATATAGCAAAATTATGAAATACATAAGAGGATTTCTTTTCCAGGTTTTCCATACTAAGCTTGTTAAATATTCCCTCGAATATACTCTAATTTATTATATATTGTGAAACATGACTGTGGTATCATTTTCTCCATATCTATTCTTTCTTTCGAACCTCCAATGATTGCAGAAAATTGAACCTTTATCGAATAAGTATCGTAATCAGGAACTATGTTTTAGACAAAACGAAAAAATCAATGCTTCCCTCATAAATGATCAGATTTTATCATACTGAAATCGCAATTCATCTCTTTATTTTTCTATGAAAATATTTTATCAGAAATTAAACTGGATTTGAAAGACTCCAGTGGATTCACTTTATCCAAACACTGTGGGAATTACCACTATATGAAATAAAGGCTTCAAGGTTTTTTGTACTCATTTTACAAAAATTTGATTTGAAAATTCGTTTCAGGTCAGTTTCAAAATTAACGAAAATTGCCATCCAAAATATACACACCATATCAGCACTTGTAGTTACCTCATGATCTGAAAGAATGTCCATAAAGTTAGCAGAGCCACTTGCACGGAAGTCAATGAAAACCAGCTCATTAATTGTCGTGTATTTGTCGAGAATTTGCCTTGAAAGAAAAAAATTTGTCGTGCTCTTTGTTTTTTTTTGAAAAGGGTGGCTCTGCTAACTTAATATTAAGTTAGCAGAGCCATTCTAAAATATGTATCGAATTCGATCAAAAATGTTATGAGTATTAGTCGAGTATTTGTCGTAGACCATCTAGCCTGAAAAAACCAGACAAAATAATTTGTTTATAGCTTTTTCATAGGGTTTAATGAAATGTTCTGGTTTCTTAGGAAATTTGTCATATTCGGCAACACTGCATTGATAAATTGATATTTCAGGTATGTTTTTCGTATCATTATTGACTGATATTGGGTTGTATATGTTAAATCTTCTATTTCCCGAGATGACCAATTTTCGTTTCAATGCTGAATAATGGAGATATTCCATTCTCACGGATATACATCGACGTAACTTTGTGATACAAGAAAGTTAATTAGATGACCGTTTTTTCTACCGGAAATGAGCTGAACGATTGAAGGACGACCAAAACATATTTGTCGTGAAAGAAAAAAATTTGTCGCGCTTTTTGTTTTATTTTGAAGGGGTGGCTCAGCGTGCTCAATATTGAGTTCGCAGAGCCACCCTTCAAAAAAACAGAGCGCGACAAATTTTTTTTTGTTTCACTACAAATATGTTTTGGTCGTCCTTCAATCGTTCAGCTCTTTTCCGGAAGAAAAAACGGTCATCTAATTAACTTTCAATGCAGTGTTGCCGAATCTGACGAATTTCCTAAGAAACCAGAATATTTCATTAAAACCTATAAAAAAGATATAAAAAAATGATTTTTTCTGTTTTTTTCAGGTAAAGTGGTCTACGACAAATACTCGACAATTATTCATAACATTTCTGATCGAATTCACATATTTAAGAATGGCTCTGCTAATTTAATATCAAGTTAGCAGAGCCACCCCTAAGAAAAACTAGAAGCACGACAAATTTTTTTCTTTCACAACAAATTCTCGACAAATATACGACAATTAATGAGATGGTTTTCATTGACTTCCGTGCAAGTGGCTCTGCTTACCTTATAGACATTCTGAAAGATTTGTGCGTTCTGCAATTAAAAAGAGTAGAACATCCGCCATTTTGCTTAAGATTGAAACCGATTCATATTTTCATGTCAGAGCGATTATCATCAGAACAATGGATGTGGAATATATATAGGAAGATTACGAATATAGTGATCAATATTATTCAAAACGCGATGCTGATGCACAGCGCAAATTGGCACATCCGCCATTTTGCATCGAATATAAATTATTCTATTGTCACTATCGCCGACTGCCTCATTAGATTCTTATAATGTAAAGTGCTTCCTGGTACATATTCCTCTCATTTTTTATGCGGTATCCAAGAGTTTTGCAGCTTTCCTCATCTGTACCATTATCATCTTCCTACATCCGGAAACAAAACGAACTGCTCATTCGCCATTTTGCACATGATCAGAACCAATGTAATGTCTGCTCTCTAAGCAGTTTATATAATAAGCTGAACTCAATTAATCAATCAGAAGTTAACGTCAGCCTAGCAAACACGGCGCAATCCACACAGTAGCACGAAGGACGCAACAAAATGATAATTAATAATAATTATATACCTGTTGCAGGAACATAGTATCATAATTAGATGAATTTCAGTGCGATGAGATAGCGCAGGTTGGTCCAGAATCATGGAAGGCCTGAAGTCTACACAATTAATAATTAGGCTACATTAATCCAGAATCCCAGAGAGATAAAACTGTATGTTTTGGGCTAAACGCGAATAATATGGACATGCGCTAATGAACTAGATGACTTCTACAATCCGAGATAATGGCATGGATGGATTTGAAATCTGATTTATCATGTTGGTGAATAAATTAGTCATTGAATGTATTAACTATAATGTTGTTTAATGATGGCGTTTTGTTCTCGTCATCTGCGATAAAGTCGAGAACAGATAATTTCCAATCCCAATAGAATACATGTATTCTAAAAGTGATTTCAGACGACTCATATTTCTAAATGATATACAGAAGACAAGCAGACTGATTCTCCACAAACTGTCTGAAAAGGGTGTAAGGTAAAACTAATTCAAAAATATACAGGGTGTATCTGAATAACATCGAAAAAATTTAACGGGTGATTCTGTGATGAAAATTAAGATAGATATTTGGTATAAATTCTTGAAAACCTACCCCCGTAAAAGTTACACCCTCCCCGAAGATGACCAAAAAAAAATGGTTTTTCTTTTTATTCCCAGTATATTGAACACAAGGCATGAAACTCGGTAGATTTAATTCGTCAATAAAACTACACATTTTGGAAGCTTTTCATCTCTGAAGTATGCTTAGAAGGGGTTGAAATAGTCAACCCCTAAGACATTTTTTTACAATTTTTTTTGTTGGATGCACATTTTCTTTTTAGAACCACATCTCCGAAAAGCCCAATTCATCAACTAACTCTTTTATCTCTACAAAATTTTTCTGAAACTCAAGCATTTACGAGAAAAACATAACTCATGTTAGACATGATTATCGACAAAAAAATTATAATGAATGTTGAAAATGTCCGCCTACAGCTTCAATACAAGCATTTACTTTTCTTCTCATTGAAATGCGTATGCGATGAAATATGCCTGCTGAATTTCATATTGTTTCACACTCTGCTACAATGCGGTTCCGCAGATCATCGATATTTTTTCTCGTAAATGCTTAGAGTTTTCGAATAAACTTATAGAGATAAAAAGTTAGTGAATGAATTGGGCTTTTTACTTTTTAGGCATGGAATTGTGAATCCAAAAAAAAGTTTCAAGAAAAAATATCTTAGTGGTTGACTATTTCCACACCTCCTAAGCATACTTCAGGATAGAAGAGAGTGCAAGATGTTTAGTTTTATTGACAAATTAAATTTGCCAAGTTTCATGTATTGAGCTCAATATACAGGAAAAATGAAAAAAACAATTTTTTTGTTTATCTTCGAAGGGGTAACTTCAGGGGGAAGTTTTCAAAAAAAATTCATAACAAATAATTCTCTTGATTTTCATCACAGAGTAAATTTTCTTCACAAGATTTATGTGGTTACTTCCACGTATATGTCTTCCATAAACTTTCGGTAAGTAATTAAATACTTTATCACCCAAATAGTTTTATGAGTTGACATTGATTTCAGTGATATTGTTTCTGAATGTGCTAAATTGAATTCATCAAAATCATGAATCAATTCAAACAATCAGAAGACTCCTTTAAAGGACTCTTCTACAGTAATCGATTCGTTCGGACAGATCCAAAATTTTCCAACTCCCCTGAAACTTTCCGGGCATCAGTTTTTCATCACCCTGGTGTTTCATTTTCATCTTCGGTATTCAACTTAACGGGTTCAAATCTTAATGAGGTTCTAGAAAGTTGTCGCAGAGCACTCCAGAGTTCGATGGAACGGAATCATTCTCTGGCTGATCTCCCAAGCTGCGCTCCAGTGGAGATAACTTATGAAAGAAAAACATTCGAATCCTTCCTTGGAAGCACGAACCGATAATAACTTTGAGGATAAGAAATGAATGGATCATATAAACTGGGTTAATTCGACTGAAAAATCTTATTATTGAAATCTTGTCGTTAACAGAAATCTCATTTAGAGTTATCGAAATGAACTGGTTTTTCGTTTTATTGAAATTCAACACTTTTAACATTCTGCAGTTGTTTCTTTCAAGACACCCATAGAGTTCATGATACATATTATGAAGTATTCAGGGTATCCTGAAATGCGTGAGCAGAGCCGGATCTAGGATTTCAGCGCCCGTGGCAAGTTATCGGAATGCGCCCTTTTCAATTTTTTTTTCAATGAATACATACTTTTCATAAATGATATTACTCATTCTATTCCTAAGATTATTTTACTATTATTATATTCTTTTGAGAACGTGCATTAGATTCTTAGTTATATCAAACAATAAGTGTAAATGAAAAACTGAAATACATTAGAGAACTCACATGCCAACAAAGGTCATAAGGGAATAATTGTAACAGAAAAACCATTTCAGTTGGTTACATCAACCTAAAATCATATAAGATTCTGAAAATGCATGGACGTCGAATCGGAATCTTTTGCGCGCTCGTTTATATTCATATCTGAATTGTCTCAATGCTTGACGAATGTCAGGAGAACAGAAAAAGTTAAACTCAAGAACCATACTCTTCATTTGATCAACATTTAATCCTTTTTCTGTAGAAACCATAGCATAGCCAAGAAACTGATTAATAAAATACTAGAGATACGATTAATTCATCGTATTCTTCTCAACTTTTCGATTTTTTTTTAACTTCTTCTTATACATATGAAAACTCGTGTAATTATGTTACAGTGCAATTTCAATTGAATCGGTATATTTGGGATCTCGCAAATAAAATTCGAACGATAATATCGCCAACATATTCCTAATCCAAACACAACCTTATAAATTTTGCAGTCTCTAAGTTATATCTTTCGAAAATGATTGACTCTCGTGTGCACGGACAGAATATAATTTGACCGAGCGCGCAAAAATCCTCAACTCAAAACGGAATTATTTAAATATACCTGATTGAAAATTTCAAACTTTTTCCAGTACGAATAATTTCCCGTCCCGCTTGCACGATCACGTTATTCGCGGTATTGCACATAATATAAAATATAATGATAAGTTCCTGGTTCCTATTTTTCTTATTGATGCCATTTACTGCGCCGCTGCATGGAAGTACCCCACATGCTAAGTATCAATAAGACTGGGATGATTTCATCAAGCCTATCGGTCGTAAACGTCTTCGAAATACATTACCCTTATCAAAGCCGGTGTGATGAACTGTTCGGCGAATAATGTGGACGATCTGAATCTCTTTGTCATGCCGTCAAGAAACCGACCCTAGGCTGAGCGCTACCGCCGCTAGCTCGAACCATTAAACTTCCTCTGAACTTGCCGCTAATTGAGGTCTTCAGTGTTCGAATAACAAACATCTGGACGCGATCGGGAATCGTAGGGCGACCGACGAGTATGAATTTATCATCAGTTAATTTATTGGTAACTACTTGTCGCCGCATATTGTACAACAGGTGCATGCACTATAGCACCGCTCTGAAAAATGAATGGAATTTGAAGTGAAAAAACATCATTTCACGAAAAAAAAAATCATATTTTTGCGCCCCTAGTTGGTTGGCGCCCGTGGCAAATGCTTCCCTCGCCACGCCCTAGTTCCGGCTCTGTGCGTGAGTCAAATTTGCCCTCTTTGTAATACCGGCCCAAATCATTCATTAAAAAGGGCAATTCCTGCCTATATAATACCAATCAAGTCATTTCGAACATATATCCAATGACTCAATCTCTGATTCTATTGGAAGATTTGGTATGTAAGCTTCATGACCGCATTTCAGTGCTACAATTACTTTTCAACTATGTCTTCACAGAAACGTTGAAGTGATTACTTAGAGACTTGTTATTGGCAAATGAAGATGAGCAATACTCTTTCTGGTGCCTATCCGAGTAACCTGAGATAGTTAGATTATCATTGACGAGTTAGAAGAAATGCTAAGATGATGAGAAAGTTTATTTATTTTCCTAGGCGTTTGTGTCTCAAGTCTTTTCACTGACAAAAATAAAACTCAAATGTCCCTTCCCATTGATTTCCACAGCCTGATGAAACATTTCGAGTTTGGGTTAAAGGAACTTCCTTCAAAAAGTCGTGCCTGAAAGTGTTGAAGAATCGATATAACCTTAATAACTTGCATTCAAGCCAACGGGTTTAATTTAGAGCAATTCTTGTAATCTTGTTAACTGATGGTCACTAAAAATAATGAAAAACAACTTCGCAATTTGAAATAAAACACCTAGTTGTCAAATTTTGTTTAAATTAATAAACTCGTTAATTATCACTACTGATTTTTCCAATCACAAGAAATTTACAATGCGTTAGCAGATCATTTTTGATCATAAAACCTGATAGAAAAATCGTGTGTCGCTTGCGATTGAACCTCCAAGCTTTTCAGCAGGATTGGTGTATCCTTACCGCTCAAAACTGGGGGTAGGAGGGAAAAAAATATTCCTTCAAAACTAAAAATTTTCATCCGGGTAATTTTCGACCAGTGGTTCCTGAGTTATAAAAAGGAACGCTGCAAATTGTGTTGTAAAAAACCAATGAGTTATGAATAACACATAAGTTTCATTTGAGATATCAATGGTATTGGGTTATTTGACTGCGAAAATAATAAACCCTTGTGTAAAGTTTGCAGCGTTTTTCTTCAAAGATTATCTGGGTCCGTCATCAGTACCTTTGTATTATTCCGATCCATTATGTTATTTTCAATGATAGAACATACATGACAAGCTATTTGAGATCTTCATATATTTCTTCAATTCAAGTCAGAAGTCTACGTCCCTTCACTGCAGCATATTGAAACAATATATAATTATATATAATTCTCACAAAGAATTCCAACGATGATACTGACCAAAAAAATATTCACTCCTCATAATCTAAAAAATGTTCATGAAATGACTTCATTCAATCAATTTTATATTGAGCAGAAACAGTCCCAGAATTGTTCATCAACTGAAAACTTTGGAGGCATCAGTTTTTCATTACTCTTGTGTTTCATTTTCATCTTCTGTATTCAACTTAGCCGATTCAAATCTTAATGAGGTTCTTAAAAGTTATCTCAGAGTAGGCCAGGGTTGGATGGAATGGAATCTCCCAACGCCTGATCTCCCAAATGGCGCTTCAGTGGAGATAACTTACAGAAGAAAAGCATCCAGATCCTGACAGGGGAGTGGGCGCCGCAGGGCTGATCTTCGAAGGCGAATCACGTGCCTGACAAAGGTCCAAAAGGAGTAATGTATCGCAACAATTAATTAATGGCCTCGATTAGTTCTTTGATTCTATATTATTTATTTATAAATTGGCTACTTGTTTACAAAAAAACAGTGCGTAACTACTCTCTAATCCACTTACACTTTCTGAATTCAACGGACGTTTCGGAAATAACGTTTTCTTCGTCCAGAGACAAATTGTTACTAACTACAGGACAAGTTCATATGCTGAACCAGTGGGTAGGGTGGTAAACAGGACCAAGAGGGAACGGGTTGTTATAAGGTCATTAGGGTGGTTATAGGCTATAAGGGTGCAGAGCCGGATCTAGGGCGTGGCGAGGGAGGCATTTGCCACGGGCGCCAACCAACTAGGGGCGCAAAATTATGATTTTTTTTTCTTGAAATGATGTTTTTTCACTTCAAACTTCATTAATATTTTAGAGCGGTGCTATAGTGAATGCACCTGTTTTACAATATGCAGCGACAAGTAGTTACCAATAAATTAACAGATGATAAATTTACACTTGTCGGTCGCCCTACGATTCCCGATCGCGTTCAGATGTTTGTTATTCGAACAATGAAGACCTCAATTGGCGGCAAGTTCAGAGGGAGTTTAATGGTTAGAGCTAGCGGCGGTAGCGCTCCGTCTAGGGTCGGTTTCTTGACGGCATGACAAAGAGATTCAGACCATCCACATTATTCGCCGAGTCGTTCATCACACCGGCTTTGATAAGGGTAATTTATTTCGAAGACGTTTACGACCGATAGGCTTGATGAAATCACCCCAGACTCATTAATACTACTTTTTTTCTCGAATGTGGGGTACTTCCATGCAGCGGCGCAGTTGATGGCATCAATAAGAAAAATAGGAACTAGGAACTTATCATTATATTTTATATTATGTGCAATACCGCAAATAACGTGATCCTGCAAGTGAGCCGGGGAATTATTCGTGCTGGAAAAAAAAAGTTTCAATCAGGAAAGTTTGAATAATTCAATTTTGAGTTGAGGATTTTTGCGCGCTCGGTCAAATTATATTCGGTCCGTGCACAAGAGAGTCAATCATTTTCGAAAGATATAACTTAGAGACTGCAAAATTTATAAGGTTATGTTTGGGTTGGGAATATGTCGGCGATATTATCGTTCGAATTTTATTTGCGAGATCCCAAATTATACCGATTGTATAAGAAAAACTTAGAAAAAAAATTCGAAATGTTGAGAAGAATACGATAAATTAATTGTTTCTCTAGTATTTTATTAATCAGCTTCTTAGCTGTGGGTACTATAGAAAGAGGATCAAATGTCAATCAAATGAATAGTATGATTCTTAAGTTTCGCTGAAACATGAAACCTTTTTCTGTCCTCCTGACATTTGTCGAGCATTGAGACAATTCAGATATGAATATAAACGAGCGCGCAAAACATTCCGATTCGACGTCCATGCATTTTCAGAATCTTACATAATTTTAGGTTGATATAACCAATTGAAATGCCGCCCAAGAAATTATCAGGATCACAATCTCGGAAGATCAGGGATAAAAAATGATTAGACCTAAAAAAAATACTAGTAATATCTCAAGTTACTTCAAGAACGATGCGGGTATTGTGTCGACAAAAAGTGGTTCCAATAGCGAAGCCCATCATGTAGCGGAATTTCCTTCTACTTCTTCAAGTACCGAGCCTATCGTAAGAAAGTATTCCATTTCGGATAATTTGGACAAGGAAAATTCTTTTGACGAGGAATCAGGACTTACTGAGGTTAAACCTGAACCAGTTGATTTTAATGACCCTACATCATGGCGAATTACAAAAAGTAATATTAAAATGTTCGTTATGACCTCTGTTGGCATGTGTGTTCTCTAATGTATTCCAGTTTTTCATTTACACTTTCATTTATTGTTTTTTTGAAACTCTGAATGCCTAGATATTATTTTGAGAATAAATTATTCTATTCGCTTCCTTTTTGATTTCTTCATACCCTCATTATCGTATATTAATACGTTTGTGAGTTTTCTTCACTACCTTATAAGTTACATGGGAGATTATAGTAATTTCTATACACATATTGTTTGATATACCTAAGAATCTAATGCTCGTTCTCAAAAAAATATAATAATAGTAAAATATCTCAGGAATAGAATAAATACTATCATTCATGAAAAGTATGTAGTCATTGAAAAAAAAATTTGAAAAGGGCGCATTTCGATAACTTACCACGGGCGCTGAAATCCTAGATCCGGCTCTGTAAGGGTGAGTCAGGTCAATATTTGGAATAATGGATAAGATCATTGTTTAGCAATATATCTCTTCTCTTGAACAGATGTATACCTACAAGCATACTTAAGTGAGTTTTGCCCAAGCTCTTTAATAGCTTAACGGATTTTTCTGAAATTAAATGACCAGTTGTTAAAACGTGATTAGGGACCGCCGATTTGTCAGGATGGTTGTTACGGATATGACTTATGTGTAAAATCTCGTTTTAATGTTCAGTCTGAACATTTCATTTCGTATATGCCCGATTTAACTCCATCCGGAATTTCATCAAAGGTATTTCCCAGAAGTTGTCTAGTTTTCGTGGTGGTTGTGAAAGCTAACATAATATTCACTCTTTTGAAAATGTTCAGCGGTTTCTTGTAGGTTTCAGGGTGATACGTAAATACCCGTTTTCATTTCCCGTTTCTTTCATTGAGGTAATGTTTTGGAAAAACTGGTTATCTTTATGTTTGGGGATCAGTTTTACTACTAAGTGTTTATTGTAACCGTTGTGTTCGGTTTGGAAAATTTTGTTTCATATTCATCTTCTGTATTCAACTTAGTGGATTCGAATTTTAATGGGGTTCTTGAAAGTTGTCTCAGAACAAACCAGGGTTCGATGGGACGGAATCTCTCAACGCCTGATCTCCCAAATCGCGCTTTATTGGATATAACCTAAAAAAGAAAAACATCCAAACCCGGCCAGGGGACTTGTCGCAGCAGTGCTGATCTTCGAACACGAATCACGTGCCTTATATAATGAATAAATCGTATATTCATCTCGCGCTTCGTATCCGGCTAATAAATTCAGATATTTTGAGAACAGAAAGTCCCCCTGAATAATGTATGTGTTCTCATTCCACTTTTAATTCTGGAAAACATCAAACTGTCATTAGGTAGATTTCGATGCGTTTCACGCTTCCCATTTCCCAATTTGAATCTCTGAAATCGATAGGTAATTTCCCAGAGAGAGGCGTATTTTTTTTGGTCCTTATTGTTTCGGTTGAGTTTTATCGAGAAGTTTAATTTAAACTTGGTCGATTGAAATATTATCCCGCTTCTTTTATGGGCGGATTCGAGACTTTGATGAAAAATTCAGAGAAAAAACTCAGAAAAGCACTGATGTGAAGTCAGCTACTTTTGCGAGCATGTTCATTTGTCGTGATATCCTTTGAACGTGGACGCAAAAGCTGCTGACTTCACGTGGGTGATTCTTTAGATTTTTTTCGATAAACTTTTGTATTTCAACTCGATCTAATCTGCAGTTTTGGAAATATAAAATTTTGGCTGGGTATATCTACGGAATCATTGGGCGGATTTTACCCATTCACGAATTCGACCTTCGTAATTAAGCCCCAAACCTATTCTACAAATATTGAGTTTCTAAGTTGTGTCTTTCGAAAGTTATTTAGTTTACGGTCGGCCGTTTTATTTTTTCAATATTTCTGAAAATGCAGATTAGATCGAATTGAAATCCAATCTTTATCGAAGAATGACTACTCGAAGATTCATACGGAATTTCATGAAGATAATATAATCAGAATATCACAGAATATTGAATATTTGATGACAATAATGAATTTTTTCTTTCAAATTGTTCTAATGACACGATCATCACAAAATTTTGCACAAAGTTGCCAGGAAAAATTTGGAACAACTGATAGCACGCTGTTCCCCAGAATATACGCGCAAAAGGACTGGTTCCTCTGGATATTTTCATACACTTCCTTACAATAAATTTTCGTTACTGTTGCCTTCATCCAAAGGTAACTTGGCAAAGTACTCAAATATGATGTTTCATCAAAGGAATTGGTCATGGAGAAAATGCATCTCCAGTTCAATATGAACTAAAATGACACAAGAAGGAATATCTGTCGATAGATCAACAAATATTTGATCTTTAACTGATCATCCAATCAACCCAAACAACTACACTGAAGTAGCGATGCCCAAGGAGTATAGTTTCACGGTTCTTACCGATCTTCAGACTACCCTACCTTGGTAACCGGAGGTAGGACTCTACATACTCATGACCTGTTCGATGGAATGCTGCTGTATTAACAACATACAGCGCCATCTCGCAGGAACATCTAACGAATCGTAACCTCCTCTTGCAAAGATAATTCAGGAAATTCGAGTTTTTTTCGAAAAGTTGTCACAAGCGGAATTTGACCATCATTATTTTGTCGATGCCCAGATGTATACAAGAGTGTGTTCACCTACGTGGACATTTTTCGATGTAAGACTACCACATTGCCAATAGTACACGAAATTATTCTTCTTAGGTCTAACACTTGTAACTGAGTATACAGTGCGCGTCAAACTAATGGAACAAATTCATTTTCTCAGAAGAAAAATATTTGGCAACAAAATCCTGAAACAGTTCAATTTTTGTTTCACTCTTACCAAATTTGTATGCAATTTTGAAGGGTTTTTGTTGCACCCTGTGCCATCCCCATCAACCCTCTAAATTTTTGGAATAGGGAAAGTGAGTCATGTGGTACTTTTTTGGCAAGGTCTTCATATCTTCTTTACAGGCATGCTGAAATTTTCAAGAAAAATTTTTTTTGGCGAAATTAGTTACTTCAAAGAGGTTTTCAGTATGTGCACTTTGTCATGGCTCATTTAATTTGAGACTATGGTACCTGATGAAATTTGTCACCGAATGAAAGTCGATCATTACAATTTAGTTCATGCACAACTTTCAACCCCTACGAACCCTTTAATAGAGAAAAAAAAATTCACGAGAGGAGGTTAAAAGTTGTGCATGAACAAAACTGTAATGACCGACTTTCATTCAGTGACAAATTTCATCAGGTACCATCGTCTCTAATCAAATGAGCCATGACAAAGTGCACATACTGAAAACCTCTTTGAACTAACAAATTTTTCAAAAAAGAAATTTTTTCTTCAAAATTTCTGCACGCCTGTACAGAAGATACAAAGACCTTGCCAAAAAATAACCACATGACCTACTTTCCCTATTCAAGAAATTTACAGGGTTGATAGGGATGGCACAGGTTATAACAAAAATCCTTCAAAAATGCATAAAAATTTGGTAAAAGTGAAACAAAAATTGACTCCTTTGAGGATTTTGATATTTTTCTTTTGAGGAAATCAATTTGTTCCATTATTTTGACGCGCACTGTTATTCCTACTACAGATATTTTTCCATATTTCCCCCTACAAATGAAACAAAATATTAAATTCCAAACAATATTGGATTCATTCGACTTACGACTAGATACGCGGTATCCGGAACACCTGCCTTTCCTACATAAAATCAAAATTAGGTCAGTTATCCTTCGGGAACTCCGATCGAGTCCACCATTCCGCCGATAGTAATAATAATAAAACGGCAAAGAGGAAAACTTGAACCGATTCCAACTAAAACGGAGCCATCCGAATATTGATCCGGTTCTTCCACCGAAACGGGAGATACATATGTTGGACATAAGCTCGCAACTTTAAGTGTCTGGAGATGAGGTTTTCGTAGACAAATTAACAACATTCATTTATAGGGTGTCCCTTGAAGACCACGTTTAACGTAAAGGAAATTCAGATCTTAAGATAAGTACTCGACTGAAAATATTATTTTCAAGTCTTACTGTTTTCAAGATATTCGTTTTCACGCACTTACTCTTGTAAACGAAAGTCAAAATATATGTAAATCACGAATTTCAAGACGAAAATAGTTCGAAATGAAAAATTCGTGGTCGAATTCAATTCTATCTGGCTGGTATGCTGGATTTGCTCTTTTTTTCGTCTAACAGTTGAACATATTTGATATTTTATGATTTTTTCTAGTTTCCGAAATTTGAGGATGCGAAAATGTGTTCTGAAATTTCGGTGCGTCATCCTGTGCAAAATTTCGGAAATTTTCAAAAGTTTGGTTGAAAATTGAATTATTTCGGTATCTGTTTCTCAGATTCCGTTTAATTTTAACTGAGGGATGATCTTGTTAAACTTATTTCGAACAAGGAAGGCAGTTAATTCCTATATTTACTCGCCTGTTCTGGGAAACAGCGCGTTATCGTTTCGTAACAATGTCTGCTATTTTCGAATTTTGAGCTGAAATTAGTCTCAAATTACCAGGTTATACTCACGGATGAAGAATCAGTGGTTAAATTTGAGTCTGTCCGACCAGGTGCGCTCTAACTAACGACAGAGAGCACCTAGAGTTTGAAAATTGAAAATTTTGGATCCTGAATATCTCGGTTGAGTTTGTTAGTGGGCAAAATCGGAGCTATACCTCTATAAAATTTTGAGGATAATTGCCCGATAGAAAATTATAAAAAACAATAATTCGAAAATTTCTGAAATTTTTGAAGAAAAAAAATGTTTTCCATGAAGTAAGGAACAGATTTCAACAAAATTCGGTACAGACCTTAGAATGTATGAAATTTCAAGTTGATGCGATATCTAAATTCGAAGATATATGAAAAATTACTTCAAATGTTGTTGTTGTTTGGAATTTTGAGGTTATTTCCTCAATATTTCGAGAATAATAGATGCGATACGAACTTCGTGATCATCTGAAAAACATCAACCCACAACAACGAAAAAAATGTTTCTCGAAAATCACTTCGAAAAAAAAATTCCTGATTTCTTGACCAGATTTCCTTGAAAGTCGGCGCAGACCTTGAAGCTAGTATTCCACAACAGTTTACAACTTTCAATTCGATCTGATGTTTATTTTTTGATTGTTATATTATTAGGGAAAAATATGTCAGATTCTGTTATTATTTGAAATTTTCAGAATATTTCCTCAATCTCTCGATTGCTATTGACACGGTCAGATTGAAACTTGGGATATACCTTGAAGTCAATAGTTGAAAACGGTGCTCTGAATCTCAGTTTGATCCGATATTCATTTTCGGAGATTATTATTTCCTCAATATATCAAGAAGTTTCAAGAACTGGAGCCTGAGGGACTCCATTTAATACTCCTTTAGCTTTGGATAACCCAATTCAACAATTTGCGAACGACCACTCAGATAAGACTCAAAAAGATTGAGTGCTCCCTCACATATACCACAAGACCTTAGTATCGCAAGAACGGTACGACAACGGCACCGGAGCTAGAAAAACCGGATGTGTACACTAAACAAGTATCCAATTCCAGGTGAATGCAGTATAATTCCGCATAATGTGTCTATACAATCATCGATTCCTTATCTAGTAACCAATGAGAGAAATATTTGTAAAATTCACCAATCTTCAGTAGTAAAGTTCCGATGGAGTTTTGACTCTTAGGAGGAAAAACAGCATAATTGAATCAACCCATACATTGCATACCATCATATTCGAACGTTTTTAAGTCAAAAAAGTACGAAACCAACCCAGCAAACGATTTTCCGGCCCCTTCGCCATTTTGTTACATTACCAAAATATTCATCAATAGCGATCTTTTCGTGGGTCTCTTATGTCGGCCACATACGCACCGGTCTACTTGGAAGATCAACCTGTGCAGGTTTCAGGCCTGATACCGTTACACGTGGGGGATGGTCGGAGATCTCGCACACATGCTCAGGTTCACCGTAGGATGCTTCGAGGAAGAATAAAGTTTCCCTTCTTCTCGAGTGTTCTATGCAGGTCGGAGAACCTGCGCAGGTCTGTTCTAATACACGCACAGGTTGACCTGTACAGGTAGACATGCGCAGTCCAACCCCTCCGGTAGACCGTAACCTATTTGGATGGCATAAAACTAACATTTTTATTGATCTGTTGAAAAAGGCTTAACTACCCTTAAACAAATTCAACGGCCTACACTGGCGATAAATCTGATCCATTTTCAATATTATTAACATCTGGGACATACAGAATTGTGTAATTAATGAATAGTATTCCTTCATGATCGCTATTAACTCAAATCCGTTTTCACGAGCCCTTTCCTTCATCTCATTACTATCAAGAGAAATCGGTGTATGAAAATCGTTCTGCCGAAAATGATACGGTTGAAATACGATCCATTCCGTAGATTAATGCCTCAGAAACAGCTGCCTTGGTAATGAGGAAAACATAATTATTGCCCCAAACCTACTGCTTGTACAGGAAGCAGTTAACAATTATTGTTACTCGCCCAACTGTTTGATGTAGCCCGAACTTTCGGTTTATTGTATTTCTGAATAATAAAACTTTGGAATCGTACGACGGAAATATATTTTCGTTGTTTTAAAGTTGTTAAGGGTTGTTAGTTATTTGCTGCAACAACTTTTATAATGACTTTAATAAAAATTCAAACTGAATTTCGAATGAAAGTTCTTTCCACATAATATATTAGTTGAGCTGATGATAATCTTCACCTACTTTGTGAGTCACAAATGGAATCAAATTATTTAGTTTTTCATTTTTACTACTTAGGAAATTTCTTTACCATTCATTATCTTTAGATCGACTAACACAACTATTTTCTACCTAATCGCTGGCAAAAATAAAAATCTTGAATGCTTCTTAATGAATATTCTAGTTTATAAGTTCGTTTTTCTTTAGTGCTAGTTATTAGATATACAAGGTATTCAACTGAAAACGAAACAGAGGTCTTTTCAAGTAGAAATATTAAGATTTCGAGAAATCTCTCAGTCCACTCAAAGCAGTTTCGAAAATATCGAGTATCTTAGCTTTATTTTTTTCGGATGTTATTATGGTTAAGGTCGGCCTAACTGTCCAGTAAAATTAGAATCCTGAGACTTGATATTTGTTGAACCGGTTCAATTACGAGAGCCGAATTCGCAAATTGGTGAAACTATACAATTATTCCGCATATATGTCCATAAATTTTAATTGTTTCAGTATTTTTGAGTTGCTCTGTAAATAACAACAATAACGAGAAAATTACCGAGAAGTTCGACACATTTTTTTCCAAAATCTTCCGAAGATAAATATCGGATCAAACTTAGTTTTGAAATACTGACTCGAGTTTTTTGCCGAGTTTATTGGTATCTGATGAATAGTTTCCGGTAATAACTTTTTTCAACAAAATTGTCGAAAGTTTTCCTTTTACCCCAAAAATTACTGGTCCATTCTAATTGACACTTGAATGACAGTTAGTGAGAAGATGATAATGAGTACATTTCTCCGATTCCGTGAGGAAATATAAATAATATAAAACTTTAGATGGTTTCATGCCGTTATTTTGTAAATTCAAATTTTTGTTATTGTCGTAAAAATAAAGCATGGATTGTTGATTTTCAATTATTTATTGAATGCGTTCCGTAGTCCGGCTGACTTCATCAGAGTACAACATACCAAATAATTTCAACTGTACTGAAACACTTAAAATTAAAATAGTTCAAACCAATCAACATAATATCTTTCAATTCAACTTCGCATAAATTCACATCTTGGAAAGTCCACTTTATTCAAGGATTCTTGAGTGAGAATTCATGGTTGAGTGCAGAGTGTTGGAAACATTCTAGGTATCCTCCTACCAGCCACCTTGTATACGCAGAAGAACAGCCCACTAGACCAGAAATTTCGGATAGAGAACTTTATAAATTGCTGAATCACATCACATAGGCGGGTACCCAAAGGTTAATTTATGATTCTATTGATTATTTTCCGTTGAAAGCGTGAAAGTTGTGTCGCCAACTCTCTCCATCTGACTAATTTTAGCATGAAAATATGGTGGAGTCCTCAAAAAATATTGCATACATATTTGTGTCGATATTTCAGAACCACACATGATGAGTTAGATCATTGGGATTAAAAATTCTCAAACATTTAGAGTTGTCTATTAATGGAGGTCTTCTAGATTGATGTGAGCAATTGAATATAAAGGGTTTTCCAATAAGAGGTATTATTTTGATATTCGAAGAAGAATGCCAATTTTCACCACGACCACGCTTACAGGACTATATCCTTTTAATGAAATTTTCCATAACCAAATCGCAAAGTGGCTGCCCTATGTCCTCGATAGTCTCACGAATTCCATCTTTGAGGTCTTGAATCAACGCTGGGCTATTGGCGTAGACCTTCTCTTCCACGTGGCCCCAAAGGAAGAAGTCGCAAGGTGTTAAATCACAAGATCTCGGTGGCCAATTGTGATCACTTCTTCGAGAGATAACACGGTCCGGAAACTTTTCCCGCAAAAGATCAATGGTTTCGTTGCTTGTGTGGCACGTAGCGCCGTCTTGTTGAAAGTTTACGTTGTCCAGATCAACACCATTCAATTCCGGCCACAAAAAATCATTAATCATCTCTCGATAGCGCAATTCATTCACCGTAACTGTTGCTCCAACCTCATTTTCGAAAAAGTAAGGTTCAATGACTCCGCCGGACCATAAACCGCACCAAACAGTCACACGTTGAGGATAGAGAGGCTCCTCAACAATAATTCTCGGGTTTTTTGAGCCCCAGATGCGACAATTTTGCTTGTCGACGAAGCCACCGAGGTGGAAATGGGCCTCATCACCCAAGATGATTTTTCGATGGAATTCCGGATCATTTTCATGCATTTCAACGACCCAAACAGCAAAGACACGTTGTTGATGATCGGCCGGCTTGAGTTCTTGTGTTAACAGAAAGAAGCCTTATAAGCCTTAATACCCAAATCTTTATGCAAAATACGATGTAATGACGTTTGTGGAATACCTAATTCCAAAGAACGACGAGGAATGGACAAACCTGTTTTTTTTTCAACACTTTCGGCTACAGCAGCAATATTCTCGGCTGTTCTTGATCGACATGCATGGGTTTTATTCTTCACAGCACTAACTTGTCTCAACAACTCAAATTTTTCCTCCAATTTCTTTATTGCGGTCCGACAAGGTGCTTCATGACGACTCAAAAATGTTCGAGATTTACGAACCGTCTCTGCCAAATTTTCACCATTTTTATAGTGAATTTTAATAATTTCAATGCGTTGTTGAAGCGTGTATCGTTCCATTTTTATTAATGGCGTAGTTTCTACTTGTCAAATGCAAAAAACGACAGCTTCAAAGTGACATCTACCGAAATAGCGGGCTATTCAAAATAACAGCTCTTATTGGAAAACCCTTTATCATATATTTGTATTTTGTAAGAATCAGAGAAGAGATTAAAGTACCTACACTGATTCTATTATCTGTGACTACACTCAACTACCCTGAGGGTTGGAAATCAGTGGGGTTAATGTAGTAAGTGTAGTTCATGCAGGTACACCGAACAAACCAATTATTATTTTTCTGCTCAAATGTCAATATGAAATTTTATCGTTTTATTCTTGATGTTAGACCACATTTTCGAGAATATTTTGTCTAGCTGTAACACTTCAAATGCAACTGATCATACCAATAAGATATAATATTAACTAGGTTTGAATAAGTTCGTTTTCGTCCAAATTATCTGCATCTGAAGAACGTGCACTCAAGGGGAAATGCAATTCATTTCATAAATCTCTCCTCATTATCTCTTTTTATTATCTTTGCATAATGCATAATAAACTTGTTCGAAATAAAATCCTATAAAGAAAGCGCACAAAGATAAAATTACCATTTCGCAAAGAGAAGAGGTACAATAATCATACGCGAATGCTTGGCATGAATAATGACCTCGGAGAATATTGTTTTGCATATTGTTATCCTGAAATTCAACGTTCCTAGTATTAAATTACTATCCCTGAGGAAGTCGAGGTAGGTATTTATTTGTCCGCCCAGAGACTTTTCATTGTATGAACGTAGTTTTGAAGCTTCCGAGCAAAAATTCATTTTTTCGTTTTGATATGCGGAACCCTATTTAGAGTTCGTCTTGGAGTGAGATGAGGAGTTCAATTCATATTATTCTTTCTACAATAGTCGGAAAAAACACATTGACGCGCATGCTCTCAGGAATATCGTTAAATTATTTTTATTTCATACTGCACTTTAATGCCCGTGAAGTAACTTTACCGGACTGGTGTAGTTCAACTAACACATGAACGATTCTTATTACAATTTTAGCATAAAAAAGAAACTCTTACCGCATCCAAGAAGTAAGCCACCATTATGTTTTTATTAAGGATTTTCGCCTCATTGTAAGTGTTTCGCCATTCACAGGATATCTCGTATTCCTTTTTATATCCGGAAGACTTAGCCGGGATAAGTTTCAACGTCGCTTCGGGATTTTTTTTTCAGAATCTCTGCATCCATTTTCTTTGAAATTATTCAAAACGAAAATTTCAAAAGGATGCTGAACTGACAGGCAAGACAATCAATAAAAAAAATCTATGGTTTTACATCATGTACTGACACATTTCTGACACCTTCAAACTACCTGAATGGACAGTTCAATTTTTGTACCGAAAATTTGAAAAAAATATTCAGCAGTATGAAATAAAACGTTGTACGATACACGGCCGTGAAACTTCATTAAAATACTCGTCTAGAAATTCCAGACTCGTACTTTAATGACCCATTTCCTTGTAACGTCATTTACTATTTCAAACTTTTCTGGTATTTTGAAGGTCAAATCTGAATACCAACCCAATGTAATTCGAGATTCAATTATGTTTGGCCCGGTGGTCTAACAAAGAAGAGTTTTCAACATTCGACTCCTACCTAGAGAAGTAGAAACACTGCTCTACATTCCATTCAGTGTCTGGGGTAGGCCATTAAATATTTTGAATTGAAGATTTATTCCATTTAACATATCAGTTGAGCCGGTATTATGTCCATATAAAAGATGAATCTAGACACATAATGGTGTGGTTGCATAATGGCGGAGGATTTAGGATTGAGCTATACCGTGTCGGTTCGGATTTTTTTTAAATACTCGGAAACATCGAACAATAACGTCTTCAAGCTCATTTATCAGTTCATTCTTCCACTTTCACCTTGATTTATAGGAACTCTGTTCGAAATTTTTCGTTCTAGAGATCAGGCCTATCCGATAAATACCTTATTCCATTAGTCTAGTATGGGCTGAACAAACTTTCGAGGTGCTTATTCTTTTTATGCAACCAATCGATGGAACCGGTGTGGTCGGGTGAACTCTCTAGGAAGAGATCTATACCTGTTTCATTTGCAAAGGTAAGTGGTGATCTATTCATTGGCTGATTTTCGGTAAAACGACATTTTATAGTCAGTTTAATCTGTTAATTTCTTCAAGAAAACTTCGAGGTGCAATGCAAACGTAATTTAATAAGTGTTCCGTTGAAAAATTCCTGATGGTGAAGCTTCAGAACTATGTAATGCAAAATATAATCAATCAAATCATTCTGATGCATACATTTCATTACAGTTAAAATATATTATAGTACTGCGTCATGGACGAATAACTGCGATGGATTAGAGACAAAACATCACAATTTATATCATATATAAAAGGTATTTCAAATTGCGCGGTTTTTTTTCAAGAATAAATAAAATATAGATGGCGCACTGAATTAGTCTTGGTATTTTGACATTTAAGGAGGGTGATGTATGGCATTCATAAAACTGGCTTCGTACACGATAAAACCACTCCTTCAAATTGTTGAATTATTTTATGAAAATCAGCGTTCTGTGAAAAGTGTTTTTAAAAAATTACGTGAATTTTACGGTTAACATAATCGTCCACTTCAAAGCACTATTGGTCGAATTAGTAAAAAATTTCAAGAGACCGGTTAGGTGGAAAATCAAAAAAGGTGAATAATACAGTAGTAGCGGTCGTTCACAAGAAAGTATTGATTTGGTTTGTGAAAGTGTTGCTGAAGACTCTGGAATTCCCATTAGACGTTCACAATAAGTTGGACTTAAAGGGTGCAAAACATGGCTCTGAAGGCATATACACATCACTTTGCAAAGAACACAATTGATTTATTGAGACAAAAATTTCCTGGACGTATAATAATTTCCGGAAACGGTGATGTCAATTGGCCACCAAGATCATGTGATTTGACACCGATGGACTATTTTCTTTAGGGTTAAGTGAAAATTCAGGTCTATAAGAATAATCCACAATCGATTCGTGAACCAAAGGATGAAATTATTCGTGTCATAAGTGAGATAGAGCCTCAATTATGTCAAAATGTCATTTAAATTTTAACAGAGGAGTGGAGGTCTGTAGAGCTGCAAGAGGAGGTCATTTGACAGATATTATTTTTCGTATATGAATGTCATAACTGATGCTTCCATTACCAATAAAAAGTTTCTGAAAATGAATGCAAGTTATATTTTATTTATTCTTAAAAAAAAAGCGCTTCAGTTCAATTATTATTCATCACCATTTCGTTTCATTCTCTTCGAAGGCATTGGAAAGGATTTGAGAAAAAAATCCAATTCTCGCTTCCCACTCAAGTTGGTTATAATATACGATATGCAGATGGGGTTGAAAGCGAAAAGTTGGAGAGTATGGTTGTTCAGAACTTCGAAGCCGTGAATGAGTTCACGATGCATCTTTGATATTAAAGATCGGTAACTTATCATGTTTTCTAAAGTTCAGACTTTCAGCACCTGCTCATGATGGGATGATCCAACAGAATTCAGTTTTGCTACATTGAATCTTCCAAGTTATCGAATCCATGGAAATGAAATACATGCAACTAAAAATTGGTTTCACGAATACAACAGGTTGAAACTCTATGTTATACAGAATATAATAGATTATTAGGGATGACTTTACAGCTGGCTTTGATAGCTAGGAACAAGAGAAATTATTTCTAAAGGAACATAAATCCAAAAATTTTCAAGATTAATGGAACAACTTCAGGTGCGGAATTTAAAATTTCATACGGTCTTTCCAATGTTTTTCTTGAATACTTTTTTTCTCAGTGATCAAGATCACAAAGTTGTAGGTATTGTAATGCATGAAGAGAAAACAGAGAATCTGCCATGAAAGAATTAGGAGTGATCAAATAGCCCAAACTTGGCAACATTATGAAGTATATAGTGACCCCTCACTAGTAATACCACTAGAGGTCAAATTATTTCTCTCTCATGAATATAATTTTAGAAAGTCTTCGACTCGGGATAATTTCAAAAATATTCATGAGTTCGGAAAAATTTTCGGATTTAATTTGACCTCGTGTGGTATTCGGTAAAAAAAGTCCACACCAAATGTGTTTATTTCCAACAACATCAATTTTCGTCTTCATTAAGTACTTGCAAAACATGGAAGGTTTTGTCTACTTGATTATTTAGTTACCATGGCAACTCAGTGGAACTCTAAGCTAAAAAGTATTTCTGTTTTGAATTTGTCAAAAACAGCACGACGTAGAAATATGTCTCGCTTCGGTCAAAAAAGTAAAGAAAATATTCGCCAGAATATTGAGCAGTTGACACCCGCGAATACTGGGAAATCGAAGGCAAGTGTATGGAAGCAGTTTAAAAGTTTTTGCGCAGAAATAGCGTATGATTTCGACAGAGCGGATATACCTCTGGAAGAACTGGCGCTTATTCTTGAAGGATATGCCTTCAACATGCGGAAAAAGAACTCCGAAGACTACAAGGAGAGTGTTATCAAAATTCTATGGCACTCTACAGCTAAGCAGTTGCAGGAATATTTTCTCGCAAGGTATAATCGCAAATTTAATCCATTCTCTGACATAGAATTTGTCAACGCAAGAGCTGCAAAAAATGCTAAGCGTCGAAAGGTACAAATAGATCCAACCAAGAGAAAGGCAGGTTCATCCGCACTATCAGCAGACGAATTGAGAAAATATTCTGTCATTATAAAAGCCAAAAAACATTCCAGTATAATTCGCTGTTGGGTATCTTCGACGAAAAAACTTCCACTAAAATTCATCCGTTGCGATGGTGACCTGTCAGAAATACACGTTCTGATTGGTTAAAATTCCCATGTGTGGAATTTTCAATTAAACCGAACTTGAATATCAAGCATTGAATATGATGAAGGCTCTAAGTCGACAACAGATACGATCCAGCTCAGATTTATAGACTGATGTGAAATAAATTCCCATTAGAACTCAGAATGGAAAATTTCAATTCTAACTATCAATATTTTGAACTTGAACTTTCAGTTTTGCTGGTTCTGGTAGCACGATCATCTTGACTGCACAGAATTATTAGGTCATTACGAACTGACGCAATCTACTCTGAAATTTCAAGCTACTAGCTCTTTTTATTTTCAAGTTGTCGTGGCAACAGACGGCCTTCAGACAGAATCGATTTCGAGTCCAACCAAGTCGGTTGAGACTACTAACATCTCGAAATTTGAAAATTACAGATATTTGGGTAGAACGCAGTTAACTAGAGCATGCCCGTCGACACGAAGATACCGAAAACGGCAAGAGATTTACATAAAAGGTTTTCTCACAACAAAGAGTGTACTCAAATTACCGTTTCTCGTTAATTTGAAGTTGTCTTCACGAGATAGCCTGGATATAAACCCCAAATTCGATGATAAGGATAGTGGTAGCAAGAAAATAATTGTCCTTTTCCATGAAAAAAAATTTGTTCACCATTCGAAATAATTACTCCGATGATCACATTCAATCCAATTTAAATTTTGCATGGCAAAACTGTTTCGTTGTTCCAAACATACATTATGTTCTACCCTTGTAATTCCATTGCAATGATTTAACTACTCGCACAGAATTATGGTTTTCATTGCTGTAGGTATGCTCCACTATAAATATCAATGTTGAATCTGATTTTATATTCTGGAACCGCAATTGGTAATTACAAAAACCATTATGTTCTATAAATTGTCATTGGGATCCATACCTATTCAACCATTTATTCAAAATGGGCAGAGCAGAATAGGGGTTCGATTTTTGTTCACATCATTTGTATTATTTATGCAATGCTGAATACATTTGGAGTATTTATCAGAGGCAAACATCTCAGTAATTTTATATTTGCATGTACGAAAGAATGTAATTTGATCAACGTGAGAGCTGATTCACATTGAGAAAATTTCTTTCCATAGTTGGTATTCAAGTATAATAAAAGTTTTTCTATCGACATTTTTTGGAGATTTTGATATTCAAGACATCATGAAACACATCCATAGAATATTCAGCATTACTGAAATACAGAGTAGGTATTCCGTTGAGAATATTCTGAAATGATTTTAGTCCCTTGTTTCAACAAGTTTCAATGTTTTCTGTTCAACTTGACAAACAGAGGTACCTATGTTAGGATACCTTTGAAATGTTGGGAGATAACCGCTGATAAGCTGATAACGGTGTCGGAGGTTCAGTTTTTATGTAAAAATGTGAATGATATCATTGAAATAGATTTACACGGGATGAAGGGAAGTGGTTTTTTGAAAAAACTCAATTCAACTGATGACCTTTCGCGGATATACTTCCACTTCTTCAGGGCGGAGTTGAAACATGACATCTTTTGAACGTTACAGGGTGTTTGTTACTACGATTCGTTTGAATAATTTTGCTTCATAATGGCTAGTTTGAGCATGATGACATAACTGTACTTGAAGATGTTAAAAATATATAGGGTTACCAGAAAAAAATGCTTGTAACTTTGAATTCTTGAAAAAAAGTGATTCGGATGATTTTTATAAAAACAAATATTTTTCAGCATAAAAAGAACTAAAGCAAATTTTGAAAAATGAAACACTGCTACCGATTCCTTTCAATGATGACAAGTATCATAATGCAGCTTGAACCGTTAATTTTTCTATTTCAATAGAAGACTTCGGCCTAAGTTGCCAACCCACAATTTTCTTCACAAATTTGCTATCACTGGGGAACGGGAATTTCAGGACAAAGTCCACATGATAAGGTTCACGTTATTTATAAATATCCGTAAAAGATGCCTCAACTCCTCAAACAAGATAATTCCTTCCAAATATAGGCTGAAATTTATGTTGGGATTCCTGATCTCATGTTAATAGTGTCAAGTTTATAGAGGATATGTTCCGCAAATCAACCCGGTTATTTCGGTTGCCGGTTTTACGTTCTGTAAATATGAAATATTCGGTTGGTTCCTGAAGAAAAAGGTTAATTACGATAATTTCATTGATGAAAAAACAATCTTTCTGTCACCAGAACATACACATATTAAGTCTATGCACCAGAACGACAATCAATATTTTATGATAACATATACATAGCATAGAACAATCTTTATTTACCTTAAGATCCATAGACAATACCTAGTAATTTTTTAATTGTTGATTGTTTTCTCTTCTATGTTCTATGGATCATAATAAATTAGATAAAGATTGTTCTATGCTATGGGTATGTTACCATAGAACATTGACTGTCCTTCTGGTGACAGGAAGAACGTTTCTTCATCAATCAAATTCCGTAATTAACCTTTTTCTCAGGAACCAACCGAATATTTCATATTTACGGAATGAAAAACCGGCAACCTAAATAACCAGGTCGATTTGCGAAACATATCCTATATAAATTTGAAACTATTTACATGAAATCGGGAATCCGAACTCAACTTTCATCCAATCAGAGATGATCTCAACAAAACCCTATACTTGGAAGGAATTATATTGTTTGAGGCGCCGAGGCAACTTTTACGGATATTTATAAATAACGCGAACCTTATCATGTCAAATTTGTCCTGAAATTCCCGTTCCTCAGTGATAGTAAATTTATGAAGAAAATTGTGGGTTGGCAACTTGGGCCGAAGTCGTCTTTTGGGATTCAGACACTGACAGTAGATTTTATTGTATCCATTTGTGAATAGGATTCTCCATTCAAAAGTTTGAATTTGTCACACCCTGTATATTCCCCGCATATTTCGATTCACCCCATATCTCAAAGTCGGTAAAATTGAAAATTCGGATGAATTTCTGTTGTAACAAGTTAATATTTAATTCTTTTAAATTCATTAATTTAATTTCAAGGTCACGGCCCCTTGACGCCATATCAACATCATCCATGTATTTTGAAAATACTTAATCAGCATTGTAGAATATAAAGGCATCAGTGTCCACTGAAAGTAGGATATTTCCTTTTAATCATCATCCGGATAAATTTATTCTGAAATAATACCAATGTTCCAAACGAAATTTAATCGAAGATTTAAATGTCAAGGTCACGTTATTTCAAAGAAGAATTTCTACTATGACACGAATATATAAGTAGAAAACAGTCTCCTCACCTAATTCTAACCGATCCTACTTAGAGAAACACACAAATGCAACACGTGAATCATAGAAAACAATTAAATGTCACCGGCACAATCCCACCGTGGGCGTTCACCTGTGACCGTCAAAAAACTCCGAAACACCAAACGATACACCAAAATACCGCAACTCTCCGCCGTGAGAAAATTCGCCGGAAAACGCGTAAGGAAAACCCGTTTTTCCGCAGAGAGCCGAGGGCCGGGTACGAACGCGTGGAAGTTATCCAGGTGTTGCGCTCTGTGAGGCCGAAAATTTCGCTACCCCCATGCTGCAACCTCTGCAGACTGACTCCGCCCGGACTGGAGGCCTCTGGACCCGGAGCACGACGATTCTGAGCGGAACCCCGCGATCTGTGAGGCGCAAGCGAATATGCCCAGCCCGGAGAACAGACCGGATCAGCATCGTCAGGACAACGGACGGATTCTGTAGCTAGGGAATTGGATCCAATAATCGAGTACTTCTGATGATTCGATTATTAGTATCCGATTACGTACATGAATCGAATGGTGATTGAAAATAAATGTTAAGTTGGAATACTTCTGAGGAATCGGTCATTTTCTCGAATCGAATAATACGTTAATACTCGAGAATATCAAGACTCCAAGGACTACAGACGGTAGGCCGGAGGAAGGTTCGAATCGAATAATTCTGAGGTATCTGAGATGTGTGGGACGCAAGTGATTGGTACCGGATCAGCATTTTCATTATTGTGGTTGAACAACGGAAACTGTATTCGAGGACTCGAGAACATTCATCTGATTGCTTTCACAATTCGAAAATTGATACCTCAGAATGTTGTGGATGCTTCATTTATCTGATTTATCCGAAGCTTCATATGGAATATTTCTGAATATTCTGTAAATGAATAGTTGCGAAAAAAATTAAGAGATGATTTCTTGTCAAAGAATAGTGTGGACCTTTTCTATAAGGCGCCGTTTGGGATAAAAGTGCGTTTTCAAATATATATATATATATTTTTGAGCCAATATATTCATTATTTGCAGCAATATATTCATTTTGTGTGCCAATATATTTATTTTCCGTTCCGATATATTTATTTTTTACGAAACACAATATATTTATGAGTTGGGTGTTGCAAATATACGAATTCGTGGTGTCCAATTTATTCATTAATTCGACCTATTCCGAGTTGTCACGAGAGGGCGCGCCAGCAGCGTTCAGCACATTCCGAGTATATGACAACATGGCATAAATTGATATTGGTATTTGTTACACCCAACTCATAAATATATTGTCTTTTATAAAACATGAAGATATCGGCATACAAAATAAATATATTGCTGCAACTAATAAATATATTGGCTCGAAATAACATTAATTCGAAAACAAACCTTTGTCCCAAATGGCGCCTCATACTTTCCTATGAACTTGTTTTTGAACAGCCCCTGCTCAGATACAGCCTCCTGAAGAGGTCTCCAAAAAGCAATTTTTTTCTCTCAAAAACCATATATCTCACATAAATAAAAATAAGCAGAGATTTTAAACGAGCGGAGCGGCAACCAAAAATACTTTTTGCGCGCATATTCTAGGGGAACAGCGTGCTATCGTTTTGTCCAAATGTCTGTAATTTTCGATGATTGAGCCGAAAATGGTCTCAATCAGTCGATCAGTCCAACCTAGTCAGGTTGGACTCACTGATGACGAATCCGGTGTCAAAATCGATTCTGTCCGGCCGTAGACACGATATCTGTCGACAAAAACAAGCTAGCAACTTGAAACTTTCAGGATAGGTTGCGCATCAGAATGCCGCGGTTGAGTTCGTTAATGGGCCAAATCGGTCGAATAGTTTCGGAGTTATTGGCACAGGAAGTTTTGAAGTTATTCATTTTTTATTTCAGAAACTACTTGAGCTATTGGATTCAAACTTGGCAGTTAGGTGGAAAATAACGACGCGCAACTTTGAGCCAAATTTCGTCAGGATCATATTGTCAGTAAATTTTAAAAAAAAAAAGTTTTTTTTCCGGAAACCATCCATCATATCCAAAAAAAAATTCCACTCACACTTCGAGCATGATATTTAACAGCAGTGTAACAAATTTCAGTTCGATACGATCATAAGTTTTGGTGATATCGGGAAAAAATATGTCAAATTTCGAGGTTTTCTTCTCGATATCGTTGATTTTTTCGGTATAACTCGAGAAATACTGATTCAGTCCTGATGAAACTTCACAGCTAGTTTTGAGATGCTGAAAGACAACTTTATAAGAAATTTCGTGATAATCGTGTCATTAGAACAATTTGAAAAAAAAAATTTATGATTTTCTTATCATATCATCCTCATTAAATTCTGTATGAAATTTCGAACTGTTATTTTTCGATGAAGTACTGGATTTCAATTCGATCTGATCTGTATTTTTGGAAATATTGGAAAAATAAAATTTTGATTGGGTATATCTACGGAATCATTGGTTGGATTTTACCCATTCACGAATTCGGCCTTCGTAATTAAGGTCCAAACCTTCTCTACAAATATCGAGTTTCTAAGTTGTTTCTTTCGGAAGTTATTGTGTTTACGCAGTCGGCCGTTAGGCTGACTTTTTGGAATAATAGACAAATACTCATAACTTTACTATTTTTATAAGGTAGAACTAAATACTCAATATATTTTGAATAAAATGAATACATTTACATGAAACTAATGCTACTTGTACCGTAAGCCTTATTCATTATGGATTGACAAATAAATTTTCCAACACTCATATGATTGGTCTTGAAAAAGCTGTAATAAATAATCCTTGTACAACTTTGCTTTCATGATCAGTTCAACAGGCAGATTTCTGGAAGGCATAGCATTCCTCTTAAGTAAATTTCTCTGCTTGGATTATGGGCCTGGAAAAAAATTGTCTTCATGAATGTGATCTAATATTTCATGAGCAATTCGTGCTTACCTCTATAAAAATGATCATCATCGGTAAAATGCAGGTAACAGACTCACATAAATCTTGTTTGTTGGTTTTTATCGATTCTTCAACACTTTCAGGCCCGACTTGTTAAAGGAAGTTTCCTTCACCCTAACTCCAAATTTTTTACTGTTCTGTAGAAATCTATGGAAAGGGACATTTGAGTTTGCTTTTCCTCAGTAGAAGCACTTTTAAAATCACACAAACGCCACGAAAATTGCATAAACTTTCTCATTTTCTTAACATTTCTTTTAACTTGTCAATGATAATGTATGTACCTCGGGTTACTCGGATAGCCACCAGGAGTAGCGCGTATCTTCATTCGCCAATACAAGTAATACTACGTATCTGTTGGTAAATCCTTTTTTTTCTGTGAAACGGTAAATTTAATCAAGAAATTACAAAGTACCTTTTCTTTCAGAATAGATGAAGCTATCTGAAATTCATTTTAGAATAAAATTATGATTGAGAAAAAAAGTTCCGTACAAAATGAATTTAAGGGCTGATTTCCCATACCCTTGTAATCATACAGCAACACTATAAGGGATTTTTTCAGTGCCTCCTCGCTCGCCTAGAATCTCTGATTAGTTTCATCAAAGCATTTCATTGCGTTTCTGGCGATATCAGGATGCATCATCTAGGCAGGAGCTATTCAACAAAAAAAACTTTCGTAAAAGACACTTAATTTTTTTTTATGGGAATCACTTCTGAATCTTTTCCATTTACCCTGTTTATTAATTTTGGGGACAGCCTGTGAAATTCTTTCCTGTTCAAATATCCAATTCTCTAGGGTGGAAATTCCATTTGTTACAATATGACATCTGAGTTATCACTCATTTCATTCTCAAAATGCCAGAATCGATCCTGACGATGGAAAGCGAACACGAAATTAACTCACTGAAATCCGTCACAGTTTCGCTTGATTCGAGCCTTTTGAACAAATTAACTGAAACGCAGTATTGTCATTCCCCAGTTCGAGCTTTTCCTTCTCCATTATTTCACTTCAATTATTGATGAGTCTTCATTAGCGAAGGAAAAACTTGAATACGCTTACTGACAAATAGATCACCTGCTCAAATATCACTTTGATCATTAAGCATGAAGTTGTTCTTCAACTAGACCGAACGTGAAGCTCATTCGGAAGGTTGAAAGTCAGGGAAACTGTTGATTTGTTGGAATAGAATATTAGGAGAACGTTCAAACCGATATTTCATTCTCGAATAGAGTGGCTTTGATCGCTTTTTAATGATGAACCATTCACCACATTTCTTTTGCTAACAGTCAAATTAATTTCCAGTGTGAAAGTTGGCATTTCTGTATGAATAATTTGTTGTTTGAACTTGATATATAATTTCGTTGAAGGGGAATTTCATTTGTACTAACTTAGGCTATAACTGGTGCGCTATCAGTTTAGCCAAAAGTAATTATCAAATTTCAAGCCGAAAATGCTCTGAAACAACAGTAATGAACAATTAACTGAAACTCTGTCAGTATGTACAGGGTGGGCAAAATTCGTTGTCTACTGAAGGGATCTCGAGAACTATAGCAGCTAGAAGAAAACTGATAACACATTCTCAAGCTCTTTTTTCCTGACTAATCCGAATCTGAAAACAGATCCAGCTTATCGTTCATAGAACTTGCAGTTATGAGCGAAAATTGAGAAATTGTCATTTTCAATAATGCTGAATAACTTGCTTGTTTGAACTCGTATTCGAAATCTGTTGATACATTCTACATGCACTTTTTTAGGAGTAATTCAAATATAATATGACTGAATTTTTCAATCCAGCCATTTTCGAGAAATGAGAAGGATTTTGTATTTTTCAAATGTAAACTATAGTCGAAAGATCTCTTATCCTGCTACAAAATTTTTGCTGATTTCAAAAATGTATCATATGTCGCTTTTTAGATGAATATTACATGAGAAAATTGTCAATACTTTTTTCCTGCTTTTCTTTTCACTGTTGAATTATGAGTAGGCTGACGTTGCCATAGCGACGATTGAATATGCATTATCTTTGTGTGAACTTGCGCCTCTATGATTGGAATCAGCGATTCCTGAATAAATATTTTTATGGTTAATTTGTCATAGTTCTCAAGATTAGCAATGGATAATCTGTTTTATATCTCTAATGACCCGAAATATTGCTGATCTTAAGAAATATGACAAATTAACCACAGAAATATTTATTCAGCAATCGCTGATTCCAATCATAGAGGCGCAAGTTCACACAAAGTTAATGCGTATTGAATCGTCGCATGGTAACGTCAGCCTACTCATAATTCAACAGTGAATAGAAAAGCAGGAAAAAAGTAAAGAATATTTTCTCATGTTATATTCATGTGAATAGCGACATATGATACATTTTTGAAATCAGCAAAAATTTTGTATCAAGATAGGAGATTTTTTGACTATAGTTTACATTTAAAAAATCCAAAATCCTTCTCATTTATCGAAAATGGCTGGATTGAAAAATTCAGTCATATTATATTTGAATTACTCCTAAAAAAGTGCCTGTAGAATGTATCAACAGATTTCGAATACGAGTTCAAACAAGCGAGTTATTCAGCATTATTGAAAATGACAATTTCTCAATTTTCGCTCATAACTCAAGTTCTATGAACGATAAGCTGGATCTGTCTTCAGATTCAGATTAGCCAGGAAAAAAGAGCTCTAGAATGTGTTATCAGTTTTTTTCTAGCTGCTATAGTTCTCGAGATCCCTTCAGTAGACAACGAATTTTGCCCACCCTGTACTCTCACTTTTAAAGGAGATGTCCTGGGGCGCTATTTTCGAGCTCATCCGAATTCATTTCGTCTGCGAGCTCTCGCGGCGATGCGACAGTTTGGCAACGTGGTGTTCACGGTGTACTTGGGCATGATTTATTCACGAAAACAGCTTTTTTATTATAATTTTGAATGTTTCAATTATAATTCTGAACACTAAAATAACTTTTGAATATAAAAAGCCGAATTACCACAAAAAAAGGGGGAAATGATAAAATGCCTTTATTTTTTGGGTAGATGATCACTTTGCACGGTACAAAAATGACTCATATGCACTTGCGCACCAGTAAATGAACTTTCGCATAGCTTCGTTTTCGATCGAAATACATCGGATGGGTCGAGGCAGGCGGATTCAAATCCGCATGCGGATTCACTTATATGTAAAAATTATGTGCACAGCAATTTTTTTTTCTATTTAAAAAACCGTGTATTAATCCATAGAGCAAAGCTATTCACTTCCCGCAGGTAAAAAGTATTTTATTCATGCTAAATAAAAAATTTCAAATTTTATTCAAAAAAACTTTCTTCCCAGGGAGAATAGTTGATCCAGAACAAACTTTCATTGATTAATGATTAACTACCCTTTTAATTTTTCACAATTTCGGCGCTGTATATAGGATTTTCTTGGGTTCCGAAAAGTAGAAAAAGCGAGAGCGAGGTAGATATAAAAAAATCCCAATCAAAAGTTACTTCCCTCTTGATGGGATCTAAATTCAAGAACAAATATACTAATGTCATTGTATATTTATACAATGCTAATATGTACCCTCGTTTGAAGGTGAAACATTTAAAAACTATTTTGGAAAAATTTGCGTTTGTATATGGAAAATCAATTTTTGTTAGCGTAGTGGTATTTATATAGAACACGTTCAACAATATTATTTTGTTGCAATTATTCCCTGTATAATATTAATCAACTGTATTTTAACCGAAAAATTTATTAATTTTTGAGAAAACCTCAATTTGAACCAAATTAAAATTCTCCCGCAAATGAGCACAAACTAGAACTACTCAATCTAGTTGAAGTGGATTTGTGATGAACTGAGTACCTTCAAAATTTCCATTTGAGTTCAATTCAACTATACAAGCAACTTCTGTTGCGATCACCAAAAATATAGTTCAAATTAGGTATTCAAAATGCTTTTTTCTGAATTCAGAAAATACATAATTTCAACCATGAATTTGTGAATAAAACACTCCATAATGTATATGCTTCATTTATTTTTATATTGTAACTTATATTTTGTACATATAAATTACCAACAGTTTCTGAGTCTTCAATTCGTAAGATTGTAGACATTTAAAAGTCTGCATTTGCACCTGTTTGTGCAGAAACTGCTATTCGACACCTCATATGTACCTAGTATATACACAGCATAATTCAATTCCGCTGAAGCTCTGAGTAATTGATTTTAGACATTCAAGTGACCGTTTATCCAATTGATACCTAAAACAAAACTAATCATAAATATTACAAATAGAATTTGGGTACAATATAGTATATATCCTACCTTCAATCGGGGCATGTAATTAGGATTGCCTACAAATACAAATTCTAAAGAAAAACAACACGTTGCCAAACTGTCACATTGGCCAAATCTAGACCTCACTTTCGCATGCGAAAGTGATTCGGATGACTCGAAAATAGCGCCCCTGCGTTCCGGAATTGTCTGCGTATTTGACATCATGGTAAATGGATAAGCATGAAATTTGAGTTTTGTCGTTGGAAAATATTCTAAAGAAAGTTTTTAAGAGAATGTTTATCCCATCGCATTCAAGAATAGGGACCCAGGAAGTTTACATTCATTCGAATTGATACCTACTGCGAGGACTACAAGAATACAAGGATACAAATTTGATCATTATATCAGCTGGCATATTATGATGATTGAAATAAGAAACGGCAGCATGATGAAATACAATACAGGTAACCTAGAAAAACACTGACGTGAAGTCAGCAGCTCTTGCGCGCATGTTCACTTATGGTCATATCCTTTGACCTTACGCGCAAAAGCTGCTGACTTCACGTCAGAGCTTTTACAGCTTTTTTTGATAGAGTACTGGATTTCAATTCAGTTTAATCTGTAGATAGTTTTGAAAATATGGGGAAAACAAACTTTTGAGTGTGTATACCTACGAAATCATAAAACGGATTTTACCCATTCACGATTTCGACCTTTGTAATCAAGCCACAAACCTACTCCACAAATATCGAGTTTTTAAGTAGTTTCTTCCGGGAGTTATTGTGTTTACGGTCGGCCGTTAGGGGTAGGTAAACACAATAACTTCCGAAAAAAACAACTTCGAAACTCGATACTTGCAGAGTAGCTTTGGACCTTAATTACGAATAGAGTTCGTGAATGGGTAAAATCCACCGAAAGATTCCGCAGATTTACCTATTCAAAATGTTATTTTCCTTATATTTCCAATATTACAGATTAGATCGAATTGAAATCCAATACTTCATCAAAAAATGATAGTTTGAAGGTTCATACAGAATTTCATGAGGATAATATGATCAAAAGATCAGAGAATAATGAATATTTGAAAAAATAAGTTGAATTTTTTTTTCGAATTGTTCTTATGACACGATCATCACGAAAGTTTGCACAAAGTTATCAATGTGCATTTTCAAACTAGCTGCCAAGTTTCATCATGAAACATCATGAAACATATGCACATACGCATATCCAGGAAAAACCATCAAATTTGACATATTTTTTCGAAATATCTCCAAAACTTATTTTTGGATCAGATCGAAATCTGGTACACTTCTGCGAAATATAAAGCTCAAGGCCTGAACAGAATATTTTTCCGAATATAATGAACATGTGATTATGTTACTTATGATGAACATTTTTCGAACAGCTTTCTTCAAAAAAAAATGTTTCAAATTGAGTGACAGTACGATCTCGAAAAAATTCAATCTAGTAATTTCAGTAGCTTCAAAGTTATCATGAAAATAACTACAAAATTTCAAATGGCTCTAACTCCGAAACCACTTTGCCGATTTCGCCCATTACTGAACTTAACCGTTGCATTTTGAAATTCAATCTACCCTAAAATTTTCAGGTCGATAGGATTCTTCGTACGCCCGTAATCGTGCATACGGACTGCTGGTAGGACAGAATCGACAAGAATCGGATTCCTCATCAGTGAGTCTAACCTAGTCGTTCGGATGGAACGATAGCATGCTGTTCCCCTAGAACATTCGCGCAAAAATCTGTAATTCAATATGTCGAGGTATATTTCAGACAGATGGCCAGTATAAAAGCACGCGTCTATTTTGGCAGGCTTAGGCACCGTAACTTCCGAAGCAAGAACCTAGAATCTTGAAATTTTCAGGGTTGGTTTGACGTTTGAAAATCGCGGTAAATTTCGATGATCGATTGAATTTGCCAAGCCATTTCGGAGTTATGCTCATCTGAAAGTTCATTTGCGTTCACATTGATTAAACATGTGAAGAGAGGGTAGTGATTTGAAACAGCTGGTCAGCAAGAGGGCACTCCAGGGGGGTGAAACTCCTGGTGCAATATGGGAAGCAATTTTCTGTGACTGGCCACTCGAGATTGAGGGAGATAGAAGATATGAAAGTATAGCTTTCTCCGTCGGGACTGGATGATCCGAAATGACATTTGACTTTGACTTCTAGTATTTTTGCCGGTAAAATAAAAATGGAGTTGTTTACTAAGGGTACTGGCTAGATAAGCTAATAGTTTCTGAATATTCTACACAGTCTTTTGTATTCTTTTCTCATTTAGCTCCTATTATAATATCTGAAACATCAATGAAACCTTCCTCGATCAAACTTAAGTTCACATGAAAATTTTCCTTAGATGAAAATCCATACCAGTAATGTCAAATGTTTGTGATATCGCAGGTTCTCAAAAAACCCTGTATTTTCTCGATTTTTCTAAGAATCCTTCTAGATTATTAACATAAGGCTTCAATATTGATGCAATTCCCGAATATGTTCTAAATGATCATGTAGATATGAATCTTATGATTTGTGTTCCGAAGACATCTATAATAGTTTCAGTAATGACTGTGAGAAAATCATTGATGCCTTCAACATCTGATCAACCTTCAGTAGAAAAGCCTGATACAACAAGCTTTGCTTCTAGTGCTGAAGTTGCCAAAATTATATAGGTAAATGAAAATTTGTTTTTAGTTGAGAATCTGTATTTTTACGAAAATTAGGATTCTTAATCATATTTGTCCCCTGAGCTGCAGTCCTTATACCAAATTCATAAAGAACTGTATCTTTCAAATTATTCGAACTCTAAACGAATAGTAGGCAAACAAATTAAAACTGTTAATAGAAGTCGCCTCTGCGTTAACAGAGTCTTACCTTCTTTTCAAAGTTTGTAACGCTGTATTGATGCAGTAACGCAGGAGCAATTTATTTCCATTACCAATAGTTTTCATTATTTTCACTTGTATTTCTAATGTAGAACAAGCAGCATTTTTTACTTGAAAAAAAAAAGGATGATTTCCTAAAGTTTTCAATTTTGAATTAATTTAAATATTTGATTTCTAGGTTTTCACCACTAGTTCCAGGATCCATGGATTAAATAAAGTGGATTCGATAACCCTTTGATGGAAGACTCTTTTGGACATATCCTTAAATGTTAATATTATTATTAATCTTTCAAATTTTCAACATATCATTTCGTTAATATAAATAGTTAATGAATTGCAAATGACCTTTTGGTTATTTTTTTATATAATGTTGGTTGATTGTGTATATTTGAATGGAAGAAATAAATGAAGAAACGTAATATAATTAACACATATTACATAGGTATGTATTTGATTTCACTTCATGTAATTTTGGTTTTCATGACTGAAAAAGAGTAACATTCCATTTGAAAACATGAAATGTAGTATGAAGTTAATTTCTATCACCTTCTCTTATACCTAGCTCTAGAAGTTAATTCAAATATTCCCGCCACAAACAAAATACTTTCAACTTTAGCTGTTAGGGTCGCTAGTGCGCTTTCCATCCAAAATTAGTTCTCCATGGGGCCGTTGGTGTCGCTAGTGAATGGCCATCTAAGATGGCCGCCACTTTGTTTCCACAGATTAGTAGGGAGTTTACACTTCTTATATATTTGTATTCTGTGGGGCACTCGTCTATTGAATTTAGCCAGGAATGCTTCATCAGGGAGGCCAGCTTAGTCGTTTTCCCCATTTTCTCGACAAAATTCGAAGGTTTTCGATATTGTGACAACATGATAACTGGTAAAAAGGTAAAAAGCACAAAACCTATCAAATCAGCGGCAAATATCATCTCCTATTCATACACTCAAGATGAAATTTGCATCGTCACCATAGCTTCCCACATAACATCTACGCTCGGGCTCAAATGAGCAGGAAAAACTGGAACATGTCATAAGTATATCGTAGTAACGCTTCTCTCAGAGTGAGTTGAAAGGAAGTCACTTTTTATAACCACACCATTCCACCTCAGACTTCATAAATAAAAGATGTGTAACATAAATAAAAGACACCGAGTTCTTGCCATTATGACTGGTGCTCTGTTTATGTCGCCATTGGTTGAAACCCCTAGCTACGGTGAATTTCCCGCAGTTGGCGAAAATAAATTCGGGCAATTTTAGGGTAGTTGAAACTTTTGGCGTGGACTTCTAGTTTTCTTGTTAGACTACGAAAATTTTGAGATTTAAAATGGAATTATGCTGGGACAAAACGGTACAGAATGGAACGTTCTGCAGGAACTGCTTCTGAACGATGATTAGGGTCAAGACTAGAGACTGGTTTTAACGCCATGAACCTATTTTGTATTTATTTTCTGGGATTTCACTACCAATATCTGAAACAGAACTAATGAGAATTATATTGAATTTTTTTCATGGAAAACGGATTGCAGGATTGAACTAATTGTCCCTGGCTGTTTCTTGGAAAACAGATTGCCTAATGGACAATACCGGAACTTGGTTTGGAATTTTTTCAATTCTACTTCTTCTTCAAGAGAATTCATTGTTCTTGATAGTCCTGTAAATTATTTTATAATACGAGTTGATGTTCTAGGATTGATTTCAATAGCTCCTTGAAAAATCCGTATGCTTCAGATAATTGCTCGGTCGGTCATTGTGTTAACGGTTGGCCTAACGGCCGACTGTAAACATAATAACTTCCGAAAGAAACAACTTAGAAACTAGATATTTGTAGAGAAGTTTGGACCTTAATTACGAAGGCTGAAGTCGTGAATGGGTAAAATCCACCCAATGATTCCGCAGACATAGTCACATAGACACAGTCCTTCATCGAAAAATGACAGTCGAAAGGTTGATTCAGAATTCAATGAGGATAATATGATAAGAAGATCACAGAATATTGAATGTTTGGAAAAAAAATTTTTTTAATTGTTCTGAAAACACGATTATCACGAAATTTTGCACAAAGTTTTCCTTCAGCATCTTCGAACTAGCTGCGAAGTTTCATCCTGATTGAATCTGTATTTTTTGAGTTATACCGAAAAAACAACGATATCGAGAAGAAAACCACGAAATTTTAATTTTTTTTCAAATATCTCCATAACTAATAGCCCTATTGAGTTGAAATTTGGTACACTGCTTTGGAATATGAAGCTTGAGGTATGAGCTGAATTGATTCCGAATATGATTGATAGTTTCTGAAAAAAAACTTTCTAAAATTTTTAGTTTTTTTTTAATTAAGTGACCATACAATCCAAACAAAATTCTGTTCAAAGTTGAGCGTCGTTACGCTTCAACTGACTGCCAAGTCTCGAACCAATCGCTTCAGCAGTTCCTGAAATATCAGGGAAACCACCCCAAAATTTCAAACTGCTATAACTCCAAAACCATTCGGTTGATTTGTCCCATTAAAAATCTCAACCACAGCATTCCAATGCGCGACCTAATCTGAAAGTTTCAAGTCGCTAGCTGGCTTTGTTCGACAGTTATCGTGTCCTCGGCCGGACAGAAACGATTTTGACACCGGATCCGTTATCAGTGAATACAACCTAGTCGTTCGAGACCATTTTCGGCTCAAAATCCGAAAATGACAGACTTTTGGAAAAAACGATAGCTCGCTGTTTCCCTAGAACGTACGCGTTAAAAGCGAGCTCTGTCACCGATATATTGGAAGGACTGTGTGCTCTCAACTTGTCTCTTTCAACGCCAAACAATTGGCGAATGAAGATAAGCGCCACTCCCTCTGGTGGCTATTCGAGTAACCCGAGGTACAGACATTATCATTGACAAGTTAAAAGAAATGTCGAGAAATTGAGAATGTTTATACATTTTTCTTGGCGTTTGTGTGATTTCACAAGTGCTTCTACTGAGAAAAACAAACTCAAATGTCCCTTCCCATAGATTTCCACAGCCCGGTGAAAAATTTCGAGTTAGGATGAAAGAAACTTCCTTTAACAAGTCGGGCCTGAAAGTGTTTGAGAATCAATAAAAACCAACAAACAAGATTTATGAGAGCGTTTTACCTGCATTCTACCGATGATGATAATTTTTATAGAGGTAAGCACGAATTGCTCATGAAATATTAGATTACATTCATGAAGACAATTTTTTTCCAAGCCCTTAATCCAAGCAGAGAAATTTACTTAAGAGGTATGCTTGGCCTTCCAGAAATCTATCTGATGAACTGATCATTAAGGAACAACTTAAATGTTTTAGTGATAGAACTGACTATTGAAAATAAAGAGTCTCAATAAGAAAATATCTGGTGATGAATACTGTTCGCTCAAAGTGATTCTACCGATGAAATCAAAGTTGTACAAGGCTTATTCATTACAGCTTTTTCAAGACCAATCATATGAGAGTTGAAAAATTTATTTGTCAATCCATAATGAATAAGGCTCACGATACTAGTAGCATTAGTTTTATGTGAATGTATTCATTTTATTCACAATATATTGAGTATTTAGTTCTTCGCCATAAAAATAGTAAAGTTATGAGTATTTGTCTATTATTCCAAAAAGTATATTTTTCAATACTATCTGTTTTTCAACTTTCAAGACAGCCTAAGAAATCCACCAAAGTCAATCATGCCATTTGGATCTGAAAATAAATAATATTAAAAACCTTGGAGATATCCTCGTAATTTTAGAATTGCTACACTCAATAAGATTGAAGAATGATACATACCTACTTCATAAGAATGGAATGTGTACTCCCAGTAATACTCTCGTCAACTATAAAAGTCTAAAGTCTTCGAATAAACCATGAAATCAAAAATTATCAAACCAAACACTAACAAACAGTACAAAATCGACTATCAAAACAAAATCTATGTCTGTATCTAAGGTTCTGAACTGGCCACCGTGGCGCTGCAATCTTAAATTCAGACGCCAATCGTAACAATTGTAGAAAACTTGAATAAACAACAAATCTTCACTCGAACTTAGCATCCACGTTTCACCTATCTATAAACAATGCAATCCTCACATTCAACATTTCAAAACATAATTTCGATATGTAATCAGGATGCCCCCACAACATGCCAAATTCTAAGCACGGATCAATTGTTAACTCAATTAGGCTATTGTGCATGGTTATAGTCCCGGTCTGCTCGCTCACAACGTTGTTCGAGCTAACTAGAAGTTTTCAACGAAAATCCTCTCCAACTTAGGAGCTCAAGTTCACTCATTCGTTCTCAGCATCTCAACGTCTCAGGATTCGCATTTCGACTAGAAACGGAGAATTATATAACTAATTTTAATTGATAGCAGACTCGCGAGTCTCCTTTCCGAATTTGCCTCAGAGTCGACGAGCTTGAAGTGCTTGCAGGAATGGAGTCTCTAATAAGCCACATTGCAGAACACACTTTTCGTTGATTAACTGTCTCCAAGGAAACGAAGTGGCTACGGACGCAACTAGTGGAAATTCTAATAATTCTGTTTCGCCATCATCATAAGATTGGATAATGAAAACTTCATACTGAGCTGTAATACCATCTACGGAGCATTACGGGTGCTGTTTTCGAGGAGGAGTCTGGCTAATAGGATAGAGTAGTTGGGTAAATCTGATGCAAGACTGGAGTAGTCGATGAAAAATATGCGGCAACGCTGTAGAAACACAGACCAACGCTCAGAGTAACAAACAACATAGAGGGACTGTACGCAGATTTTGGGTGTCCGCAACATCCTCTTTTCGACGTCAGATTGTGATATATTTGGAAATGATATTAGTTGAGTTCCGATATTCCTGGCCAGTACTGGCCAGTATCAGTAATTTCGGAACGCTTCGTACTGATACGAACAGTTACCAAAGCAGTGCCAGTAAAATCAACTGTCAAAATTTACTGGCCAGTACTGGCCAGGAATATCGGAACTCAACTATTATCTCATTATAATTGACGACTTCGGCCCAAGTTGCCAACCCACAATTTTCTTCACAAATTTACTATTACTGGGGAACGGGAATTTCTGGACAAATTCGACATGATAAGGTTCGCGTTATTTATAAATATCAGTAATAGATGCCTCGGCTCCTCGAACAAGATAATTCCTTCCAAATATAAGTTTTTGTTAAGATCATCTCCGATTGGTTGAAATGCAAGTTGGGATTCCTGCTTTCATGTCAATAGTGTGGAATTTATATAGGATATGTTCCGCAAATCAACTTGGTTATTTCGGTTGCCGGTTTTCCATTCCGTGAATATGAAATATTCAGTTGGTTCCTAAAAACAAGGTAAATTATGGATTTTGATCGATGAAAAAACGTTTTTTCTGTCAACAAAACGACAATCAATGTTCTATGGTAACATATCCATAGCATAGAACAATCTTTATTCACTTTATGATCCATAGAACATTGAAAAGACAACAATCAACAATAGAAACCTTACTAGGTGTGGTCTGTGGTCTATGGAGGAATAAAAGATTGTTCTATACTATGGACATGTTATCATAAAACATTGATTGCCGTTCTGGTGCATAGACTTAATATGTCTATGTTCTGGTAACAGAAAGATTGCTTTTTCATCAATCAAATTCCGTAATTAACGTTTTTTTCAGGGACCAACCGAATATTTCATATTTACAGCACGGAAAACCGGCAACCGAAATAACCAAGTTGACTTGCGGAACATATCCAATATAAAGTTGACTCTATTAACATGAAATCAGGAATCCCAACAAAAACCTACATTTGGAAGGAATTATCTTCTTTGAGGAGCCGAGGCATCTTTTACGGATATTTATAAATAACGCGAACCTTATTATGTCGAATTTGCCTTGAAATTGCCGTTCCCCAGTGATAGTAAATTTGTGGGCCGAAGTCGTCTATTGTATATTAAATGAAATAAAAAATATCAATTTTAATGATTCTCGGTTAAATATGGAAATTGAAACATTTCATGATCGATATATTTCTTCAGTTTCGAATTTGTGGTAAAAAGAATACTTACCCTTTTCAATATATAGATGCTGGAATCGAAGCTTTGACAACGATGCCGCATTAACCGTATACCGCCGGTCAATCTGTCATCCGTTGTTTTGGTGAGTTTCTAACGAGTTTTTAGATATTTCTGGCTGTTTACTCCAATACTTTTTGAATTATTACAATACTTTAATTCACTATCGGGCGTAAGAAGTGTGTTGTTTATGGAGAATCCCGTGAATTTAGTGAAATATCGAATCACAGGTTGGTAACTGCTTTGTTAACAAGTTTGTTTTGATTGCTGTCTGAGTCGAATTTTGTATCACGTGTTGCGGAAAGCAATCGCCTTCTAAATATTACTTATGCTACCTAAGTTGTTTGTTACTCTGAGGACCAACCAGATGAACCGCTTTTGTCATTTACTTAGGAAATCTATGTCTGCGCATATCTGACCGTAAATCGAGCAAAGGGGTATTTTACTTGCAGTTTGGGATGCTTTGGAGTGCTAATCGGATTGCAGAAATGGAATTTTTTAGACTCGCTTGAAGAGGTTATAAACATGTAAACAAACAAATGAAATTTTGTCCTATTTATTTGATGAATAATTTAGATTTTCATTCATTGTAGAATATAACTCAGAAAGTTTCTACAACAAAATCAATAGACGACTTCGGCCCAAGTTGCCAACCCACAATTTACTTAGCAAGTTTACTTTCACTGGGGAACGGGAATTTCAGGACAAATTCGACATGATAAGGTTCGCATTATTTATAAATAACCGTAAAACATGCCTCGGCTCTTCAAACCAGATAATTCCTTCCAAATATAGGTTTTTGTTAAGATCGTCCCCGATTGGCTGAAATTTAAGTTGGGATTCCTGATTTCATGCAAACAGTGTCAATTTCCATAGGATACGTTCCGAAAATCAACTCTGTTGTTTCGGTTGCCGATTTTCCGCTCCATAAATATGAAATATTCGGATGGTTCCTGGAACAAGCGCGTGAAAAAGGTTATTTACGGAATCTGGTTGATGAAAATGCGGTCGATTTACTGTCACCAGAACGAATTTCTATGGTAAATATCCATAGCATAGAACAATCTTTGTTTACTTTAGGTTTGTTTTGGTTCCGAGTTCAGATCTGTTCGGGACGGTTCTAGCAAAGACCATAGATCTGTGCTAGAACCGCCCCGTACAGTTCTGAACTGGGAACCAAAACAAACCAAAAGTAAACATAGATTGTTCTATGCTATGGATATTTACCATAGCAAATCGTTCTGGTGACAGTAAATCGACCGCATTTTCATCAACCAGATTCCGTAAATAACCTTTTTCACGCGCTTGTTCCAGGAACCATCCGAATATTTCATATTTATGGAGCGGAAAATCGGCAACCGAAACAACAGAGTTGATTTTCGGAACGTATCCTATGGAAATTGACACTGTTTGCATGAAATCAGGAATCCCAACTTAAATTTCAGCCAATCGGGGACGGTCTTAACAAAAACCTATATTTGGAAGGAATTATCTGGTTTGAAGAGCCGAGGCATGTTTTACGGTTATTTATAAATAATGCGAACCTCATCATATCGAATTTGTCCTGAAATTCCCGTTCCCCAGTGAAAGTAACCTTGCTAAGTAAATTGTGGGTTGGCAACTTGGGCCGAAGTCGTCTATTGGTCAGTCATCTCTGAGATTCTGCTTTATGATGGCCAGTCCTCATTTTATGATGTTTTTATTGTACAATATGAATTGGATATTTCTGTTTCACCGATATGAAAGTATTATTGTATCCTCCACTTCACTGTCCTCTTTTTTGTCAATCAATCAAAACAACCTTTCGGAAGCAGTGGTGCGTCGGTATTCAACTGAATATCAAGTTTCAATGAGATGGCACAAGTTGTTGCCGAGATATTCAGGAAAAAACCTCAAAGAATTCAAATGTATACAACTCCTAAATAATAAGGCCAATTTTGCTCATTAACTAACCCAACAGTCGCATTTCGATTGGCAACTTACATTGAAAGTATCAAATCGCTAATGTTTTCCGTACTCCCGTTATCGTGCCTACGGCTGACCGGACAGAATCGATTTTGGACATCGGGTTCTTCGTCGGCGAGTCCAACGTTGTCCTATGAGACCATTTTCAGGAAAAAAATCCAAAGTAACAGCCATTTTTGAGCTAGAGAATTGTACTATATTTGCACACAATAATAGAGCCAACAAAAATGAGCATGGACAGGTACCGAAATGAAATGAATTAAAGTTCAAATGAATCAGAAATTATGCATTGGAACTTGTAACAATGGATGAACAATAATTCATAAATACACATTTCTTTATCAACTATATCTGGAGTAAAAGGGCGACCCCAGCGAGAGTCCATTTAGATGGTTTTTCCTTGGTTTTCAAATTGAAAGTCCAAACAAAAGTTGGGCCTCTCAACCTGGTCTTGTAGACCGGACAATCGTACATGTTCCTCATATCGTGTTTGTCCTGTGTTATCGCTCTTATGTACACCACTGGCATTACCGGAAATAGGTCTTTCAGCCTTGCTTCCACAATACTGTTCAGTGCCGGATCCCATCTGAAAATCAATCGGAAATATAAGAATTTCATGAAAGCACTTTGATGGCGTAAGGGGGTCTACATTGTGCTCTTTTCAAAAGGTTTGTTCGTTATACCCTCAGGGTAACCAACAACATGGAGTTAGCATACGTCATATTTAAAGGGCGATTGCTGTCTGCAACATGAGATAGAAAATTTGACACTTTGACCGCACTTTGAATTATTATACTTATTAAGTATTGTAATAATGCAAAAAATATCAAACTAAACTAGTAGAAATAGCCTAACGGCCGACTGCGTAAACTGCGTAAACACAATAACTTCCGAAAGAAACAACTTAGAAACTCGATATTTGTAGAGAAGGTTTGGACCTCAATTACGAAGGCCGAATTCGTGAATGGGTAAAATCCACCCAATGATTCCGTAGATATACCCAATCAAAATTTTATTTTTCCAATATTTCCAAAAATACAGACCAGATCGAATTGAAATCCAGTACTTCATCGAAAATAACAGTTCGAAGTTTCATACAGAATTTAATGAGGATGATATGATGAAAAAATCATATAAATTTTTTTTTTCAAATTGTTCTAATAACCCGATTATCACGAAATTTTGCACAAAGTTGTCTTTCAGCATCTTGAAACTAGCTGTGAAGTTTAATCAGGACTGAATCAGTATTTCTCGAGTAATACCAAAAAAATCAACGATATCGAGAAGAAAACCTCGAAATTTGACATATTTTTTCCCGATATCTCCAAAACTTATGATCGTATCGAGCTGAAATTTGGTACACTGCTGTGAAATTAGAAGGTCAAAGTGTGAGTATATTTTTTTTGGATATGATGAATGGTTTCCGAAAAAAAAATTTTTTTGTAAAAAAATTTCGAAAAAAATTTTTTTTTAAATTTATTGACAATATGATCTTGACAAAATTTGGCTCAAAGTTGCGCGTCGTTATACTCCACCAAACTGCCAAGTTTGAATCCAATCGCTCAAGTAGTTTCTGAAATAAAAATAAATAACTTCAAAACTTCAAATGCCTATAACTCCGAAACTATTCGATCGATTTGGCCCATTAACGAACTTAACCGCGGCATTCCAATGCGCGACCTACCCTGAAAGTTTCAAGTCGCTAGCTCACTTCGTTCGACAGTTATCGTGTCTACGGCCGGCCAACCGGCCGGCCGGACAGAATCGATTTTGACACCGGATTCATCATCAGTGAGTCCAACCTAGTCGATTGAGACCATTTTCGGCTCAATCATCCAAAATTACAGACATTTGATCAAAACGATAGCACGCTGTTCCCCTAGAACATGCGCGCAAAAACAAAAACAAAAATTCGAGATACTTTTTCTTCAAAATTGCTCTTTTTAAATGATAATAACGAAATTTCGCTCAAAGTTGTGCGTTAGCGTTTCCCAATTAGCTTTCAAGTTTCGTCATGATTGGATGAGTATTATTCGAAATTTGGTACACTGTTGTGAAATATTGAGTCTGAGGTATATACAAAACTTCTTCGAATTTGAGAGAAAAATTGGGGAAAATTCCGCGAAAAGTTGTTTAAATTTAATAACAATACGGTCTCAACAATATTTCTCATGGAGTCGCCCGTAATTACACTCAAACTAACAACCAATTCTCAATACGACAGCTCAAATAGTTCCCGTCATAAAAGATAGAACGCCGTTCCCCAGATCATGCACGCAAAAAAAAGCTGAAGATAGCGATATAAGTAAAAACGCGGAAAACTTGCTCATAAACCCAACTGTAGGTACTTCAGGTTGAAAGTTATTTCGACAAATGCGGTGTTTTTTTTGGAATTTTCATATTTGTCCCACCGGTAAAAATCAATGTTTAAATATTGAAACGATTAATACCATAGAATAATAAATAGAAATAAACTACTTGTCATTCATCCCAAGAATAATCCTTTTTGACATATCTAAATCCTTCGTGCTATCATGATTTGGTAATTCGAGAATGAAATGTTATTTCAAGGGTTTCAATGGGAAAGGTGTATGTAGGTTCCATCTACTGTTAGCCGTGCAAACTATCAATAATTGAAGAGATAATTCGAAATCAATACTTGGATGCTTCGTAGCAGAACCGACAGATGTAGACTGAATCGATTAGAACTAAGAGAAAATTGTTAAGACGTGAATTAACATCCCATGCTTCATCGAAAGTCAGAAAAATAAATATATGGTATCTAAAATTTGCAGAAGGTAACTTCCTCAATTTCAAACGGAATTTTGATGTACAAAAATTTTTAAATATTTCTTTCAGCTAGAATTAAATGTCAGAGTTAATTTGAGGCATACATCCTCCTTCAGTCAACATTCATGTACAGAAAAGCAAACATCATTTTCATGAGCATAACAACTTTCTAATAAATAATTGATTGAACATTTACCTGGCTCCCTCCATGTACAACCCATAAACATATGCTCCATCTCTCGGAGCTAAGTTGAAATCATCCTTCTGCTTCTTCGTTACATCAGTCAAAAGGCACATCTTATCCAATGGCCATTCGTTTCTCCTCGCAGTTTGTTGCATTATAGCAGTTAAAAAAGATTGTGGGTTGAAAAATCCGCCCAACCACACCGCAGGTGGCAGTAGAAAATCAGTGACCCAATTTTCCAATTCTTTAATTCTAGCACATAAATCGGCTGTCCAAGATCCTAACAGCAAGAGGCTTGGATATGCCTTCACAGCCCAAATATCTGGTACCTGGTCCATGAATAAGGCTTGCTGCAGCATCTCCATATCTTGCGTGATGGTAAGTTCTCCTTTCAAGCCCAGATCCAACTCTCTCAGACTCCTCCTCATCTCTGCACACAAAATATTCATTCTTTCGCATTCTTGTAGTGCAACGATTGCAAATGGCGATTTATCCTCGAGTTTAGAAAACATATCCTGAATAGGGAATGGCTCCGGAATTTTATCCATAATATCCTCTATAATTCCTTTGACCTATAATAAAAATTTAAATTTTCAGACATTTGGTTTCGATTGGAATAATTGCAAAGAACTTCGTACCTTATCCTCCTGGGACATCCCTGAACCTGCAGCTGCTCCAGAATCTCTCGGTTGAAGCTCGAAAATTATTTTAAACATTTCTTCAGAAGATTGCGTCAAAAACCCTATTTCGGCATTTGGATGCAGCCCATAAAGATAAGGGCTTTCAGGAGGCAGATTATCATCTATGTACTTATGATATCCATCGTAATCGAAATTTGGCGGTGCTGGAAATCCTGGAGCGAACTCCAATTCACCCTCTAACAACTCTGGTTTCAAGTATTCTTCTAAGTACGTTCTACATAGTCTACGATCCCAATCGTCAGTGATGTGTCCACCATACATAATTTCGCCAAATAAGTACCTCAAGTCATCATAAGGAACCTCAAAACACAAAGGAATTTAGATTTTAAGCTTCAGTCAGAATAGGGTCTCACCTTATTGTTGCTTTCCAAATAATTGTACAGTACGTTCACACTTATAGTCAGGTCACCAACATTGAAAGGATAATTTCTGTTCCATCCCTGAGGTCCAAACTTTCTCCTCTCTGCTACAACCGCGTGAAAATAACAGAGAGCAAATAATATTGACTTGAATTCGGATTCCTTGGTGCACATGTCTAGAATATCTTGGCTGAAATTGTCCAAAGCTTTGTGGAGATTTGCAAACATTCCAGTGGGTGGCTCATTCGTGATTTTGATACATGATTCCAAAATTCCTTGGGGAATAACACAGGCGTGAGGATCTGCAAGTGGTTCAGCGCTAAGGAATAACCTGAATTGTTCATGGGATTTTTCAGATATAAGTTCCATCTTCTTCTCTAGAGTTGGTAACCATTTGGTAACCAAGTGGATATTTTCCAAAATTACCCAATGGCCGGAGGAAGAAGCTAAATCCAATGATGTTTCTGCAACAATTTCCTGACCCTGACCGAGGGATACGCTATGGAAGTTACCTTTTCTATGCGTGAAGCCTAACTTTTTTCCCAGCAATTCAACATCCTTCAATGGATTAACACCAGGTGAAAGGATGAAAAAAGTCGGAGTAGAATTGCTTGTTTCTTGGAATGATTTTTCGAAGTCCTCTGTTCTTGCCGTGATATATTTGACACCCAATTTATTTGTCACAAATACTTTGACGGCATATGTCATTCGATCTGGTCTTAAGGCTCGCATCATACAAAGTTGGAGTATTTCTTTCTTATTTTTCCATTCTCCTGGATATTTCTCTCTTTCAGGATTCGCGCATTCTACGAACTTCTTCCATCTTTTGGCAGAACCTTCCAGGTCCTTATCCAGGTTCCTCAGTTCTTCTAGCTGCGACAAAGACTTTATTCCACCCCAAGACGTGTTGGTCAAGAAGTCTACTGGTGATATTACCCCAGGAAATACTGGAAATCTCAACAAAAAGTCTAAACTTTCTGTATCAATTTCATCACAATTGAGAAGAATTTGGAAAGACATGTGAGCTAAAAATGTGAGCTTATCACGTTCGAAAAGACCTCTTGACGTATACATGTACACACAAAATGTTATGCTATCTAGCAAGTTTTCAACTCTCTCCTTAATTTTTTCCGAATGTCCAGCCTTCCTTATTGCCTCTTTGAATACGACACTGAAGGCCTTGAGAGAGAATTGATACATGGAATTTATTATGTTCAAGTCGTTTAGAACAAAGTAAAGCAATGCAGCCCTTGCTGCACAAGCTCTATACAGCTCCCTCGCCTCATCTATTTTGGCCGACGTCAGTTTAGCTTCATTCACTTTTGTTACAATTTCGTTTGCTGTTCTCTTCGTCGTTTCCAAATTTTCTACCAATTCTACATCGTCCAAAATATTTCCTGTCGCAGTCGACAATTTGTACAGCAGATTATCTTCACATTTTTTCAATGTTATTTTGAAAGAGTTGCTCTGTTTGGTCAAATTTGATTTCAGTTCTTCCAAATCTGGCCTTTCGGCGTTCACCACTGTGGCCAACAACTGTTCTTCGAGCCCATCTCTAGTAACTGTGAAATTGATGAGCGTCGTCTGTGCTTGAATCTCAGGTTTATAATGAGGGTTTGCCAATTTAGTGTGGATGATGAGTCTGAACTTTGGATCGTATTCGACTTCTTTGTCACCTATTCTGATTACAGTTCCTTTCTTCATCAAAACTCTTCCAAGTATTGGCTCCAAAACTGAATCGACGGTTTCTCCAATATTCTCTAACAAAACGATGAAACCGTGAGTGATACAATTTTCTAGGACGTCCAAATAATTCCTCATGCTAAGTCGTATGATATGAAGTGATTCACCATACATGTTTTTAACCCAATTTATTCCTTGCAATTGTGGATCGATTATTAGAGGCCACCTTGCAGAATTGAGAAGGATACAAGCATTTTCAGCTGACATTCTATCAGTAGGTAGTCCGTCATTGTTCCATTGGGCTATCAGAGCGTCATCGGTCAAGAGAGATAAAGGATCCAGTTCCTCAGACCTCGGTATCTGGACTTCGAGATTCAAGAGAAATGGTATCCAATATTTGGTGAGCAGAGTCTGACGATAGTTTCGGGTAAAACAGCCAACGTAAGATATAAAAGAGGAAATCAGTAGGACGTCACCTGGTAGAGTTTCAATTTGAGCGGCGTAATTTTTCATAAGCTCTTTCCATCTGATTCTTTCAGAAGCTAGTCCAGTAACAAGACGATTGGCAAGGTCTATCATCAAAGCTGTTGCATCAGCTTCTGCTTGACACTTCATCTTAGCCGTTATAGCCATGTCAAATTCTGCTCTGAGAACTGAGAGTTTCTCTTCCAGTTGGCCTAATTTTTCATTGAGGTCTGCCAATTTAGCTCTGGCATCTTGTAAATCGTTGTTCGCTTTGGCTAAAGCTTGCCTTTTGGGTTCCACCACAACATAGACCTCGTGATATTTCATAATGTTTATGACCCAAGAACAGAGCCCTGCGGCTGCCAGTGACTTCGAATAAATGTTTTGTGGTTCGAACTGGGGATCTTTCAAGTACTCGTAAACTGCCTTGACAATATCTGGATTGATATTATCTTTGTCGTAATTGATCAAATCGCTAAGAAATTGGTCCAGTTTACCCATCATTACTTTGCATGCTTTCCATGATCTATCTCGAGGAAGTTTGCCTTTCTTCGAGAATAGAACCAAAACAGCAGCACAAACATTGGCAACAGCTTCTGGAGGTGTAGAGAATGACTTCAGTTCTGTCAAATTGTTCTTATTCAATGTGTTGAGTGCTTCTTTAGCAGCAAGTAGGGCTGGCTCAGCCTTGGTTAAATCTTCCGCACAAATCTTTTGTTTTTCTAGAACATCTTCTTCTATTATTTTCACCTTTGCCTCTTCTTCAGTTGCAATGGCTTGTTCGGCAGCGACTTTTTCATTCTCGGCAGATAAAACCGAAATTAACTTACTTGCCGATTCATTTCTTTCCTGTAACTCTACTTCCTGAGACGCTAAAATACGTTTCAAACCATCAACTTCTTCAGATGTCGAGTCCAATTTTGCCAGGCCCATATTCAATCTCTCAATGCTGGTCGTCAGAGATTCATATTTATCAGAGATTAATTTTGAATAGAGAGCGATCTGTTCAAGGAATGATTTTGGAGTAGTATAGTTATATCGCTTCTCATTCATCAGATATACAAGGGACATATCATTAACTTTACTATGGGCGTAAGACATGAACGTTGCAACAGAATTGACCAACCTATCCGGTAAATCTGGTATTTCGGACAAAAATCTTGAAGACACAGATAGCAAAGCCTCTTCAGGCCACTCGTGAAACCAGTCTATGGAGACACAGTTAACAATTGCCGGAAATTTTCTTGCTCGAACACGGAGTGTGGCACCAACTGGGGAAAAACAGAGAACGCATTTCAGCAAGCCCCTCACCCTGTTTATGAAAAATTTCCAGCAATTTTCTCTTGTATCTTCTAAACCAAGGTTCTTCACTTCACCTCTCATAGCAGATATAACATTTTCGACAACTTCGTCTGGTAGTAAATCGGATATTTCACCAGAGGCCAACATGTCATTTATGAGAACTAAGAATTCTTCCTTTGCCACTTGCGCATCAGTCATCAAGAACACAACTCCAGCGCTCTTCAGACCAGATTTCACATACAGCGTAGCTAAATCTGACCGAAGGTCGGTCATGGAATATGTTTTACTCAGCTGGATTTGAAAAACGTCGAATGATGATATAAAAGCTGAGAGTCTGGTTAAAGATTGTTTTCCAGACCCTCCCACACCCACCAAAAGGGCATTTCCTCTAGGCGATTCCAGGATACGATTTATCCTACAAATATGATACATGGCATCTTCGAATAGAACCAAGTGCATCGCTGCCACCAAATCGTTATAGCCTTTCAGGGCATCCTGTAATAGACTATTTAAATGTCCATAATCATTGATTGGAAAATACTTCGGATCTCCCAATCCCTGAGCAAAATGACAGAATATCAAAGGTTCTTCTAAAACACTCCTCTCATCCAAATCCTCAACATGTTGTCTAACACTTTCTCTGATTATCTTTCTGTAGTTATCCATATCTGTTTTTTCAACCATCTTATCTTCGTATACTCGATGTGTTTCATGCAACCATAATCTCACTAGATCTCTATAAGATCTTATAGAATCTCCAGTAGAGAAAAGAATACCTTGAAAAACATTAGATACGTCTCGTAAAGTGAAGACGTAATGGAATTTTATAGCTGTTGGAAGAAAATTCTGGGCAATTTTCGCATGAACAGCCAGGGCGGCTTCAACTATGTTATCGCATTTCTTCGAGACTAAGTAAGAAAATTTCAACGTAGGATTTTTGAAATGCTCGGATAGAATACTATGGTAAATATGTTGGGAACACTCTTGAGTTGGAAAACTGACCGCAAATACGCAAAAATGTCGCTGCAATCTGGGATCTATAGTGAAACTGCCAGCATTCGGATTCATACTCGATATAAATTGGACGTTATGTATATCTTTGAGTGTCAGTTTTTGCCGATCGTACCAATGTTGATAGTCCATATATTGCTTTATTAGCGTATGAGGTTGTACGGTGAAATATTTATCCACTTCAGGCATATTCATATCATCGATTAGATAAATCATGTTTTTACCGCCAACAGGGGCAAATACTCTTCCTGCTTTCTTTTCCAGTGGTTTTTCTAGGATGTGTTGAAGAAGATCAGATGTCGTGTAGAAGTTGAATGGTATTCTTGTAACCAGATAATTATCTGTCAGGTTTTCCATCAAAGAATTCAGAATCACGCTCTTTCCACTACCTGGAGGTCCTACCAACATGACAGGCACTTTTTTGGTGGTCAAATATTTGAGGAAAAATCTGATTTTAGTTGTTTCGTTCGTTTCTACGAGGGTCGATTGAAGGGGAATATCAGGATCGAATTGAAAAACGGGTACGAGATCGCTCCATGGTAAAAATTTTTTGGTCACGGGGTCGATATAGAAGGAAAACACGTTTCCGCTACCAGGAAATTTGACCGTCTTGAACTCATTCAAGAACCACCTGCTGAATTCATTTCGCCAATCTACCAGCTGATCTTGGAATAAAGATGATCCGAAAGCCCAGATCACTGCAAAAACAAAATATATTTCGTACCATTCTTTAGGGCTGTCCGGGGAAATATTATGAGGTGTCAAAAAACAGTCTAGGAGATAACACAGCATTTGGAGGTGAGCTATATCGGAAACTGGTGTTATTTTCTTGAATTTTCCTCTCATAGTTTCGAGGCAAGACGGAACATATTTATCGAACAGTATGGTGAGGTTTGTTTTTTCCGTTGAAGATGAACGTTGTTCAATCCAAGATGCGACATAAGGGTTCCATCCCAAATCTGCTGGATTGATGTATAAAATTCCAGCTCTAGAAACAGTAGCTGGTGTAGCTGTTCTCAGACTGGCTATCTCAAATAAAAGTCTCATATGTTTAGTCAAAGCAATTCTTTCATTGCTTGCCAGGGTCAGTACTTTATTATCGTCCATTAGAGTATTAAGAGATTCAATCCACATAGGATCGATGTCTCCATCTAGAACTATCCACTTTGGTCCTTCTCCTGTTAAATTAGTTTGATCCCTCATAATGTTGGAGAAGAGACCATCTCTCCATTCTCTGGTTGCTGGGTTTATGACACCAAATAATTCATCGTTTGTTACTGCTTTAGGATTCAGGTCATTGTAGAAGGGTTTTCTCTTCTGAATCTGATATGTCCTATACAAGGTCTTCCACACCATGCTCTTCCCAGTTCCTGTGAAACCCACAATGAAGACCGAGTGTCGAACAGCCAGCAATTCATCGAGCTGGACGATTTTAAGAATAAAACCTTCCTCCGGCTGTAGTTGGGAATCTAAAGCAGCAGCTTTGATCGTTTTCTCCAACTCCATATTCCTTTTGCGTGGTACATCAAGCGATGGAAAGAGATCACCGATGAGTCCCATGAACACAGGCACATCCTCTGTAATTATCTTCGGAATGTTGAAATCTCTTAAAGCTCTCATGAGGACCTGATCTTCTGGTCTCATTCTGTCCCCTCTCTTAAGTGCTCCAGCTACCACCAAGACTGATTTAATAGCTCTCAAGCCCCAGTCATAGTGATCCTGTTTGCTGAGTAGTTCTCGACAGAGAGTGTAAAGTGTTATGAATTTACGCGCTAGAAGTCTAGCCTCTTGAAAGCCTTCGGCAACCAGCATTATTTCACAAATAAGTTCGAAATCTGGCACAACCATGGCGCAAGGTCTGAAAAGAGCCTTGAGATTTTCAGGCAGTTCAGTGCGGCCGGCATAACCGGGATTCATTGTAATGAAAATTCCAATCTGTAAAATAAATGATTATATTGTTGTTTTATTGATCAATTTAAAGTTCCCCTCAGAAGGGGAACAATTATATACTGAAAGGTCAGTAAACAGCTTCTTATAAACACTAAGTAAGAGAACTGAAGGCCAATCATGGGGAACATCTACCCTAGCCTCCACGTGAAATTTTATTCGAAAAATCTTTCAAAGAATGATGAGCTAATAAAAATATACGAATAAAAATAGATTTATTTACCGTAGAAATCAACTGAATCTTAGCTCCCAGAAATTTGAACTTTTTTCTGCCTTCCTTGATAGCATCCTGAATAGTTTTGACTTGTACAGCAACAACAGACAAAACTTCAATGGATATCCTGTTGAATTCATCGAAGCAGCCCCAACATCCAGTCTGAGCCAAGCCTTTATAAATATTGCCTATCGACTTATAGTCCATCTGTTCTGAACAATTGAAGACGTAAACCATCACTCCTAGTGCTTTACCTAGGTCCTTCGTTGTTTCAGTTTTACCAGTACCAGCAGGTCCTGCTGGAGCTCCACCCATAATAAGGTGTAGACTTTGAGTTAAGGTGATATAGCATCTATCTGTCAAGGGAGTTATGACCAAACGTGGAGTGTTTCCGAGATACTCGTATTGATATCTGCAAAAAATTATGTGATTTCATTATTGTATCTACTGACTTCAATGTTTTGAATAATGAAGTGGAGTTAACGGATTTAGTCTGTTAAAGTAAACATTCAATGAGTTGATAATTAAATATGATCTAACCTGAACTGTGCATCGCAAATATTCCCAAAACAATCCCTAACTTTAGAATCCCAACGATGTCTGAGTTGACTCTGCCACTGGAAAGCTTGAGAATTATCTACTTTTGCGGCAATGATCTTATATACGACATCTCTGGAGTGAACATCTATGGTGCATATGGTCATTATCTTCTGTCGATTTCCTGGAGTTAAATCTCCAAGCAACAAGTTGATGAGTGCACTCAACTGGGTTATTTGTTTCTTTTGATAATCCTTGATTGCACTTTCATAACCCTCCTCTAATCTTGCGAAGGCTAAGTTTACCTCCGTAGTCCACCAAATTTGCGTACCTGAAAAAAGGAGAAAAACATTTTTCAACACTGTGTACGAATTCCAGATAGTACCGGGCTGCTGTAGTTTCAATCGGCACGAATAGCTTTAGGTAGTGACCGAAGTGATCGATATGAAAATATACAGCGGTTAGAAGCTTTTAAAGATGACAAGAATGAATTATTTCAGTTTTGATTGAAATTCAGTGTGAAACTTACCGCAGAGGGCCGGCTGAGCAGGATAGTCAAAAATCCACAACTCTCTCGGTTTCTCTTCATAAGTACTTATTGCTTCATCCAAGCAGGAACGAAGTGTCCTTCTCATCACATCTATCAGTTTATTTAGCCAAATCTCCACTTTCCCCACGCACTCCAAAGGTGTCGCCAGTTTTACGTACTCGTCGTTCTCCTTTGACTTCATATTGTAAGCCTTCTTTGAATTTGGCTCGAAAGTTAGCCTCGCCAAAGAGTCGAAAAGCTTTGTCAGGTGCCTCTGAATGAGTTCCGGTTGGTTGCCGTTTGATAGTATATCCAAGAGGTCAGCTGACGACACAAAATAGAACCTTGGAAATGCCAATCTCTTTGTTTCTAAATAATCGTTTAGAGCCTTCTCGCAGAGGGTCAATTGTTCCGAGAGATGATCCAGGCGATCGAAGAGCCCTATTTGATTGGTTGCCGCTATAACGTTAAGATTTCGTCCTAGATTAGAGAGAATGTCCTTGAACTCCTTGTCTATGAAGTCGAAACGCTTAGAGTCTTCAGGCAGCTGAATACGGATGTCCTCTGAACCAATGAATATGCTCTCCAGGTACATCCACTTACGTTGAACTTCCATGAAGGCCTGGAATTTTTCAGTAGCTACTTACTCGATATTTGAAATTTGAATATATGAATCACATAGGTGTATTTCAGTACATAGGTAAAAAAGAAAATCTTACTAGGAGTAAAGAAGAAGAGAAGAAAAAATTTCAAAATTTCAAAAAATTTACAAACATTTTCATGATATACTGAACTATTGCCAAATGAAAATAAACATGACAAAAGCATTTGCCCACCTGTATGACCTGATCAGCAGTGGATAATTTTATCTGCCAGTCAGACACTTCTTCCAGAAAAAAATCAATAAACTTCGAACTCATCATGTTTTGCAGGGCAGATTGGTTATCTTCCAAAGTCTCTATGAGTTCCTCTGAAATCACAATGAGATGAACGCCAGTCCTAGCATGAGGCTCTATGACAAACGCCATCGTGGTCCAAGTAGCATTCAGCTCTTTGAGTATCTTCTCCATTCCCATTTCTTTGACAGATTTGTCGACTATAGTTTTGACCTCTTCTTCATACTCGTGCAAGTTCAAAGCTAAAAGGTCATTCAATGTCGTCTCTTCACTCATTACAAAAGGAACCTGCAATGAATTTAATTTTAGATTGAGGCGAATACTCAATATTTTTCGCTGAATTTATATGAATCAGTCACCTTAGTTGCACGCATTAGTTGCTGCCAATGTCTCTCCCGAATGGCTGGATTTTGAAGTTCAGTCACGGCTCTCAAAGATGTCAAAAGATTTTTGATAGAAGCTTCTCCTTGAATAAAAACATCCCATCCCCTCACCTCCTTGTCCATGGCGCGTAGATCTTTCGCGAATTTTTTACATGTCAACTCCATTCCTTCGACATCAATCCTCTTCCATGGTGTTGCTCTCCACTGGTCTATACAGGAATTCATCATATTTATATAATCCCAGAGTTGTTTGATTTGCTTGAGTTCCTTTCGACTCAGCTTTATAGATTTGAACTCTTCCACGGCGATGTCGAAAACGTTTCCATCTTCAACAAGCTGTTTATCTTCTTTCTCCAAATCTTCTATGATGGCATGATTGCGATCTATTTTCGAGTAAACATCCCTGCAACCGTATTTGAAGAGTGAATCGCGTTTGAATTGACTTCGGTAGAATGTAACTCGTATGTCAAATACTCTTATTCTCTTCTTGATCGAATTTATCTGTACTGCCTGTAAAGGCGCAACAGCCTGTTTGGTTGTTGCTGCAACCTGGAATCAATAAAATATATTATACGTGTGAAAAACTTTTTACATGACCAAACTTGATGATTTTTGGGAAATAAATTCAAATTTCAATTTGAAACCAAAAGGGTAGAAAAGACCCCATAAAAATAAATACTCACCTTCTTGCAATACATCCAACGATCAGGTGTTTCTTGTAGCTGCACATGAATTTCTTCAGGAAATTCCACTTGGTAGGAATGCAACAGGTCCATTATGTCATTCAGGGGCTTGAACATCGCGTCAGTCTCTACCGTAATTTCCTTCACTTTAAATAGATACTTCATTTTCTTCAAGAGACCTTCAACGTCACCTTGTTCTAAAGGAGTTAGCAAAACAGTGGTTGCTTCGGTGATGAATGCTTCTAATTTATTCAAACTGTCAATAACGTGGTTGTATAAGTGCTGTTTGAACAGGTTACTCCACTTGCAGATGACATTCAAAATAGCCTGCCTCAAGGGTCTCACAACTATCCTCAACCAACCACCCTCGATGAGTTCTTCCATAGGAACCTTCTTCACTTGGTCATATAATTTATCGTAGAAGTCTATGCTCTCCTTGAAGAGAGCCATTGAAGGAGGGACTTCCTTGATGGGAGGTGCTTCTTCGTCCTTTAGTTGATCTCTTTCTTCAGGAGTTAATCTTCTTGAGTACTTCAGAAATTCTTGTAGAAAAGATTGTCTATCGTCTATCCACAAGGGAAAGTAATTATCGAATGTATGCACATAATTGGCCGCTTTATTCATGGCGAGAATAATTCTCGAAGTAATTTCCTCGTAGTTATCTCTGCACCCTTCGTTCTTCAGAATATCGTCGTAAAAATTCTCCGCATTACTCGTTGGATCGATCCTCTCCATGTAGAGACCCATATTGTACATATCCTTCATCATACTCTCAATCAGAGTAAGGAAATTCGGTATTGATTTTTTGTCGACTGAAGGTTCAAAGATGATATTTGGCTCTTTGAGAGCCATGAGGACCTCTAAAAATGGAGTTATTGGAGCAACATCTCCCATTTCATTCAAGAAATAATTCTGAGATACCTCGACAGCCTTGATGAACTCTGCACAGATAATTCCATCCAAAGAAGAGAGGTAAGCGTCCCATTTTTCGGATATATTGGGCTCTGGAGGTTGGGTCAGTTCCTCCATAGTAACATCACTTTCTGTCGGTGTCTGCGCGTATTTCTGGAGTTTCTGGCTGCTTGCTAGTATGTAGTCCCGTCTTTTATTGAATTTGTCCTCCGAAGTTTCAGCTCTAGATGTTGACTCTATCGAGACGGCTTGTACGTATTTTGGCCGTGGTACTTCTTCGGCTTCATCCTCGTCACTCGAATGTGAAGAACCTCTCATAGATGAGCTTTCTTCGTCTATAACTGGACTTAAATCGATTTTCTGTACCAGTTCTGAGGGTGGTGTGGGAGGTGGTGTGTAAGGCAGATCGAAGTATAGATGATAGTTGTGGTACAGGACATTCTTCAGTTCCTGAGTACAGGCTATAATCTGTTCGAAACGTTTCTGCGCCTTCTCTTTTTTGTCATCGGTGCTGAGCAGATTATCTTTTTTTCCATCTTTTCTTTCAAAGAGTGGAACGTTGGACCAAGCATGTATGCTACCCATAAGGTGACTGGTGTTGGACTGAGCTTCCTTTACTCTGTCGTACAGGTACTTGACTATTTCATACATAACCTCGATATTTTCAGGATCTATGGAAAATATATTTCGTGAAATATTGCTGGTGAATCAACAAAGGGTATATAATAAATAAGTATTATTCATTGAATGAAAATCGACACGGAAATTATTGAATGACTAAATATAAAATCTTTACAAAGATGCAGTTGCATAGATTTCTGGTGAACAGAATTAAAGTGAGGAGTGTAAGTCTAACCTAAGCGAGCCGAAATCTTACTCTTTTCAAAAATCAAAAAGACTCGCTTACCATTCTCGTTCCATGTGACCATCGTAAGCAATGGATCCAACATGGCATCAATCTTCTCCATTTCAGTAGCAATCATATCATATTCCACCTTTATAGTTGCATTCTTCATGAAATTATAGAACTGTTCAATTCTTATCAACCGAACATAGGACTCATATATTGATTCTACTTGTTCGAACACCTTCTTTGCTTCTTCTGGTAAGTTCTTTATGCCCATTTGTACCAAATATCGCATCTCTCTGAGTACTGCCTGGAGTCTAACATCCAAATTCACAGCAATCCTATTTTCTGTTTCCATACGCAATTGAGTTTTACTCAGAGAGTCCTGTATATCTTCACGAGCTTTAGTTATCCAATCTTGCAGATATCTTTGAATACTGTCTTCTAGTATCTTTTTCATTTGCTCATATTTCTTCATTATGTATTTGACTTCTTCAGATTCCAAAATTTCATGTTCGATCATGAGAAAATTTGCTTCAGGCTTGTCTGCCCTTTCGAAGAGTTTTCTGTACCAGTATATTCGACCGGCAACAGGAGGGTAGTAATCATCCACTTCAATACCGTTCACTTCTCCATCATCATACAACTTCTTGATATCATCAACTTCTTTGTCCATTTTCACAACAATCAATTTTATGGCTTCTGTAACTTCTGAACGAACAGAAGGTCGGTCTATCAAGTTTCCAATTATGCTGATCAGTTTGAAAAAAGCGTCTAAATCGTAGCAATCCTCAAAAGCTTGACGAAAAACTGATGCCAATCGATTGTCGATATCCGCGCATTTTTCTTCGAAAACTTTGTAATCCTCGTGGATCTGATTATCCTCAATGTCGAGAACATCGTAAGACACATTCTGAAATACTCTGTATATTCTTCCGAAGTCTGCAAATATTTCCTCACATTTTATCGATAAATACTTTCCTTTAAGTCCTCCTATTTCAACTCGTTCCAACTTGCTGTATTCAATGTTGGCTTCAAGGACTTTCTTAACTAAGGTCAGTCTATCTAGAAATTCTAAAAGCCTCTGAAACGCTGTTCTCCTGTGGAATGTCCAAGGTTGTGGATTAGGATCTTTGACTTTCTCATAATATTGTGGAAGATGTTCCCTTACGTATTCAAAGGAATCCAGGAAAAGCTGAAGGATACTAATCGTTCGAATGACTTTCTCGCATATATCCTCAGCTTCTCCGAGAAAAATGGATTGAGGATCCAGATTCCGCACCACAGATTCGATCAGAAGATTTGCAATCTGCCGGAACAATGTAACTATTTTTTCTGGAAAAGCGTAGTACTTCGAGTGCGCCCACATTAGGCCAACCACGTGAATCAGTGGTTTAATATGATTCCTCAGATCCAAAAAATCGGTCTCCTCAAATCTTCTTATATGTGGAATCAACGGTTTCAAGTATATTGTTATATCTCTGGCTTCTACAAGGGCTGACACCACGTTGCGAAACAGTGATTTAAACATTTTCAAGTACGCACTTTTGGTCAGCTCTAGGTACTCTACTAGTTTCTTGACCCTTGGGTCGCTGAGTTGATCGTATATGTTTTGGAAATTTTTATAACGTCTCTCCCAGAAGTCGATCTCTGTCATTGGAGTAGGATTGCAGCCATTGGCGAAAGCACCTTTCGAGTTTTCTTTTAGCACATCGTTGCAGATTTGTGACCATTTAACTATTATAGTTTCGATTTTAATTTTGAGATCACTGTCGATGGTTTCTCCATAAGAACTGATGAAGATGGAAATTCTTGTGTGGATGTCGCTGTAACCGACAGGCATAGGTAAGATCGTTTCTCCTCGGATCGCTCCACGTATCTGTTGAAATAACATAGAAGATATCCAAAATTATCCTAGCATCTGAATTTGAAAATAATGAAAGAATAAGGTATAACTGAACTTTGAAGGAAAAGTCAGAGTCAGAAGGACAATATAAACAGGAAGGTTTCAAACTCAATCGAATCGTACAAAATTCAAACTCACCTCGTCAACATGATTCTTGAAATCCGCTAGGTGATTCTTCATGTCACCCTTCACAGTATCTGGCCATCCAACTTGATTTCCCGGATGATTAAGCATTGGAATGAAGAAGGAATTAAGCATGACCCACAAGTCTTCCACTGGTTTACCGGATAATTCCCCAAAGTTCAATACCTTGCGGAAATTTTCCACTGTTACCTTTTCCAGCTTCTTCCTGAAGAAACGTGTATATTTCTGCTTGATGCTGCTCTCGTATTTCTTGTAGACGTTAAATTGTCCACCGCTGAGAGTCAATATGAGATCTTCTTCGTTAGGATCGTCGAGAAAGTGGGTGATCATTTTCTGTGAACAAATTGAAATTCATTTAAATTATTATTATCACAGTTAGTGGCCGCTGCGACATGCGACTTCTAGATTTCAGCTCAATGGGAGATTACGATCCAAGTTGCCTACCCTACCAAATTTCAAAACGAGTGTTTGGGTTCGCTTTATTTTTGGAAATATCCGAGAACCGCACTACGGCTCTTGAAACGGAGTAGTTCGATCCACATATCCATATTTGTAAAGATGAGATCATTGACTAAAAGTAGTATTGGGGCTCCCGATTTCACGTCAATAATATTCCGTAAATCTGAAAAGTTCGGTTGGTTCCTGAGGAAAGATTTATTTACTGGAGAGAATTTGGGTTCACTTAGACACAAAACGGAAAATCAATCGCTTTTTCTGCAACCAAATTCCGTAAATATCCACTGTCAGGCACTAACATGAACATATTCCAATTAAACTACAATGACATTATTGTCAGGGGCCCAAAAACAGCTTTCTGTCGATCAGACATGATCTTCACGAATATCGATATGTAGATCAGTGGCGGTCGCTCAATATGGCTGCAAAATATATTGTCGTACTACGTACGATACAATTAATTCTTTTTAAAATAATTGATATTTTATTATGAAACAGCAATCGTTAGTTGATATTCCAACAGAAGAAGACAAATATCAATAAACAAACAGAATACGTAGTTATTGACAGTGGGAATATCGAAAATTTATCTCGGGCGCGCGAGTTCAGCGGCCTCACGGCCTGGCTGGCCGCAACGCTCATAGCAACAAACAACCACAGCGAATGCTGTCGACCCCGATCAAGTACAAGCTACAGCAGGACCCACGGCCGCAGAATTTCAGAGCCTTCAGTTCGAGTTTAGGTGTGGTCGACGAACGTCTTTTTGCGTGATCACGTTTGCGTTGTTGGTGTTGTCTTTGTGTACTGGATTCATGATGAATTCAGTCAGCAATAGTCTTGAACTGAATTTTGATTGGCAGGGTGAACTGCAATTAGCGATTAATTTAAAATTAGGGAACTGGGCTGGCCCTTGCCAGTAATAAGGTTATCACAAACTTGTGGACCAAAAGCCAAAGTGAGATCTTTACGCGACGTTTTTCAATAGACATTTACAAAAAATAACTGGATATGTGAGTGTGAAATGAAAACTTTGTTATATTGTTTTTCGAGTTTGTTGTTATTGAATTCGTGAGTTTCTAATAATTTGGAATTGAAAATGGTCAAATCGGGGCGCAAGAGCAAAGTGGGTGAAACCCGGTAGATCACCTGCAACGTCACTCGTTATTATTATCGATTCTCCGAAGATTAGTTGCACTAGAAAAATACCAAAAATATGGAAACGGCGATAATTTAGAACTAGTTGTCCCCGAGTTATAAAGAAAAGCGCTGCAAATTTTGGGGTGAAAAACCAATGAGTTATGAATAGAATATAAATTTTATTCAAGATATCAATGTTATTAGGTTATTCAACTGAGAAAATAATAAAACCTTGTGTGAAATTTGCAGCGTTTTTTGATCAGCATTCATCATTAGGATACAATATAATAAAGGAGATAATAAAATAATATATGTCCGTATTAAATACAGGCTTACATGGTTCCTCAAATGAAGGAAATGAGAAATACACGGTATCAATAGATATTCGAATTTACGCGTCTCACAGAACTTATGAAAAACGCACCGTACGTCATTCTAGTTTTATTCAACGTCCAGATGACATTCTCATTATTTCAGTGCATCGGCTCATCATCTGTTTTAGCTAATTCTGAGATTTTAAGGGTCATTATGGCTACAACTAAGGTTAGAACATGAGCAAAATGGCCAACCGAAAAACGGGCTTGGAGATTTGAAGAAAATTAATCAAAACAACTACTCTCAATCCGGAATATGAATATTGCCTTTATATACTTACGAGGTTATCTTCATTGGACAGTGTTTTGCTCCATCTGTCAGGTTTGGCTCGGTACGATAACAGCAGCATTTGCCCCATAAGATCGATCCTAGGGTCGACAGCAATTTCTTCTTTCTTCTTTTCCATATCGGCGATGAAGATTTCTGATCAAGAAGATGTTTTTGACTCCACTTATTTCATCATTGCGATGGATACGAAGTATTGTTTTTCCTTCGATTGTTTCATGAGTTCCTCGATCTATTTTCAACCGTTAATCATAGAACTTCATATCTCATTAATCTATCTTATTTTGTGGTTTCACTCCAAGCGTTTGAGCGCATGTTGTTTTGTCTATTGACGCCTCACCATGATGTTTTTTACATCATGCGCCTTACCAAGTTCTTGATAGGTTACGAAGCAATTAAAACAATGAGTGAATATGCTTATATGCACAACCTTGAATTCAATTTTCAAAAACAATTTATAAAATTTTGGTTTGGCAACGAATTCGAACAAGCGAGTGGGAACTGCTGAACTCACGTCATTGCTTTTACAAGATTTTTTCAATTTTGTTGATTACGTGGCCTACTTCCGCCAAAAAGCTTATTTACAACACGATACCATCTATTTGAGTTCGAAGCTTCTGGATGGTTCGCGAAGTAGGTCAACCTCTTTGAGGGCATAACGTTTCGTCCTGGCTTAATATGGGGAAACGAACATCAGGGCATGCGTCATACTAAGCCATTTCATGCCTTCGTGAGTATCATCAAAGAGTATCATCGTTGGAGATGACCAGCATAATAAGATCTCTACGTTACCTCGTAGGAAGGTAACGCAAGATACTTAAGACACAAGAGATGAAGTAGCGCTCGCGTAACAATTTATTGAGAAATATATGAGATCTTTCGCTCGTTGAAATGAAATTTTCCTGAATAAGCCCAGTACGGACCTGTCCCCTCCTCGTAACTTCTCAAAGCCTTCAATAAACCACACCATCAGCGATAGTGTTGAAAATCACGTTCTCAAACAAATTGAAATTGCCACGAACATTAAAGAGATCGACAAGGCTGAGTGTTTGAACAATATCGATTTAATAGTTGTTGCCAAGTAATGAACTTCAATATTAAATCAAGTGTCGGAAGTTTTTACTGACACTCAACCGTTTTTAGTTTAAGTCCAGCATAAAATGGCCGATAAGAAGAAGAAGAAGGACGAGGAGGAGGAGGACCTTAGACTGGAATTTCTCTTCAACTACTTCGCGAAATCTTACAAGCTCAAACAAGAAAAATGGGTGAAAATGTTGTATACTGAGGAATATTCGGTAAGTTTGCTCGGAATTGTTTCGTTTTTCTTTGCAGTGGTATTTTGAATTCATACTTTTTTTGCTCTGTTTCAATAATTTTATCTTTTCATTTCGAGAAAAAGTTGTATGGAAATTTCGAAAAGTTTTCTTTGAAAAAACTGCTTATTCTCCCTCCTGAACTATTTGAATTTATCGGTTCTTCTAACAATAATCTCTTCCAGCAAGTATAGTATGAGACAGTGATTCTCATTTCACGTGGCTATCTTGAAAATTGCTTCCATTTTGCTCTCATGCTTTAGGGTACAGCTATCGTTTTGCCCAAATGATATTAATTCTGGAGTTCTTGAAAGATTTAGTTAGACTAACTGATGAAAGAATGCGGTGTCAAAATCAGTTCCGTCAGTACGGCTGTCCGTTAATTGTCACGATAACATGAGAACGAAGAGAGCTAACGACTTGAAAATTTTACGGTAGGTTGTGTATCAGAATGTTCCGGCTATGTTCGTCGAATCAAATCGGAAGAACAGTTTAGGAGCAATAGTGATATTTTTCTTTATAACTCAGGGACCACTGGTCGGAAATCATCCGGGTGAATTTTTTTAGGTTGAGTTATGCGACAGTAATCAACTTTGAGAGTTTCATGAGAATTCGGTGGTAAATTTGCGAAAAATAATTTTTTCCCTATCCTTCCCCGAGTTTTGCGCGACACACGATTTTTCTAGTTCCATGGATTTCGGTTCAGTTCTTTCAGAGAAAAGCCGCGGACAACGGAAGGTGGACGACGGTTTTTTTTATTGGTTCATTCAAATCTACATACTGCAAAATGTAAACTGTGGAATTTTTTGTTAATTTTTTTTGTCTCTGAAGTGTATTATTTGATCATAAACCAGAAGAAGACGTATAGACGCACGTATAGAACAGATTTGTGTGTATATACTATATCATATATCTTAACGAAACTTGGTTTATAAATGTTTCAAAATGTGCTATTTCGAGATGAAAAATTCTGCAAAATTTTTGTTGAATGCTGATTTTGTTATAGTGCACCGCTTGATTACACATTAAGCGATTTCAAGCGATGGACCAAAAGCTCCGGTTATGGTTACGGCTATCCACATTGACAGATTATCCTTTGCCTATATGTCAGCTTGGATAACCGTAATATAACCAGAGCTTTCGGTCTATCGCTTGAAATTGATTTTGTATTTGTATTTGTATTTTTTGTATTTGTATTCTTTCCGAATATCCTAGGCTTCAACGAAACCCCTCAGAAGCTTAAAGCTTGTTCGAGTTAGGATACCGGGTGTGTTCTGTGTAGGCTTTGTTACTAATTCCTTGCGCCACGTTAGGAACAGCACTGTTAATTGTTTACCCAACAGCGAATGGTTGGACGGTCCCCTAAAAACCGGAAAACTTATTTCCCGGCCAAGGGCTTGAACCCCAGACCTTACGATCATGGGGCTTGCGCTCTAACCACTGAGCTACCTCCGCTATAATTGTTGATTTGAGTGATTTGCCTGTGTTGCGTACTTCGAAATAAGCGGCAGTCTTTCTGAACTTGGAAATAATGCGATTTTTGTTATAATTATCTGAAGTTCGATATTTTTAGTTGCTATCGTTTACAGACAGAAATAGAACAATATTTGACAATTCTAGGACCGCGTTTCGGACCCGAATTTTTAATAGGGAATAGTAGGAAAGTATCGACACCTGTTATAACGCGCTTGTTCTGGGGAACAGCGCGTTATCATTTCGTCACGATGTCTGTAATTTTCGAATTTTCAGCCGAAATTGGTCTCAAACGACTAGGTTAGACTCACTGTTCAAGAATCCGTGGTCATAATTGATTCTATCTGTCCGACCGTGTACGCTGTAACTTTCGAACGGAAGGACCTAGAGTCTTGAAATTTTCAGGTTAGGTTAAGATCCTGAATATCTCGGTTAAGTTCGTTAATGGGCCGAATCAGCCGAATGGTTTTTGTGCTATAGCTATTTGAAACTTTGATTTTTCAATAACTCGAAAAATGTTTATCTGATCGAAATGAAACTTGGTTGGAAGATGGAAAGTGTCAATGAAAAGAATTATGTGTGGAAAAATTCGAAAAAAAAAATTTTTTCTTTTAAATTTCTATATTTCATTGAAATTTCACTGAAATTTCCAAGTCACCATTTCGCAATGTGAACAAGCGCGTAGAAGCTGCTGACTTCACGACAGTGCTTTCCTAGATTTTATTCTATGCATCTTGAGATGTTTTATGAATAGAATTAAAATAAATTCCTTTGAATTTTGTTTATTGCCACACTTGAATAGTAAAATAAAAAATATTCAACAACATTTCAGTAGATTCTCTGACAAACACTAGAAATAATTCTTTCCCACGCAGAAACCGCTGATGAACTTCTTGAACAAGCCCAACGAGATGAAGATGTACATGACGATGAACCAGGCCGGGCTCTTTTGCTGCTTCAAGGAGTATAATCTGCAAATCAAAACGAAATACACCTTCTTCCAAAAGAAGCAACCGGACGTCGTCACCATCGAAAACATAAGAGAGCTAATCTTCATGGGCGACATGGCCGGCAAGCCGATCGAAGAACTGTCGATCCTTTTGAACGGGATCTGCATGCCAGTCCTGTCGAACCCCGCAAATCACAAGGGGTGGCCAAAGGTGGTGGCTGAGGACGTTGTCCAGCACCTAAGAGCCTTCAAGAACATCGTGGATCAGGTAGGAATTACGCAGGACTGTTATTTCGAAAATATTGAAATTTATCTGATTGATTTTCGTAGAATTTTTGACATTGAACTTGACTGACAGTTGTAATTAACAGGCTAGATATAGGTGCATAATTTTTCGATGCGCGTTGACAAACACCATAGAAATTTTTCTATGCTCTTTCAGAAATACCATAGAAACAGAGAATTATTATTTTTATTAATACTTAATACAAAACACGAGGAGTTTTATATTCTGTGCTTTGAATTTGCATGTTAATTCGAAGCAAAGAATATACATTGCGCGTCAAAATTATGGAACAAATTCATTTTCTCAGAAGAAAAATATTCGGCAACAAAATCCTGAAACAGGTCAATTTTGGTTTCCATTTTACCAAATTTTTATGCATTTTTGAAGGATTTTTGTTGCACCCTGTGCCATCCGCCCTCTACATTTTTTGAATAGGGAAATTAGGTCATGTGGTACTTTTTCGGCAAGGTCTTTGTATCTCCTTTCCAAGAAAAAATTTTTTTTGTAAAATTAGTTACTTCAAATTGGTTTTCAATATGTGCACTTTGTCATGGCTCATTTACTTTGAGACGATGTGCCTGATGAAATTTGTCACCGAATGAAAGTCGACTGTAGCCAGCGCCCTCAAAAAGCTTCATCGACCATTACAGTTTTGTTCATGCGCAACTTTCAACCCCTTTTAACCCCCTCACGTGAATTTTTTTCTCCATTAAAGGGTTCGTAGGGGTTGAAAGTTGTGCATGAACAAAACTGTAATGGTCGACTTTCAATCGGTGACAAATTTCGTCAGGTACCATCGTCTCGAAGTAAATGAGCCATGACAAATTGTGCATATTGAAAACCTCTTTGAAGTAACTAATTTTTTAGAAAAAAAATTTTTCCTTAAAAATTTTTGACCGCCTGTGAAGAAGATATAAAGACTATGCCGAAAAAGTACCACATGACCCACTTTCCCTATTCAAAAAACTTGGAAGGTTGATGGAGATGGCACAGGGTGCAACAAAATTCCTTCAAAAATGCATAAAAATTTGGTAAAAGTGAAACAAAAATTGACCTGTTTCAGGATTTTGATGCCAAATATTATTTCTGTGAGAGAATGAATTTGTTCCATAATTTTGACGCGAGTTTACCAGTTTTGTGATGTAAGGGTACGGCCAGAGTGTATGCAAAATCGTGATTTTTCGGGTTGGCTTTTCGCCCTTGAAAAGCTGTAAACATTCAGAGTTAGAAACGTCACATACACATTATCTTTATAGTGGATCCAATAATGAATTTTCAATCAAGCCCTCACATATAGAAACAATAAAATGCTCTCTTTCAGGTTAAAGGTGCCATGAAGAGTCAGACTGTTCTTCCATTGCCGCAAGGCTTTTCACAGGTTCATTTGGCGGTAGCTGCTTTCCATGATTCCAAAGGAGAGATTTGTGACTTGACACTGAAATCGAATATCGAAAATGCTGTTATAAAATGGGCAAGTATATGTCGCGAAGTCCTGAAGCAGTCATCAAAGGCAGCTTTTGCTGGTGGAACCCACCCAACTCCATCTAAAGAAGTGGAATTCTGGTTCAATCGGCTCAAAAATCTTGAATACATATACGACCAGCTCAGAGACCCAAGAGTTAAAAAGATGGGAGAATATTTGGAACTCACCAAAAGTACCTACTCGAAAACTTTCAAAACGTTATTCAAGAACATTGTAGCAGGTGTGGTTGAAGCTAGAGACATCGATATTTATCTGAAGCCTTTGAAACCTCATATTCAACGTTTCGAGGAAAATGATTTCTTGGACAACGAGAAGTACATCAAACCACTAATACATTGTATAGGACTGATTTGGGCTAACTCAAGATATTATGCGTTCAGTGAAAAGATCGTGATATTACTCAAGGAGATATCGAACATGTTGATTGAAGCCGTCATCAAACAGCTTGATCCCTCTTCTATTTTCCAAGGAGAAGCTGAAGAGATCTTCGCCAAAGTCAACAAAAGCATACAATTACTCGAACTTTTCATGGATTCCTTCGAATATGTTCGAAAAAACTTACAGAAGTATTATACTAATCCAGATATAGATTATCAACCCTGGTCGTTCCATCGAAGAACTGTGTTCCAAAGACTTCTGGAATTCACGGATAGACTACGTTTGGTCAGGACTATACTCAGCACCAATATGGAATTCACGAAACTCGAAAAAGTTGAATTTGGAGGATTGAAAGGAAGAATCCTTTCCATAAAATGTGAGGCAGCTTTTGAGGATTTCAATAGGGTCTATAACGTATTCAGTAACGTTCAGTACGATGTCTTGGATATAGAAGATGAACATATCTACAAAGACTACGACCTCTTCAAGGAAAAATGTGCTGATTTGGATAGACGGTTAGTAGCCATTTTTGGACAGGCGTTCGAAGACTGCTACAGCCTTGAGGCCATCTTCAAATTACGGAACATCATAGGAAATCTGACAGATCGTCCTCTGATAAAAGAAGAGGTAGTTTCCAGATATCCGAGAATTATGGAATTGCTCGATGCTGAAGTTGATTTGATCAAAATAATTTACGATCAGTGCATAGCACAAGGCATTCCCGTCAGTAACTATGCTCCTCCGATAGCTGGTAGTATTCTATGGCTGAGAAGACTGAGAGATAGGATTCTGAAACCTTATGAAGAATTCAAGAACGTGGAAGATCCCACGTTAGAAAGTGCCGAAGCCGTTTACCTCTTCAAAAAGATCGAGCAAATGCTCGATATTATCGATACCAAAGAGAAAAACTTATTGGAATCTTGGATAGCCAGTTTGCCGGAGATCATCGAAACCAACATGTCGAAATTTCAGTTGCGTAGAGACGAAGAGAAAAATGACCTCGAAGTTAATTTTGATGATGAATTGCTGGCAGTTTTGAGGGAAATGAGATATCTGAAAACGATTGAAGATCTGGAGTTACCAGAGGATGCATGCGAACTTTACGCCAAAGTGGAATTTTTGTACACATCTCTGCAAAAGTTCAGGAGGATTGTGCAATACTATAATCACCTCAAGAACGACTGCACAGAAGTGGAATATAATATCATAAGTGACGAAATGATCACAATCGACAAGCTTTTGGAACCTGCGCTTACGCAACACATTTGGTTCGAAAACGGTAAGATCAATACCCTAGTTTCATTTTTACGATCACGTCCCGGGAAAGGGCGCACTATCATTTTGACATAATGTCTGCAATCTATGAATTTCCACCCGTAAATAGTCTTAAATGGTGGGGTTTGGCTCAATGATGAAGGAATAAATGTCAAAATCTTTCTGTCCGGCTGTCCGGCCTTTTGCCACGACAGCTCGAATACGGGAAGAGCTAGCGACTTGAGACTCATGTGATCGGATTGGAACTAAGTAATTCGTTGTGGACTGTCTCGCAACTGCTAATGAATCTCTGTTGAAATATTAAAAATTTTTCGTAAACTCATCAGAATTCAATGAATAACTTCCTCACATTCAAGACTAAAAACTTGACTTTTTCAAAAAAGGAGGAGAAATGGTCTGTGGATTACTCTTAGGAAAATTTTATTCTATCGCCGACAAGAAGCGCTTTTGAAGTATCTTGTTAACTTTTCTGCTACGACATGCTTCTCTAAAATCTTATTCATTCCCTCTCTGTCTTCAGATGTCGATGTTGTGGAAGCAATGTATCTCGCAGTGAAAGCCCTTTACGACAGAGTGTCTCAAGCGCAACAAAATATCCATCAACTGAGACACGTAATGAGGAGATGGGCAAAGGTTCCACTCTACGAAAGAAAGGAAGGCAAAAAAGAACATCTTCTATTCACCGAAGACCGAGTTGAACGCTTGCGTATTCGGTTCGATGCCATCAAACATAATTCCGATGAACTAAAAGAAGTGCTGGAAACGAATTATCAATTATACTTCAACGTTCCTGAATCAGTACCTGTAGTGGAAACAGTGGAATCTCCACCGCCATCTCCTGTAGCAGAGGAAAGGAAGGGTAATATCATCTATGCTCCATTCACTCTCATGAAGTCAGTCGGCAGGCCATGGAAGTTTGACACATTCCACCTGTATAATCAAAAAAACCTTGGCAGTTCACAATAAGTGCCAACTTCAATAATTCTCAGCTATAAAAACTTGAATGTTCTTTTTCAAGGCCTACCGACTGATTTAAAAAAAGTGGTTTTAGCACAGTTCACTTATCTTCCAAATTTAATCGTAGGAACTTATAAAAATTATGATATACACGTTTTTCCGGAATCAATATTTTTTGGACTCCATGATGTCTTCAATCCATCCAAACGTCTGTTTTTTTCTGGAATTTCATCGAAAAATGATCCTGATTTATTTTATATTACTCACTGATAAATTTCGAAATGTTTCTGAGATATCCGAACTAAATTTCTTCATGGAAGAGTAATGAACTTTTGTTGAAACTTCGCAATTTTACTTCTCGTCACATGTGATATAGTGATGAGTTTCTTGATTTAACTCACAGGTAAAAAGGGCAAAGGAAAAGGCAAAGGTAAAAAAGGTAAAAAGGGTAAAAAACCACCCCCTCCTCCTGAAGAAACTGCTGAAGAAACAGAGCCCGATTCTCCGAAAGGGCCTACAGATTTGTCATATAAGTGGGAACCCTACATAAAATACGTCGACAACATCATGAAGGATATACTCTTGTTTGCTGTTAAAATCAGCCAAACCCTCTTCATGGACGAAATGGGAGATACAATGGAAATAACTCCTTTTCTGGAAGTCGTCGTAGAGCTTCATCCTCCACACATTTCATTCGAACCTTGCTTAGACACGTCACCAGGTTTCCTCTCCCATATAGAAGGATTATTAGAAGACATGTATGATATGGGAGAGCATATGGAAAGAGCAGATCCTTCGGAACACGCTAACTACTATCCTGATCTGATAAATGATAATGCGTGTCAAGAAAATTATAAGGAAATAATTTCAAGAATAAAACTAGCCATCAATAAAGCTCTCGATTTCATAAAGATCTACGATGATTACGAGCCTCTATGGACCGAGGATAGACAAGCTTTTCTAAGAGAATTCTTACTTTATTCACGTGAACTTACCGAAGAAGAAAGGGAGGTTCTGTACGATGAAAATGCTGTCCATCCCCCACATAAAGAACCGACTACTGAAGATTTCAAAATACAAATTGACCACTACGATGAATTGTACAAGAAAATGGAAGCTACACCGACGGAGGAACTTCTCCAAGGAGGATGGTTACGATTGGACCTGAGACCATTGAGGCAAGGCATTCTGAATACCATTCGAAAGTGGGGAAATCTTTTCAAAGATCATCTCTTCAACCATGTGATCCAGAGCCTCAATGATTTAGAATCTTTCTGCCACGAAGCTATAGCAGCCATGTCTGTCACCATCGCCGAAGATGATTACTCCGGGCTGCTGAACATAATGGGATATCTCTTCAAAGTTAAGGAGATGATGAATGCGACAGATGCTATGTTTGGTCCTTTGAAGGATATCATGGATTTACTTCAAACGTATGGCGTTGAATTTTCGGAAGATGTATATGTGAAGCTGCAGGAAGTACCAGATAAATGGAATCAGTGTAAAAAGGTATTCAGATCATGCTTTCAATTAAATTTTTTTTCACTCCTAAAAATTAAAAGATCATTTCACTCTCTTGCAGCTATGTATCGAAAAAAACGATTCTTCTCGGACAATGTTCATTGCTTCCTCCAACAATACATTGAAGAGAACACTACACCATCAGGACACTTCATTCCATATAAATGTCAGCTTACGACACAAACTTATATAGCTTTAAACACTCTCTACATATTTTGTATTAAAAAGCGTTATATTCTTTATTTTCCTTTCATTCTTTTCTTCAGAAAACATACATTCTCTTTCTTTCTCACTATAATTAAGTACATATTTTGAAAGGTAGATGAAGTAAATGATGTTCAGGATAATTAATCATATCCTGAAACTTGGATTCCAACTGTGTTGAAAATATTCAATATTCGGAAAAGTTGACAGTTTTGAAAAATCCGTTTCATCACATAAACTAAACAGTTTACCTAAAATCGAATGTGAGATAATCCCAAATAGTGGACTGATTTGCAGCAACTACCTATTCATCTAATGAAGGTTGCAATCATTTTATAGCTTTGATATAAATAAATATGGAAGAGGTAGGTGAATGGTGGAAATGTTTTGAATACGAACGGATTATATCTAATGCACAGTGAATATATTTCTAGGTTGCCGCCACGACTAAGCAAAATGTTGCTCCTATACAAGCTATTCAAGTGTGTTCAATAAAACGGAGATTACAATTGTATGAGATCGAGCAGACTTTGTACAAGAACTCCTTCAAAGATCTTCCCTTCTTCAATTACAAATGCAAAAACGTCTACAGGATTTTGGATAAAATCAATGGTGATATAGAGGCATTCGAAAAGGAATTAGCAGAATTGCAAGAACAGGCCGAACTATTTGAAATTCAAACTCCTGAATTCAAATTGTCCAAGCAACTTCGTAAGGTTATAAAGCAGGTCAAGCATATATGGGACTACGTCTACATTGTGAGATCTTGCATGAGTGAATGGAAGAAGACACCTTGGAAGAAAATAGATGTAGAAGCAATGGAGATGGAATGTGAGTTATATGCTTACACTGTTTCCTCTGAATGGATGATTCAGTTTTAAAGCTGATCATTTATTTATCACATTTATCTAGGCAAACGTTTTGGTAAAGAGCTTAGAAGTATGGATAAAGAACTGCGATGTTGGGATGTTTTCATTCAAACTGAAGCTTCCATCAAAAACCTACTCACATCTTTGAGAGCTGTTACAGAACTCCAGAATCCTGCCATCAGAGAGCGACATTGGCAGCAGCTTATGCAAGCGACAAAGGTGAGATCTGAATATAGTAGAAACTTTCCTAATGAATATCCTTTCATTGCCTACCTAGGACTCACTATCACTTACTTCCTGGGTAAGTAAACGTAACACTAGCATGGCACACTGCACAGTGTACTCAACAATTGAAAAAATCAGATATTTCTTACATGACGAAGTGTTCGAACAGATCTATGTGTCATTTGGGAAATGTGCATATCTGTAAACTCTATTTATGGGACCTTTTTCGGGACAACAGCTCTCATTTCACCTGCGTTTACTTATAGATGTTAAAATTGCAGGTTCGATTTGTCATGGACGAGTCAACTACACTCAAAGATCTTCTGGATCTTAACCTACATAATTACGAGGATGAGGTCAAAAATATCGTTGATAAGTCAGTTAAAGAAATGGCTATGGAAAAGGTTCTGAAAGAACTTGACCTGACTTGGACTGTTATGGAATTTGGTGTAGAAAGTCATGAAAGAACAAAAATTCAAATATTATCTGTAACCGAGGAATTGATCGAAACCCTGGAAGAAAATCAAGTCGCTCTTCAAAACATGATGAGTTCCCGATATATAGATTTCTTCCTTGGTGAAGTATCCGATTGGCAAATCAAACTTTCGAATGCTGACCAGGTAATAAGTGTATTTTTCGAAGTGCAAAGAAAATGGATGTATCTGGAAAGTATTTTCATTGGATCTGAAGATATAAGGAATCAATTGCCTGAAGATTCTAGGAGATTTGATAGAATCGATAAAGAATTCAAGGAAATCCTTAAAATTATGACTCAGAATCTGAATGTGGTAAAAGCAACAAATATTCAAGGATTATTCGAAAGATTAGATGGACTTCTGGACCAATTGACTCTATGTGAAAAGGCACTGAATGACTATCTTGAGACGAAGAGATTAGCATTCCCGCGATTCTATTTCGTATCATCTGCAGATCTACTGGATATTCTGTCCAACGGAAATCAGCCAGAACTGATTTTGCGTCACTTGACAAAACTCTTCGATTCCCTCGCTAGATTAACCTTTACGACAGAAGCAGGTAAAACAACCAAAAAAGCTAAAGAAATGATATCAAAGGAAAAAGAACTTGTGAAACTGGCTTATATCTGCGACTGTACCGGCAAAGTCGAAACATGGTTGAACAGAGTTATAGACGTCATGAGGGTTACACTTCATGGATGTTTCTCTGAAGCTGTGATGTCATACGAAGAGAAATCAAGAGAAGTTTGGGTCTTCGATTATCCTGCACAACCTGCTCTATGCGGTAAGTAATAAAAAAGCCGAAAAAACAGATATATTAATAAGATTCTTTCATTTCTAGGTACACAAATTTGGTGGACCACCGAGGTTAATATGGCATTCGCGAGACTGGAGGAAGGATATGAAAATGCTTTGAAAGATTACCAAAAGAAACAGATAGCTCAACTCATCGCATTAATCAATTTGCTGTTAGGCGATCTGAACTCTGGTGACAGGCAGAAAATAATGACCATATGTACCATAGATGTACACTCCAGAGATGTAGTATTCAAAATGATACACGCCAAAGTGGAGAATTCCCAAGCATTCCAATGGCAGAGCCAGCTTCGTCATCGTTGGGATGAGACTATCAAGGATTGTTTCGCGAATATTTGTGATGCTCAATTCAGATATCAGTACGAATACCTTGGTAACACTCCAAGATTAGTTATCACACCGTTAACTGATAGATGTTACATAACGTTAACTCAAAGCCTCCATCTCATCATGGGCGGAGCTCCAGCAGGACCTGCAGGTACAGGAAAAACCGAAACTACAAAAGATCTTGGGAAAGCTTTGGGTATGATGGTATACGTTTTCAACTGCTCAGAACAGATGGACTACAAGTCGGTTGGTAACATCTTCAAAGGATTGGCTCAGACAGGATGTTGGGGATGCTTCGACGAATTCAACAGGATTTCCATCGAAGTATTATCTGTTGTTGCGGTACAAGTGAAGACTATCCAGGACGCCATCAAAGATAAGAAGAAGAGATTCAAGTTTTTGGGTGATGAAATATCTCTTACCGACACAGTAGGTCTACTTGTTCCCATTCTTATTGTTGTATCATCAGTTTATCCATCTCTTCAAGGAGAGTTTTTTTCCTTAGACTACGTAATTCGTATTTGGTAAAGAGATGCATTAATATATCGATTTTTTCCTCTTTCTTTCAGGTTGGTTATTTCATAACAATGAATCCTGGATACGCTGGAAGAACTGAACTACCAGAAAATCTGAAAGCCCTATTTAGACCATGTGCGATGGTAGTGCCAGACTTCGAATTGATTTGTGAAATTATGTTAGTAGCTGAGGGTTTTCAAGAGGCCAGATTACTAGCCAGGAAATTCATCACTCTGTACACCCTATGTAGGGAGTTACTCAGCAAACAAGATCATTATGATTGGGGATTAAGAGCCATAAAATCAGTTCTGGTCGTAGCAGGATCCTTGAAACGAGGTGACCGACAGCGGCCAGAAGACCAGGTTCTCATGAGAGCTCTACGAGACTTCAATATTCCGAAGATCATCACAGAAGACGTGCCAGTATTCATGGGTTTGATTGGAGATCTATTCCCAGCCTTAGACGTACCACGAAAGAGAAATCCAGAGTTTGAAAGGCTCGTTAAGGTATCGGCAATTGATATGAGATTACAACCAGAGGACGGTTTCACGCTGAAAGTAGTCCAACTCGAAGAACTTTTCGCTGTTAGGCATTCAGTCTTCATTATAGGATTTGCAGGAACTGGAAAAAGCATGGTGTGGAAAACCTTAAATCGCACTTACTATAATCAAAAAAGAAAGCCATTTTATAACGATCTTAATCCCAAAGCGGTTACCAACGATGAGCTCTTCGGAATTATCAACCCTGCTACAAGAGAATGGAAGGATGGGTTATTTTCTGTCATAATGAGAGATATGGCTAATTTAACTGGGGATGGGCCAAAATGGATTGTCCTGGATGGAGATATCGATCCCATGTGGATCGAGTCTCTCAACACACTGATGGACGACAACAAAGTTTTAACGTTGGCAAGTAACGAGCGCATCGCATTGACTCCATCTATGAGATTACTCTTCGAAATAGCGAACTTAAGGACGGCAACTCCAGCCACGGTATCGAGAGCAGGAATTTTGTACATAAACCCTGCTGATTTGGGTTGGAACCCTTATGTCGCTTCTTGGATCGATACAAGAAGCATTCAGAGCGAAAAGGCTAATCTCACCATACTTTTCGACAAATACGTACCACCCTGTTTAGAATTAGTTCGCACGCGAGTGAAGAAAATTACGCCTATATCGGAAATAGCGCACCTTCAAATGTTATGTTTTCTTCTCGACTCTTTCCTCACACCGCAAAATGTTCCCCCAGACTGCCCGAAGGAATGGTACGAAATCTATTTCGTTTTTTCAACAGTTTGGGCCTTCGGTTCGGCGCTATTTCAAGATCAAATTACTGATTGGAGGAATGAATTCAGTAAATGGTTCACTAATGAATTTCGTACAATCAAATTTCCACCCCAGGGAAATGTATTCAGTTATTATATAGAAAATGAATCCAAGAAATTTCTGCCTTGGACTGATTTGGTTGTCGATTTCGAACTGGATCCTGATATTCCGCTTCAGTCAACTTTGGTAAACACAGCAGAAACTACGAGAATACGTTTCTTTGTTGATAAGCTTATGCTCATGAAGGTTCCAGTTATGCTCGTTGGGCCTGCAGGAAGTGGAAAAACTGTCATTATCAATTCTAAGTTAGAAAGTCTCGATGACAATTACGCAGTGACCAAAGTTCCATTCAACTTCTACACAACCTCGGAGATGTTACAGAATATTTTAGAAACGCCGCTTGAGAAGAAAGCTGGTAGGGTTTATGGACCACCAGGTAGTAAGACTATGGTATACTTCGTCGATGACATGAACATGCCGGAAGTTGACAAATACTTTACTGTTCAACCACACACATTAATCAAACAGTACATGGATTATCAACATTGGTACGATCGTCAAAAACTGACCCTAAAGGATATTCACAACGTCCAATTCCTCTCATGTATGAATCCGACCGCTGGAAGTTTCACAATAGATCCAAGACTTCAAAGACACTTTTGTGTATTTGCGGTTAGTTTTCCATCTCAGGATGCAGCCTACCATATTTATAGCAATATTGTCCAACAACATCTAACGGCACCTACAAATAAATTCGCTACAAGTATTGTCAAATTAGCTCCAACAATAGTTCAAGCTGCGTTAACACTGCATCAAAGGATGGGTCAAACTTTTCTCCCTACAGCTATAAAATTTCATTATACATTCACTTTGAGGGACATGTCCAATATATGTCAAGGAATGCTTTTCACTACAGGGGATGCTATAAAGAATCAGAATGATTTTATCAGGCTCTGGATGCATGAAGCTAACAGGGTCTATGGTGATAAACTGGTTGAGAAGGCAGATCAAGATACATACATTAAATTGATGATAGAAGTTGTGAGAAAGGGCTTTGAAGAATTAGATGAATCCATCATTTTCAGTGAACCTCTCATCTATTGTCATTTTGCAGAAGGTATAGGTGATCCCAAATATTACCCCATCCAGGATTTCAAACATCTCAGTGTTCTGCTCAACGATGCTTTAGCAAATTACAATGATCTGGTGGCTGCAATGAATCTAGTCCTGTTTGAAGACGCTATGTATCACATATGTAGAATCAATCGTATCATGGAAGCCCCTCGAGGAAACGCACTTCTTGTTGGTGTTGGTGGTTCAGGTAAACAATCTTTGACCAGATTGGCAGCTTTCATATCTTCGTTTGAGGTATTCCAGATTCAGTTGAAGAAGGGTTATTCGATGAATGATATGAAATTAGACATTGCTGCACTGTATATCAAAGCTGGTCTGAAAGGTATCGGCATTGTGTTCCTGATGACGGATGCGCAAGTACCAAAAGAGTCGTTCCTTGTTCTCATAAATGACATGCTGGCATCAGGGGAAATAAGTGATCTCTTGGCCGACGAAGAGGTAGAGAATGTGATTAATGGTGTTAGGACTGAAGTGAAAGCGATGGGTCTTCTAGATACAAGAGAAAACTGTTGGAAATTTTTCATCGAGAGAGTGAGGCGATTATTGAAAACTATTTTATGCTTTTCCCCTGTTGGATCAACCCTGAGAATAAGAGCAAGGAAATTTCCAGCTCTGGTTAACTGCACCTCGATCGATTGGTTCCACGAATGGCCACAAGAAGCACTGCGATCAGTTTCGAAGAGGTTTTTATCTGAGATAGACGCTCTCCCTAAACCTTTAGTTGAAACAGTAGCCAACTTCATGTCCTATGCCCATGTAGTAGTGAACGAAATGTCTTCGGCGTACCTTCTAAACGAGAAACGTTATAATTATACCACTCCGAAATCATTTTTAGAACAAATTGCCCTATACAAAAAACTGCTCTCTGAAAAAACTCAAGATGTTGTCGACAACATCGAAAGACTGGAAACTGGTTTAACCAAACTTGCATCAACTTCTGAAGAGGTAGATGGATTGAAGGAAATACTTGCCGTGAAAGAACAAGAAGTCACAGTGAAAAACGAAGCTGCCACAAAACTCATAGCAGTACTGGCTGTCGAGAATGAAAAAGTGGCAGCTGAACAAGCAATGGCTAGCGAAGAGGAAGCAAAGGTCAGAGAAATTGAAGAAGACGTCAGTGTTAAAGCTAAAATATGCGCAGACGATTTAGCAAAGGCAGAGCCAGCATTGATTGCGGCTATGGAAGCTTTAAATACATTGAATAAAAATAATTTAACAGAGCTGAAATCTTTCTCGCAACCTCCAGACGCTGTAGTTAATGTGTGTGCCGCAGTACTCGTATTGTTTTCCAAAAAGGGTAAAATTCCTAAAGAGAGAGGTTGGAAAGAATGCAAAATGATGATGGGAAAGGTGGATCAGTTTTTATCAGATCTCATTAACTACGATAAAGAAAATATGATACCGGAAGTTGTCAAAGCTACCCAGGAGTACGTCAAAAACCCTGATTTCGATCCAGCAAAAATCGTTTCGAAATCAGCTGCGGCAGCTGGATTATGCTCGTGGGTTATAAACATTCTGAGGTTTTATGATGTCTTCGTTGTTGTAGAACCTAAAAGACAGGCCTTAGCCAAGGCGAATCAAGATTTGAAAGATGCTCAAGCAAAGTTACAAGCATTAAATGATAAATTATCACTTCTGGAGAAACAGCTCGGCCAACTGAAGGCTGAATTCGATGAAGCAACTGAGGCTAAAATGAAAGTACAAGCAGATGCGGACGCTTGTGCGCTCATGATAGATTTAGCAAACCGTTTGGTTAATGGTCTGGCATCAGAAAAAGTGAGGTGGAAGGATCTGGTCCTATCATATCAACAATCGATCATAACACTACCAGGTGATATTCTTTCAGTCACTGCTTTCATATCTTATGTCGGTTGCTTCACAAGAAAATATCGACTCGATCTATTGAATAAATATTGGGCTCCTTATTTGAACAGTCTAGAACCAGCAATACCTAAAACTGATGGACTAGATCCATTATCCCTCTTGACTGATGATGCTATCATAGCAACATGGAATAACGAGGGTTTGCCGACTGACAGAATGTCAACGGAAAATGCCTGCATTCTAACATTTTCAGCCAGGTGGCCACTGATGATCGATCCCCAACTTCAAGGTATCAAATGGATCAAAACGAAATATGGAGAATCACTCACAGTTGTAAGACTGAACATGAAAAATTACCTTGACATCCTGGAAAAATGTATATCAAACGGTCAAGTTATCTTTTTCGAGAACATAGGAGAAACTATGGATGCCGTCCTTGAGCCTATACTTGGAAGAGTTTTGATCAAGAAGGGTAAAGCAGTGAAAATTGGTGATAAGGAAGTAGACTACGATCCTCGTTTCAGGCTCATTATTCACACTAAACTAGCAAATCCTCACTACAAACCAGAAATTCAGGCTCAAACTACTCTTATCAACTTTACAGTCACAAAAGATGGTTTGGAAGAGCAATTGTTGGCTGAAGTGGTCAAAGCTGAAAGACCTGATTTGGAACATTTGAAATCATCATTGACCAAACAACAGAATGACTTCAAAATCACTCTGAAACGATGTGAGGATAACCTACTGTACAGATTATCTACAGCCACAGGCAACATACTCGGTGATGTTGAGTTGGTCGAAAATCTTGAAACAACCAAAAGAACTGCTACAGAAATCGAGGTGAAGGTAGAAGAAGCCAAAATAACTTCTGCAAAGATAGATGAGGCTAGAGAGCAGTATAGACCATGCGCTGCAAGAGCTTCTCTTTTGTACTTCGTTCTTAACGATCTTAATAGAATAAATGCCATTTACCAGTTCTCCTTGAAGGCTTTCAGTGTAGTCTTCAAAGACGCCTTAATGAAAGCAGTTCCTGCTGAACATCTTAAAGAACGCGTTATCAACTTACTGGATAATATCACCTTCTCTGTTTTCATGTATACTTCCAGAGGACTGTTTGAGTGTGACAAACTGATATTCATGGCACATATGACATTCCAAATATTGGCGAGTATTAATGATATAGTTCCTGAAGAACTAGATTTTCTTCTGAGATTTCCAATCATTCCAAATCTAAACTCACCCGTTTACTTCTTGAGCAATATTTCCTGGGGAGGTATCAAGGCTTTATCCCAAATGGACGAGTTCAAAAATCTAGATAAGGATTTGGAAGGATCAGCAAAAAGGTGGAAAAAATTCGTGGATAGTGAATGCCCAGAAAAGGAGAAATTCCCAGGGGAATGGAAGAATAAGAGCTTCCTTCAAAGACTATGCATGATGAGGGCTTTAAGACCCGACCGAATGACGTATGCAGTTAGAGCCTTCATCGAGGATAAATTGGGTGTAAAATACATTACGGCCAGATCGGTAGAATTCGAGAAATCGTATGAGGAAACAAGCAGTGCTACACCGACGTTTTTCATTTTATCGCCAGGAGTTAACCCACTGAAGGATGTTGAAAAACTTGGAAAGAAATTAGGTTTTACGTTCAACGATGGATCTTTCCACAGCGTCTCCCTCGGACAGGGCCAAGAGATTGTTGCCGAAAACGCTATAGATATAGCTTCTCTTGAAGGCCAATGGGTTATCCTGCAAAACATTCATTTAGTGGTCAAATGGTTACCAACCTTGGAGAAGAAGATGGAGCAATGTGTTGAAAGTGCCCACGAGAAATTCAGACTCTATCTGAGCGCTGAGCCTTCTGGAGATCCCCTTTCTTGCGTTATCCCTCAAGGAATATTAGAATCATCAATAAAGATCACCAACGAACCACCAACGGGTATGTTCGCAAATCTCCATAAAGCTTTCGATAATTTTAATCAAGAAACGTTGGAAATGTGTAGTAAGGAAGCAGAATTCAAATCGATCCTCTTCGCACTTTGCTATTTCCACGCGGTAGTTGCAGAAAGGAGGAAATTCGGACCACAAGGATGGAACAGAAACTACCCATTCAATGTTGGTGATCTTACTATCAGCGTGAATGTTCTGTACAACTATTTGGAGAATAATACAAAGGTAAGTCCCTGAAATATGATAAAAGATGGGTTGTTACTCATTTCCTCCTCTCATAATCAACGTAATCGCATTCATTCCAGATACCATGGGAAGATCTCAGATATTTGTTTGGCGAGATTATGTATGGTGGTCATATCACAGACGACTGGGATAGGCGACTCTGTAGAAATTATCTTCTGGAATTCTTGAAGCCCGAAATGATGGAGGGTGAGATGTTGTTGGCGCCAGGATTCATGATTCCTCCCAACACAGATTACGTAGGATACCACAGATACATAGATGATAATCTGCCTCCAGAAAGTCCCTACCTTTATGGACTTCATCCGAATGCTGAAATTGGATTTTTAGCGTCAACTTCGGAAAACTTGTTCAAGACGATTTTTGAGCTACAGCCAAGGGAAGCTGGAGCTGGTGCAGGGGCGGGAATGTCGAGGGAAGACAAGGTAGGAATATTCTGAGTGGTTAGGTACCATTGTTGTCCTTATTTCATCAATAACTCCTGTGACTTCATTTCTTGTTTTATAATCACATTTATTTCAGTTCTTCTAGAATTTCTGAGAATGAGTTCTATGTTTTCTTTTTTCAACTGTTATTCAATAAATATCCACTTCCTATAGGTTAAAGGAAGTATCGATGATATTTTGGACAAAATCCCCGAACCATTCCCAATTCAAGAAATGATGGCTAAAGTAGAGGATAGAACTCCCTACATTATCGTTGCTTTCCAAGAATGCGAGAGAATGAATAACCTTACCGGCGAGATACGAAGATCACTCAAAGAACTTGACCTTGGCCTGAAGGGCGAACTGACGATCACCTCAGATATGGAAATTCTGGAAGAAGCCTTGTATATGGATCAACTATCTGTGACTTGGTCTGCCAAAGCGTATCCTAGCATGCTACCTTTAGGTATGATTCAGTTTCGAATTACCATAGCTTAAACTTGGTTTCGAAGATATTGTTGATTATAATATAAGTTTCGGTTTGCTGAACCAATCAAATTGAATATCCTCAACAAAACACACAACCAAACAAACAAAACAAAAGCTTGCCAATCTTGTGGTCAGCATGGTTAAAAAACTCTATGCGTTTATTTAGAATACAAGAAAACTTTATTTTCCATTTAAGGTCAATGGGTCGCCGACCTGAGTGCCAGAATAAAAGAACTAGAAGGTTGGGTTGGAGATTTCAATCTCCCAGCTACAGTTTGGCTGGGTGGGTTTTTCAATCCTCAATCATTTCTTACTGCTATCATGCAACAAACTGCAAGAAAGAATGAATGGCCTCTGGACAAAATGTGCCTTTTGACCGATGTTACTAAGAAGCAGAAAGAGGAATTCACTTCAGCTCCAAGAGAGGGCGCATACGTACACGGATTGTACATGGAAGGAGCAAGGTGAGATCATTTATTCTAAGCTAATAGACGACTTCGTCCCAAGTTGCCAACCCACAATTTTTTTCACAAATTTACCATCACTGGGGAACAGGAATTTCAGGACAAATTCGACATGATCAGGTTCGCGTTATTTATAAATATCCGTAAAAGATGCCTCGGCTCCTCAAACAAGATAATTCCTTCCAAATATAGGTTTTTGTTAGGCAGAAATTCAAGTTGCGATTCCTGATTTCATGTTAATAGTGTCAAGTTTGTTATGAGGGATATGTTCCGCAAATCAACTTTGATATTTCGGTTGCCGGTTTACCGTTCTGTAAATATGAAATATACGGTTGGTTCCTGAAAAAAAGGTTTATTACGGAATTTGATTGATGAAAAAGCAATCTTTTTGTCACCAGAACATAGACATATCAAGCCTATGCACCAGATCGACAATCAATGGTTTATGGTTACATATCCATAGCATAGAACAATCTTTATTTTCCTTATGATCTATGAACCATACCTAGTAGTTGATTGTTGTCTCTTCTATGTTCTATGGATCATAAAGTAAATATAGATTTTTCTATGCTATGGATATGTTGCCATAGAACATTGACTGTCGTTCTAGTGACAGAAAGAATATTTTTTCATCAATCAAATTCCGTAATTTATATTTTTTTCAGGAACCAACCGAATATTTGGCCGAGGTTTTTAATTCATCAAACTGGTGTGGTGGAAGAGTCATGGATCCACAAAATCGTTTTTTTATTGTTGTTTGAATGACGTTAATGTCAAATTATCTAGTCCAACATCCACCATTTATGTTCTATGTCCACCATACCCCACCACAACCACACAATTTTGGTGAATTAAAAAACTCGCTCTATCATACTTACGGAATAGAAAACTGGCAACCGAAATAACCAAGTTGATTTGCGGAACATATCCTAAATAAATTTGACACTTTTAATATGAAATCAGGAATCCCAACTTAGATTTTAGCTAATCAGAGATGATCTTAACAAAACCCTATATTTGGAAGGAATTATCTTGTTTGGAGAGCCGAGGCATCATTTATGGATATTTATAAATAACGCGAACCTTATCATGTCAAATTTGTCCTGAAATTTCCGTTCCCCAGTGATAGTAAATTTGTAAGGGAGATTGTGGGTTGCCAACTTGGGCCGAAGTCGTCTATTGAAAATGGTTTGTATCGGGTTGAGCCTAAACTCAAAATAGCAAATTTTGGACGACATTTTAATTTTTTGGTCAAGTTGCGAGGTAGAGCTAAGGGATCGATTCCGATCCCTGCACCATTTTGCATCTCTAAAAATGGCATTTGCGTCGATGTCTTTTATTGGGTTATTGAGAAAAACAAAGTTTTAGTGCATCAGTAGCATTCAGCAGTCAGAATGATTATGAACTCTGGATAAACACTTCTCTGGATTCAAATTTCGTGTTGGATTTTTCAGGTGGGATACTCAACTGAACAGCATTGCCGAGTCTAAGCTGAAGGACTTATTTCCTGTAGTTCCAGTAATATTCATAAAAGCAATTACTCAAGACAAGCAGGACACCAAGAATATGTATGACTGTCCCGTATACAAAACTAGAATGCGGGGTCCAACTTTTGTCTGGACTTTCAATTTAAAAACGAAAGAAAGAGCTTCGAAATGGACCTTAGCTGGAGTAGCCATATTGTTACAGATATAAATATTTTATTTATATATTAAGTTTTTATGAATGAATATTATATTGTATTATTTTATCAATAATATTATTTTTTAAGGATTTGGTAATCATTTTTCAGAGTAAACCTAAAAGGAAAAATTTGAATTCAAAGATTTATTTGATTTTTCAAACTGTCATGTATGAAATGAGATATTGATGTTGATTCCATTTCATTCGAAATATTTTCTGTTTTTTTTCGTCGACTTCAGTAATTTTCTATAGAATCAGTACAAAATCAACATTAGTGTATGGCCAATGAGGTTATAGTGCAGGTAGAATTATTTAGATTGATCTTGAGCATGGATATATCCCAACATGACTCTACTTTTATGAGGTTACGGCCAAGGTGCACGCGAGATTGCGATTTTACGAGTTGGCTTCTCGCTACCGGTTTCTGAATCGATCTAGCGAACTGCCGTGATGTTTGTTATCTGTTTGACTGACCTGCTCCTTTCTGCCTGCGCTCATGCCACCTCTGCGTCGGCGTTGCCGAAATTGTCAAAATGACTTTCACGTAAGCGAGAAGCCGACTCTCAAAACACTTACACTATACATGTATCAAATTATCAGAAATGAGTGAAGTTTGAGAAGTCGTTTTTCGTCCTTCCACTATGTGAAGAAAGAATAAAGCAATTATTCAATATCGTAATCAAAAATTGGCAAAAAAGTCCCAAGTACTTGAATATCTTATTTTATAGATCATTGAGTTCTTTGATTACAACTCCTCTCTAGTGCGATGAAAAAATTCGTCCACTTCTGAATCATTACCATGAAACTTTCATGTAGACCTAATGACTTGAGGAGGATATGTAGAAACTCCCCAAAAAGAATGACAGGAATAAACTGGTCATATTCATAAAGAATGGTTGGTATCACAAGAAAAAATTAAACTATGGCAATAAAATTTTGCGAATTTTTTCATTGTACCTACCTATAGTGTTTGAAACTGAATAATCGAACAAGAAGTTGTTATGGGAGAGAATGCCTGATTAGAAACCAATTGAATAACACCGCCGAAACAAAATTCATATTCTCGTGATGATCAATCAAGCTTAATACTCGTCATTAAATATTTGTTGTAATGAATATTATTTTGCCAGGGGTGGTTCAGGTTCCACTTGATTCTTTTCGTTGAGTAAAATCCATTTATGTTCAGTTGAAAACCCCTTGAACATTGAAATACATCATTTAAAAACCTAGAAAAGCACTGACGTGAGGTCAGGAGCTTTTACGCGCTTGTATTGACCCTGCCAAATGCTGATTTTTTTTATATGACCCTCACGAAATTCTGCATAAACCTCAAGCTATAATTTTCGATCAAGTACTAGATTGCAATTCGATCCAAAATTTTGAATGGGTATAACTATCTAAAGAATAATTGGCGAATTCAACCCAGTCAAGCATTCGACCGTCTTAATTAAACTGAAAACCTACTCTACAAATATATTACCTATGTTGATTTTTCCTAAAGTTAATGTGTTCACAGCCAGCCTAACCACTGATAGTGAACAAAATATCTTCCGAAAAAATCTATTCAGTAGCTTGATAATTGTAGAGTAAGTTTGGAGTTTAATTACGAACGCCGAATTGGCGAATTAGTAATACTATCGAATGATTCAAAAAAAAATTGAAGAATCCTCCTGCATTTTGTTGAATAGAAGAGTCATTTTGCTCATTATTCTGTAGACCCATTTTGGCTGGAACTTTCAGGTGAAGGGCGATTCGATCTATGTTTTTGGAAATATCGGAAACCGAAATTTTTATTTTCAAAGCTCTTTTGCGATACTTACTGTGAATCTGGGAAAATATCATTTTCAAGTATAAATAACATTGACCATATGGAGTTTTTATTCTCTCATCAGTTCCTAGATGGTGCTAGATTGGTTAACTAGAACTACGCAAAAAAGAAAATATCCAAAGAATAGATTTCCATATCTGGGTTCCATTAAGTGAATAAGTGATATATGTTTCCCTGTAAGTATATTCCAATTAGAAACTAATATGCATGTTATGGAAACTCGCAAAGATAACGATAACAACCCATGATTTGAAATCAAAAAAACCAGGAACGATCCTGGATTAATACAGGGCTCCCTGAAATGATAACAATTATTGGCCAATATTTATTGCTTTTTGATTATCTTCGGTAAGGGATTAGCTGCGGTGATAGGAAATAAAACAGATGTTAGTGTCACAGCGCCCCCTTATAAAAAACGACGTTTAAGCTTCTTCGGTCATCATAGTGAAAATAACCATGCAAAGACTACTAGGTAAGTTCGATATTGAACTCCAGCAACAAGCAATATTGTTGAATCGAATTGTTGCTTTCTTAAATTTATCCCTCTTAAATTAATTTTTGGAGTTGATCCATCGGACGAATGTGCTATGGTTTTAACTTCATCATTTATTGCTATTTTCATTTCCTGTTCAGTCCGCTCTTTTTACGCGCTTCTAGGGAACAGCACGTTATCGTTTCGTCACAATGTCTGTAATTTTCGAGTTTTGAGCTGAAATTGATGAAGTATCCGTGGTCAAATTTGATTATGTCCCTCCGGCCGTCCGTCCGTGTGTGCTCTAACTTTCGAGAGGAAGGACCTAGAGTCTTCAGGTTAGATTTTGATCCTGAATATCCCGATTGAGTTCGTTAATGGCCCAAATCTGTCGAATGATTTTTGTGTTACAACAATTCGAAATTTTGTTTTTTCAATAACTCGAAAAATATTTATCTGGTCGAAAGAAGAAGATAGACATTGTCTATAAGAACAATTATCGATAGAAAAATTTTAAAAAAAATTTTTTCTTGAAAACTTCTATATTTCATTCAAATCTTACCTAAATTTCCAAGTCGCCATTTCGCAATATGTGAACATGCGCGTTGAAGCTGACTTCGCGGTGGTGCTTTTCGGTACTTTTTCCGATAAATTTCAGATATAATATTTCTCATAAGATATTGCATCGAAGTCCCATTCCTCTTTCTCTCTTTTTCTTCAGAATATTTTATAATGATAGTGATTGTAGTTAATATTGTAGATATAACCATTGTTTGAACAATGGTGGGTGTGTTCATATACATCAAGTTGTTAAATTAATTCCTGTTACTCTGTGTTTTGGTCCACAAGTTTATGGTATAGGAGAATTGAATTGAAAATGAAATTCTTATTCAGATATTGCTTGGATTTGGAATTGAATGAAATAGAAATATTTTGATAACGTCAAAAGTTTTAGTTCAATTTATTTCAATAGACGACTTCGGCCCAAGTTGCCAACCCACAATTTTCTTCAAAAATTCACTATCACTGGGGAACGGGAATTTCAGGACAAATTTCAGGAAATATTTCACATGATAAGGTTCGCGTTATTTATAAATATCCGTAAGAGATGCCTCCTCAAATAAGATAATTCCTTACAAATTTAGGTTTTTGTTAGGCAGAAATCAAAGTTGGGATTCCTGATTTCATGTTGGTAGTGTCAAGTTTATAAAGGATATGTTCCGCAAATCAACTTGGTTATATCGGTTGCCGGTTTTCCATTCTGTAAATATGAAATATTCAGTTGGTTCCTGAAATAAAAAGTTTATTACGGAATTTGATTGATGAAAAAGCAATCTTTCTGTCACCAGAACATAGACATATTACATCTATGCACCAGAACGACAATCAATGTTTTATGGTAACATAGAACAATCTTTATTTACCTTATGATCCACAGACCATACCTAGTAATTTTTCCATTGTTGATTGTTGTCTCTTCTATGTTCCATGGATCATAAAGTAAATGAGGATATTTCTATGCTATGGATATGTTACCATAGAACATTGACAGTCGTTTTGGTTACAGAAAGAACGTTTTTTCATCATTCATTTCCGTAATTAACCCTTTTGTCAGGAATCAACCGAATATTTCATATTTACGGAATGGAAAACCGGTAACCGAAATAACCAAGTTGATTTGCGGAACATATCCTATACAAATTTGACACTATTAACATGAAATCAGGAATCCCAACTTAAATTTCAGCCAATCAGAGATGATCTTAACAAAACCCTATATTTAGAAGGAATTAACTTGTCTGAAGAGCCGAGGCATCTTTTACAGATATTTATAAATAACGCAAACCTTAACATGTCGAATTTGAACCGAAATTCCCGTTCCCCAGTAATAATAAATTTGTGAAGAAAATTGTGGGTTGGCAGCTTGGGCCGAAGTCATCAATAATAATGTTTGAAGTGATTTTTGAGATCGGTAAAATATAACCTAACTTACAATTTCAAGATTCTTCCTTCACATAAAACTCACATTTTACTCAACACTTGCACTTATCACTGACAAAATCGGGATATCAATATCAGTTATGGATGGTCAACTAAAAAAAAACAACTCTACTCATGTGAGTAGGCATGTGTCTAAATTACCTATTTTATAGCCACATATATGCTTATCTTCATCATTTTCCGCAGGAATTCGTGAGTTCCTGATTTTCGCAGGCTGCTGTTTCTCTCTGATGATGCTTGTGTCATCAGATGACGAAGAACTACCTGACTTGGATCCCGTTGAAATGTGCATTCTAGAATGCGACAGATGTTACAAGGGTTCTCTCCTCCTCACTTGTGCAAACCTCTGCCTGAAAACAAATGGTTTGATCGGTTTGAAAGGACCTGGAGTATGCCACCTTTTCAACAGAAAAAGTTTCATTTGAAAGAATGAAATAAATTATCATTTATGTAGATACTGATCGATATGTGTATGAGTTGAATGAAGAAGATACCTCCTATTTCTGTGTTTCTTTCAACACCAGTAAGATGCATAGAATATATCGTGTCAACACTTTCCTACTATTACCCACTAAAATTTTGGGTCCAAAACGCGGTCCTAGAATTGTCAAATATTTTTCATCTAAACGATGATGGCGCTACGGTTGTTTTTTCAAGTCCACACGAAACTTTACCGACCTGTGATATCAAAACTAGTCAAATCAGAAATCCTTTCTGATTTTCCGAGTTGGACCATACGTTATATACAAGAATTTCCGAAAATAAATTAATTTTGACAAATTCAGATTTTACATAACAGATTTTCCTATGCCGGCATCTATCGATGAAAACTGAAGTAGGTCAACCGAGCCTAATTTGGACCTCATTTCGGACCCAAAATATGTCGAAGAGTGTCCACACCATGATGTAAAAAACATGGTGTGCTCATCTGAAAAATGAGTGACGTCAGCAAGATTAAAATACAAAGAATTCTATATTCTGTGCTTTGAATTAACATGCAAATTCAAAGCACAGAATATACAACTCTTTGTATTTTAAACCTGCTGACGACACTCATTTTTCAGATGAGCACACCATGTTTTTTACATCATGGTCCACACCCTTTGAATAAAGGACAACAGGAAGGAGCATAACGCTTTTCTACTTCGTATAAAAGTGGGACATAGGCGCCCATATTGAACCTCCAAGTATGACTCATGTTAGTTAGTTTCTCCAGACAAAGAAGTCTCGGAACAAGTTGTTCTCTCTTCAAAGTGAAAGGAAAGTCGGCCATATGCAACAGCCATCCCGGACCCACTTTGTGAGGCATTATGCTCCTTCCTTATGTTCTCTATTCAGAGTCCACACCGTATGCATTCTATGCATCTATAACGCTAGTAAGAAAACTCTAGAAGAGATATGAGGTAACTGTTGTCTCTATATAATCGCTCAATAGGAACATCAAGTTAAACTTCACTAGAACTCTATCACTGGATGATATGAAATATTGAACACAAAATGGTTATCAAACAAGGTAATATTTTTCGCTTAATGCATTGTTGAATCGTCTTAAACAATGATAAAGTAAGTTCATGGTTTCCTTAAAAGCAAACATTACCTCGAGCTGGTAAATTACGACGCGGATTTCGGCTACACAGCCACATTCAAGTTTCATGAAACCTCGTTAATATCTCAAGGTCAGACACCTGCTCCCAGTCTCTATGCTTTAACGAGTTCTGCAGGCTTCGGTAATTATTTTTTGATAATTTTCATTTTGGGATTTAGGTACTCAATTGTTTAGTAAGAATGCGCCATGGCAGAAATGTTTCCATTTCTCACCCCATTTCAGTTTTATTTTTTTGAAAAATATGGACTATGGCGCTCAAAAGTCACCCCGTTGTATTCGAGGTGCTGTTTGCACTTAAACAATGGTATTACTGACATAGTTGAATATGACCATACGTTTCTCATTAGAAAATATCGAATTATCACAAAATACGCGATTTTCCTAAAATCCCCCATACAAACATATACTCCATTCACTTTTATAATGTAGCCCGGTTGGCCATGATTTAGGTTTATCAAGTTTTTTCCCTTAAAACTGACGCAGGTTGGCACTCATGAAATATCGGCAATGTCAAAAGACGTTGCCAAATATCAATTTCTACTATTATCAATATCAATCGATTCTAGATTTCTAAATCTCAGCATAATAACGCTTGCAAACTAATAAAAATGCCGAAGGTAGTTTTGAAGAAGCAGAGGCAAAGTATCAGGAAGTGCTATGTAGAATTGAAATCGGCTTTTTCTGATAGTAACCCTGATAATTCGGAATCAATAATTCAACACAACCTATGCAACATTTTCGACGTATGTAAGTGAAAACCAAGGAATTATATTTTATATGAAAAGATATTTATTTTTTAGCTGCACATCAACACAATAAGGAAGATTTTAAGTGAAAGAGACGACAAAGAATATCCTTCTATTGGTGCACCCAAAAAGACTGAACTGAAGACTTTATTTTGAAAAACCCGATTCTTGATTTCCTTACAAGAAAATAGCATAACTAAATCTTTCAACCATGTTTATATACGTGAAATATTTCCAATATTAACAGAGAAAAAAGTTTCTTCAACATTCGCCAGGTCTTTGGAATTATTGAATTCAAATAATATTTTCTCAAATTCATTACTTTATCAATGTAGATTGACATTTGAAAACTAAGTAATTACTGACCTCTATGTAGAGAGGACAACGTTGCATAGTTATCTGACAGGAAAATGACCATAACCTAACAATTTCAAAATACACACGGTGAAATCTGTCAGGATGTCATGGCCAACCGGGCTACATTATAAAAGTGAATGGAGTATATATAATCGACTTCGAATAAAGAACTTCATTCAAAGATAATCGATACATTCAAAGCAAGGTCCTCCCTGTAGAATTCCATCCCTAGAAATATTCAAGTTTGAACACAGAATAATATCACAGAATATTCTGTGATAATATAGTAGTTCAAATATTGATATTATGATGTGTTGTCATGACGATGTCAATAATTGTCAAAAATTGTTTACAGGTTATGAATGCTTTGAATATTGAACTTCACAAGAACGATACTTTCCAACTTATAATACAATGGTTCTCTTAGAAAATGATACAGTAAGTTGTGTAGACTCGTCTAGGATCAATATATTCAAATAATGTTTTCAGTTTCTCACAGAACTCACCAAGCTTTTTCAAAAGGCTAGATTGGATGGAGCTGTAACTATGACTTTCAAAAGATGTAAGTTAAGTTAAACATAATGTGGAATATAATGGAGGAAGTTTAATTTTTTTTTCAAGATGATGGTATTGACAGGCCAGAACCTAGAGAAGGAAAGCCACCGCTACCAGAACCTAAGGAACATATGTGTCTGATTAGAGCGAAGTCAGGTTCCAAAAAACTTGCAACAGTTATTAAACAAAAAGACATTAACAAGTTCCAAGTAGCGTATAGTAACTTACTTAGGGGTAATTTAGATGGTCTGAAGAAACTCAAGAAACCTAAAACTAAAAACAAAGCTGAATAATTATATAATAATTAAGTTCATTCAAGAACTATTATATATGTGATGTGTTAAGATACATTTGATATTTAGGGAATTTTTTCAATAATTATAACTGTGAATTTTCTCACATTTAGGGATATATAGACTTTGCTTTGTGACGAAAGAACCAATGCTAATCGAATATATTCCATTATGGGCTGCATACCTATGAATTTTTGACTTGTCTTGTACTTTTCCATAAAGGAATGCTGGCATGTACTCCATAAATTATGCAATTCAAAGCATCCCTATACCATATGTATTTCAGTGACTATATCACTGTTGCCTAATCACTAATGGAAAATTGTTTTTAAGTTTGCGTATTCAATTTCTTATTGAAGAATTCTTTGTATATCTTTTCAGAATTGTTTCAAAGGTATTATGGACCACTTACAAATGTATGAGCCTAGAGCTAAATGTTCGAATTATCTATGCGTCAATTCTCACAAGCCAGGGAGAATTGAAATGGAGGCACTGTGGTCCCTGAGTTTCAAACAAAAATACTTCGCATTAGCAGATACACTTAGGTTTTCCTATTCACAAAGAAAATTCTATCACTGATTGAAGTCAGCAGCCTTTACGCAAATGTTCAATTGGTTGTCAAGAGGGATTTCTCGAGTAATTCAGAAAATAATAATGATTGTGACAAAATGACAATAAAATATGATATATATTTTCCGATAAATTGAAAATAGATATCAGATCTAGCTGGATTTTGGTTCCTATTAACCTCAAGGCTTGTGCTCTGTTTCATGAAAACCTATCGACAGCTGCAGAAAATAGAATTCGATAACGTTTTTTTTAATTTCTGACAGTACGATTCTCACGGAATTCTACATAAAGTTGCACGTCGGTAGTCTAGCAAGTTTCGATTTGATCCGATAGCAACAGCTGTGACGCTTACAATACAGAGGAAGAAAAATTGAAATTGATTAATAATATTCTAGCAGAATCAGATTCGGACAGTCCTGAATCGTCTGATACTAACCGAAATTCTAAAAAAGATGGAAAAACAAATTCTAGGAATGACGTTCCATCTAGTTCAAGTCACAGTAAAATTAATAAGAAGAGAAAGTTCGTTCATCACTATAACACTATATGGGAATCATACAAGGATTTCAAAATGTGGATTGGCCCAAGTAACAAAGGTAACCTGTTCTTCCAATGCAATATTAGTTCTGGTGGTATTTCTGCTGTGAAGCGTCATGCATTAACTACTAAACACGCTAAGAAATGTAAAATCATAAAAGAAACTCGGTCAGTATTAGATATGCCTACTGCAAATAATTTCAATGTTTTAAAAAGAACAAAGGCTGCTGAAATAAAAATTGCCTTATTCATTGCAGAGCATAATATTGCTTTCCAAACTGCAGATCATCTTGTTCAATCAGTTAAAGAAATTGCACTAGATCCTGAAGCAGCCAAAAAAATATCGTGCAATAAAACAAAACGCAATGCAATCACTAAAAATGTTATTGCTAGTCATAATATAGAAGAAATTATTTGTAGAATGAATCACAATAAATTTTCACTTATTGTAGATGAATCTACCGATAGATCCTCAATGAAGCATTTAGCTGTAGCTCTGGTTTTATATTTTCAAGGTGGATCTTTGAACCAAAAAGTTGAGAAAAAGGCTGAGTTAATGAAGTTGAAAAATCCTATCGTCAAGATGTATCTAGATTTTCTGGACTATGCGCTCCCACTTATTACACGCTTGAACGTTTAATTTCAGAACAGCCTAGAATTGTACCCAAAAATATCTGCAGCGTACAAGACAATTTTAGAACGCTATATCAATAATCCATATTTGAAAAACACTGATGTAGCGATAGTACAATACAGAAACCCCAAAATTACGTAGCTTTAGAAAATGTTTATTATGGTGGAGTATGCATGGCGGCATTAAATGCAAATTTTTAATCACAGCATACTTTTATGTTGTGAATCATTTAATAATCCCAGAATACATACAGGAGCTCCTTATGTATTATGTTGCATTTTTCATGTCTTATCGGAGAGAATTTATTACCACAGATCAAGATTGGTCTGTGTTATTACATTCTGAATATTTGTCATATCATCCCTTAAACAATGGTCATATTGGTCATATGTATATTATATTATAAAAGGTGAGCAACCAACATTACATTTGGGAGTATATTGCTATTCACTTCTATGGTCTGATCATAGAGAAAAAGAACTATGGAGTTGAATTTCACATATTTCTTGCAATATCTGAACTCGATTATTTTTGTCAGAAAATCCTCATTGGAATTTTCTTAAAACACTGCAATAGTTGAAAACAATGAATAAATAGAGAAATAATATGAGGTGGGGATTTCCATACTCAAGTGGCACCATTTTAAAATTGCAAAGGGGAATTTTTTTTTCCACCTGGCAGCACTGATACAAGCATTGTTTAAGTTCCAATAGATGTCGCGATTACACCACGTCCAACAAGATTTGTATCACAGACCTGTGTATATATTTGTATTCTATGCCTGTGATCTGTGTTTGTAACCTTAGCCAAGAGAGTAAATAATTCTATATAATATTAGTTGCCTCATCGAAAATATAAATATTAATACTACTTCGATATCCATTACAATGGAGCGTAAATACACTCCGGAATATCGATCCGAATGGAAAAAAGTGCCTGAATTTACATCATGGCTTTGTAAAACCAAAGATGGATTAAATGCCCATTGCAAAGCATGTGATGCAAAACTCTTGCTGAGAATGGCTTCCTTGAAAGAGCATGCAGCTTCTACTAAACACAAAAAGAAAATGATTGGATTTTCTGCGAGTTCGTAACTGTTATCCACTGTAATATATTATATTATAATTATATATTTCTGGGGAAATATTCATATCTAGTTCATCTTTTCAGATTAACCAATTTTTCAAAAATTCTACGCTCTCGGATGAGGTGAAAAAGGCAGAAATCAAAATAGTTTCTACGCTTGTAGAACACAATATACCGTTCCTTGTGATGGACCACCTGAGCGGGGTTTTAAGTAGTTGCTTTCATGACTCAGAGATTGCAAAAAGAATTTCCTGCAGAAGAACGAAATCTTCTGCAATAGCATATAATGTTTTAGGCGGAAATTTTAAGCTGTGAAATATTATTCTGATAGCACGAATTCAGTCAAAACAAAATATTTCGATTGCACTAAATGAAGCTCTGAAAACTAATGGATTTGCCATGCATCACATTATGGGATTTGCAGCAGATACAACAAACGTTATGTTAGGAGAACATAATGGTATCGTTGCAAAAATGCATGCAGTAAATCCGCATTGTGTTTTCATAAAATGTGTTTGTCATTCTGCTGCGCAAGCTGTGAGTCATGCTTGCAAACTTCTTCCAAGGAATTTGGAAATTCTTATAAAGGAAGTTTACAACTATTTCTCACAAAGCAGCAAGCGCCAGAGAGAATTTCAAGAGTTCACTCAAACCGATTCACATAAAATTTTGAGGCATTATGATATATGTTGACTGTCTCTTCATAGTTGCATAAATAGAGTTTTGGAGCAATGGTCACCATTGAAGCTATTTTTTCAAAGCCAGTACTTAGATGATCTGAGACAACATGTTTTGTGTGAGTTCTTATTTCATTCGCTTAATGACAATTTGTGTAAGCTATATCTTCATTTCCTAGATTTCATTCTTCCAATAGTGAATAAATTCAATATAATTTTTCAAAGAGATTATCCTGTTGCTCACAGATTCCATAGAGATATGTCCCAATTTTTGTTGTCAATTTTCAGTTGTTTTATGGAGAATAGTTATTTGAAGAACACACCAATATCAGAGATAGATCCAAAAGCTTCAATTTACCATTTACCATTGAGAAATATGTACTTGGGTGTTCATGTTGCAAGGTTATTACAAACTAATTTCGTACAAAGTATCCCTCCACAAAATCTGGAAGAGTTTTTCAGCAGATGTCAATCGTTTCTTAATTGAATTATGCTCACAACTCAGAAAAAGATTACCTTTGGACAATGAAATATTTAAGGAATTCAGATTTTTAGATCCTCAGGTAGCAGCATTTGAAGAGTTTTCTTCTCTTATGAATGTAATGATAAAATTTCCCAATATTGTACCAGAAAACAACATCCAAAATACTGATAACGAGTACACGGACATGAAGTTAGATCACGATGTGACTAATTTGCTTGCTTCAAGTAGTACTTCCAGTGTTTCAGACAACATTGAGCAATTTTGGCTTAAGGTGGGCTTGATTAAAAGTACTCAACAAGAATATAAATATAGTCTTATATCAAATTTTGCAAATCAAATGATGTGCCTACCAGTTTCAAATGTTAAATGTGAGAGAATATTTTCCGAATTTAACCGCATCAAAACTGATGATAGGAATAAATTTCTTAATCAGAATGTTTCTTCCATTATTCATGCTAAAGAGGGTTTGAAGGATGTTGTTGGATGTAACAAATTCGATCCTGGTGTGGAAATGATAAAGTCGATGGATGACAAAATTTTATATAAAAATTTGAAATATGAAGATCAGAGTTAAACTATTTTAATATGAAAATGTTGATTTTTTGAGAATAATAACTCTTTATTTCTCTCATTAGTTCAATTTTTTGATGTATCTTTTCATTCAGTATTTTATAAAACCTCCAACGATGTTTTCCTTGTTATTCGCTGATAGAAGCTGCGCACTCTTTCAATTCCTATATGGCAGCTTCATTTTTATAGAGATTATTTTCAGATAAGGGATATATTTATGTTTTATTAGTGATAATATTTCATTTGTTTCCTATCACATTTGTTAATTATACACCAATTCATTATTTTTATGTTTAAATAAATCTTTTATTGTTTTTAATGCTTTGACTTCAAAAATTCATTTTGTTCCCGCGAAGTTTCTCCCTGTACGATCTTGAGAAATGTTGCTCTTGCCATCTATTGGAACCATTACCTAGTTCTGTATAAGGCCGGTAAATTGATTATAGATCTCTTTAATGGTGAGATTTAAGTATTAACAAAATTGTATAAAGACAAATGTCTTTATACAATGTTAACATTATATGTTTGTCTTTATACAATGGTATTAATATTCATTTAATACTCTGATTTGTCAAATTTACAAAAGTACACTTTTTCCTTGAATTTTTGTCAATCTCAGTTGTATAAACAACTCTGTAGATTTTTTGGTAGATTCTGTATTTTTTTCAGTAGATTTTGGACAAATAGCGAGTAGATTCCATGAAAAAAATGTGGTAACGCTAGAGAGTAACCAACTATCTCTTCCTAGACAGAATAATTTCGTATGAATGGAATTTGGAAGTGACCATGATCTAAGTAAAACATGGTGTGATCGTATTTACGACTTCAGTTTTTTCATTCAAATTCAAAAATTGTATTTTAATCTTGCTGACCTCACTTTTTTTTCAGATGAGCTAATGAGCACACTATGTTTTTTACATCATGGAAGTGACCTTAAATCACAGTTATGTCATCTTATGACTCACGTCATATTTCAAACTTGAACGCAAATTACGCAAACAACAACAAACAATTATTTTCAAGGTCATACTCAATTCACACCTGTGATATTCGTAAATTTGTGCTTTGCGGTGATATCCGTAGCTGAACTGCATAGCGATAATAAGATTTAGGTGGGAGTACAAACTTTCGATAAGATAATCTAAAGAGGTCTAAGTGTACTCGTCATTGAAAATTACTTAACTCAAATTGTTTGAGAAAAATACAGAAAGAATATAATGGCTGAAAAAATCGCTGTGGTAATGTCCTCTTCGATAGATATTCCATTGAATGATTGAATATCCTAACAGAAATGGGATATGTTGTAGGTGACAGGAAGTAACAAAGGTATAGGATATGCCATCGTCAAAGGTCTATGTGAGCGATTTCAAGGAAAAGTTTACCTAACTGCTAGGGATGTATCCAGAGGCAAAGAAGCAGTAAAAAAATTGAACGCTCTAGGGCTTCAACCCCTCTTTTATCAGCTTGACATCAATGATCAAACTAGTATTGATAATTTCAAGGAACATATAAGCAAAGAACATGGTGGTATCGATGTACTTGTAAATAATGCGGCAATTGCTTTTAAGGTGAGAATAGAGATTTATATTGTTGAATCCTAGAGAGTTTCTAATTGCAGAGTACTGCTCAAGAACCATTTAGGCAACAAGCTGAAGAGACAATTGCTGTTAATTATTTCAGTTTGTTAAGGTGCTGCAATATACTCTTTCCTATCATGAGACAAAATGGGAGAGTTGTGAATATTTCTAGCAGTGCAGGTCATTTATCCCGCATTCCTTCTGAAGATTTAAGAAAAAAGTTGGGTGATAAATCTCTGACTATTGACAACTTGAGTAAATTGATGGAAAAATTCGTAAGGTAGGTACTGTTGAAGTTTGAAATATTTTAAATTGTTGTGACTGATTCATGGGACTGAAATATAAATGTGTAAAATTTTGAAATATATCATTTACGATAACTTTGCATGCATTGCCGATTGCCTCAATATTATCCTTCTTAATTGTAGTGATGCCAAGACTGGTAAACATGAGGAAGAAGGTTGGGGAAATTCTGCTTATGTTGTTTCTAAAGTGGGCTGCAGCGCATTGTCATTCATACAGCAAAGAAATTTTGACGATGAGAAGCCTTGTAGAAATATTTCTGTTAATGCTGTTCATCCAGGGTATGTTGATACTGATATGACCAGTCACAAAGGCCATCTTACCATTGAGGAAGGAGCTGCAGCTCCCTTATATTTGGCATTGGGGGATCATGGTCTAAAAGAAAAATATATCTGGCACGATAAAAGAGTCGTTGATTGGTATGGAGAAACACTAGCTATCTATTAACTCAAATTAATAATGTTACTTTGTTTTTCAATTCTACAATAAAGGTACTATCTTAGTATTTTTTGTTAGAATCATTTCAATTTGTGGTTTATTATTTTTACTCAAATTTTCGAGAATAATGGAACTATTAAAATCGAGCAATAGTTTTTTAGTTTATTTCAAGGAGCGTAAAAAGTGCGCGTTTACAGGGGTGCGTTCACAATTGTCAACCCGAGTTGTTCGTATCACCTCGGTTTAATGTAACGGACGACGCACGGTAAATCATCCTCGTTCACGATTCGGTTGTCAAACTTTCGTTTGCTATCATAACATGACCTAAAAAACTGTTTTGATTTTGACTAACAAAATTTAATTCGATTTTATTTTTGAAATGGATCCAGCAGTTGCATTTTTTTGTTTGGAAGATTCGTCCTCAGATAGCGCGGTAGAAGATGATTCTGTTGTGGAGATGGTGGCATTAAGTTGCTGTGCACTTACGTAATGTGTTAGTGGATAGCCAAAAAAAATTGATAGAAGAAGCTGGCTTTATGAAAATATTGACAAATACTCTGACAAAGAATTCCAGCAGCACTTCAGAATGAGTAGAGAAGCTTTCCGCAGTACCGATTGTCCATCCTCTGAAATAATTGGTAACTTAGTATTTTCGTCAACTACCAGATTGTGGGAGTTCATTGAAAAAGCATCCATAATGATGTATTATCAAATAATAAAATAATGACTGACTTAAACTGTTGTGATTTCAAATTAACAAGTAAACTGCGCAGCCGCGACAAATTTTCACCAACTATTTTCTGGGTTAAAAAGTTGATCGCTCGGTGAGTTTCTACCCTAATCGTGGACGAAGATCAATTTCACCCGACGACAATTGTGAACAGTCGGATGACCTCAGGGGCGTCGTCGTGCGATCGTTCGACGATAATTGTAAACGCACCCCAGTGCGTTTCGAAATACCGAAACGAATCGAAAAAAACTAATTCTAAGATAAAGAGTTCTGACAGTAACTTCTTTTGTGGTTGAAGGACAAATTCTTGGTGAATTCGTATTCTATGAACCCTGACTGCTTTTTCAATATATATTTGTATTCTGTGGCTTCAAATGTTATACTCATAGACCTAATATAACATTTTAGGTCTATGGTTTGAATTCAAACATAGACAAAATTCAAACTCTTGTGAACTGAATGGGTTGACTTTGATAAAATTATGAGAATTCACACTCGTACATATCGTTAAAAAATTTACTCATAAACTAAGATATGACTGAAAAAATTGCAGTGGTAATATACTCCTATGAATGTTGACAACATCTGAATACTGAATTAGATTTTCCTTTAAAGGTCTATGTGAGCGATTTCAAGGGATAGTTTACTTAACGCGAGGGATGAAATCAGAGGCAGAGATGCTCTGAAAAAATTGAAGGATCTAGGCCTTCATCCCCGGTTTCATCAGCTTGACATCAGCGATCAGAATAGCATCGATAATTTCAAAGAATATATAATCAAAGAACATGGAGGTATTGATATTCTCGTCAATAATGCAGCAATTGCCTTCAAGGTGATGATAGAAACCTTTTATTGTTGATTCTTACAACAGATATTAATACTTGCAGCATGATGCGCAAGAACCGTTCACACAACAAGCCGAGGAAACAATTGCGATTAATTTTTTCAGTTTATTGAGATGTTGCAATTCCCTCTTTCCAATATTGAGGGAAAATAGTAGAGTTGTCAATTTTTCTATCAGTTGTGGTTATTTGTCTCGTATTCCTTCTATGGATTTAAGAAAAAAATTGGGGGATAAGTCTTTGACTATTGACCAGTTAAGCAAATTGATGGAAAAATTTGTCAGGTAAGCAGGGTGTAATGTCCTTGATCTTTGGATTGGAAAACCTCTGGAATACACTTCATTTATATATATATTCTTTTGAAAATCAGCAGAACATTTTTTATGTCAAACAATATGTGTTATCAACGTATTAGCAGGTGGAATCTAAATGGGGTACCATACATTTTTACGTATGATGCAAGAGCCCAGATAAAAACCTCAGGATGAGTGTGGTGAAATTGGAGTTTGTTATTGATGGGCTTCTTTTTCATCAACGAAACAAAATTTCGTCTTTCCTTTTGATACAGGTTGATATCTCAAAATCACAACTGAAAACAACAAGAAAGACGAAAAAAACATTATAGACTAGGGAATGATTTATATTTATTTAATTAATTTGATGTTCACCATCCATCTCAATAAAGAATCAGACAACAATGAATTGCCTCGAATCCATCGTCAAATTTGTATATTGGCCAACTATTAACTAACATTTGGTAGGTTTTTTCTGGGTTTTCACTATAGATATCTGGTACAGAACTATTTGACATGAGTCTCACGAAACGAAAAAATTAAAAGAAACTAATTCTGAACTTTTTCTCATTTGTCTGATGAAAGAGTCAGATTTGTACTCTGAAACATAAGTATTGTTCATTAAGCAACCTGTTTTCCTTACATAAACAATTCTTATTGTACTTTGGACCGAATTCCATTTGAAGAGGAAACTATCACGACGACCATGACCTGTTCTAAATCGATTCAAAATGCACCAAATTTTCCTAGGAAGATTAAAACCATGAACTTTTTTCTATACTGTAGCTAATCAAACATTTGTTGGAAACATTACACAAATTCCATTCCGATAGTCAAATTTCTTTGTCACTTTTATCGGACTAAATAAAGTACAATTGCTGTTAAGTATTTTGAAATTTGAAGATCTATTTTTTCATTGTAGTGATGTTAAATTCGGTAAACATATAGAAGAAGGTTGGGGACATAATGCTTATGTTGTCTCAAAGGTTGGTTGCAGTGCTTTATCGTTCATACAGCAGAGAACATTCAACAGTGAGGTGCCATGTAGAAATATTTCTGTCAATGCTGTTCATTCGGGATATGTTGACACCGATATGACCAGTCATAAAGGCCATCTTACAATTGAGCAGGGTGCCACTGCCCCCTTATATCTGGCGTTAGAGGATCATGGTTTGAAAGAAAAATATATTTGGCATGATAAACGGATCATCGATTGGTATGGTGAAACACCAGCTAAATATTAAATGAAGATTAATTATATTATTTTATATTCTGTTAAATTAATAAAGATATTGGTTCAATTTCTTAATTTCAATTTTTATTGATTGAAATTATATTTACTTGTCCAACTCTTAAATCACAGTCTTCTTAAGAAGGCTGTACTTATACATCAACTTTAGGAAATACAGATAGTATGAGGGGAGGGTCAGGAGTCCCCGCATTTCCCTCATCAGGGAATTCAAGATTCCGTCAAAGATTACAAAGAGATGGCATCTGTGGTTACCGTTTAGCGCTGCCTTTGCCGTTTACTTTCAAAACATTTTGTCTAAATCGTGATAGTTTTTTATGTGTATTGCTGAACCATGAATTGAATAACAACTTTCAATGTCGTTACAAGCGTTTCACTATTATTGAAAAGAAATAAACGTTGCTATACGCGATCACGATGGCGTTCAGATAAATACATTGAACTAGTGGAGCAGCACACACTTGTCACGACCTGTCAGCAGACGGGATCGCATAACGTTAATGAAACATAATGTCGTTTCTATAGACATTGTGACTCACTGAGAAAAATGTTCGCGATCTAATCGCATGTATATGTTTCGGGCAGAACGTGACTGCCATCGTGAACGCGATCGCGCATATGTGGCCTTCCCTTTACTCTTGATTAAAAGATTGGCATTCTTATTTGTGGAGAAAAGTCTTGCCCCTTCTTCTGACCCGCTCCAATGGCATTATTGTTTCAAGTATTGTTTGAAAATTAAGTCATTCAAATAGTTGGATGAAGTGAAAAGTAAAGTTTTGCATTCATATTCACGTACTACGCGTTCAAGCGGCCGGCCTCTCAATGTCGGTTTAATGCAACGTTGTCAAACTGTGTTCCAGGCTATCTCCAGATAAGACTGTGATGGTACTATCCATCTCCTTATTAAACAATGGTACTATCTTAGTAGGAGCCCACACTTATGAAATGACAAAATAAATTTTGAGGGCAGATGCTAGATTTAGTTATATGATAAGCACCAAGATAATTTGCTTGAATCAAGTTTGTTTTAAATAAAAAACGAGATATAAAGTTTGCTTGGTTTAATATTGCGCCGTTGTGGTTGTGGATGCCTAGTTTGATCTCTGTTGTATATCGAGCCGTTCACACATCATGGCAGCGATCGGAAACACACTGGCGGTATTTTGAGAACCAATGCATTTAATTCTTCCGTCGCCGGAACTTCGAAAAACGAGTTTGCATTCAACTGATCCTGCGCCGGAACTGGAAAAATTGGATGTGTACACCGCGGACCTTAGGATATAGAGCGAAACATTTTTAGTCACTTCTCTCACTCTAAGAGAAAACAGAATTTCTCCCTCTTATCGGAACCGTTGCTACGTCGCTGTTTAAATTATCAAATTATAGATAAGATGTGACCTGCATTCCGAGTTAACTACCGGCATCAGATCAGGAGTACCTAAATCAAAACTGAATTTTTAAACAGCCAGATAATGAGTTTATTCCATTCGAGGTCCACGAGAATCCTAAAATGGTTCCCTATATTTTCAGGGAAGGCAGCTTAAGACGATCAAGCCTTCAATTTCATATGGTAAAAAACAGCAATATATTCATACCAGGTAACGTGATGAAAGTGCCGTGTGTTCAAACTGTAGGTGCGGAATTACCTCCGAAGTACAAAGAGGAAATATATATATGAAACTCTGTTTCAGTTCTCAGCGTGAGAGTCGAATAACTCATGCTTGGTACGCTCCTGATTCTTTTCTTATTTGTTATAACTGATAAAGCAAATCTTATATCATTCCATATCCTGTTGGAAACAGAGCTATAAAGGAAGAACTCATTCTGAAAAAAATGTCCAAGATTGCAGTTGTAAGTTTCAACGTCACCTTTATGTAACTCTATTTTTAAAATCGTTCTCACAAATTTCAGGTTACCGGTAGCAACAAAGGAATAGGCTTTGCTATAGTGAGGGGTTTATGTGAACGATACGATGGAAAAGTATATTTGACTTCCAGAGATGTAGGAAGGGGTCAAGAAGCTGTGAAGAAATTGAACGCCTTAGGATTGCAACCTCTCTTTCATCAGTTGGACATTGGCGACCAGATAAGTATTGAAAAATTCAGAGATTATATATTGACAAATCATGGTGGTATCGACATTCTCATCAACAATGCAGCCATAGGGTTCATGGTATGTTCACTTATTTAGTACGATTGACAAAGATTATATAATTTTTTGATTAGGCAAGATTATTAAATTTGTGTGATTTTCAGCCTGATGCGCCAGAACCTTTCGGTCTGCAAGCTGAAGAAACCATAAGAATCAACTACTTTGGCTTATTAAATTGCTGCAAAACTTTATTTCCACTGTTGAGGAAAAGCGGCAGAGTAGTTAATATTTCTAGCAGTTTGGGACATTTACATTGGATTCCGTCAGATGACTTGAAGAATGAGTTCAGAGATCCCTCTCTGACTGTTGAAAAATTGAACAAACTTATGAGAAGATTCGTTAGGTAAAAGCAACAGCTCAAAAATATGTCCCTCTACAAAATCATCTTAATCTGCACTTGATGCTGGAAAAACTCTGCTGATCATATAAAACGCAATAATACTTATAACAACTAGAGCGCGTTCACCATAGTAGGGGAGCCAACGATGCTAAACGTGAATTTAATCGAGTGAACAAAATGTTATATACAGGGTGTTTCACCATAAACTGGTCAAACATAGATAGCCGTATAGATGACATTGGTAAAGTCATTTTTGCCTTATGACATATACCCCGTTTCCAAAGCATAAGCGAGATACAACTTAGTGAGTAATGCGTGACTTTTGAAATACCGGTTTTTGGTCACATCTTAGAATTTTTTGGTGGTCAATGCAATTGTTGTGTAGAATTCTGGAAAAATATCTCAAAATGGCAGAAAACCTTCAAAGTTGGAAATTTTTTTGTTTTCGATTGCCAAATTGGATATCTTTATTTCAATGTAGTCCATTTTCTAAGTGAAAAACTTTTTCCAAAATTCAAACTCAAGTTTTTTTAACATATCTGCAGTGAAAAAATCCAAAATTGTTGAAACTTACCTTCATTCTGAACACTGGACTGAAAACAGAATGAAAAAAAATCTATTGGTTTTCCTTTTGTAGCCTTCCGAAGATTCCGCTCGGAGTACTTAAATAATTTTTATTTAAGAAACTTTTGTTTCAGTAATTTTTCTATTTATTAATTATTTTTTACTGTTTAGTGATGGGATGGATAAATTTTTCTTGGCAAAAAAAACACTTCTTGTACTACTGCCATTAAAAGCAGATTTCAGAAAAATATGACAGCAATAACATCCCCGGTGTTTAAATTGAAAAATACAGGCTGTTGTATGTCACTACATCCTATTGGTTTCAAGAGATTTCCAATATATACGACCGGTAGATCACCACCCCAAACGAATCACTGGGTACATAAGGGTTGAAAAAAAAAAATTATCGAGTGCTTCAGATATTTTGAGGGGATTTCAAGTCGGACCCAAAAGCTCAATATTTTTACGATTTAGACTCGAAACTCACGCCGATTTTTGAGTGATGCAAAAAATCGTTATTTTGAAATACTTGCGTCAGATTAAGATATTTACGTAGATGTTAATGTCCTTGACGTACTGACCCATAATCTGACGATTTTGGGGGAGTTCTCTTAATCGGACGCGCTTGAGAAAATCTGACAATCAACTTTTTTTACAACTCAGTAATCCTCCCACATACTTACGTCACACTGAATTTGTCAGATTATTGGAATGTACACTTTTCAGCATCTAATTTACTCAACCTACCGTGATCTGATGCGCTCGAGTAAATCCCGAATTTTCCCTTTTGGGCGGGTACATAAAAGGCATTTTGTAGCGAGCGTTTTGGAAAATGAGTCGCCAAGCAAAGCTATACGGCTTCATTTACCTCTTGTTCGTCAAAATACACGCTTCTTTCATCATAGTGCTAATGGAGAAGGGGCGTTTTAAAGCAAAAGCTTTGCTAACACGCGTTTCGCGAAACAATAAGAGGTCAAAGTGCTTCATGTGACATCTTGTTTCACGCGCGTAGCGTTAGCATACGCTTCAAAACTCCAAATATGTACCAAGTTGTTAGAGGCAGAGGACTCGTGATCGAAAGGTCTCGGGTTCTATCCCGGATTAGGTAACAAATTTTCTATATTGGCACCGGACACCATTTACTGTTGGGTCGAAAATTTACAGTGTTGTGCCTATGCAAAGCGTGAGGACAAGCTTTAAGCTTCGGAGGGGTTTTCTTGAAGCCTAGGATAATCGAAAAATACAAATATACAGGATGTTTCAAAATAAGGTGACTCCGTAGTCCGTCTGTAGGATTGCTGGAAAACTGAAAAATAAGAACAAATTATCAAAATTTTTCACGATTTTGCTGAAACTAGTGAAATGTCTTTCGACAGCATTCATTCATTCATTCATTCATTCATCCATCTCTTTAATGTGCCCGCTTAACCATGTACGCCATAGAACTCTATATTACTAGTATATAATATAGAGTTATAGTATATAATATAGAGTTCATTGATGTACGCAGATCATAGTAACACTTTTTTATTGCATACTTCTCATTCATACTCATCCCAAACTTTACCCAACATCCATGACCTCGCCGGGATTCGAACCCAGTACCCTCAGCATCCTAGTCCACCTCTTTAGCCGACTAGGCTATCGAGGTAGCCCCGCTGTTTCATTGCATTCGTCTATAATATCGAATGACACTTATGCTTTACTCCTCGCTGGTCACATGGTCACATCATATAAGACGTATACTCCATTCACTTTTATAATGTAGCCCGGTTGGCCATGACATCGTGACAGATTTCACCGTGTATATTTTGAAAATGTTAGGTTATAGTCATTTTCCTGTCAGATAACTATGCAATGTTGTTCTCTCTACATAGAGGTCGTAGTATTTACGTATTTTTCAAAATGTGAATTCACTTTGGGAAAAAATGAATTTGAGAAAATATTATGTGAATTCAATAATTGTGAAAACCTGGCGAATGTTGAAGAAACCTTTTTCTCTGTCAACACTGGAAATATTTCACGTATATAAACATGGTTGGAAGATTCAGTTATGCTATTTTCTTGTACGGAAATCAAGAATCGAGTGTCGATATTTTACTGAAAAATAATGGATAGAGTATAGTCCATTACTTTGTGATAGTTCATTTGAAAAAAAAATAAAAGTACTCGAACAACCCTGCAGTAAAACTTCTAAATGAACAGACAAACTTATGGAATTCCCTGCTTTTCGAAATTCTCAAGAAATAACTCTACAGGAGACATTTAAATACCTTGCTGCACCACTTGAAACACTCCAGTATGAAAGTGTAGTGGTACTACTATTGTCACCTTGAAAAAACTTACTCAATTTAAAAAGTTCCTGTAAATCTATGTGAACGATACACTGGGTTTTGACTCACATACGTCAAAAATGTTGGATAGCTTGTGATGAATTATTGATTCTAAATCATCAGGGTTACTATCAGAAAAAGCAGATTTCACTTCTACGTAGCACTTTCTGATATTATGTCTCTGCTTCTTCAAAACTACCTTCGTCATTTTTAGTTTGCAAGCATTATTTTGCTGAGATTTAGAAATCTAGAATCGATTGATATTGGATAATAGTAGAAATTGAAATTTGGCAACGTCCTTTGACATTGCCGATATTTCATGAGTGCCAACCTGCGTCAGTTTTAAGGGAAAAAACTTGATAAACCTAAATCATGGCCAACCGGGCTACATTATAAAAGTGAATGGAGTATAGGTACCAGTTCCATTTCTGCAGTTTTTTTCCGTAATCTGTGTTTACAGTGATGTTAAACTTGGAAAACATGAAGATGTTGGTTGGGGCAATGACTTAGAGTGCACCTACATCGTATCGAAAGCTGGAGTATCGGCTTTGACGATAATACAACAAAAAGAGCTGGACAAGGAAAATCCTAATAGAAATATTTCAGTAAACTCAGTGCATCCAGGTTACGTTGATACTGATTTGACTGCCCACTTTGGAGTTTTAACAATCGAAGAAGGAGCAGAAGCGCCTCTATTTTTAGCACTAGAAAACCATGGTTTCAGAGGAAAATATATTTGGTGTGATAAGCAGCCAATAGACTGGTCAACAGGAATACCACCGTCTCGAGACTGATGAAAATTTTGCGGTTACATGAAAATTTTATTGGTGAAATCCACTAAAACTTTTATTATATTCTCTTGAAATATATAATTATATTAATATACATATACCTACTCTTCTTCTGATTCTAATTTTTGCGCGCATGTTCTAGGGAACAGCAACTTGCTATCGTTTTATCCAAAATGTCTGTAATCTTTTTTTCCGAAAATGGTCTCGAACAACTCGTAGCGAATCCGTTGTCGAAATCGATTCAGTCCGGCCGGACGACGACACGATAACTGTCGAACAAAGCAAGCTAGCGACTCAAAAAAGTAAGGTTTCGGAGTTATAGCCATTTGAACTTTTAAGATAATTTTCCTGCTATTCAGCGATTAAACCTGGCAGTTAATCGGAGAATAACGATGCGCAACTTTAAGCGAAATTTTGCGAGATCGTGTACTGTCAGCAAATTTTGAAAAAAATTGTTTGAAAGGTTTTTTCGAAAAGATTTTTTTTCGGAAACAATTAATAATACACAGTTGGAAAAAATTGTCAACATACCTTAAGCTCCACATTTCACAGTAGTGTACCTAATTTCAGTTTGATACGAAAGTCATTCTTGTTGATATTGGGGAAAAAAATACGTCAACTTTCGAGGTTTTTTCTCGATATCATTGTTTTTTACGGAATAACTCGAAAAATTACTATTCAATCATAATGGAACTTTGCAGCTAGGTTTAAAATAGTGATATACAAGTGTGTGCAGAATTTCGTGATGATCGTATCATTAGAACATTTTCAAAAATACATTGGGCGGATTTTATCCATTCACGAATTCGATCTTCGTAATCAAGCACCAAGCATACTCTACAAATGTCGAGGTTCTAAGTTGTTTCTTTCGAAAGTTATTGTGTCTACGATAACCGCTTTAGCAACGAATTGGAACAAGCGCGCATAAGTTGCTGACTTCACGTCAGTGCTTCTCTAGATATTTTGATGGTTGTTCAACCTTAAACAATGGTTTTTACCTTGATGTAAAAAAAATGGTGTGCTCATCTGCAAAATGAGTGACGTTCAGCAAGTTGAAAATACAAGGAATTATATATTATGTGCTTTGAATTTGCACAGAACATATAATTCCTAGTATTTTCAAATTGCTGACGTCACTCATTTTGCGGATGAGCACACCATGTTTTTTTACATCATGGTTTTTGTTTTGTTTCCTACGGAAAGCTACAAAAAATTCAGGTATGCGACATTGGAACTACACCCTTAGACTCTATACTCTAGAAAGAAGAGTTTAGTTTTCTATGGTCATTTCAAGGTTAAATATTTACTACGTGTAATTTGTTTACTTACAAAATTACCATAGTCGGCAAAATTTATTCATCCAGATTGTCGCATTGTAGTCGAATTCTTACTTTATCCAACAATTATGTCAAGCCCTAAAAGTGAATGTGAACTTAAGGGTGGTCATCCTCCAGCAGGTAAATAAAATATTCCAGAAATTCTTTCAAAGTAATCTCACCTACCTTTACTCATAGTTAAAGCAGGGGGTATGCGTATAACACAGCATAAAACAAGAAAGGACTCTGGTGGACTGTCTGAAGATACAACAGGATTGACAATCACCAATAGTCCTCCTAAAACATTGACTATTTCTGGAGCTGTTGCTAGAGGACATGCTGATTTTCCTACAGAAGCTGTACAGAGCTTTCATAAAGAAAAACCTCCAGTGCAGCATGCTGTCAAACCCCAAGTCAATATTCAACAGCCAAGAAAATAGATATTTCCATTCATTAGACTGATAGATGTAATCTAAAAATCATTTTTATTCTACAGTACTTACAAAAATGAATATTGTTTGATATTTTGTGAGGATTAAGGAACATAATAGTGATATTTTTCTTATCAGAAATTCAATTTGAATATTTATAGTTTTGGTTTTGGGAAAAGTTAGTATTTGCTTATGGTCGATAGCTTCATATTCATATTTTCTCTCTTATGATTGATTTCATATAGATTAAAATATTGTACTAGTTATATATTGAGGGATTTCTTCCCTCTTCATTTACTCATTGAATTTGAATGTCTTATGAATGGATTATAATGATGGATGAAGTTCCTTTGTATTTATGTAACAAAGCATTTAATCTTAAATTTTAAGATATTGGAGAGATTGCAATTTTATAATGTGACTAATAAGAATAATGGTTTAATGTTGAGATATATTTGGGTTTTATAGATTTTAGTATAATTGCATCAGTGACTTGAGTCTAGATGTGTTGAATTATGATTTTGAAATTTTATAAAGAGTTTTAAACTGAAAAACGTTCTTCATTTCTCTCAGCAATTAAGATATACAGGTTATTTTTTTGCGAAATTCTGCATTATGCATTTTCTTGATAAAATTCTATATGTTAGAATTATTCAGGCTGAATCACCTGTAAGTGATTTTAAAGGGTTCTGCTGTTTTACTTGTTGAATAGAAACCAATGAAGTCATGTTAATTGAATCTATTAGATCAAGCATGCTAATTTAATGAACATAATTGAATTTTATTCATAGTCTGTCAAGGTTTGCCAAGAACGTTGTTTCCTCTCTTTATCTTCTTTTGTTAGAGCTTTCAAATGAGCTGCAGCCACCAAATCCCTGTGGAAAGCATGAGTGATTTACATTTTTAAATATAAACAGTGAGCATTTTCGATACTAAACTTTACAAGGATTCATAAACATGTACTGAATTCCTGTATATGTATATTATGAGGCCTTTTCGTGTATCTACAAAACCCCAAAATGAATTGAATACATCAACTGCAGGTTATTCTTCACGATCATAAAGAATGGTTTGCACACACATGAATAATTAGAATCATCTGAATATCTTTCACTAATCCACAAATTACAGAAGAACCTATGAATCTTTTAACTGAAGATATTGTATCGGTAACATCATCTGCTGGAAGCCAAAAAGATATTTAATAATAATAATAATAATATTTATTGCATATTTAATGCGGTCCTGTTCCCTGATATTCCGGTGATGATATATCAACAAAGCCCTCAAGTATAGCTGCCTAATATCATATACTCCGCTTTCAATATACAATTGTTCTGATGGATACCTATATGGCTTGCCGAGCATTATCTTTAATATCCACTTTTGGGCTATTTCTATTCTTTTCTCAAAATCCCTCAGCAAACCACCCCAAGCTAATATTCCATAGACCAGATGAGACTGAATTAGAGCATAGTACAATGTTTTCATCTGGTCTACATTACAAAAACTACTACACAGTTTGATCTTAGGAGTAATGGTTCTCAGTTTCCTGACAATCGATGCTGCATGATCTTTCCATTGCAAATGGCTATCAATATAAAGACCTAAATATTTTATAACATTTGTCGCATTTATCTTCATATGACCGTCCTCAGTTTGTATATCCAATGATGTTATGTCAGGTAAGTATCTTGCATAGCTGGTGTACACCATAAATTTAGTTTTTTCAACATTGATCGTCAACAACTTTGAATTGAAAAATGCGACAATTTGGGCGAAGTCCGTTTCAACTTGTCTTTTTAGGTTCTCCCAAGATTTTCCGTGATAGAACACAGCAGTATCGTCCGCAAAACTAACAATATCTCCACTTGTAGGTAAGTCGAAAATATCATTTAAATAAATGATGAACAAGAGTGGCCCAAGGACCGAACCCTGTGGGACACCAATTTTTACATCTCTGCATTCACTAAGTACACTATCGATTTTTACCGCCTGTACCCGATTGCTTAAATAACTTTTCATTAGTTTTAAGACATTTCCTATAAATCCCAATCTCTCCAAAGATGCCAACAATTCCGAGTGATCAACCGTGTCAAAGGCCTTCGCCAAATCAACAAATATACTGATGGCCGGTGTTTTATTATCAACTGCTTTAATATCCTCAGCCATTCTGCTGGAAAGAGAATCTTTGACAGATTTCCTTCATGAATTATTGATATACTCTAGAAACAGTAATTCACTAGCCTATCAACTGAATTATTAAATAAATGACAGTTACTAGTTTCACAATTACCTCCAGGAAAATCTTCTGCTCATTCTAAATGTATTTTTTATATTATCATTTCTATCTTTCAAAATGACACAAACTAGCTTACTGGGTCTGAAATCTCTCACCTGAATTCGTCATAGGACTTGCTCGATACAGCAGCTTTTATTTTGGCTTCATTTCTAACCCAATAGAGTTTATCTTCCTCTATAGCATTCTGCAACTCTGCATACAATCTTTGGTTTTTAGTTCTTGATGTAGATGACATGATGAAGCGAATGATAATAGAAGCAGTAAAATGAAAACTTATTTGACATGAAGCATCAATCTGCAGTCATGGCAATGTTAGATCAATAATAGTCGGAGTCAAATGTTAAAGTCAACAATATATACTAATACTCATTCTTCAAATTCATTGTTAAACTTTTTTTTAGATGGAAGTGGTGATGGGCATTAGATTAAGATAAAATACAACAGGAAAATAATAATTTCTTTGTTGCGTTGTTCTGATTATATTTTTCTCCATCTACAGCACTTCGAATTAGACAGTTGAGTTTGTTAATGGAAAAAATCTTTCAGAAGGTCCCCGAGTAGTTTCCATTGAAATAACTCATTTGTTTGAATTTTTAAATGGGGCGTAAATAGACACATGAACACTCTGGAATCATTCAAAATTGTTATGCTCTGACTGTGAGCATTTGACGGCTTTAATTTTCCACCTTTAGGTTTGGCATAACTATTGTATAACTACTATCAGGGCTGGGCAAAATACATGCTTGGCTGAATTGAAATACAAATTACAAAATACTTTCTCGCAGGTATTTGAAATACAAAATACTTTCAAGTCGGGTATTTGAAATATAAAATACATTATTTTAACTATTTGTATTTGAAATACAAATTACAAAATACATTCATGTGTTACGTAAAATGTGAAAAGGGTACAACTAATTCAACTCAGCTATTTTATCGCTAAATAAAGAATTTCCTTTCAGAAACACAACAATCTTTCTACAGGTCCTGATGGGCAGAAACTTGTGTTATATGTTATAGGTTTGTTCCAACACCCAGTTCTGTTACTGTCTTGAACTCATTCAGAACTGAATCAATTCACACGTCTTCCTCATTCTAGTTCGGGACTAATTCTGAATAGATAGTTCGAAAGTGTTGGAAACGAATCATTCTTAGAAATTCCCTTGTCATAGCCTAAGGGCTGTTTGTCACCCGAAAAATGCAGCCCGTCTCTGCCAGATGTGGTTTTATTGCCCCTTGCTGCATTCGAATGGCATGTAACAGATGACTGATTCAATTCCTCTTTCTCAGTTCTTGCCTAAACCCAAGAACTGAATTCACCGTTCTAGAACTGGTCTGACACAAATTCTTTTTACGTTGGAACACTTGGTTTGCAATTCCTAACCAGTTCGAAATTTGTTGGAACGCTAATATCGATATGCGCAAACTCCGCCCGATTCAGAACTAGTTCCAGAGTGTGTAGGAACAGACTTATTGTATGAACACATTTTTACGCGCTTGTTCTGGGGAACAGCGCGTTATCATTTCATCACAATGTCTGTAATGTTCGAATTTTGAGCCGAAATTGGTCTCAAACGACTAGGTTGGACTCACTGATGAAGAATCCGTGGTCAAAATTGATTCTGTCCGTCCGGCCGTGTGCGCTGTAACTTTCGAAAAGAAGGACCTAGAGTCTTGAAATTTTCAGGTTAGTTAAGATCCTGAATATCTCGGTTAGGTTCGTTAATGGGCCAAATCTGCCGAATGGTTTTTGTGCTACAGCCATTTGAACTTTTGATTTTTCAATAACTCGAAAAATATTCATCTGATCGAAATGAAACTTGATTGGAATATGGACAGTGTCAATAAGAAGAATTATCCATGGAAAAATTCGAAAAAAAATTTTTTTTTTGAAAATTTATTTTTAAAATTTTCCTATTTCATTGAAATTTCCAAGTCACCATCTCGCAATGTGAACAAGCGCGTGAAAGCTGCTGACTTCACGTCAGTGCTTTTCTAGATTTTTTATGTTAGGAAAATGTTCAAGGATGGTAAGCTCTTTGCTCTTATCTTTTTTAGAAGTTGACTAACTCTAACTCCATGATGAAATGACAATTGCGCAGGAGCTTTTCTTCCTTTCCATTTGCCGAAAATATGATTGCTGGCAAAAGAACTAGATGAAGCAGATGAGCGTCGCGCCATCTGAAGGGAGATTCAGGGAATATTTTCTGTAGCGCTAGATGTATTTGTTCGAAAGTATTTTGAAGACAAAAGTATCGAAATACAAAATACTTCAGCGTCAGATATTTGAAATACCAATTACAAAATACATTTTCAAGAAGTAATTGAAATACAAATACAAAATACGTATTTGTATTTCAAATACGTATTTCAATTACAAGTAATTGAAATACCGCCCAGCCCTGACTACTATATTGTTTGCATGAATGCTCTGGAAGTGCTGTAAAACTACATCAAAACTTATATTTTCAATCTTTGAACTAAATAAGTGAAACAAGCTCGATGAGTTTAGCAGCACTAGATATTGAGTTGAACAGTAATGCCACTACTAAGGGTATTCAAATTTCATGCACATTATTTCCGCATAAGTAAAATATTAACTTGATATTTTTTTATTAATCGAATTCTTGGTAAATCGCTACAAAATTATAATAGATTTGTCAAATGAAACAGTAACTGAACTTGTAAACAATTCAAAATTCAATCATTCTTTGATCAGAAAATTGAGTTCAATGCTAAAATACTCTAAAGATTTATTCTTTCCATAATACAAAAAACATTACATTCTAGAGATTGCTGACGAAAAATGTAATGAAATTGAAAAAAATATTGAGTTCAATCAGATGTCCTGTTTTGCAAATTGAGTATGGTTAACTAAAAGTTACTGAACCTAACAGGTACTACTAGTAGGATGAACAGCGACTAAGCCATTTTCACTATATTTATATACAGTAAAAGGCATCAGCATATGCCATGGCTTTCACATCTGGATGAGGCTGGAAAAAATTAATTTTTTGAGACGAATAATCAATATATTTACATTCTACTTACCACAGCTTCGTAAGTTACGAATTTTGGTGTTAAGTCACTTCCATTTAGATTAATAAATGCACCTTTATTAGCCATAGTATCACTAAGAAAGAAAATATTCGGTTATACATGTTTCTCAAAAATCTTCAGTATAAGGTTTATCGACTTTTCGAGCAGAAATATTTTTTGATTAAGATCGGAATTCTTGGTATTTTTAAAACATTAACATACTTCTGAATTATTAAAACATGAGGAAATTGGCAAAATTGATGAAATATCCTATATTTAAATTATTCAATGCCAAAGTATTGTTTAGAACTAGCATCAGGGCCTTTTCAGCAATTGAAACACTTTTCTTTTCAATGAAACACCCTGTATTAGAACCGGTCATGGTCGCTGTAATAGTTTCCTTTTCAAATGGAATTCTGTCGAAAGTCCAAGGTGCGAGTGCGGAGAAGAAGAGGAAACAATAGAACATTTAGTAAATACTTGTCCAATATATAAATTTGACGATGGTTTCGAGGCAATTCATTCAGTGTCTGATTCTTTTTTGAGATGGATTGCGAACTTCAAATTAATTTAATGAGTACTAAATCATTTACTAGTTCATATTAGTTTTTTCATCTCCTTTTTTGTTTTCAGGTATGTTTCCAAGATTTCAACCTGCATCGCATAGGAAGGAGGAAATTTTATCGATGAAAAAGAAGCCCTTCAATAAAAAACAACAATTTCATTACACTTATACGGGGGGACAGAGTTTTTCCTGAGGTTTTTATCTGTGCTCTTGTATCATACGTAAAAATGTATGGTACCCCGTTGACATTTCCTCTGCTAATACTGTTATGACACAAATTGTTTGATATAAAAAAAATGTAATGCTCATCTCAAAAGAATATATATATATACCCTGTATTAATTGCTGAATATTTAAGGTCGATTACCCTCCATTTCTTAAGCAGAAACCTTGATTTCTTCATGAAAAACTGATTTTAAACCCTATGTTTTTCGCGTGAGTGATTTTCAAATTAAACTACACGGTAATTCGATTGCCTCTTTCGAAAATGCCGTGAGCATGAAAATGATGGAAAATGTTTAAGTAATAGGTCCAATAACAGCATTTCTTAGAATACCAGCAATCCCACATGTAGAAAAAACAGACTTCCACATGCATGATGAACATTTTCTCCACAATATTACTAAATTTGTTGTTGAAGTCTTCAGTTTTTTCCTTCACTTCTTCAGAATAATAAGTAAAAGAAAAACAAACAAATAAAAGTCAAGCGTACGGCATTTTTGATAAGGCCATCAAATTACCTTCTAACCAAGGTATCACTCGACCCCCCCCCATTTAAGATGTAAAAGGCATTCATCACTCTCACAGGATTGATACAAATTGGTTGGAACTAACCAAATAAAATGTCCCACTACGAAACAAAGTATACCTCTTTATGTATTTTTCTGATTTAAATGGCGGCCGAGATATTATTAACGGTGGTACCTTTTGAAATTGACAAACTGTATCAGTAAAATCGTGCAGGTAAAGTATCAAATTGTAAAACATAGGGTCAGCAACACTCACTTCTAAAGGTGTGCTTGAACTCTTTAGAGTTTTTTTTTAATTATGGAATCTGAAATCAACTCTTTTATCATGATAAGACGATACTAAATTTACTCCTTTTAGCTCCCACATGCCCCACGCAATTTAACATGTAAGCTACTCCATTTGTATCAAATCAATCTCATTCAAATCACTTCTTGTACTCATTGAACTCACCAATAATTAGGTGCGGAAAACACCGTGATGCATTTTCCATTATGCGCAACTTCGTAGCCTTCATGTTTAACTTCATGACTCCTAATTACGTAGTCAAGTTTGTTCTCTTTTAGGAAGGCTTCGGTTATATCCGGTCCGAACTGACACCCCACACCTCTCCTACTGGGAGCTCTGCCATTTTGATGTTGTGGATCCGACCATAAAAGATCACACATGGGACCTTCGTCTGGAGGCTGTCTGTTACGATCTATTTGACGTATATCATCCAAGGTCACTCCGTCACTTGAGAATAGACCTCCATGCATAACTAGAACCTTCTTGTTTAGGCAATGGGCCAATGGTAACCAATTGTAGACTTCATTGAAAAATTCGGACATTCTAGCTGAATATTTCGATTTTACTTCGCCGTGAAATCCGTACATTTCGTTCATCGTTGAGCTTTCATGATTGCCTGCAAAGATTTCACGTTTTAATTCCATGCTCAACTGATGTTTTATTATACTTTTATTTCATGTAAAAATCTCATTTAGGGCCGGTATAATAAAACATATTTCAATCATAGAGACAGAACAATTTTTACCACAATTAATACGTTTACTGCTAGTTGGCTGTTGAAAAAGTTTTAAAATAAAGGTCCTTAAAACACCATTTTGTAAACCAACGTTGAATGACAATATTGAATACTGCTCACCTCTAGACATGAAGAAATGATTGGGGTATAATAACTTAAAACCAAACAGTGTAAAGATACACTCAACTGAAAAAGAACCTCGGTCAACAAAGTCTCCATTAAATAAATAAGGATTTGATTCGGAAGGTAGGCCATTCAAATCAAATATATTCATAAGATCATAAAACTGTCCATGAATATCTCCACAAACTGTGAATTTTTTGCTTGGTTCAATTGTCACATCAACTAGTGAAGGTAGAGACATCAGATATGTCTTAATATCTAACAAAATCTGAAAATAAATCATATATCAAATCATTACACAAGAGTGAAAATATGTACATATTAACAAATCATCAAAATTATTACCTTAAAAGCATATTTCCTATGTAATTTTCCTTGCTTCTTATACAAGGCCATTAATTCTTTCATGAAGTCTAAAGTTATTTTACCATCTTCCAGTTGGGGTCCCTTATAGTCATTTTCTATAGCTGTAAGTTTTGATTAGTATGAGGTTCAATTAAACTTGAATTATAAGGGCTTACTCATTGCTTCTAGATTGATTGTATCCGCAATATTTTGTTTCATATCTTCTACTGCAATTGCTTTCTCAAAGGCTAGTTTTCTCACAATTTTATCACATTCCTTATATTTTAACTTTGCATCTTTATCATTCGGCCTTATTTTAGTTACCTAAAAATCCACATAGTGAAAGTTGGTGAAGTAAATAAGAAGAATATAAACAAAACTGTTGAAGATTGTGGTAATTCTGAGCTATACCACCTATATTCATACATACCCCAGATATTTATGCTGGGTTCTTTGAAGAATACAACTTAGATACACAAAAACATAATATAGGTCACGAGCAGTTTTGACGTTTCTCAGAGAGATTGGAGGACCAAAAAAAGATTAACATAACCTCTCCTGTTGTTTGAGCACTGTGAAAAGAGATTTTGCTGTAGTTTAATTGTTTATTAGGAGATTTTCAGTTGAGAAATTTACAATTAAACTTCAGCAAAATCTCTTTTCACAGTGCTCAAACAACAGAAGAGGTTATGTTAATCTTTTGTTGGTCCTCCAATCTCTCTGAGAAACGTCAAAACTGCTCGTGACCTATGGACAGGTAACAAAAAGATGGCATTTTCTTAGCCAATACTTACTAATTCAAAATCCTTTAAAGCTTCTTTGAATTTACCTAGAGACATTTTAGCTGAGGCTCTTCTATAATACCCTTTTATATAATTCTTGTCCAATTCGATAGCCGTCGTTGCATCTTCTAAGGCATAACCAAACCATTCCAATTTCAAATAGGCAAAACTACGATTTCCGTAATAAACTGCTGATTTCGGATTCGCTTCAATTGCTTGAGTGTAGTATTTGATAGCAGAATCATAGTCTTGCTCTGCAATTTAAAAAGTAAGGTTAGAGCATACTCATACTGGGTTAGAAAAGACGAAATTCTAAATGGATATTATATGTATTGAATACCAAACGATTATCACATTCGTATAATTACATGGCATATAATTGTAAGCAATCAAATCACTTACTTTTGAAATATTCATTCGCTTGATTTTTGAAGTCCTCAGCTATTTTAATTTTATCATCTGTTTCCTCACTGGAATTTGGATTGTTTCTCACTTCTGTTTCCATTTTATATAAAAATAGCCTATATTACTTAAATTAAAATTGATTAATTCTAATTCCTAAATCAATTATTTAGAATTTGTGATAATTTTTCATCGAACTACATAGAGCTCGAAATATAGAATATAGAAAATAAGTCAAACTGACTAATGACTTTTCTTTTTCAATACTCAATGGATTGAACAAAGTATTTATCGACCACCCGCTTGAAATGTTTTTTATGTAGCGCACGGCACAAACAATCAAAAATTGTGGCGAAATTACTCAGGATCGCTTGATGAACATTTATGACCGAAATATTTGAAAAAAAGAAATTTTAACTTCCAAAATGGTTCATTTGAAATGTCAATGAATTTATTGTTCACCTAGGTCCTAGATCAAGAGTCTGCCTTCTGCCAAATATCACCAACATTTCGGGGAATAAATTTATATTTTAATTTTTTCATTTGTGTAATGAATGCGACTACTTTTCGTTGTCTTTTTTAAACCTGCTCTTCAAATATCTAGCCTCCGAATCGTTTCTTTCAGAAGTAATTTTGTTTACGGTGGGGCTAAACGACAAATAAAATATAAATGTTTCGGAAATATTAAAAATCTCCATTTTTCCCGTTCATTGGAAGTTTTCACTAGTGACATTTATTTGTTATTTATGTTAATTGTTTATACCTAACTTGATATTCATATATTTGTCTGATCTTTGTTTCTGGGACCCATATCTATGAATGAGAAGAGATTTGAATATGTATTTTGAAGATGAAACATAGTTTGCTAGAAAGTGACGAGGATTATCTTGTAAATTGTGAAATCATATTTACATCTTCAAGTAGATAGTGATGATGATGAATATTGATAACTGGTTTTCCTATAATTCTTCCTAGTTCTGATAAAAAGTTTCTACGCCGAATTCGGATACTGTTTTCGATTATTGCTTCATAATAAGATGAAAGAATCACACGAAAATCAATCTTGACCACTTACGTGAAAAATTCGAATACCATATACATAAGTAGGTTTTCCTTCTCGCGCATGTTCTAGGAAACAACGTGCTATCGCGTTTTGTCCAAATGTGTGGAATTTTCGAATTTTTTCCTAAAAATAGTATCAAACGATCAGGTTGGACTCTCGATCCGGTTTTGAATTCGCTTCTGTCCGGCAGAATTGCTGTCCGACCGGCCGTAGGTAGGTACGATTACAGGCGTACCTACGGAGAAATCTATCGATTTGAAATTTCTAGGGTAGGTTTAGCATTTGAAAGTTGGACGGATTGCGTTCTCTAATCGGCGAAATAGGCCTAATGGTGTCGGTGTTATAGTCATTTGTAATTTTGAGGTTATTTTCATGATATTTCAGAGCAATGAGAACAAAACTTGGCAGTTAGTTATGAAGCATATAACTAAAAGCAACTTTTCGCAAGAGTTTTTGAGATCGTACTGCTAGTAAACTGAAAACGAAATTTTTTCGAAATTCTTTTCGAACAAAATTTTTTTCGGAAACTATTCATCATATTTGAGAGGAAGTTTGCTCGGGCTTTGAGATTCATATTCCACAGCAGTGAACCAAACTTTCGTTTTATACAATTTAATTTTTTCAGATTTGTGGGAAAATATTGCAAATTTCGTGTTTTTTTCCGAAAATCCAAGAAGAAATACTGATTCACTCATTATGAAACCTAGTAACTAGTTTGAAAATACTGATGAACCACTTCGTGCAAAATTTCGTGATGCTGGTTTCATTATAACAACCTGAAAATCAATTTCAGTTTTTTCTTCAAATATTCTATATTCTGTTATCTGACGGTTCATGCAGAGTTTGAATTCGAACATCGTGCGAAAGCTTCTGATTTCAAGTGAATGCTTTTCTAGATATTTTTAAAATTTTCTTCAGAAACATATATGTCGAGCATATTGTTTTGATTGGTCAAAAAGAGACCGATGTGAATGCCCGTGAATATCTCTTTCGGCAAGAACAAAATTATATAAAAAACCTAGAAAAGCAATGACGTGAAGTCAGCAGCTTTTGCGGGCATGTTGGAGGATAGGATTTGGCAATCAATTTGAATATGCGTGCAAAAGCTGCCGACTTCGCGTCAGTGCTTTTCTAGTTTTTTTTTCACGTGATTTTGAGTTATTTAAAAATCCTACGATACCGAGGAAAAACCACGAAATTTGACATATGTTTTCACAATATCACCAAACATTATAATCTCATCAAACTGAAAATTTTTATACTGCTGTGAAATATGAAGATCAAGGTTTGACCACTGGCGTATCTAGCCTCAGTTTTCAGGGGGGGGCCGTGGCCCCTAGTATTATATAGATATATATTGGCAATATATTTATGTATATATATTTTAATGCTGAGCAACGAGAAAAATACGCTATGATAGTGCTTGAAAAATTTTAATATTACGATATACCGGGTGTCTCACGAATACCGTTCGTTAGAATATTTTTGGGAAGGAATTGAAATTCACGTTTAAAATTTCGCACTGGAGCTTTGACTAGAGAGATGACTCCCTGTAAATTTTTTGGGATTAGTGACTTCCGGTTTCACCGTAAGTGACTTTCGTTTTTCAAATAGAAAGGCCCAAATTTTATTATGAAAATAGATTCGTTACTGAATTATGACTTGTTACAATGTCAAATTTTTGAATTTTCGATAGAAATTTCTTTTTTAACGTGAAATTGCGAAAAAAAAATTGAAAATGAAGCTCTGCTGAAACATAGATATCTTCAAGGTTTTCCATTGGAAAAATGTCGTTTTTAGAATTCCGTGAGGAGTAACAATAATGCTTCTTTCACAATAGTCAGAATTGAAAATCATGAAACAGGAGGTCACAAGGGCGTTGTTGAGGTTGGAAATTTCGAAAAAGTGAAAACTCAATTTTTTCAAATTAGAACCTAATTTTTTTATAGCCATAATGGAATCTACGTTGAAAAATAATATAGGTGTGGAAACAGAACCAGTGCCCCAAAATTCAAATTTTCTGAGATTTTTATTCTTTTCAGAAAAAAAATACTGCCTCGAAGATAATGGAGGACATATTAAACATTTATTTGAGATTGTTCCCATAGAAATACTTGATTTCCAGTTTTTTTGGCACCAGTATTATATGGCATCATGCCTTCTGAACTAAGGGCTGAAAATTCCAGAACACTTTTCTCCAGAAAAATTAAGAAATGGATCAAGTCGAGGGATTTGGATTTTTGGAGTGGAATATTTAGTAGAGTCAATTTTGTTCAAACTGCGAGGAATTTTTTTGTTGTGAATGAATTATATTCATTTTCTGAGAACATTGGCGGTTGTTTTGGATGTTGAGAACAAGTCTTATAGTTTTGAGGGTTTACAATTTGTTTATTGGAGTGTGCTTTATATGATTGTGAAACCAACCCTCAAATTTTCAAGTCGATAAAATCCTCTGTACGCCCACAATCGTGCATCCGGACGGCCGGACAAAACCGATTTCGACACCGGATTCCTCATCCGTGAGTCCAACCTAGCCGTTTGAGACCATTGTCTGGAAATAATTCGACTGGAAAAAACGATAGTACTCTGTTCCCCAAGAACATGCACGCAAAAACTGATACCTTTCATATATTACGGGAAATGGTCGCAACATCGAAATGATCGAAAACCACACCTTTCTACGATGACTTTATGCAGTACCTACGCTAAAGAAGCATGAGGAGAAAGAAGGAAGCAGATCCAAATTCAGGTCCACCGGTATGATTGAAAGGAACATTCATTTTTAGATGAATAAATGCCGTCAAAATGAAAGGTGAATAAGTCGAACACACTATGAAACAATGCGAATAATTAAATTGAATTGGCATACGATTAAATTCAGAGGTATTATATTTGCATGTTCTCTTTGAAATATTTTCATTTCAATATTTCTCACAGTAACACATTTTTACTTCTACATTATGTCATCCTGACAACACATGTCACAAGTTTTTCACTTTATTCCCGATATTTTGTTAGATTTCTAGTTCGAAATGAACAATTATGGATCTATGGGAGATGATTCCCCATTAAAGGGGCCTGTAGCGTTCTTCGTTTATCTGAGGATCTGAAAATCATCGCTTGGAGGACCGAACCTGGTCGAAAGATCCTCTCGGTCATGAGCAAATGTAGGTGATATTATTAACTGTTTCCTTCTGGTTTTCTGTCCCTCTTTCTTTTTCAGATATTATGTCAAGATATTTTGTCGAAATGAATTCAAGATGACGAAAAAATTATTTTCCAATGAAAAAGATGCCATCCATCTTCTATAAACAAATTACTACACTTATACGGGGAGACAGAATTTTTCCTGAGGTTTTTATCTGTGCTCTTGTATCATACGCAAATAAGTATGGTACCCCGTTTACATTTCCTCTGCTAACACTGTGATATATCTTAGAATGTAATGCTCATTCTCAAAAGAATATATATATATACTTCTACTACTTACTTAATTTGAATCTGAAAAACCTAGAAAAGCATTGACGTGAGGTCAGGAGCTTTTACGCGCTTGTTCCGATGCCAAAGCGGTCATCTATACAAGTATTGACCCTGCCAAACGCCAAACGAAATTCTGCATGAACCTCAAGCTATAATTTACGATCGAGTACTAGATTGCAATTCGATCCAAAATTTTGAATGGCTAAAACTATCTAAAGAATAATTGGCGAATTCAACCCATTTAAGCATTCGACCTCCTTAATTAAACTGAAAAACTACTCTACATCTATATTCCCTATGTCGATTTTTCCTAAAGTTAATGTGTTTATGGCCGGTCTGACTACTCATAGTGATAATTCCGGAAGAATCTACTCAGTAGCTTGATAATTGTAGAGTAAGTTTTGAGTTTAATTACGAATGCCGAATTGGCGAAATAGTAAAAACTATCGAATGATTCCACAGATATACCCTTTCAAAATTTCAGTTTCCCATTTCCAAAAATATAGATCGAATCGCCCTTCAATGAGAAATGCTACCTTGAAGTTTCAGCCAAATAAGGTCTACAGAACCATTTTATTTTACTCATTAGTAAAATAACTCTCTCCATTTAATAAAATGCAGGAGGACTCCTTAATTATTTTATTTGCTCATTGTTCTTTCCTAGAGTTTTAAAATTACAATCATACGAATATGTTGTAAGATGAATTTGACAGAAATGCTGCAATTTTCATTGTCACTGATGCTGGTATCTAGAACACTTTACTTTATATCTATAATGATTTCCAAAACTCTTTTTAGCCTAGAATTATCTGCACAGTAGAATCTGTTAGTAAGGTGTAAAATTCAAATTCACTCGATGGCGACTTCTTTTTTACATAATAATCTTGGATGCAAACTGCACAAAATTGAAAACTAATTCCTCATAAAGTATAGAAGTGGTCTCATGTCACAGATACATACGTAATAATAAACATTCTAACTTCCGATAAAAGCAACTAGAGATTTGAGATGTTCAAGGTAGGTGTAGAGGTTAATTATATCGATTGACCTCGTTAATAAGCAAAATCAGCTCAAAGCTTTTCTACAAAAAAAATCTCATCGAATTTTGTAGTACATAGTTTCCCCATTTTCAGAGTAGATTTGAAGATTTCATATGAAGATCAAATTCGGAAATCCCGTAGAAATCCTTATTAAAATTCATGTTTTTTCTTTGCAGTATTTCCTAATTTCGCATACCTACTTTCATAGGAGACTGCACTTAAGCTGTAAATTCGATTGTAGCTAATGAAATGCAGTTTTAATTGCGAACGAAAATTCAATTCGATTTATTCTTTCGGTAAATTCTGTAGCGTGAAAGTAAATTCACCAAGGAAGTAATATTCAAGATACTCATCTGACCGTGTGAATTTTTTATGATGATTCCGGTGGGTTAGTACCCGCTAAAAAATATTATGTACATTCTTGTATTTTTCATTGGACATACGCCCGATTTCGAAAATCTTTGATTGTTTGATCAAGCACTTGATTGTAAATCAACGTTAATTCTGTTTATTTTCAACTCAATCATAGAACTGAAATCAACGGATTGAACGGCCGCTAACAGTTTAGTGAAACCGACCTTCGATCAATTTGACCAATCAGGCAGCAGCTTTCACACCATTCTTCAAATTAATTGGCAAAGCGGTATCCTATTCACTTATTGATCCCGGCCAACGCAGCTACAGCTGCCTGGAAGAAATGAGATTTGGTGATCTATGGTCTTTACGAAATTCTGCAAGGACCTCCAAGCTCTAATTTTTCAATTGACTACTGCATTTCCATTCGATTCGATCTGTATTTTTGGAAAAATTGGTGTAATGAAATTTGAATGGGTATATCTACGAATCAGTGGGAGGATTTCACCCCCTAATTCTACCTTCATAATCAAGGTAAGGGTCAAGCCTACCCTTTAAATATCGAGTACCTAAGCCGTTTCTTTCGAATGTTATTGTGTAAAGTTGGCCTAAACGCCGATCGTAAATACCATAGCTACCGAAGGAATCCACTTAGAGACTTGATGATGGTAGAGCACGTTTAGAGATCTAGTTCAATTACGAAAGCTGAATTCGTGAATTGACAAATGACAGCTTGAAGGTTCATGCATAATTTTGTGAACCATGTCATTAGAAGATTGTGCAATATAAAATATTTGATAGCAAAATTTTGTTATTTTTTTTCGAATTATCCTAACGGAACAATTATCAAGAAATTCTGCTCGAGTTTGCCAATTAGATACCAAGCTTCATCATGATCGGATCAGTTATTTCGAAAATAACAATGATATCGAGGAAAAAAGCACGAACGTCGTGACAATGTTAAATTTTCATAGTGTCATTTTTTCTTGAAATACTCGTTAAGAATATAACCTCAAAATTTGAAATGGCCACGGAATTTCACATATTTTTTCCAATGTCCCTGGGTCCCTAATCTTGAATCGGGGAAGGGGGAAAATAGGCGTGTCGACGCTGTTGTCAAGGAAATGCGGTGCGTTTTTGATGGAACGATAGAGAACGTTCATTCCGTCACATTCAAGGATAGGGTCACAGGAAATGAACATCGCATCGAACTGAAATGTATTATTCAATTGTTAAATTCTGGCTCCAAGGTTTGTGCCAAATGTCGGTGAAATCAAATTAATAGTTTTTCGGAAAATAAGTTTCTCAAAAAAAAACTTCAAAACATTTTTTTTTTCGAATTTCACCAACTTCATCCTCACGAAATTTCGTATTTTGTCGCGCTCAGGTATTCTACAACTAGTTACGAAGTTTTAATCTGATCGCTCATGTATCGCGAATATTCGAATTAACAATGAAAAATGAAATTTTACATATTTTTATCTCCGAATATGAATATTGGACTGTATTGAACTTCAAAATGCCATTTCTAAATATTGACTTGAAGGTGCTTGCTGACTTTTATTGTTATCTGAATTTTTAAAATTTTGTTCATTAGAATTTTCTTACGAGTAGAAACTCTGCATGAAGTTGCGAGTTGGTATTCTTCAACAAATTCCAAAGATTTAAACTGATACTTATTGAGATATTGAGCCACTCCGAGACTATTCGGTAGATTTTACCCATTTAAGTACTCAACCGAGATATTCACAATCTTAACCAAACCTGAAAATTTCAACTCGCTAGGTTCTTACCTTCGAAAGTTAAGGCACATACGGAGGGCCGGCCGGACGAAATTTAACCATCGATTATTCTTCAGGGAATCCAACCTGGTCCTTTAAGACCACTTTCGGCTTAAAAGTAGGAAATAACAGACATCCTCGCAAAATAATAACACGTTGTTCCCCAGGACAATACATGCCCGTAAAAACATTATAAGAATTACAGAATGTTCTTACATATAAAGATATTTGACAACCCAAAGAATGCTCAGCAACTTGCACTTGATTCATTTTCAAGGGAAGTGCCTTGAGGGATCATTGTGACAAATCCTATACGATCAAAGAAAAAATGGCTCGCCTGATTATTGAAATCAGAACGTATATCTTTGAGCATTTCAAGAGCGAAAAGATGAACATTTATTTTCCTATTAAAAACGGAATATACGGATACCTTTCACTACTGAGATAGTTCCTCCCATTTCCAACTATATAAGAGCCAGATTCTGCAATTTACTCATCAGTCTACTGTTCACTTTCATCCATTGTTAAACTATCTACAATGCGTTTTTGTGTAAGTTTAACCACCGAAAAACTAGCGAATCGTGTTGTGTTTATCGACTGCAGTGATTTTTCAAACTTGTGGATATTTCTGAAAATTCTACCCAGTGTACAGTGCCTGGAATAATCTTCATTGAACTCTATTTTGAAAGATATATTTCGTCGTTACTTTTCAGTTTCTCTGCTTTACCTTATTTTGTAATGAACTTCAAAATTCACCAGTTCATATCCTGCCTCTATAATATTATTGATATATATTTCAATTCCATCGAATCTTTTACTGAATTAAATTACCAGACTGTCGAATGATTTTTCAGAAATAATTCTCACTCAGTCTTCAAGTCACATGATTTTCATGATCCAAAGAATAAAAGATTAATTTGATTTTTTTCTACAGATCGCTGTATGTCTTTTGGCATTCGCCGTCAATGGATCCTACGCAGGATTTAGCAGCTACGGTGGGGAATCCTCAGGAGGAGACTCAGGACATGATGGAGGTTCTGATGTGTCAGGTGGAGGTTATGATCAAGGATCCTATGGACAACCACAAGTCAGTGTAGAGCACCACGAAATACCAACACAAACCATCGAACACACCAAACCGTACCCTGTGCCAGTAGTCAAGAAAATCGGGGTCCCAGTACCGCACCCTGTGGGAGTCCCAGTACCCCAAGTCATTAAAGTTCCAGTTCCACAACCCTACCCCGTGCATGTTCCTGTGCCTCATCCAATTGCAGTACCAATCTACAAGCTGGTACCACAAGAAATTGAGAAGAAAATCCCCATCACTGTTGAGAAACTAGTTCCTGTATATGTAGACAAGCCATACAAAATTGAAGTTGAAACTCATCATCCTGTTCATGTAAACAAGCCATACCCAGTACATGTACCTGTGTACAAACATGTGTACGTATCGGCGAAACATCACGATCACCATGGCTGGCACTGAGTTTAGGATTTTCATTTTAGGTTTTCTTTTAATTTAAATTAATTTTACTTCATCCCATCACCTCATCTCCCATTTTATTGTTTTCCATGTTTCATTTGAAACTACTCTCATCTTGTTGTTATTGTTTTCTCAATAAATTTGTTATATAAATTTTATAGTGTTATTTGTTATTTTTATCAGGCGTTCACTGCGAACAATTGCAAAATCGAACATTGAGGGATATAAGACATGAAACTTAGCTTGAGAAATTGTCCATTTGGTCACTGGACTCTGAGTAAAGAGGCTTGCAGCATTTTAATGTAGAAGAATTGATTATTCCTTGATTCTATGGAACGAAGGACCATATATTTTAGGTACACATGGAAATCCAAACAGTTTACAAATATTTAAAAAAATTTTGAAGGAAAAATATGAGAAGATGAAGGAGTATTCTAGTAAATTAAAATGAATATAAAGAATAACAAGAATACGAGTATCAAAAGAATGCTCTGAACCGATTTTTGCTCTGGTTCATAGTTAATTCAGGTCGAAGTGGAATTTACTGGGTGTCCCATAAACGAGATATGATAACGATATCGTTCAAGGACAGAAACAGTTTTTATTTTGCAAATTGGAAAAGGAAAATTGTTCCAATTGAAGGAAAGGAAATTAGATGAAGATCACATAAGATAATTTTGAATGAAACTTTATTTATAAAGTATAATAATCATATAATAAATATTTTTTCGAGATCACTTTGCCTATGCATTGGTGAGGATCAGGATACATCAAAATGAACCGTCTCAGTAAGAAAAAATGCTATCATGATACTCAACAGAAACATCAGGATGAAAGATTGTCTTGGGCTAGCAAATTTTGAATTTTTAGAATATATTTTAGAACTTAAACTACTTTTTCTGAAATGTTCTCAAATAATGCAATTTTCACCACAGAAACTACGAAGATTTTGCTATTCTGATAAATTTGATGAAAGCTTGCAATCGAAATGATTTCAATCGAGAGCTTATACAGAAAATAAAACCATTAAGGATAATAGGAACATTTCTATCTGAATACATTCCATCAAGAGCACTAATAGAACAGTTATTCCATGCGGAATTGATACAATTAATCTACACTTTGCGCTTGATACCAGTCCCCATTCATATGGATTGAATCAAAGACGTTAATCATATAACTTTCATAGATAAATTGATAATATCATGAAATATTCGAGAAAAGTGAAAGCAGTTCCTCAATGAACTGATCGATAAAAGTGAAACCGGAAGACGGAATGCATTAATTTTTTATGAGCGAATTATTCTACAAGATTCTGTAAAATTAATATTACAAGTTCCAGCCACGTTCATGGACCATGGTCAATGACTTGAGCAGGCCAGGACTCAAGAAAACAATGATGATATTGCGTGGATCACGTACATCTTGAATATTCGTCATCAAGGATACCGATATGGGAGGAAGGGTACTAACATTGCCGAAATATTTTTTTTCTATAATTTCTTGAAGATGAAGGTGAACTTCGAAACGAATAGAGTTCATTCTTTAATGTTAATTATATACAGTGAGCGTCAAAATTATGGAACAAATTCATTTTCTCCGAAGGAATATATTTGGCAACAAAATCCTGAAACAGGTCAATTTTTATATCACTTTTACCAAATTGTCATGCATTTTTGAAGGATTTTTGTTGCACCCTGTGCCATCCTCATCAACCCTCTTAATTTTTTGTATAGGGAAAGTGGGTCATGTGGTACTTTTTTGGCAAGGTATTTGAATCTTCTTTACAGGCGTGCAGAAATTTTGAAGAAAAATTTTTTTTTTTTGAAAAATCAGTTATTTCAAAGAGTTTTTCAGTATGTGCACTTTGTCATGGCTCATTTACTTTGAGGCGATGGTACCTGATGAAATTTGTCACCAAATGAAAGTCGACCATCACAGCTTTGTTCATGCATAACTCTCAACCCCTACGAACCCTTTAATGGAGAAAAAAAAATTTTTCACGTGAGGGGGTTGAAAGTTGTGCATGAACAAACTGTAATGGTCGACTTTCATTCGGTGACAAATTTCATCAGGTACCATCGTCGCAAAGTAAATGAGCCATGATAAAGTGCACAGACTGAAAACCTCCTCGAACTAACTAATTTTTCAAAAAAAAATATTTTTTTTTGAGAATTTCTGCACGCCTGTAAAGAAGATTTAAAGACCTTGCCAAAAAAGTACCCCATGACCTACTTTCCCTATTCAAAAAATTTAGAGGGTGGATGGGGACGGCACAGGGTGCAACAAAAATCCTTCAAAAATGCATATAAATTGGGTAAAAGTGAAACAAAAATTGACCTGTTTCAGGATTTTGTTGCCAAATATTTTTCTTCTGAGAAAATGAATTTGTGCCATAATTTTGACGCGCACTGTATGTATAGTATCATCAATATCATTGAGTATTGATAATCAATGTCAATTTTTAGCACGAAGTTGTCCTTCATCATCTCAGAAGCAGCTGTGGAATTTTATCATGATTTAATTAGTATTTTTTGAGTTATTCCGGAAAAAAACAATATCGAGAAAAAAACCACGAAATTCTATTTTTTTCCAATATCTCCAGAAATAATGGTCGTATCAGAATAAAATTTGCAACACTGCTGTGAAATATGATTTTCAAAGTATGAGCAGTAGTCAATTCCAAATTCAATGAACAAGTCTCGAAAATAAATTTTTTTTCGGAAAAAATTTCGAAATTTTTTTTTTTTCAATTTACTGGCAGTGCAATCTCAACGAAATTCCGTGAAAAGCTGTGACTTGTTATGCTTTAACTAGCTGTCAAGTTTCAGTTCAATCGCATGAGTAGTTCCTGAAATATTACTAAATTAATCTCAAAATTTCAAATGACCATAACTCCGAAACTATCGGACTGATTTGTCCCATTAACGAAACCAACCTTCGCATTTTAAAATGCAACCAAACCTGAAATATTCGTGTCGATAGGATCCTCAGTACGCCCGTAATCGTGCGTACGGCCGGCCGGACAGAATCGATTTTGACACCGGATTCGTCATCAGTGAATCCAACCCTATTCCTGAATCGGGGAAGGAAGAAAATAGGCATGTCGACGCTGTTGTCAAGGACACGCGGTGCATTTTTGGAACAATAGAGAACGTTCATTCCATCACATTCAAGAATAGGGTCCCAGGTCGTTTGAGATCAATTTCGGCTCAAACTTTGAAAATTACAGACATTTGGATAGAAAGATAGCACGCTGTTTCCCTAGAACATGGGCGCAAAAATTAAAAATATCATCAGAGAAGTTTACAAATTTCGATGCATCTATTGTCACAGGAAGGACTTTCCCTCTGATTGCCTTAAAAAAATCATTATCATAACAATCGTAGGAAGCCATTACGTAGTTGGTTAAGTTCGAATGATTATATTTATTTTCCTTAAGATTGTCGTGGGTTGAATTATGAATCATCTGCATCTCGTAATGTGAGGAAAATGTCTAATTTCATGTACGCTTCCGACACTTTCTTCCTTGCATTTATTCTGGTTGAGCTCACCCATGTCTTCAATCAGACCCATTAGTTACATATAATCCTTAGATCCTCATGAGCAAGTTGCATCACTAATTATAATTCATTATAAGATATGATAGTGATTTTTTTGTCTTACATATCTTTCACTATCACTCTTGACATAAGATTAGAAAACATAACCAATTGAGGAATGTGTACTTTTCTGTTCTCTACCTAATGTAACCTAATGTAAGGATCAGAAAACACAATATCGAGATCTTCTACACCATTCACTTTAACACTATCCCGGTTGGCCATGATTTATTTAGGTTTATCAAGTTTTTTTACTAAAAACTGACGCAGGTTTGCACTCGTGTAATATCGGCCATGTCAAAAAATTCTCAGCTACGTCGCCAAATGCCAATGCAAATTTTTACTCTCAATCTCATCATAATCATCACCACAGAATACAAATATTGGAAACTAAAAATGCCGAAGGTAGTTTTGAAGAAACAGAGACAAAATTTCAGGAAGTGCTAGGTAGAATTGATATACGTTTTTTCTGATAGTAAAACCCTGATAATTTGGAATCAATAATTCATCACAAGTTATCCAACATTTTCGACGTATGTGAGTGAAAACTTGCACAGGTTGTTTAGTACTACTACATTTTCATACTGGATTAGGTATTTCAAGTTGTGCAACAAGGTATTTAAACGTCTTCTGTAGACTTATTTCTTGAAAATTTACAAAAGTAGGGAATTCCATAGGTTTATCTGTTCGTTTAGAAGTTTGACGGCAGGATTATTCGAGTACTTTTAGTTTTTTTCGAATAAACTATCACAAAGTAACGGACGGATTTATGGACGAACTCAAAAACACTGCAAATTTTTCACAAAGGTTTATTATTTTCTTAGTTAAATAACCCAATATACCATTGGTAACTTAAACAACTTAGAACCGAATGCTATGATTCATTTTAGACATCATTGGAAATTTGCAGCGTTTTTCTTTATAACTCAAGAACCACTTGCCAGAAATCATCTGGGTGAAAATTTTTAGGTTGAGTTATGCAACAGTACTCAACGTTTAAAATTTCATGAAAATTGGGTAATAAGTTTTCGAGAAATAATTTTTTTCCCCCCAACCTCCCATTTAGAGCCCTTAGGGTGAACCAATCCTGCTGAAAAGCTCGGAGGATCAACACCGAATGACACACGATTTTTCCACCAAGTTTCAAGAATTTCCGTTCAGTACTTCCAGAGAAAAGCCCCGGACAACGGACGGCGGACGGACGGATTTTTTTAATTCGTTTATTCAAATCTACATACTCCAAAACTTGAACTGTGAAATTTTCAGGGGGGCTTAAAATTTTTTTTTAATTGGTCGATCACTAAGGTTTATTATTTGATTTTATCAAATAATGCTGATGTGCAAATATGAGCGAAATTTCGTGATAATCATTTCATAAGTAACAAAAAAAAAATGTTTTCAAATAGGTAATTTATATTTTGCGATCTACTAATCATATGGTCCTCACGAAATTCTTCATGAGCCTTCAAACTCTTTTTTTTTCGGTCAATTATCAATACCAATGCGTTTCAATTTTCATTCTTGGAATAGGTATACCCGGGGCCGAACCGTGAACACAATAACTTCCGAAAGAAGCAACTTAGAAACTCGATATTTGTAGAGAAGGTTTGGACCTTAATTACGAAGGCCGAATTCGTGAATGGGTATGATTCCGCGGATATATCTACTCATTCAAAATTTTATTTTTCCAATATTTCCAAAAATACGGAATAGATAGAATTGAAATCCAGGACTTTATTGAAAAATAACAGTTTGAAGGTTCATACAGGATTTTATGAGGATAATATGATAGGAAGATCACAGAATATTAAATATATATTTGAAAGAAAAAATGTGATATTTTTTTTCTAATGACACGATCATCACATTGCTTTAAATTCAAAGAAATATGATTGGGAAAATCGTGGAGGAAAATATTTCACTACACTCGAACATTGGAACACTTATATTCCACTTTAAATTCGTGCAATATCCAGTTGTTCATGAGATTCTACACAATTTCAATGTTGCTCATTCTTGTATTGGAAATTCCATAATTGTCCTAATTTTCATAAAATATATGAATAAATCATAAGAAATCACTCAACTAACCTAAAAACATCTATTGAACTCTAGAATTTTATAGAAAGTTTGGTCCATGGACTATGTCTGTGGTTTGGACACACGTAACGGTATCTTTCATTTTTATTCACGTACGAGCCATTCATTCGAACATGCACCTCACATTCTGAACAATATTTTTCAGGGAAAAAAGGTGGAAACCAATCTTAATTTCAACCCGTAGAAAAAAAACGAATTTATCACCAGGAATCATGACAAAAATTCTCTCTTGGGGTTCGGAAAAAGCAATATTGTACTACAGCAGTATAGGAAACACGCTTTTCTACTTGAGGCAAGGGTAAAAGCTAGAAGGTCAGTATTTATTGAGCGCTGTTTCTTGAGAGATTATAATCCTGGAATTCGCTGTGGACTTACGTCAGATTTCCATTAAAAACTCCATATAATCCATATTTTTCACGATCGAATTATTACTCGACTCTTACACTGAATCCGCCTCTGAATAGAACAGTGTCATCTTCTCATGGTCAACAAATTGATCATTACTCAAATGGAGAATAGAGAAATTAATTCAATTTTCATTTTCTCTTTCATATATTGAATTTCGACATTCCTGTAGATTTCTTCGCAACATAGTTTTATATAAAGAAGAATGATTACTTAATCAGACACAATAGTAGGAAGTCTCCTCTGATCCTCTTTATAAACGATTAGATTAGGCTCTCACTTAATTATTATATATGACATGCAGGTGTCCCAGAAGTTTTGTCCACATGTCTGAAATTTTGGAATTGAGCCGAAAATGGTCACAAACGACTAGATTGGACTCGGTGATGAAGAACCCGGTGTCAAAATCGATTCTGTCCCAATGTCTGGCCGACTACACGAGAACTGTCGAACAGAGCAAGCTAGCGACTTGAAACTGTCAGGTCGCGCATCTGCATGCGGCAACTAAGTAGGCTTATGGGCCAAATCAGCCGTATGGCTTGATATCTTAGGAACGAACTACAAGTACGATCTGATTGAAACATGCTAGTTAGTTGAAGCGTACTGAAGCGACTAATAGCAAAAATTTGTTTGGATCATATATATAGTAAATCGAATTTTGGTCGAAACAATTTTTTTTCGAAATATATTCATCAAATTCCGACGATATTTCACACGTAACTCAAACTCTATATTTCACATGAATGTACCAAATTTCAATTTAATCCGGCTCGATTTTTGGAGATGTCAGGAAAAAACATGTCAAATTTTGGGGTTCTTCATCTCCAAAATCACTCAAAAAATAACGCTCTAATTATGATAGAACGTGGCAGCTAGTTGGAAACTTGTCAGTAGAACAGTTTGAAAAAAATTAATTCCGAAATTTTTCTTGAATATTTTTTCGGAAACTAGTCATTAGATTTCTAGGGAAATTCGGGTTGACCTTGAACCTTATGTTTCATGATAGTCTACCATATTTGAGTTCGATCCAATTCCATTTATGGAGATACTGGGAAAAAATGTGTAAAATTTCATGGTTTTTCCCTAGATATAGTTGTTGTTTCCACAAGAAACTCAAAAACTACTAATCAAATCATCATGAAACTTGTTGACTAATTGAAAAATGGTTGTGCAGAAATCTGTGTGAGATTTCGGAATGATTGTGTAATAAAAACAATAAAAAATTTTTTTTTCGAATTTTTTCCTGAATTTTTTTTCGGAATCAATTCATAAGGTTTCGAGAGATTTTGCACAAACTCAAAGCCCCATGTTCACAGTTCGATCTGATTATAATTTTCGAAGATATTTAAAAAAAATATTTAAAATTTCGCGGTTTTTTCTTCGGTATCGTTGTTACTTCCGGAATAACTAAGAAAATACTCGTCCAATAATAATGAAATTTGGTAACTAGTTGAAAAATGCGGATGAACAACTCCGTTCTATATTTTCAGAAATATTGGATGAATTAAATTTTGAATGGGTATATCTGCGGAATCATTGGGTGGATTTCTTCATTTATGAATTTGGCCTTCGCAATTAAGGTCCAAACCTATTCTACAACTATCGAGTTTCTAAGTTTGTTAATTATAGTCGAAGGTATCGCAGAAGGAACATATCATTTCGTATTTCCCGCCAGCAAGTAATCATCTGTCATTCACGAATTCGCTCGATGGCACAATTCCGAACGATTCGCCAATGCCAAACTTCAATTTCAGTATTTTAGACTAAGTAGAAATCAGAAGGAATAGTGGTTATGTGGTTGTCCTATATTTCCATTTTTTTCTCCATTGAATATTGACTATTCTTGGAAGGAACTGTCGTTAATCGTTGGTTGAAGGTTTGTAGGTGATTTGTTAACTATTCAGAAGAAGTGAGAGATCGTTTTTATGGTGGAAAAAGAGGTAGAAAGAGAGATTTCTGGAAGACATAGCATTTCTGCTCTGATTGGGTTGGGGGCCTAGAAAACAATAAATTGCCTTCATGAATGTGATCTGATATTTCATGAGCAATTCGTGCTTACCTCTATAAAAATGAGCATAATCGGTAAAATGCAGGCAATAGAGGCTCATAAGTCTTGTCTATTGGTTTACCAATTTTGAGTTACAAGTTGCCAAGGTTTTATCGATTCTTCAGCACTTTCAGTCCCGACTTCTTAAATGAATTTCCTCTTACTCAAACTCGAAATTATTCACCCGGCTGTGGAAATCTATGGGAAGGGACATTTAAGTTTGCCTTTTTCCCATTAACAACACTTTTAAAATCACACAAACGCCAAGAAAGAATCATAAACTTCTTCGAGAACTCCCTAATTTTCTTGACATTTCTGCTTACTTTCATTCGCCAATAGCTGCGCATTATGTTGACGCATCAATTTGGAACTTTTGGGAACTCATATCACAGACTGTGCTCATATCTTCCAAACGAAGTGCCTATGTTCGACTTACATTTTGTGAAAAACACACTGCGGACAATGATGTAAATATCTTATTAATATCTAGGCGACGGAAATCTTGCGGGTTTACCCTTGAGGGTATAACCTAATTTTCAAGTTGGTTATCATCTGCGAATTCTAACGTAAACTTCATGACATCTGTCTCAAAACGGCGGAAACTTATTTGTACTCCCAAAAGTTATTTTCATTAAAAATTGGTTCAAACTTTCGATTCGGTCCTGCAATTCTCTCCCCAAGTTCATCATACAAGTTCCACTAGAAACGACGTCAACCGTAGTAGAATCTCAGACGGTCACTACAATGTGAAAGTTAATGTCATTTTATGAAAGTGCCCATGAGTTCTTAATTGTAGCAAACCTAACAGCTCATATAATCGTTACGGGCAACTCCGCGATTATAAATTATTTCACGTTGGCAAATTGGTAGCCAGATCCCGGAATGTACTCGCATTATCATAATAAATTTTCCTTCTGAACTTTCAGTATTTAAATGCGGACAAGTCCCTTTGAATTACTACCGGCCATATTTCATTTTTGCCCTGTTCTTCCGCTTCATGGGCGCCCACTCAAGTCACTGACAGTTATGTCCTAATCAGGGAATATGAGCCTGAGATGCGGCGGCGATGTTAATCCTTTTTTGTGCCCTCGTTTCAGAGTGTTTTTCCTTTCTTCTAACCGCATATTTTAAGCCGAAAATAGTCTCGAACTACAGGGTGAGTCAATATAGTGATCCATAGCGCGCCACAAATTATTCGAGACAACACGAGTACATGATGTTAGGCAGTTATACGCTATAAATATTCTCTCCAACATCGTTTCCAAGAAAATATCTGTGAACACATTGAGTCATGATTATTCAACCAGGAAAAGAGATTATAAAGGGTTTTTCAACAAGAACTTTGTTTTTCAATGTGGTAACACCGGCACCACATGACAGTTTTGACATTTAGTTTTTTGACGTATTCGCAGTATATGCTTTGGCAATTGTTACAATGAATTCAATTTCGCTGGAAAATCGCATTAAAATAATTCAAATCCACTATGAAAATAGTCGTTCTGTTAAAGTTACATTTCGTAAAATCCGTGATATTTTCGGACAACATAAACGTCCTTCTGAGACCGCTATCAAGAATTTGGTCGCGAAATTTGAGTCGACAGGCTCGGTACAAAATGTGCCAACACCAACACGTGTTCGACCGGGTCGTTCAACAGAAAACATCGCTGCCGTGAGCCACAGTGTTGAAGAAGATCAAAAGTTATCGATTTCACGACGTTCTCAACAATTGGGGTTATCCAAAAGCACAACATGGCGAATTTTGCGAAAGTATTTGGCTTTGAAGCCTTACAAGATTCAACTGGTGCAGGAATTGAAGCTGACCGACCATTCAAATCGCCGTAGATTCGCTCAGTTCATTCAGGAACAACCTGCTGGTTTTTCTCAAAAAATCATTTTTTCAGACGAAGCACATTTTCATTTGTCTGGGTACGTCAACAAGCAAAATTGCCGCATTTGGGCTTCTGAAAATCCTGAAGCAATTATTGAGAAGCCTTTGCATGGTCAACGTGTCACTGTGTGGTGTGCTATGTGATCTGGAGGTGTGATTGGGCCGTTTTTTTTCGAAGATGAGGCTGGAAATGCGGTAACAGTCAATGGATCACGCTATCGCGAGATGTTAACAACTGAATTTTGGCCTATTATTGATGACATGGATGTCACTGAAATGTGGTTTCAACAAGACGGTGCCACATGTCACACAGCCAATGAAACGATCAATTTATTGCAAACCAAATTTCCCGATCGCATAATTTCGCGAAATTCAGCTGTTGAGTGGCCGGCCAGATCGTGTGATTTAATACCACTGGTTTATTTTTTGTGGGGCTATGTTAAAGACAGAGTTTATACGAAGCCAATCGAATCGATTGCAGCCTTAAAACTCAAAATCCGTGATGCCATTAACGAAATAGACCCTCCATCTTGCCAAAAAGTGATTAAAAATTTTGATGAAAGAATCAACGTCTGTAAGCGTGGTCGTGGTGGAAATTTGTCAGATATCATTTTTCATTCATAATTGCCGAACTTTTCTCCTTGTAATACAATAAAAATTTTATTAATTTTCCACTAAATTCTTTGTTTTATTTTGTTTTAAAAAACAAAGTTCTTGTTGAAAAACCCTTTACTTACCAAATACCCAGATGTAACAAGACTATAGGGCAACGAAGCTACAACTATCTCGCAACGAAAATTTTTAACCTTATTCCTGAAGACCTGAAAAATATCAAGAATATGAAAACATTCAAAAGACGAATAAAAGCCTGGATGAACAGTGAAACAAGACCATTGATAAATAATCTGATCAATAGTTACTGAAACGAAAGTTATGTCCAAATATCTAGAAACCAAAAATACCTGATAGACATCATACTTACCGGACTAGACATTATACCCGATTATGAGATTGTCATACACTAAAGACAGAAATGCGACAGAGTGAACTGATTTTTATTTCACTGCTCTAATGTTCTCATGTCCCAATTGAATTACTGTTTGTTTTTCTCTTATTTTCATTCACAGAACCATTTTAGAATAATTATTAAATTAATATCACGTACTGGTTATAATTCTATTGTACACCTCAGTGATGTAACTTGTTTATTTGCCCAAATAAACTCTATTATTATTATTATTATTATCGGTCGATAACACTTGGCAAAATTGGGCTAGGAGAATGATCGAAATTTTGACGCTAATCGACCGTACTCAGGGCATAAGCTTAAATTATTTTCGACTGTATAGGCTGGTTTGAAAGTGGTGAAACACGATACTTCTTTGTTTTTCCTGATGAGAATGCTCAATTTTCATGGTTACCATTATAACCATGAAAATTGCGAGCATTCTCATCTGAAAATTAGGGATTTTATCTTCAAAACAGTTCGAGATAATTGAACGCTTTGTCCAATTGAATTCTCAAAAATTGCGATTTTTTAAAATGACCTGACAAAATTTTAAATATCATTTTTCCAAATGGCAAGCCCTCATTCTTTTTCGTCTGGGATATAACCTAAAGGTCAGTCTTCAGTCTTGTAAGACATGTTTTGCTTAAAATGAATATAAGAAATTTTTTTCGAATCAGACCCCCAGTATTTTGAGTATCGATTAAAGCTTATTTTGGGAGGATTTCGCATCATTTTTTAAGTTGTTTTTCTTGGTTTTCTCTCCCATTATCTGAAACAGAACTACTAAAAATTAAATAAAAATTGTTTTGTCCTTGAAAAACGCCCTTGCGGATTGCCGTATTAAACTATTTGTCTAATAGTTTAATAAATAAAAAAAAATTTAAAAACCACAAATCGCAATGGCGTTTTTCATGAAGAAAACAATTTTTATTTGATTTTCAATAGTTCTGTTTCAGATATTGAGAGTGAAAACCCAGAAGAAAACCTAAAAAATGCTTCAGTATATTTTCTCATATTTCGATATAGCTTGAAATTACCATTTCAAAAATTGGCATCCTTGATATTTTTCTGGAGTCATCTTCGAGATATATAATTTTTAACTTTTTTCTCTTGGATAAGTAGGCTTTGGGAGATACGATGGCAATTAAAACCATGGATATCTTAGTTATCCAACATCAACTAGTTTTATGGAAGAATTAACAGGATTACCAAGAACAAATATCAGAAGAATTCTGCAAACTCATAAATTGAAACCTTATAGAGTTAAAAGAGTTGAGTTTACCTTATGCCTGGAGATTTCGAATTCCGTTTGAATTTTGACAAAGGTTCTTGGATAAATCAATGTTCAATGTGCGCCCTTTATTTTTACCGTTGCACAGTAAAAATTCTACTACAGGGTGAGTCTTTAAGTTGTACATTAATTTTAACCATAGGTTCCTCTCATCAAACAAAACACCTTCTTCATTCGCCATTTTCCAGATTCGGCTCCGGTAAAAAGATACACGCTTTTGGAATTTTCAAAAAAATCAGTCTTCCTTTTGTAGCTTTGAGATGGTTTCTCCGAAACAAATAAATTATGGTGTGAAGTATTTTATAATTATGACACATATTTTTCAGGAGTCACTTTCATCCTACCTCAAATGGTTCCCTAGTTATAGACTCGCCAATTCATGAAACTTTACGAAATTAGCATGAAAAATCCAGATGAAGTTTATCTTGTTGCATTGAGAGAATCTTCAATCATTTTAGAATACCTTCTTAATGGGGATTTTTAATGAATTTGGGTTATTACTGCAAATGCAAATTTGAACATAATTATTATGAGTTTGATTCATCATTTTCCCAAATTACCTTCAGAAAGTATTCAAAATCAGATTTCAAAATTGGGGTTTGGGATTTGCCAGGCATGCACGAAGTGACAACGGTGTTCAATAGAATAGGTTTTTCTGGTATAGAATAATGAAATATTTATTCCTATTCTGTTGTACACACGTGTTCTTTGTCAATATAACCAAACAATTTCCGTTTGCGATTTGTCAGTAATATGACAGTATGTCTGTATGACAGCCTGTACTCTTCTTTTTCTATTCCTTGGTCGTTGTCTTCTACTCTTACCAGATCGAAGTATAGCTAGCCCTGTTTTCCTAGGCAAAGTAACACATTTGACGTCTTTTTCTTTCCTAGAAAGCTGAATTCGACGTTGCCATATCGTGCACTCAAGACAAATCCCTTTAAATGCAAATCCCCATTTTTATTTTTCAGTTTTAGGTGATCAAACATTTTTAAAAAAATATAATATTGAAATTATATGTTTGAAATGTGATGTTCTAAAGGTTTTTTATGGAAATTACTTTATTTTCGTTTAATGGAGAACCCCTCATTTTTCCTTTAAAATTTCCCCTTGAACCGTTTTGGAGATATTTAACGTTGAAAGTTATAAAATCTGATGAAAATGCTAGAAATCCCCTAATCTTTATGAATACGTCCCTGAGCTAGCGAAGGCCGTAAATTAGGCTCCGTCCACGTTTATTCGGTCTATAGAATACACAGAAACATTCAATTATTTCGCATAGAACTGATAAACGTATATTTGGTTTATGCTATTTCGTGATCGGGCCACAGATATGGAGGCTATGTTTTCATATCTATGCCCCAGACTTTCCATAGAGTTCAATTAATATATTTAGGTTAGTTGAGTGATTTCATATAATTCATTTTTAAATTCGATGGAAATTAGGATAATTATGGCGTTTTCAATATGAGAATGGGACAGGATGAAATTGTGTATAATCTTATAGTGGAATGAAATTGGATATTGACGAATATCAAGTTGGATATGAGTGCTAAAATTCAAGTGATGTAGAATGTTTTACTTGAGATAATATCGCAAAAAGTACCAAATCATAAGTACTGAGTGAGTAAATAAGTTCTTTCAATCATGTTTCTTTCAATTTCAAACTTTGGTTTGGTTATTCAGCAAAAAAGATCACTGTAACAGATATCTGTTGCGAACTTGCAAAAAAAGTGCAGAAGTGTATTAGCATATCGAGAAATATTTAAATGCTTATAACTTTTTACATGAGCCGAATCTGGAAGAATGGCGAATGAAAAAAGTATTTTATTTGATTAGAGGAATCTATGGTTAAATTTAATGTACAACTTCAAAACTCATCCTGTACATCCTAGCGATAAAATTTGAAAATTCAACATTCCGAACATGATTCCACTGATGTGTCAAGTATGCTACATACTTGATAGCATACTCTATGCTATTGTTTTGATATGCTATATTTTTGAAATGATAATTTCAAGCCCTAAAGAAATGTGTGAAAATATACTGGGAGTCCCATTCGAAAAAAAAATTTCATAGCGATATCTCATACAATATCGTTCGCGAAAAATTCAATTAGCTCTATTGGATTCTGCGTGAGAAGTTATTACGAGAATGCTCTCACAGAAATAAAAAATTTTCAATAGAAGAAACGTTAAGGCAACATTTCTTAAATGAACATTTTCGAAAAACACCCGGTAACTTTGCAACGTTGATAGCTATAGAGTTCCAGTTTTCACCAATGAGTTTCTCATGAAAATTGACCCGACATCAATTTTCGTCTGTCCAGTAAAGAAAAAGGACTTCCCATTCAAAAGTTCCCAATTTGGCCCACCCTGTACAACAACCCCTTCTCAGATAAACTATTAAACACGAATCCAGGCAGCGAAAATTCAGACGAGAAATTGAAACGACACCCTTCGCGCAAATACAATAATTGAACACATAAATAACCCACACCCCCTACCATTCTCCACGTCATATTATTTTTCGCGTACATGTTCCACGTCGCATCGCCGAAATATATATCATTCAAACTCAAATATTCATTCGCATCCAAAACTCCATCCTGCACCCCCTTCAGGACTCTCAGAGGCGCATATCGCCCTAACTTTTCTTCTGACCCCGAGTGCCCGTAAAACGAAACCATTCGCAACTGGAGCAGCGTGGAGAGACGGCTTAAGTTCCTAATTAGTCCCATCTGGCGAGTGGGGCTCTGCGGGCTGCTGGAACGAGAGGCTGAGTCCTCACACATGAGGCTCCTAATGCACTTTAACTAATTGTTCATCTCTCTAAACCCCGATTACGTTTGTATTAACCAGCCACCCTATATATCCGAGATGCGTTTTTATATTCATTGTTACTATTAATATCGCGACACTGTGTGATATATGAAGGAATGGAGGACTAGAGTGACATATGTGTGTTGCGATGGAGGTTGACTTTAAAAACCATTTGTTGGATTTAATAATCTTATATTTTGTTTGGGTTGAATTTAAGGCTGCCCCAAACCTACGCCGGGTATTAGTACAGCTTCCAATCCACAATAGACAGGGTGAGTCTTTAAGTTGTACATTAATTTCAACTTCAGATTCCTGTCATCAAATAACACACTTTTGTCATTTACCATTTTTTCAGATTCGGCCCCGGTAAAAAGATACAGGCTGTTGAAATTTCCAAAAAAATCAGTTTTTTTTTGTAGGTACCTTTACATGGTTACTCCGAATGAAATGAATTTTGGTGTGAAGTTATCTACAATCATGCCACATATTCTACAGTCACCAATTCCATCTTACTTCGAACAGTTTTCTGATAACATATTCCCTGATTCATAAAACTATAACAAATTAGCATGAAGAATGCAGATAAAGGTTCACCCTAGGTCAGCATAAGACTCCTCAATCATTTTAGAATACTTAATTATTCTTTATAATTTCTCCTCAAACTAAAGATTTTCGATATATTCAACTATGAATATTAGAAAAGCTGACAAAATTCGAGAAATTTCTCTATTGCCTCTGAGCTAGTAAAAGATGTGTGTACCCGGACCACAGAATACACAGGAATATTTATCTATTTCTCATTGACCTAATAGTAGGTCTATGTTTTTCAGTGACCAGACCACAGACATAGAGGCCATGTATACATGTCTATGGATCAGACTTACGATAATTATGGAATTTTCAACATAACAATACGCAAGAATGAAATTGTGTGAAATATCAAGGTGGAAACAACTGGATAGTGCGTGAATATCAAGTGACAGATTAGTGTTTCAATGGCCGAATGTAGTTAAATATTTTCTTCACAATAATACCGCAAAATATACCAAATTATAATAATTAAGTGAGTAAATGAGTTTTTCCAATCATGTTCCTTTGAATTTCAAGCAATTTATTGGTGATTTTTCAGTACAGATAATCTCAAGTGATATATGTGTTGAACTTGCAAACAGAGTGCAGGAGTGTATTGGCTCATTGAGAAATATTTAAATACTTATAACTTTTAACTTGAGCTGAACCTGGAAAAATGGCCAATTAAACAAGTATTTTATTGGATGAGAGGAATGTAGGGTTGAAATCAATGTAGAATTTGAAGACTTACCCTGTATAGGTGGCAAATAAAATAAATAAATGTTATTCAAGCTCCTTTTTTAATTTGGGGACTCATTATCATATCCGAATTTTTTTTTGAGCGACACGCATGTAACGCATATGAAAATATTGGATTTTTTAAATATCTTCTAATTATGTTGGGTTGTTCTAGGTTATTTTGGAAGGCACAGGTTAATGTAGAAACTTAACTTCGAAGAGAAAAAATATCTCTAAATACATTGTACATTGTATCAATCAATTTCCCACAAAACAACTAACACCATCTCAATGAGAATAATTGGTGTTTACTTACAAAAATTGGTCCATCCATGAAAACAGTTTTTATTTTTATGAACTATAATCGCGAGTCTGATGAAAAGGCAAATTTGTAATGAAATGAAAAACGAATTTTCGTTATTCAAATTCGATCGGGTCATGATTCTCTCCAGGTATTGAGGAAATGAAAACCACTAAGATGGGCATTTTTCGAAATATTTGAGCGAATTTTGTCCCGCCAACGAACTCAACATAGATTTTCAAGTTACATACCTACCCTGAAAATCCGGAACATATGAGAAAATATCGAACCTTTTGGGAAATAGTTGCAACTTTTACCTGGTAATACTATATAGACCAATTAAGGTTCTTGTCGCAAACCAAACATTAATGAATCCAGAATGTCAGAAATCACAGAACTATCTTAGAAACAGACTGCTGTTGATAACGACAGCTGGGGCATCTCGTTGGCATTTCAACCAGTTCAATCATCTATGTTTCAGTTCATCACACATACCAAGACACCTCCTTCGCCAGAGGCGTACTGGTGAATGATTTCTACATTTAATTTTACCTAGTTGTCATCCAAGAACTTGAAAAATAATTCTCAAACAACAAACGGGTTGAAAAAAATCGATTTCCTTGAAAAAATTTCCATCAAAATCTTGTACAAAGAACAGTTGAATAAACATGGCATGTACCAAGTAGGGATCAGAAAGCTTGAACTATGCTTGTTTGTTGAATTGAGGAAAGCCTCGATGATATATGCTTATTCACTGCCTTATAACAGGAAAATCTTGAAAATTTCGTGAGAAAGTGGCTTCGAATTCGAAAAAGATCTTAAAAACCTCTGACTTCTGACACCCCAATACTTTTCTCAAATTATTATTCGTCAATAATTCATACATATAGGATATGGAGATACTGACAGTTGGTGACCTTAGTGTCGTCGTTGTGTTAGGTAGCATTTTGACATAGTCACACTGATGTTGATTATATATAATAACAGATTACATCTATTGTCTGTTCATATATGACTCCACTATCTCCAAATTGTCGAGTTATTCATCCATGAAGTGAGTTTAACTATCAATTGTACCTGATTTTCATCTCTGTAATAACGAATACATATTCATTTTGGTATACCGAAAGTAGTTGTAATTTTCATCAATCGATTCCTTTCTTTCCGATTAAAATTCTCGATTGTATTAATTCGAAATGACATCCTCCTGAAATGACTATTGTTGAGTGCCTCAACTCAATGTTATTCATGGTCAAAGAGGAAAATATCATCCACTGCCTCAAGTTTTCATTTTTTCCAAAGCCAAATGAAAGTGAAGTTCAATTGGAAACAGCATTTGGCAGAGAACTCAATGATAGAAGAAAGACCTGGATTTTGAAATTGAAGATTGGAAAACAGGTCACGTAATACATGAGAGTATGTTCACTGCATTTCTCTGAAGATGTTTATTTTCATTAAGGTAAATTACAATTTATTCATTTCGAAACAACTTCATGTCTAGATGTTTTAGGCGTAAATAAAAATGAGAATTTTGATAAAAAATGCTGTTCCTGTGCACTTTTGCAGCTTCCTACTTAACATACAAAAATTATATTCGAAGAGAGTGATTTAGTTTAAAACCTGACAAAAACTAGATATACTGTTATAGTTGATAATAACTGAAGTTATTCATATAAATACATTAATATTTGTCATTTCTTTATGGGTAGATTGAATCTGCTGTGACATTTTTCATTTTGTATGTGTGTCTTGAGTTGCTTTGATATGAAAATAAAATCAATTATGTCTATTTCCTTTTATTTCGAAATACGATGCAAAAGAACTAAAGCGGAAAGCTGTGTTTTCATTTTATTTATTCTCTCGTTTGCAAACAAAGACAACATGTCCATATCATTTGGACCGATTCTAGATTAACCACATAGTATGGCCTGCATTCAGCACTTCTTCACATTAATAAGAGTCCTTGAATTACTTATTGAGGTGCCTATTTTTCCAGAAATTCAAGTTAACTTAAATATTGGTTCTTTTTGATCCACCAAGCAAAAGACACTGAAATAACATCGAAATTATCCACCAGGAACGATTTAAAGCAAGATTTTATACCGTGATCCAAACGAAAAGTTCCTTCTCAAGAAATCTTACACAAAATTATAATAACTTCTTTTAATATTTTAGCAATGCTTAATAAATATTCGTTCTATACCACATTTCTACTGTTTGTCTACATAAAACTACTAGCTTGGACAGGTTCCAAATTTTACCGATAGGGCACTGGCATCTTCGCAGAAGTTCCCAATATATCCTCAACTTCCCGTCACTCTTCCTCTCATTCTCTGAATATAGAAGTATTTTGGGTTGCTTACTCCACATATAGTCGTATTCTGCTCACTAGAACTAAATAATCACAGCATATTGGACAGAGAATATTTGATTGATAGGAGGAAAAAAAGGGCGCAAGCAGTACGAAACTTCAGATTTTTTTGTTACATTCTTCGGAAGCTGTATGTTAGGGACAGGAATTTCGTTTGAATATCACCGAACATCAAATTCCGGAATTTTTCGTTTTCTACGCCCCTGAGTCATCCCCCTGTTCGTTATCTCGAATCTTGATCTGCTAATCACAACTAGGAAACCGGATTTATTACCCGGCACCTTCTTCGTCTTATTAAACATCGGAGAGAGATACAAGACATAGGATGGAGGGTTCCTTCTAATCCCGCTAATAACCCCAAGTAGAATTTAATCCGATTTGTCGTTTTATCTACCCCGAACAATTCCGCTGGCTGTTCAGAATTGATGTTTCAATCTCTCCCGATTGGTTTAGTCGGACATGATATGTAAGTTAGACATTCTCTGTTAGTGACCCGTTTGTACCTATATGCCATTGACGTTTTTAGAGTCGGTCGGCCTTGGAATAGTTTCATTAAGTTTTCGCAACAAGAACTGAGTCAGGTTGGTTCTCGTGAAATGCTGTCAAGGTTGAAATTTTCAAACAAATATTTTTTCAAGGACTCCATTTGTATTATTTTTATATTTATTATTACTATGACCTTCGTGTAGAAGCTGTTCACTCATCTAAGAAAAAACGCTACGCTACGCTTATCCGAACCACAGAATACACAGAAATATTTATCTATTTCGCATAGAACTGATGTACTTATTAGGTCTATGCTATTTCGTGATCAGACCACAGATATGGAGGCTAGGTCTTTATGTCTATGAACCTTTCCATAAAGTTCAATTAATGTGTTTAGGTTAGTTGATTGATTTCATTTAATTCATGTATAGATTTGATGAAAATAAGAATATTTATGTAGTTTTAATTATGATAGTGGGCGAGGATAGAATTGTATACAATTTTATAGTGGAATGAAATTGAATATCTCAAAAAAATCAAGTGGAATATCACTGTTTCAAAAGTCCAATGTAGTGAAATGTTCAGCCTGCGATAAAAACGCAAAAAGCACCAAATCATAAGAATTAAGCGAGTAAATGAGTTTTTCAATCATGTTTCTTTGGATTTCAAACATTGGATTGGTTATTCTGCCGAAGAGATCAACGTAAGAGATTTCTGTGGTGAACTTGCAAATAAAGTGCAGGGGTGTATTGAGAAATATTTAAATGGTAACAAAACAGTGTGTAACCACTCTCTAATCCACTTTCTGCGTCTACAATAGATTGAACTCACCTGACTGAGAAGATATGTTGAAATGACTTCACTTAGTTATTCAATTGTTTATTCCTTTTACCTGAGCCGAATCTGGAAAATGGCAAAGGAAGGAAGTTTTTTATTTGATTAGAGGAATCTATGGTTAAAATTAATGTACAACTTAAAGACTCACCTTGTATAAGAAAGGACTGAATTTACTCAATATCTTGTAAATGAATTGGTAACATTTACATAAAGCTAATTCTAGTGGTACCGTATAAACCTAATTCATTATGGATTGACAAATGAATCCTTCCAACAATCATCAGATTGTTCTTAAGGAAGCTGCCATAAACCTTGTCCAGCTTCGATTCCATCGGTAGAATCAATTTGAGTACAGGTTGTCAAGCTTTTTATCGAATCCTCAACACTTTCAGGCCCGACTTCCTAAAGGAATTTTTTTTCACCCAAAAGCCGAAATTTCTGATTGGACTGTGGAAATCTATCGGAAGGGACATTTGAGTTTGCTTTTTCCCAAAAAAAGCAGTTTTAAAATCAACTAAGCTGTCTTTATTTTCTCGATATTTCTTCGAACTTGTCTAACCGTAGCCTAAGAAAATGCTATGTTGAAGTTCTACAATGGAGTGTTATCATAGACAACAGAGTGCTATGCGTTCGTCCATACACGCTTTTGTTTACATCATCATTTCGCCGGGAAACGAGATAAAACGTTCGCATTATCCAGTTTTTCGCTCTGATCGGTTGTTTTATTAGTGTTTTAGGCGAAAATTAGTGTTTAAATCTTTTGTAATGTTTGTGAGGTGTTGTTAGAGTGCGTTTCGTTCTGGAATACTACTTGAAGAATAGATATTTAGGGAAATCAACAGGTTATATATTTCAACAATTGAAAATCTTCGATACGAGTTTCATCATGGCTCGTACTTGTGCAGTACCCGGTTATTAGACCTATTATAAATCCTTAAAAAGTTTACGTTTTTCAATTTCCCAGATCCTGTAAAAAAAGATGACAAGAAGACAGTTTCGAAATTCACGACGATATACTGAAGTGAACAATGGTAGTAGGTATGCATAAAACATTTTGTATATGCTCATACTGTAGAAGGACTGTTATTCTGTACCTTCTGTAACTTCAAATGGTTGATTAATTAGTAAACCGAGAAAAATTCCCAAATTAACTGATGATGCATTTTCCTTCAATTTTTCCAAATCAAGCTAGTTACATGTCTTCTACGATTGTTTAGTTAAACAATGCTTCTACAAATACCTCCAAAAGAACTGATTCTTAACACCGAAGACAAAAATTAGTTATTCACCATGATAGAATTCATATATATCTATTGACACAATCAGGCTCAGATTAAATCGATTTCGCCCTGTTATGCAAATTTCAAAGACACGGTTTTTTCAACATCTCCTTCGAAGTTCAAGAAAATGATTTATTATAGTTTATAAAATAAATTTTTCCGGGGAAAGGTATCAAAATTATCGTCGGGGTTCAATAATTTCACTAATTTGAGAATGAAAGATTTTGAAGAAGTCAATATATCCATTTCCAATTTCGATTTATAGATGTTCGAAATTCGGAAACTCAATATAATGAATAGGATCAATTTAACTCCAGATTCGTCTGCTGCTACCAGCAGTTCCCTCAAAAGTTGTATAAGTAATCACTGAAAAAAACTAATTCGGATGGCATTAGCACCTCTCTAATGATTGAAGAAAATTACAATTTTTTGTTCAACAAATGAAATAAGCAGTTACCCCGAACCCCATTTATTCTACAGACTATTCACTTCCATTTTCCAGGTGCATAACAGTGAATGTATGCATTATCGGTTCCAGGGCTTATATCCTTTCTATTTTTCTCTTTCGATAGCCGTTATGTTTTATTGATATTAAACGCTTCAGAATCTCGAATCTATTCTGATGGTAATCTTTTGGAACTCAGTAATACAGCTCCTCCTCGTGGTGAGTTCTGGATTATTTACGATAAAGGATTATTAAACTAATCAGAAATAAACGAAATGCTGTGTATTTCTTTTTCACGAACAGTTCTTAGTGATATCACGTTAAAAGCTTTTCGATAATCACACCGTCAACTGTAAGGTGACTATGACATCGGTGCTCAATCTCCTTTTTTCCCTGCTTCGTGACACTCCTTTAGCAACAACGGCAACATCTAACCTGTTAATTCACAGGCCTCGGTCTTACTAATCTGACTGTATCGGGTTGATCTGATAGCCACCAGAGGGAGTAGCGCTTATCCTCATTCGCCAATTGAATGTAAAACTGAAAAATTCTAAAAAAAGAATACTTACGGAGAATTGGAATAATTTTATGCGAAAAAACAATGATGATACTTTATACCTAAACGCGACGTTTCTTCATACTTCCCTAATAGCTGCGTACAATTTCATATGGACTACAGAAGTCAAAACACGTTCAACCCATAAAAAACCATCGCAATCCCATTAAAACACTTCAATTAGTTTTTAATAGATTGTGTTATGTGCTACGACTAAGGAAACGGATTTTTCACGAAAATGATTCCAGCCGATTTCTTCTGTTCCTGTTCCTTCAGGAAGCCGGCCTTCGTTCGGCATATATTTGCATATTAAAGACCCTCTGGGTGTGAACGAAGGAATTGATGGCGGCCCTAATGCAGACATAAAAGTAAGTATAATTACTTCAGAGCTTTGTTTAAGTATATCTTAATTAATTTATAGGTATCATCGTGCAAGTAATCTGGACTAGGTGGGACGCTTTAGAGTTACATTAACTCCCTTCAAATTGCTTTCTATTATACCAGTGTATCGCTTTTCTTAATTATTATTGCACCTGCGAGACGATTAACGTTCACAAACTTCCCGCGAATTTCGCTTATTTACGGGCGCGCCCTCTGCATTTAGTTAATTGTTATAAAATTGCATTTCGCGCGCTCCTACAGGATTTGCCAAATTTAATCTTTGAACCGACGTTCCTTGGAGAATTTGAAAGTTGGGAATCTTCTGGATTCGTGTTTGGAGCCTCTTAATTGGAATCGTTAATAACTGGTTCACTTTATTAAAAATAAATTGTCGGTGGTACGTGGGTTTGAGGGTTAGTTTTTACTCTTATATTATACTCCATTCACTTTTATGAACTATCACGGTTGGCCATGACATTCTGACACATTTCACCGTATATATTTCGAAAATGTTAGGTTATAGTCATTTTCCTGTCAAATAACTACGCAACGTTGTCCTCTCTACATAGAGGTCTCAGTTATTACGTACTTTTCAAAATGTGGATTTACTTTGGGAAAATAATGAATTTGAGAAAATATTATGTGAATTCAATAATTCCAAAGACCTGGCGAATGTTGAAGAAACTTTCTTTACTCTGTTAACACTAGATATATTTCACGTATATAAACATGGTTGGAAGATTCAGTGATGCTATTTTCTTGTAAGGAAATCAAGAATTGAGTGTTGAAAATTTACTGAAAAATAATAGATAGAGTACTCCGTTACTTTATGATGGTCATTCGAGAAAAACATAAAAGTACTCGAATAACCCGCAGTGAAACTTCTAAACGAACAGACAAACCTATGGAATTCCCTACTTTTCGAAATTCTCAAGAAATAAGTCTACAGAAGACATTTAAAATACCTTGTTGCAGAACTTGAAATACTCCAGAATGAAAATGTGGACTACAAAGCTACTGTGGTACTACAAAACCTGTGTCACCATAAAAGGACTAACTTAATTTACAAAGTTCTTGTGAATCTATGTGAACGATACACTGGGTTTTTACTCATATACGTCGAAAATGTTGGATAGCTTGTGATAAATTATTGATTCCAAATTATCAGAGTTACTATCAGAAAAAGCAGATTTCAATTCTACATAGCACTTCCTGATACTTTGTCTCTGTTCCTTCAAATCTTCCTTGGGTGTTTTTAGTTTTCAAGCGTGATGATTATGTTGAGATTGAGAGTAGAAATTGGTATATGACCAGTTTGCTTGAATAGAATAACAGGGAAAGTTCAAATATTTCTTCTTCTTTCAGCAAACAGGAAGGTAGACTAGCGGATGAAAAAATCATTTCACATATACTCAGAATTGAGATATAACAGTAAACCCCATATTTATTTATTTATTTATTCGTTTTATCGTTTACAGAGCCAAGTAGTACAACATTTAACAATTCTAGGACCGCGTTTTGGACCCAAAATTTTAGTGGGTAATAGTAGGAAAGTGTCGACACCTGATATATTCTACGCAGCTTGCTCTGAACCCTGATGTTGAAAACATGGTATGCTCATTTGCAAAGAAAGTGACTAAGCAAGATTAAAATGAAAGAAAATATATATTCTGTTCTTCGAATTTGCATCATACGCTACATTTGTACGTACGATCACAGATGAGCACACAATGTTTTACTTACATCATGGTCTCAACGAAACCGATTGTGTCCATAGATTTAAAGGAAATGTCTGTATTACTAAGGTTCATGTCTACATGTCCATGTTCTCACCGAACAATTATTAACAAAAACCTGTTCATGTTCATGGGATACATAAGGTGCGGACACTCTTTGACATATTGTTCTGTTGGCTTACTTCAGTTTTCGCCGAAAGATGCCGGCAAAGGAAAATCTGCCATATAAAATCTGAAATATTAAGGGAAGTAACCGACCTGTCATATCAAAACTAGTCAAATCAGAACTTCTTTCTGATTTTCTGAGTTGGACCATACATTATTTTCAAGAATTTCCGATAATAAATTCATTTTTACGAATTTTAATAATGATTATTCATTTCATTCAGTCAGAATGGCGATAATATTCTTCGTCTGTGAATACTAAAACTTGATATTTTTGAATACCTGCTTATTGCAAAAGAGGTATTTATTATCTCAATATTCAGTTCATGGAAAGGAAGTATTCCAGAGTTGTGTCTACAAAAATACCACAAGAAATCATTTGGAACGATAGATAATACAATTAATTTGTCTGGTTTGAAATTTGTCTGATAAATTCGTATGAACATGAACAGCAAAGTAAAAATTCATATATCAATTTCAATAATAATAAACATGAACATTTCCTCCGAATATTTGCATAAGTATGTATTTAACATAATTCATAACTTTTGGAATATGTATTAATAGGTAATAGGTACATACAAAATTTAAAGGAGATCCAAACTATAGAATATATAGATATATATAGAATCCATAAGTAATATCAATGCTCCTTATCCTTATTTCCTTACACATATTTTATATTATTGATGAGTAGATGTTCCACATTTGTTAAACTCCTCTTTTGTATTAGTGAGAATCCATAATTTAAAATATCTGATTCATTTTTTGGGAAATAGTTTCATCAGATTATAGCTCAATTCATTTTTATTCAGGGGAATTAAATGTTTGCACTTGCCAAAGCGACGTAAGCGCCCTCATCGTTTACAGAGGCAAGTAGCCCAAGATTTGACAATTCTAGGACCCAAAATTTCAGTGGGTAATAGTAGGAAAGTGTCGACACCTGATATATTCTATGCATCTATATCACAACGAAACCGATTGTGTCCATAGGTTTAAATGACATGTCTCTATTACTACGGCTCATGTCTACATGTCCATGTTCTCAACTGAAACTCCTGTCATGTTTGACTCTGGACGAATTACCTGAGATCAAAGGAGACCCTGAAGTGCTTTTATTATCGAAGAGTCCATTCACAAATACATTCAAACCAGCTCCTTCATCACTATCTCTTTCATTTCTTCACTATCCATAAACAATAATTCAATTTTCAATATAAACAGATGCCTTCGCCATGCAAACTATCTCTTTCTTTCATTATGAATCTAACTTGATTAATCTTGCATTAACACCCCATTTACAGCCTTATTAAGATAAAGTAACTGAAGTTCATTTCTCTATTAATGAACCTGCCCAATTATCCGGTCATAGAAAAAACGGACTACTTTCTTCTTCCTTTCCAACTAGCGGCAATGGGAATTCCAAACTTGATGTACATTCATAAAAATACGACATTAACCAGAGCAAAACAGCGCCGAGTCGAACGAAAGGATGATGTATTTATTCGTGGTTATTGAACTTGGCCATATCTGCAAATTGGATAGTCCGAAATACCATCGTACGTATGTGCTGATGCCTGAAATGGAACGCGATTATGTTGAATGAGATACGAGGTAAGAGCGCTAATGGAATCGGTTCTTGTCTAGTCTCGATTTCTTCACTGATTGATGCGGAATTTGTAGTTACGCCGTGGTTTTAATGCAGGAATGATTGACTTCTTAGAGGTGAATTTGTTTAGATCATAGACATATTATAAAACTATCTGGACATGGCAAGAGAGAGGAACCAGGGACACAAAGATGTAACTGTTTCGGGCAAAACCGTAGAATACGACAAATAAGGCAGACCAGTTTGGAATCAATTTTTTTTGGAAGTTTCGAACGTTTTATCTGAGTTCTCGGAATAATTTTAAGTCATATTTCATGTAATTCCATTTTTAATTAGATTATAAAGCTTGCATATATAGAAGATAATTCTCGTGTTCTCTGTTTTTTCTTGAGCTTTTCGAATAATATTTGAGTTCTTTAATTTAAAATCGGATAAACTGGTAAATGAATAATGGTTAATTCATGTTGTGCCATTAATTGAAGGCGGAGATACTTGATGAAGACGATACTATTCATATTTGAGTGGAACATGTATAATAAATTTCCAGCGGACTTTTGCTTCCATATTCACCTTTCAGTTTCACATTGACCAACTATATCGTTGCTGGAAAACAAGCTGACTTTAATTCTGAAACTAAGGTCATTGACCACTAAGTCTAACTACATATAATATTTTGGGGCCATTTTGGAAAAAAATACAAAATACCGTAATGTGAAAAGAGCGTTGAAAAGTTGAATGAATGTATTCATTAATTTCTATCCCAGCGCAGAAATGAATTTCGCACAGACCAATCGTTCAAGACCATTTCATGCACAAAATTGAAGAATGAATCATTTGGAGCTAAGGGTACCGTCCTGAAACTGGTTGTCCAAGAGAAGTTGAAAGAAAAGGAGTAATTTAGCCAATATTGTTATAGATGAATCATTTTGAATATTCATATCCGAATAATTATCACCAATTTTCAAAACTGTACTCTTCAGTTCCAATTTAATACCAAGAAAAAGTTCTTTCCTTGGGGATTTTCTGATTAAATCTCTGATTTTATTTCCAGCTTGCGTCAAATTATGCGAGTGGAATCAGTCACCATCTCTCTCCATTTAAAATAGCATACCAAGCACAGAATATAAACAGCCAGGTATTTATATGTGTATCTGTCTATGGTTTTGCTCGAACTAGTTCCATCTCTCTCTTACCTCTCGTTCGTTTCTTCATCCGCATTCGAATCTTCAGAAATGACTTCGTAGGCCGTGTCCACAGAGTTTAATAGATCTATAGTTGAGATTGAAAAAATTAAAATTTCATAGTTTAATATTCCCAGTATCCTTTGTGAGACTTTTGTCAAAAGTCTCACGAAACGAAAAATCGAAAGAAGATAATTCTGAAAATGTTTCTCTTTTGTCTGGTGAAAGAGTCAGATTCGTACTCTGAAACATCACAGTTTGCTTTCTTTATCGTTTGTATTGTTCCGGTATTGTTCATAAGGCAATCTGATGTTTTCCAAGAAACTGCCCTTGACAAATAGTTCAATCTTGCAATCCGCAAGGGCGTTTTCCATAAATAAACAATTTTACCTTTAATTTTAATTTTTCCGTTTGGGATAATGGCAGTGAAAACCAGTTGTTGACATTTGAATAAAATATGGAAATAGTTACCCATCAAAGAGAATTTGGGTACAAAATATGCGTGGATGACATGTTTCTACAAATGATGAAGAAAATGTACGAACGAACAAAAAAAAGGATGACCACAAAAAAGAAATAGATACATCATTAAAGGAACAGACAAAGGAAATAGGGAAACAAATAAAGAAACTGGAAAATGAGACGCTGCATTGGAAAAACGAAAGATGAACAGACAAATAATAAGAACTGAAATTAGAGAAGAATTCAGACGTCTGATGGATATGAAAAAGGAGATGCAAAGAGAAGTTACTACAAGAGAATTCAAAAGATTACAGGATGAAAAAGATGTTAAAACAGAAAAACAAAATGAAATTATATATATGTATGTATGTATGTATGTATAAACTATACAGAAATACAAGAAAGAGGAAATATACAGTGTGTCCACGAATTGAGTGCCGGTAAGGTGTATATGACGAAAAATTTTCGAGTTAGACTCTGATATTCTGGGAATCGTTCCTGCTTGGTCTCAAACTAAGATCTTGAGAAAATGAGCCAAATAAATTTTTATACAGGGTCGTTTAGAACTGATTCAATGAAAATTTTTAAGAATACAGTACCTTTTTTTTCAATAGATATCGAGATAGTTCATTGAGAAAAGTTGTTTGGAATGACGACCTGCTGCAGGAAGTCAAGTTTCAGATAAATCAGCCTACCTTGACCTAATAAGTTGGTCATGAACATTTTGTATACGTGAGATTTTTGTCATGACCAAAAATTCGAATTTCGAAACTATTTTTTCAACAGAGTTACGTGATACCGCAACATTTGGCCATTGTCCATGGGATTGTCTTATTACTCCCTGATACGGAATGTCTGAACCTAGGCCGCAGCACTGCACAATAAACACTCTTTGTTCTATTGTCAGCATGTTTTTAACTGGAAAATTTTCGTTTATGACGAATAAAATTCACGTTTCAAGTCACGTCTGGCATTTGTAACCATGGATATTATCAAATATTTTCCTAACCTACTTACAACATCAAAGTTGATCGATTTATCTGAGAATCGAGATTTAGTCTTGTCTTTTGATTCTTAACAACTTTTCTCAGTAAACTTTCTTGATATCTATTAAAACAAAGGTGCTTTATTCCTAACAATTTTCCTTGAATCAGTTCTAAACCACCCTGTATATTAATTGATTTGGCTCATTTTCTCAACATCTTAATTTGAGACCAAGCAGGAGCGATTCCCAGAATATCAGAGTCTAACTCGAAAATTTTTCGTCATTTACACCTTACCGGCAGCCAATCCGTGGACACACTGTAGAAGAATTGGAAATAATAAAAAATAAAATATATGATAAAATAGAAAAACATAATGAAATTATAAACGATACAGGAATACAAGAAAGAGAAGATATAGAAGAATTAGAAATGATGCAAAATAAGTATATGGTAAATTAGAAAAACAAAATAAATGGGAGAAGGATACAGAATTGAACATAGGAAAAACAGGAGAAAATTTCGAAATAGAAGTAAAAAGCACAGAGATATGAAGATCCTAATGCTAATTGTATACAACAGAGATTCATAACAATACGTTCTGAGTGCTTGTTAAAAGCTTGAAGGTGGTTGTTCCTTACATTGCGGGGACTATTACGGCACCTAATGTATGTATTATACACGTTGAATGCATTGATATTAGGATAATAGGAGTGACAGGTAATAACAACTGACCATAAGTACCGGTTTCTTCCTTTCCATTTTTGGAAACCCTGTATGAACCTTCGATCTGATTTTTGGCCAAAAAATCGAAATTTATTCATAGACACGAAATAATTCAAAATCTGAATATCATCACCCAGACCGAAGCCACCTATACATTTCAACTCCAATCCGCTACAATTTCAGTGTACGGTTTCATACGGAACGAACGTTTCGGAGAACAAGATCGTGTTCTTGAACGCAGAAAAAAAAAACGAAATTCCACACAATCAAAGTCTCGATAATACTCATATGATTGCCACAGGAAATAAATACCATCTTGATCTCCTCGGTCATTTCGTACTTTTTCGAAACCGATTCTTGTACAAGTGTAAAGCATTTATGGGCAGTATATCGTCGGAATTAAGGATGAAACATATTGGATGTCGCGTTTCAGATCGCATTTGCATACTCGGCCGAGTCGTAATCATAAAAATAATACGATAATAATCGTATTCACTCCGAGTGAAATATGCGACCCGTTGGGATTGAAAAAATGCCGATGACAAGGTTTGTTTTTGAAGCTATGGAAGCTATCGAAGAAAATTACAGACATTTGGACAAAAACGATAGCACGCTGTTCTGTGTAACAGTCTTGGGCATCTAGAAATAGATTCGAAAAGAAAAATGAAAATACGCTGTACATAGTTATACTGCAGTATTCTATCTGAAAGGTGACAAGATTCCCTACTCAGCGGTTTTATCCAAGGTAAGATGGCCTGACGATCCGTAATAACTGTGAAACCGCTGTAGTCATTATCCTTGAATCCGGTTCGTCGATGTAGATGTTTTGGTTGATTGGATGATTAGCTCTGGGATTAGCTTCAGGGAATTCAAATGAATATAACACTTTAAACGGTTCAGGAGTTTTAGCCATCCAGAAGTTCTGCATATATACATAAATTGCCCTGTATTTAGAAACCTATAGCCTTAGCCCATATTTATTTTTTGTTTTTGGTTTCTCAAGAAACCATGCATTCACATTCAACCAAGAAACAGTTACTCGCGGAGCACCCTTTATAATCTATTCAAATCGTGCAGCAAAGTTTTTTACTTCACTTGAATGTGAGGAACTTGATTTTCTTTCCTGTTCTTGTGGAAGTTTTTTTTTATCTCGAATATTAGATGAACAATACATTGGAATTTTCGGAATTCTATTAGGAAATTTTAATTCAGGAGAGTGCATCTCAATGGCGAATGCGCCAGTATTAAATGAGAATACCTACATAATATTCAATTCAGAATTTCACAGGGTGTTCCTAATATGGTGTATGAACGAATAGGAGAGATTGCTTGCATAATTTTAAGGCAAAAATTTCTTGAACATGGGGTTTTTTTTTTTGATGAGCTACTGTTTGTTCCAAAAATACATCATTAGTTTTAAATATATATTTCACTTATCTGTTGCAAAATTCATAAAGATTCGATAAACTCATATTTAGATCATCTCAATTTAACACCCTGTATCTAGAAAACAGAACGTTTGCGGTCCCATGTTTATGGAACTTTTTACTCTTATGTCCCTCATCGTTTTCACCTCAAATTTAGAAACATCCTGTGAATGGGGGAACTACAATACTAACGTAGAAATTCATTTTCAATCGTACACATTCAAATATTTGTGTTTTTGAGTATAGAGCCACCTATGACCTCATAGGATTACATATGTAAGCTGTTTCAATGAAGAGATTGTGGTAATTTTTTTATTTTCGTGGATCCTCTTAATGGCCGCGGCTGATATTATTAGTTCAGATAAAATTCTGTAAAATTTCAATGTGTTTTCTTTACATAAGTCATTGTGTAAGATACACAAATTCAGCTATATAACTGCGGTTTTTTTCAGGGAAGATGAGAAAATCAAAATATTCGATAAAACATAGAGCATGTCTTTTCCCGAAGCTTTTGTTCATTACAAAAAAATCTCAGAGGTCATCCATGTTCATTCGCCACAAGCTAGGGAGCTGGTGGGCAAATTGATAAAAGTACATATACCTTCTCAAGGAGAACTTCGAACATGTTACTCATGGAACACTGTTTCTCTAGTATAATTTTTTCAAAAGATAAACTACTACAGCGAATCGAAATCACCCGCACCTCCGCCATTTTGCATTAACAGAAAATGTGACTTGTTTATACTGAAAAGGACGGTTAGGACATCCGAACACAACTTTGACATGAAGGAATCTTCATTCCATGCACAGTAGGGTGACTCAAGTGAATATTTTTTCAGCGCAATGAAATACAATTTATTGGTAGATCGAAAATAAGGAAAAAAAGCAGTAGATTAATTCAAGATTCTAAAGATGCAATGGAGCCAACTGAGGAACGCTCCAGAACTAATTCACTTTCGAAGCCATTCTGTCACAAAATTACGCATTCACTTTCTCGCTAAGCAATCATTTCTCAACAACGTACTAACTCTCAATTCGATCAGAACTCGGAATAATATTTTTTTTTTCAATATAAAAAATTAATTTCGATTAGATATTTCAAATCGTTTCGGCCATTAGTAGACAGAAATACCTATATCAATAAGTTTTTTCGCCTTAAAGACCAACAACTTTTTTCTGAAGAAATAAAACTGACCTGTACACCTTTTGTGTAACACCACGAATTTAATACATACCAGTACCTAGTCTGTTTTCTCGATTGTAATTCTTTGGGAGCCCAATGGGGTTTTCCAAAAATGACAGGAATATAATGACTGTATTCTCACCCTAGAGATTCCTTCGCTTACGGTTTGAAACAGTTGTCTGACAGTATCTGAAGAAGTTACAACGTAGTGAAACGCGTTAGTTTTGAACTCAGAATAAATAGAAATCAACACATACATGTATAATATCGAATAGATATACCTAGGAAATCATTGGGCAGGTTTTACCCATTCACGTGTTCTACTTTTCTAGTTTATCCTGAAATCTGCCCCAGGTACTTCGTGTCCCTAAGTCGGTTTCTCGCTAGTTATTGTGTTTACGTTCGGCCTAACGCCTTCGCATTCATCGAACGAAACACCTCTTCACCACAGAATAGAGAAAGAAGTATTACAGAAGCGATACTCTCCATTTTCTAATGTCCCAAATTTGCGAGCGCATGCTTTAATCTGCCATTCGGTTATTGGATTTTTTGTCAACACACAGACAAAGAATAGAATTCAAACTTCCCTTTTCTGTGGTCAAAGTCAAACGTGCGTTGGTTTACTTACTCCCACAATTGTACTTTTGGTTCGTATCGATTATTATTTGACCCTAAAATTTCGCTTCGAAATATCCATCGATAATGGAATAACGGCGAAAATAGTCACAGAGGCAATGTGGAATTTATCTCGAGAATTCGTAGCCGACACATTTCAAACGTAAAGGGTTTTCCTATAATAGGTGTTATTTTGATATTCAAAGACAAATGCCATTTTTCAATATAAATGATCGGATGTTTATTTCATTATAAAGAAGAAGCTATGCCGTTAATAGTGGAAAATGACATCAGGCAAATGACCACGACGACCACACTTACAGGACCATATCCTTTTAATGAAATTTTCCATAACCAAATCGCAAAGTGGTTGCCCTATGTCCTCGCTAGCCTCACGAATTCCATCTTTGAGGTCTTTAATCGACGCTGGGCTATTGGCGTAGACCTTCTCTTTCAAGTGGCCCCTAAGGAAGAAGTCGCAAGATGTTAAATCACAAGATCTCGGTGGCTAATTGTGATCACCTCTTCGAGAGATAACACGGTCCGGAAACTTTTCCCGCAAAAGATCAATGGTTTCGTTGCTTGTGTGGCACGTAGCGCCGTCTTGTTGAAAGTAAACGTTGTCCAGATCAATACCATCCAATTCCGACCATAAAAAATCATTAATCATCTCTCGATAGCGCAATCCATTCACCGTAACTGTTGCTCTAGCCTCATTTTCGAAAAAGTAAGGTCCAATGACTCCGCCGGACCATAAACCGCACCAAACAGTCACACGTTGAGGATAGAGAGGGTTTTAAACAATAACTCTCGGGTTTTCCGAGCCCCAGATGCGACAATTCTGCTTGTTGACGAAGCCACCGAGGTGAAAATGGGCCTCATCACTCAAGATGATTTTTCGATGGAATTCCGGATCATTTTCATGCATTTCAACGACCCAATCAGCAAAGACACGACGTTGTTGATGATCGGCCGGCTTGAGTTCTTGTGTTAACTGAACTTTATAAGCCTTAAGACCCGAATCTTTATGCAAAATACGGTGTAATGACGTTTGTGGAATGCCTAATTCCAAAGAACGAAGAGGAATGGACAAACCTGGGTTTTCTTCAACACTTTCGGCTACAGCAGCAATATTCTCGGCTGTTCTTGATCGACGTGCCTGGGTTTTATTCTTCACATCACTAACTTGTCCCAACAGCTCGAATTTTTCCATCAATTTCTTTATTGCGGTCTGACAAGGTGCTTCACGACGACCCAAAAATGTTCGAGTTTTACGAACCTTCTTTGCCAAATTTTCACCATTTTTATAGTGAATTTTAATAATTTCATTGCGTTGTTGAAGCGTATATCGTTCTATTTTTATTAATGGCGTAGTTTCTACTTCAAATGTCAAAAAATGACAGCTTCAAAAGTGACATCCACCGAAATAGCGGGCAATTCAAAATAACACCTCTTATTGGAAAATCCTTTATTTAGTCGTTATGTTTTAAGTAAAAGTGAGTACCCTTCCACTATTTTACCAGTCATCTCTTTATAGATGGAAATTTTGAAGGGACATTTCAGGATCAGGTAGTATTCGATAAGATCTTCAAAATGAGGTATCGCAATGCTCACCCCGTTAGGGGGTTTCAGTTACGGAGATACAAAGAGCGGAAATTGACAGGTCCGAGCGATTCTTCACATTTTCATTTTAAAGCCGGAAAACCGAGGTGCTAAGTTTTCGCTGGAGCACACTGTATAATATTTATAATACTTACTTAATGATATGGTTTCTGCCGCCAGGCTCTAGTAGCAATTTTCTTATGTCTTTTCAGGCTCATGAAATTTGGCTTCATCGAAAACAATGGAAATGTCAAAGAGCCTCGCTTCTGTAATACTATTCTGTGGCTTCACCATAACAGTGCGAGGAAACATCGTGACCGGTCATATTTGCCAGAGGAGGTCTTTTTAATCTGTTTTCGGAATTAATCAGGTAAAGGTCCGATGCGAGATTAGTTCGCACATGGAGAGACTTCGTTATAGCTAACAATCTTATTGTGGATTAAATTCATCCTTTCATTCATTCCGGGCTACGGAATAAATGGAAAATGTTCTTAGCGGATCATTAGATAAAGCCACTATCTGCCGCATAACTGTACTGGTTGGATTCTGCAAATGCTACGACCATTATTTATCAGATACGTTTCCTACTGCATATCGGAGTGCTTTCGTTGAGTCCGGTTGATACGGATTCCGGAGTCCGAAGTAGAACTGCAGTAATATTTTGCGGTTTTTGGGTGGATTCATTAATTGGACTTTCGCATGAATTTGCTTGAGTTGTAGTCAATCTCGGAGTGAATTTCGGCCTTGGGACTGAGATATAAGTTTTGTTCGTTGTATCTGCGTGAATATGTTAACAGGTTTGTCCTTCGTACCAGCATGAACTACACTAACTACACTGACTTTCAATTCTCAGTGCGGCTGAATGAGTGCAGTTAGTGTGGTTAAATCTGTTCTATGAGTTTCGCAGAATACAAATATATGATGGATGATTTCACGCCAATCCAACATGACAGAATTCTATGCTCCTTTTGCTTCGAGGTTATGTTGATTTGTCGTGAAATTCTTCTGGAATAGGTCACGAGCAGTTTTGACAGTTGGAGAGACTAAAATGCATTGTTTACAATGGGAAAAAGCGATTCGGCTTGTGATTTTGTATGAGTTTGGACATTTTGGACTGAAATATTCACTATTGCATTATCTAGAAACTATATCCAAAGTACTTGATATCTTGTAACACTAACAGCATCACTAAACTTATGGAATTTTTCGATTTATTACAATTCTTGCTGGTTGATGCTGTTGTTGCATGGATTATGAGGCTGGAAATACAATTTAAAACCTAAGTTTTTTGAAGTAAATTCAGGTATTCAGTCTCGAATAATCAATAATATTTTCTGAATTAATTTAATGAAGAACAAAACGAAAATTCAAAGAAAAGATGTTACTTTGCAACTTGTCAGTTACCTTGGAAAGAACATAGGATGGAGATTAGTCTCCACAATCAGTAAAACTTGAATTAGATAGGATTGATTCATACCTCTGAATAAAGAACATGTTGTTCTTTATTCAAGGATTCATACCATTGGCATTCAGGTGTGCAATGATATCGAATTTTGAGCTGATTTTAATGTTTAGCCGAGTAATATCATGTACGTTATTTTGGTAGGGCATACCGAACGATTCGGGTTATGGAATATTTGAAAACTCATAAGTTCTTAATAAGCATTTCTTTAATACTTGAACAAGACAAGATTTATAAAAGATATTTCCATTCAAGTATTCAATGCAGTCAAATTTTTAGCTGATTCTCACTTAAGGTGAAGTATTACTACTGACAATGTTTTGTTTGGGTATGCCGATTGATACCAGGTAAGGAATTTTCGTAAAATCGTCAGTATTTGATAAACATTCCTGTTTGTTTTCCCGAAGAAAAGATCTAAATCATCACTGATCGGCATCTTAGCCTTATTTGATCACCCTTGAGTCGTATTTTAGAAATAAAAACCATTCATTGTGTCAATACACTGTTCCGATCTACTACACCCAGGAATACTCGGCATATATACATACATACCTCCATATGAAAGTAACAATGAGCCCATATAATATACTACAACACACAAAAAGACTGTGTTGACTGAAGCAAACAAAGGTCTGTTTATTTGCCTGTTTATGAAATCATGGACTAATTTCACATTAAGAAAACCAAATTTATACTATTCTTTTCAAAAAAAGTGAATATATCAATCCAAAATTTCCAAATGAATACGAAATCAAGAGATAAATCGCTTTTTCTTTATTGTTGGTCCTCCAGTCTCTCCCAACTGTCAAAACTGCTCGTAACCTATAGTCACGGAAAAATTTCATTTTGGCTAACCATTAGGTGAAAATTAATTTCTTCCAAAAATAACCATAGATACACAGAATAGAACACGTCCAACCAGGAACCAGAGACAACAACAGATGTCTATGATAATCAATTATACTTACGCATAACCTTCACAGAAAATAACCTCAATCTATGCACAGTACACGTGATCTGTGACTACACTTACTCCCAACATTTTCGCAACGAATAAAGTGCAAGTACACAACAAAATACACCGAATATCAGTGCAGTTAGTGTAGTAAGTATAGTTCATGCAGGTACAACAAACAAACTTATTGTTCACTCCACTGACTTCGTAACTGAGCACCAAACCTACTCTGAAAATATCGAGTTTTTAAGTCGTTTCGAAAGTTATTGTGTTTACGATCAGCCTCACAGCCGATCGTTAACACAATAACTTCCGATATTAAAAAGTAAGGAAGTCGAAGGAGTAGGTTTGGACCTCAATGATGAAGGCCAAGTGCATGAATGGGTCAAATCCAACCTATGCTTCCATAGATATACTCATTCAAAATTTCATTTTTCCAATATGTATTTCCAAAACTACGTATTGGATCGAATTGAAATCCAGTAAACGATAGCTTGAAGGATCATGTAGAATATCCTGAGTATAATATGACACGATCATCACGAAATTTCACAGAGTTGTCGATAAGCATTTTTGAACTAGCTGCCAAGTTTCATCATCATTGAATCAGTATTTTAGGAGTTATTCTGGAAAGAATAACGATATCGAAGAAATCACCACGAAATTTGACATCTGACATTCGACCAACTGAAATTTGGTACATTGTTGTGAAATATGGAATTTAAGATACCAGCAAAAAAGATGTATTGATTGGCGAATGAAGATAAGCGCTACTCCGTGTGGTGGCTATCCGAGTAACCCGAGGTACAGACATTATCATTGACAAATTAAAAGAAATGTTAAGAAAATGAGAAAGTTTATGAAGTTTTCTTGGCGTTTGTGTGATTTTACAAGTGCTTCTACTGAGGAAAAGCAAACTCAAATGTCCCTTCCCATAGATTTCCACATCCCGGTGAAAAATTTTGAGTTAAGGTGAAAGAAACTTCCTTTAACAAGTCGGTCCCGAAAGTGTTGAAGAATCGATAAAAATCAACAAACAAGATTCATGAGAGTCTGTAACCTTGATTTTAAAGATGATGATCATTTTTATAGAGGAAAGCACGAATTGCTCATGAAATATTAGATCACATTCATGAAGACAATTTTTTTCCAGGCCCCTAATCCAAGCAGAGAAATTTACTTAAGAGGAATGCCCTGCCTTCAGAAATCTGCCTGTTGAACTGATCATTAAGTAACAACTTGTTAGTGATAGAACTGACTATTGAAAAAAGAGAGTCTCAACAAGGAAATATCTGGTGATGAATACTGTTCGCTCAAAGTGCTTCTGTCGATGAAAGCAAAGTTGTTATTACAGCTTTTTCGAGACCAATCATATGAGTGTGGGAAAATTTATTTGTCAATCCATAATGAATAAGACTTTCGATACAAGTAGCATTAGTTTCATGTGAATGTATTCATTTTATTCACAATATATTGAGTATTTAGTCATTCGCTATAAAAATAGTAAAGTTATGACTACTTGTCTATTATTCCAAAAAGTATGTTTTACAATACTATCTGTTTTTCAACTTTCAAGACAGCCTAAGAAATCTACCAAAGTCAATCTTGCCATTTGGATCTGAAAATAAATAATATTTGAATACTGTCTAACCTTGGAGATCTCCCCGTAATTTTAGAGTTGCTATACTCAATAAGATTGAAGAATGATACATACCTACTTTATAAGAATGGAATATGTACTCCCAGTAATATTCTCGTCAACTATAAAAGTCTAAAAAGTCTTTGAATAAATCGTGAAATCCAAAATTATCAAACCAAACACTAACAAATAGTACAAAATCGACTATCAACACAAAATCTATGTCTGTTTCTGAGGTTCCAAAACTGGCCACCATGGCGCTGCACTATTAAATTCAGGCGCCAATAAGGATCAATTACAACCAGTCTAGAAATCAACTTTTGCACGCATGCTCTAGGTAACATCGTGCTATAGTTATGCCCAAATTTTTGTAATTTTCTGAAAAAATGGTCTTTATCGTCTGAGCGACTTATTGATGACAAATCTGATATCAAAATTTATTCTGTCTGGCCGGCAAACCGTCCGAAAAATTTTGTTGGGATTGTATCGTGAGTGAATTTCAAAAAACACTTCGAAATTTCTTGAATTCAATTTTTTTCTCGGAACGAATACCTACATCAGATTTTAATTAAATTTCGTGTGAACGTTGAAGACAATTTTAAACAACCATATACGAAATTTCACTTCGATCTGATTCGAATTTTCGGAGATATTGTGAAAAATTATATCAAACTTAGTGATTTTTTCCTAAGGATTGTTGGAATTTCCGGAATAACTCAAGAAATACTGATTCAATCATAATGAAACTTAGTAACTAGTTGGCAAATACTGATGCACTACATTCTGCAGAATTTCGTGATGTTCGTGCCATTGGAACAATTTTTTTTTCATTTTCAAAATTTTTCTCCCGTCTATGAATTACAACATGCGCGCATAAGCTTACTGACATTAGTGCTGTAGTTAATGTAGTTGCAATAAATTTTGGAATTCTACTATACAGAAAAGCATTGTTAAACGTCCGTTACATTCTTAAGAATAAGAAACGATTAAATTATGTACCAACTTATTCGCAAAGTATCCCGTCCCTAATTCCAATCATTCCTGACACCGGTAACCAGGTAGAGATTCCTCCATTTTAATTACCCAACTTGGAAAGACGATTTTCACGCTTCCCAATTAAAACGATCCTTAAATTACGTTCAGCACACGGACTGGGAATACGTTTACTTCCGCCCGAGCGAAGTTTCAACAGAAAAATAACGTAATCTAAGAACGTAATCAATGCGAAGTTAACGAATTTGTAACTAAGATAATTTTGCGTGTAATTGAGTGTTGGAATTAGGCATCTCCTCTCTCGGACCGTGAAGACATAAATTGTGGCCGTTCTGGATGCTGGGGGACGAGTATGGAGTTTGGATGTCCCTCAGGATTGACGCTATTTTGCCACAGGTAGTGGAGAAGGAGATGTTGTAAATTACAGGCAGGATCGATGGGTTAATGGAGGGATTTTTGGGAGCTTAATCTTAGAAGAAGAATTGCAGCTTCATTCTTCGGTAATGCCGAAAAATTAGCAGAGAAAATATACAGATAAACCAGACTAAAAAGATGGCGACGACAACAAAAGAAGAAGCAGATGAACCAAATAATGCTAGAACCTTTCAAGAACCTTTCTAACGGATCGCAGAATGTATGTAAGACGAATTGGGTGTTGCGCAGGGATCCATTTTGGGCCCACTCCTCTTCTATTCATTAATTAATGATATGAATACATACAGGGTGTATCTGACTAAAACTGAAAAAATGTAAGGGTTGGTTCTGTGATGAAAATTAGGAAAGGGATTTGGTGAATTTCTTGAGAAACCTTCCCCGAAAAAGTTACACCCCTCCGAAGGTTAACAAAAAAATTGTTTCTCTTTTTTATTTTCCTTGTGTATTCGAGTCAGCAGCTTTTGCGCGCATGTTCAAATTCGTCAGCGGTCAATTTTTCACGTTCTGATCCCTCCAAACACACTTCTACTTCCTGAAGAAAATATTTGGCCATCTTTTTTTTTATGGTCCTCATTAAATTATGCATGAAACTTTAAGCTTTCATTTTTCAATCAAGCACTAGATTTTCATTCGGCCCAATCTATATTTCTGGAAATATTGGTAGCATAAAATTTGGCATAACTTCGGAATCAGTAGTTGGGTTTTGGCTTTAATGATTAAGGTCCAAACCTACCTGAAAAAAAATTTCAATATTTCAGTGCTCCCCTGGAATTTGTCATCATTCATTTAATCCTGCAGAATAATTGAGAATTGCGAAGATTGATTTATGAAAACGAATATAAATTAACAGATTATAACTGAAATTCTTCAAGTATACTATTCGGTAAATGTCTCCACGAAGTGATTATTTTCAGGGTGATCTCATTCAACGAATCTGGATGGATGTTTCTATGAAATAAACATACCAACAAACCATTTCCTTCAACATCCATTCGTAAATTTAAAAATAAATGTTTTCAAGTAACGATGTGGAATTCATATATTGAATCGAGAAAATCTTTTTTATAGTATACGCTGTTCAAACCTTTCCTTCAATTTCAATAGTGTAGCCATCGTTCATATCTTTATTCTTTGGAGGTTTTCTCTCAATAATGTTTCGATATTTCACATATGAATCTTGATCCCGATTGGCGCATGCACCAATTCGTATTACAATGTTAGAAATTTTATTATTTATTCACTGATTTCCAAGTGAAACTTATTCATCATATTTGAAAAATAAAAGCTACTGGATTTCAAAACGTTTCAATTCTCGTTTACTTTCCTTATATCGAGAAATTTATGAGTTTAATGTTAGGACATCATATGTTCTTGGGCAGGCAACTTTCAATGCACCAGCTGATTGTTGGCTGCAGCCGAGAAAGGCAAAGGCGCGGAAGTCCCTTGTGAATTAATTCACATTTGTTTAAGATTTTCGGTAGGAATCTGATCAAAATAATGACATCCTTGAATTTCGCTTGAGATGAATTTGGAACAAGACTTTAAGAGCTGATTGAAGGGGAAGAAGAGAAATCACCCGGAACAGAGTGTCAATGTGATGAATAAATTAAAACACATTCAATGGAATTCAAATTTATATTGTCGATCAATATTTTTGCCGAGAACAATATGCCAATAACCTTTTATGCGTAATTGAGAGATGTCATGGAAGAAATGACTTAGGAATGTGATGAAATGTATATAGGGTGATTTAGTTTTCCATGAGTAAAATTCGAGGAATGATTGAAATTAAAGGAATAATAAGCGATTGATTTATGAATCTTATTCGTTGAAAAAAAACCTAAAAGCTTGAGGAAAAAGGGAGCATGATTATTTTATTTCCAGTATTATTCATAATGTGACTCAATATTCTTGAAGGGAAAATAGTTCCCCCATCGTTTATTCCTCGTAGTAATATTAAACTCAAACTTACCCACTGAGTTTACGGCAGAAAAGCTTTTCTTCGATAATCCTTTACGATGACTAAAACAACCAAATAATTATCGATGATTCAATGAAAAAAAAACTAGGAAAGCTCTGATCGACGTGAAGTCGGCAGCTACGGAAATTGATATATAATTTTTTCCAATATATCTCTTATGATTATAATCCTATCAAACTGAAATTTGGTATACATCTGTGAAATATGCAGTTCAAAATCAGAGCAAACTTTTTTTCGAATATGATGAACTGTTTATGAAAAAATATGAAAAAAAAATATTTTTTCGAAAAATTTTTTTTATTTTGAATTTACTGACAGTACGATCCCAACAAAATTTCGCAAGAATTTGCGGGTCGTTATACCCCAACCAACTGCCAAGTTTCAATCCAATCGTTCCAATAGTTCCTGATGAATTATCACGGAAATATCCTCAAAATTTTGAAAGGTTCTAACTCCAAAACCATCCGGCCGAATTCGCCCATTATCGAATTTAACCTTTGTATTTCAAAATGCAGCCTATTCTGGAAGTTTCGGGTCGATAGGATTTTCTGCAAGTCCGTAATCGTTCATATGGCCGGCCGGCATGACAGAATCGATTTTGACTCCGGATTCATCATTAGTGAAGCTTTTGCGAGTTTGTTCAAATTCACAGACACAGCGGTCACTCATTGGTCACCGTGCAGAATTGCTTGACTTTTGCGATTTTCTTACCACATTATTTTGATATTGTTTTGTTGATTATCCTGGTTTTTACTATGGAACCCTTCAGAAGCTAATGCTTTCACGAGTTAGGAGACCGGGTGTGTTCTGTTTAGTTAGCTTAGTTACTGATTTCTTACGCCACGCGAGAAACAGCACTGCTAAATGTCCACTCAACAGCTAGTAGTTGGACGATCCCCTGAAAAGCGGAAAAATTCTTTTTCGGCCAAGAGCCGAAAAGCCGACCTTAATCACATTAATTTCCGAAAGAAACAACCTAAAAATTAGATATTTGTAGAGTAGGTTTGGACCTTAAGAATTCCTGAATGGCTAAAATCCACCCAATGGTCCCGCAGATATACCCATTCAAAATGATATTTTCCCAATATTTCCAAAAATACAGATTAGATCGAATTTAAATCCAATATTTTATGAAAAAATGACAGTTCGAAGGTTTATACAAAAGTTAACGAGGATGATATGATTATAATATCATATATTAAATATTTGAAAAAAAAATCAATTTTTTTTTTCAAAATGTTCTGATGACAGGATCATCACGAAATTTTGCACGAAGTTGTCAACCAGTATTTTAAAACCAGCTGCCAAGTTTCATCAGGATTGAATCAGTAATTTTTGAATTATTTCATGAAGAAAAACAACGATATCCAGGAAAAAACTACGAAATTTGACATATTTTTTCAAACTTGTCCGAAACTTATTTTCGGATCGAACTGAAATTCGGTTCATTATTGCGAAATATGAAGCTCAAGGCCCGGGCTAAATTTTTTTCCAAATATAATAGAAAGTTTTCGAAAAAAAATTTTTCTTCGAAAAAAAATTTTGTATTTTTTTTAGTTTTCTGACAGTTTGAACTCTACAAAATTCTGCGAAAATTTGCGGGTTGTACTTTAACTAACTATCAAGTTTCAATCTAATCGTTTCAGTAGTTTCCGAGTTATCACGTGAATAAACATTAAATTTCAAAGGCCTCTAACTCTGAAACCTTTTGGCCGATTTCGTCCATTAACGAACTTAACCGTCGCATTCTGAAATGTAACCTATCCTTGAAGTTTCAGGTCCATAGGATTCTCCATACGCCCTTTATCTTGCATACGGATGACCGGCCAGACAGAACCGATTTTGACACCGGATTCGTCATCAGTGAGTCCAACTTAGTCGCTTGAGACCATTTTCGGCTCAAAATTAGCAAATTTCAGACATTTAGACAAGACGATAGCACGCTGTTCTCCTAGAACTTCGGAGTTTTACTCGTTCGTTCAAAATGTTGAAGAATTATCATTTTAAACATCTAGAAAAGCACTGCCGTGAAGGTAGCAGCTTTTGCGCGCATGTTCAATGTAGATGACCGCTTCAGCAACGAATTAGAACATGCACGCAAATGCTGCTGCCTTCACGGCAGTGCTTTTCTAGTTTTTTTTTGGATAAATTACTGGATTTCAATAATCTGTATTTTTGGAAATATTGGAAAAATAAAATTTTGAATAGGTATATCTACAGAATCATTGGGCGGATTTTAACAATTCACGAATTCGACCTTCGTAACTAAGCCCCAAACCTACTCTACAAATATCGAGTTTCTAAGTCGTTTCTTCCGGAAACAATAACTTCCGAAAAAAACAACTTAGAAACTCGAGATTTGTAGAGAAGGTTTGGACCTTAAAACGAAGGCCGAATTCGTGAATGGGTAAAATCCACCTAATGATTCCGCGGATATACCCATTGAAAATTTTATTTTCCCAATATTTCCAAAAATACAGATCAGATCGAATTGAAATCCAGTACTTCATCGAAAAAGTACAGTTCGAAGGTTCATACAGGATTTAATGAGGATGATATGATAAGAAAAATTTTTTTTTCAAATTGTTCTAATGACACGATCATCACGAATAAAGTCGTCTTTCAGCATCTTCAAACTAGCTTAGAAGTTTTAACAGGATTGAATCAGTATTTCTCGAGTTATACCGAAAAAAACAACGATATCGAGAAGAAAACCTCGAAATTTGACATATTTTTTCCCGATATCTCCAATACTTATTATCGTATCGAACTGAAATTTGGTACACTGCTGTGAAATATGAAGTTCAAAGTGTAAGTGGATTTTTTCTTGGATATGATAAATGGTTTCCGAAAAAAAATTTTTTTTGGAAACATTTTTTTTTTTCAATTTACTGACAATATCATCCTGACGGAATTTGGCTCAAAGTTGCGCGTCGTCATACTCCACCTTATCGCCCAGTTGAATCTAATCGCTCAAGTAGTTTCTGAATTAAAAAATAAATAACTTCAAAATTTCAAGTGGCTGTAACTCCGAAACTATTCGACCGATTTGGCCCATTAACGAATTCAACCGTTGCATTCCAATGCGCGAACTACTCTGAAAGTTTCAAGCTGCTAGCTCACTTTGTTCGACAGTTATCGTGTCCACGGCCGGCCGGACAGAATCTATTTTGACACCGGATTCGTCATCAGTGAGTCCAATCTAGGCGTTTGAGACCATTTTCGGCTCAATCATCGAAAATTACAGACATTTGGACAAAACGATAGCACGCTATTCTCCTAGAACATGCGCGCAAAAAATAATAAATAAAAATCAGTGAATACTTCAAATCTTCAATTTCATCTCTATTCCTATAAAAATTCAAATCCTTCTCGTGAACAATTCTTCAATTCTGGGTGTCATTCAAACAAATGACGACAAATTCAAACTATTCATTAATTCACCCATCTTCCCTTCCCGAAATTGACACCTTGCATAACGAAACCAACGTCAGTGTTTTATTTATAGCCCATAATCTCGATCCACCTTCACCACAGGACACCTGCAAATTAGAATTAAAATAGGAATATCCCATACAATTTCCCAATTTCACCCCGATCCTCGTCCGGAGCAAAACGAGAAACACGTCCATCCGTATTTACCATTCCTCGACCTCTTAGCGGCACATCACAGAACCCAAATTCAGTCTTATACCTGACCGTGTCCGAGCCATATTCGAATTAATTCAATATTATAATATCCAGCCAGCTTTCCGTCCGGGCTCATTGTATTCCTCATCGCTACAAACTTTGATACGGCCCGAAAGATGACATAAATCTGAAAGCCATCTATTCTTCTATTATGTTAAAATGATGTAGGGCTGCAGAGCGAGACCGCAGCCCCGAGAAGATCTTTTTATTCGTCCTATGCCCATAAATATCGCATAATAGTTGAATCAAACCTCCGTCTCTCTCCGAAGGAATGTTTTGCTGGGGTACACTTCTTCTTATTTTTTTATTCTTCATTCTTGTTTTTTTGCCGTGTCGATTTTTTCTTTCTTCGCTTCATTTATTGTGAAGAGATTATTTATATTGGTACGGTTTGGGAATTTAATCCATTAGGATCGTGGGAAGTAAGGGGTTTTGATCAATATGCTGTTTTCAGATTGACGAGTATTTCTTCTGTTATTATACTTGAGATGGGGAATGTCTATAGAAATCTGTTTAGTTTGAATATTATCAAGAGTTCTATACAGGGTGATTCATAAGTGACCTTATACAGGGTGAGTCTTTGACCTTGCAGAATATTTTAACAGAAGATTCTTGAAGCTGAAAGAAACACATTTGTCATCTACCATTTTTTCCGATTCGGCCTAGATAAAAAGATATAGGCATTATAAATTTACATAATAGGCTAGCCGCCCCTGGAAACCTGAACACTGAAGTTTTTTCAAGCCTAAGAAATACCATTCAAATCTTCGAAATAAGCAACTCTGTTATGAAAACAAGCGTCGACTTACTTTTTACATTCCAGTTGGTGAAAAAAGTTGTATTTATACTACAATAAACAAGTTAGGTATTCCAAATTTCGTGGGCGATAAAAGTTGAATATTCTTCTCTTGGTTTCATTTTCGATAATGAGGAATTCATCTAGCTATCACCCATATTAGCTTTGAGATTCATCTTCAATTTGTAATTATTAATTTTCTTTGTTCATTTCATTTTCTCCAAGAATTATCAGATTCAGACATAACACATACAAACTTTCATTTTCATAAATAAATAAAACAGATATACCTAATTTATCTATGAACGTACAAACGTTGCCAAATTGACGAACAGAAAGAAAGAACTCTTCGAAATCAAACAACACACAATATGCTAATTCTATGTATACACTTGTAAAGTCTATGATTCTGAACTGAACTATAAATCTGTGGCTCCGTGGTTTTAAGGTTATGTCATGGTGGTTTTCTTCCACCATCGGTTGTTATGTTATGAAAGCGCATTTGAAGAATACCTAAAAATAAATACTATCAATCTTCTGTACATAATTTCAAGAAATTTGGGTCAGCAGAAAGATTGCATTCAAACCATTAAGAATCCCCATTATCATGGAAAAGTGAGAAGTTAATCAATTATACTACACAAATTAGCTCGAAATTGAAAAGGAAGCTTCATGAATGGATTCAGGACCGAATCACCACTGTATAACACAGTTATAGTTTTGGGATGGAAGCCTATTTTGGAGAAACTTCTTATTTCGTCTTGGTGATAATAATCGTAGTATGGAAAACCTGATGAATACATCACTGGAATTGTATGGATACAAAACAAATAACTTCAAGATGTTATAGTTCATTCAGATTGAAGAGATTTATGTATAAAATGAGGAGCGTTTGGATCGTGACAACTATCCCATTTTCAGCCAGATAGGCAATGGAAAGACAGAAAATTAACAACTTTTAGACGTGGCAACGCGGAAAAATTGAATTCTGTGAATTTTTTGAACAGAGTTGCATTCAGCCAAAGTACCCAATTCTCGGAATTTCACAGATATTTTTCATTTTTGAATTTCAGATTACTCGAAAACGGCGCATCATACGAAAAAATAATAAGGAATACTTTTACTTTCCAAAATTGCCAAAAATTCGTTGAATAGCATTCAAATCATTTTTAAAAGTTGAATTCTTTGAATTTCTGGTATTTTTATGAAATATTATGGTCATATTGAAGAAACTGGAAGATGTGGATGCAATTTTGTAATCCAGGAACATTTATCGTATCATTAAAAAACTATATTCCAAAAATCATCTCATTCGATGAGATCGTTCGCGAGATATAATCGAAAATTATTTTTTTTATGGATTTTTAACAGTCTGTATCTTACGAACCAAGCCGAATCGGAAAAAATGGTAAGGGATGTTTCTTTTGGCTTCAAGAATCTTCTTTTGAAATATTCTGCAATGTCAAAGACTCACCCTGTATATGCCAATGGCGGATAGAGGATTTCGAGGCGAGTCAAGATCCACCGAAAGAAAGATTTTTTTTCTGTGACGAGAAATAAATTTGACATTTTATCTCTGTAGACAGGTAACAAAATATAACTTTTCACGAAATTACTTTTTTTCCGCGGGAAAAAAGTGAGTACTTTTTTCCCGGATGTATACACATATAAATGAAGGAAGATATTTGATATGTTGATGGCTTTTGTTGTTGTGCCAGTTCTGCAAAATAAGCCGATAACACTATCTCCGAGAAAGAACTGCATTTTTTTTTCATTTTCCATTCCTAAAATCTTGAATACGCGATTTCGTAAATTTTCCGCGAATTTAGCTAGCAATAATTTTCGTGACTCTACTTTAGCTGCTTCTATCGACTCCGGTGGAGTCAGAGAAAACTCGGAATCAGACATTTTTTAACTTTATATTATTCAAAATAAGTATTAAACAATTACTGAGTTCGCAATTTTTGAATCAAATCAGAAAATTTAATTGACAGATATTTGATTACTTTGAAGATATAACTACAACAACTTACTAGTTTAAAAATTCAAATTTCAAATCGATAACATTCTGACTTTAATATATTGTAATAATATGTTCTTTCACTATTAAATTGTCGTTCTTCCTGCCACAGAAAAAAATAGTGTATTATACACGGGAAGAAGATTAGATTTTAGCTCCTCGAGCTAAAATCTAATACTTTTTTCCTTTGTATAATAAATAACTATTTATTCATTGGTTACGAAGATACAGGGTGTTTTGTATGTTCGGTATAAAACTTTGATAAGCGATATTTCTGAAACACTTGAAGTCATTCTGTTGAAATTTTTTAGTTTTCTCTGTAAGAACTTGTCAATATGCCATTCTGGGTGAATTTAAATCCAGGGACGGGCCAGAAAAATTGTGACTACCTGTTATTCGTTGAAAAAGTTAATTTTCTGACCGATTTTTTGAAAAAATATTATCGTATTCGGCAAGCCAAGGAAAATTGCCACAATAGTCGCTTTTCAATAGACGACTTCGGCCCAAGTTGCCAACCCACAATTTTCTTCACAAATGACTGAGGAACGTGAATTTCAGGACAAATTTCACATGATAAGGTTCGCGTTATTCATAAATATCCATAAAAGATGCATCGGCTCCTCCAACAAGATAACTTTCAAATGTAGGGTTTTGTTGAGATCATCTCTGATTGGTTGAAATTTAAGTTGGGATTTCCGATTGCATGTTAATAGTGTCAAGTTTATAAAGGATAGGTTCCGCAAATCAACTTGGTTATTTCCGTTGCCAGTTTTCCATTCCGTAAATATGAAATATTCGGTTGGTTCCTGAAAAAAAGGTTAATTACGGAATTTGATTGATGAAAAAAGGTTCTTTCTGTCACCAGAGTGACAGTCAATATTCTATGGTAACATATCCATAGCATAGAACAATCTTTATTGACTTAATGATCCATAGAACATAGAAGAGACAACAATCAACAATGAAAAAATTACTAGGTATGGTCTATGGATCATAAGGTAAATAAAGATTGTTCTATGCTATTTATATGTTACCATAGAACATTGACTGTCGTTCTAGGAAAGAAAGAACGTTTTTTATCAATCAAATTCCGTAATTAACCTTTTATTTCAGGAACCAACCGAATATTTCATATTTGCGGAACGGAAAACAGGCAACCGAAATAACCAAGTTCATCTGCGGAACATATCCTTTATAAACTTGTCACTATTAACATGAAATCAGGAATCCCAACTTAAATTCAGCCTAACAAAAACCTATATTTGGAAGGAATTATCTTGTTTCAGGAGCCGAGGCATCTTTTACGGATATTTATGAATAACGCGAACCTTATCATGTCGAATTTGTCCTGAAATTCCCGTTCCCCAGTGATAGTAAATTTGTGAAGAAAATTGTGGGTTGGCAACTTGGGGCGAAGTCGTCTATTCGGATGGCACACCTAAACAATTTCAACAGAAAAATTTGTTGGAATGTTTTCATTTTCGACCGGACATAACCTATAAGAATGAATATTGTTCGACTGAATTCATTAAAATAAATCTTTTGGTTGGAAGCAAAAATTTTTGAGCAATACGTGAAACTTATTATTAAGTATCGTTTCAAGTTATAAATTTACTTTTGAACAATATGGCCGTATGCTGAGAGTTTAATAAGTCTTTGATTCAAACTCGATATTGCATTCGATAGAATGATGAGGAATCTCAGTAATAGATTCGTTTTTTTTGGACAGACCAATTGAGATGATATCGCAAAAAGCTAGTGAATATCGGCCACGAAGTAATTTTGTAGACTTGTAAAATGGTGCAGGAGCCGGGATATATTGCTCAATAAGGGGTATTTGAGAATTTTTGGAATACTCAGAATCGTCGGAAGATCACATTCTTCAGTTTGATTGTAAGATCTATCTGTAAGCTTTTTCTCGTTGAAGTTGAAATGTCGTCCGAATTTTTTTATTTCTGGTTCAGGCTCATTCCGATTCATACTATTTAATTCGTATTTTATAGAATGGAGACATCTGCATTAGAGCCATTTTCTAGAGTTCCAAATGCATGATGGGATCGATCTTTTACTGTGTCGATTCTTCTCCTGACAAATGAAACCACATTTCAATTTTCTAAGAAAGAAGAAGTTGTGAAACATGTGGCAATATTGTTCTATGCACTATGCTAGTAGGTCTATACCAGCTTAGTTCGTTTGTAATCAACATATTATATAGATTCAATGCTGATGATTCTAAATTGAAAAGTAGAATATGGAACACTTTGTCCAGAATTAATTTTGTATGGTTTTTTTTATGTTACCATTTCCTCAAGCTTTTGACTACAATCATTATATGCCAGTTAATACAATAATTTGTCATTCAAAACGTAGTACGTTGAAGAAAATAAAAGTAAATCGTACGATATCATTTTTGTGCAGAAAACCTAGGAAAGACATCGGTATCACTGTATCAGAGCCATTTTCTAAAGTGGAAAAATAGAGCTAGAGGCGGGATCGATCTCTTACTGTGTCGATTTTGAAAATTTCATTTTTCTTAGTTTATTTCTTATCTCAATCTCGCAACTTTTTGTTCAAAAGTCGAAATTTCGTTTGAATGTTTCCATTTTGAGTTTAAGCTGGCCACGAATATCTCTTTATTCAATAAGTATAGTTTAGTATATAATGATGAAAAATATACCACAGATGAAATAGCACCAGTCTCTACAAACTAGCTATACCGATAATGCTATCATCGAAAATGTAATCCGAAATTTTGTCATGTACACTGTACAGGGTGGGCAAAATTCGTTGTCTACTGAAGGGATCTCGAGAACTATAGCAGCTAGAAGAAAACTGATAATACATTCTCCAGCTCTTTTTTCCTGACTGATCCGAATCTGAAAGCAGATCCAACTTATCGTTCATAGAACTTGAGTTAGGAGCGAAAATTGAGAAATTGTCATTTTCAATAATGCTGAATAACTCGCTTGTTTGAACTCGTATTTGAAATCTGTTGATACGTTCTACAGGCACTTTTTTAGGAGTAATTCAAATATAATATGACTGAGTTTTTTAATCCAGCCATTTCTGAGAAATGAGAAAGATTTTGGATTTTTCAAAAGTAAACTATAGTCGAAAGATCTCTTATCTTGCTACAAAATTTTTGCTGATTTCAAAAATGTATCATATATTTACATGAATACCACATGAGGAAATTGTCAAAGCTTTTTTCCTGCTGTTTTTTTCACTGTTGAATTATGATTAGGCTGACGTTGCTATAGCGACGATTGAATATGCATTATCTTTGTGTGAACTTGCGCCTCTATGATTGGAATCAGCGATTGCTAAATAAATATTTCTAAGGTTTTGTCATAGTTCTTAAGATTAGCAATAGAAAATCTGTTTATTATCCCTTATGACCCGAAATATTGCTGATCTTAAGAACTATGACAAACTAACCATAGAAATATTTATTCAGCAATCGCTGATTCCAATCATAGAGGCGCAAGTTCACACAAAGTTAATGCATATTGAATCGTCGCTATGGTAACGTCAGCCTACTCATAATTCAACAGTGGATAGAAAAGCAGGAAAAAAGTAATGAATATTTTTTCATGTAATATTCATGTGAGTAGCGACATATGATACATTTTTAAATCAGCAAAAATTTTGTAGCAAGATAAGAGATCTTTTGACTATAGTTTACATTTAAAAAATCCAAAATCCTTCTCATTTCTCGAAAATGGCTGGATTGAAAAATTGGGTCATATTATATTTGAATTACTCCTGAAAAAGTGCCTGTAGAATGTATCAACAGATTTCGAATACGAGTTCAAACAAGCGAGTTATTCAGCATTATTGAAAATGACAATTTCTCAATTTTCGCTCATACCTCAAGTTCTATGAACGATAAGCTGGATCTGTTTTCAGATTCGGATTAGTCAGGAAAAAAGAGCTCGAGAACGTGTTTTCAGTATTCTTCTAGCTGCTATAGTTCTCGAGATCCCTTCAGTAGACAACGAATTTTGCCCACCCTGTACAAGTGGGCACACGAGAGGTAGACTTTCCACTTTTCAGCTATACTTTACCGGACAGTTAGCAATAATACGGAATATCAAGTAGCCATACTGTCAAATCCAATCGGCATGCACTCTTCCCCGTTTCCGACAGCCCAAACACAAGCAATTAATCTCGCATGGATTTATTACAATTGCTTTATTTTTTCTGGGTTCCTCCCTGTTCTATCCCAGCCAAGGAGCAGTAGAATCGTCGGGGGTTAGAACCAGCCGGGGAGAGAAAGGGCCCAGCAATATCCGCATTCCTGAAGAAGGAATCCCGCGTTGACAGCTCCTGATATTGCAGAGCCTGGGTGTCTGATAACGACTCCGCTCCAGGAATGTCGTTAGCTTTCCAAAAATAACATTTAGACAGCGTTATTTATGGGACCGGGAGTGCCAGGGATAGGGGCAACTTCTACCCTGCGTCCCTCCCGCCAACCCCTGCAATATCGGAATACTATCGTGTAATTTTCATTACCGCTGGATGCTGGATCCGTGTCAAAATCCCCTTGTCTGGTACGTGATTAAAATTGTGTTCAATGTTTCGCGTGCCTGTTTGCACGGACGTTGGGGGGCGGAGGAGGGAGGAAGGTCGTGATGGTAATTTGTTTTTTAGGGATGTTCAATGGGTTGTAGGGAAAGTGTTTTTTTGACGAATTTGAAATCGATTTATGTGACAGGGATGGTATGAGTTGGTTATGGAATATTTTTGAGATTGACTATCGCTTTCACTGAAATTTGATTGCCGATCAAGGGCCTGATTGTCAGTAAATACTCTGCTCAAACTCAACAGACGACTTCGGCCCAAGTTGCCAACCCAAAATTTTCTTCACAAATTTACTATCACTGGGGAACGGGAATTTCAGGACAAATTCGACATGATAAGGTTCACGTTATTTATAAATATCCGTAAAAGATGCCTCGGCTCCCCAAACAAGATATCATGACATATACCCCGAAGCATAAGCGAGATACACGCCAACTTTGAGCAATATTCTGATAACTGTGTTGATTTATACGTGACCTTTGGAATAACGGTTTTTGATCAGATCTTAGTATTTTTTGGTCAAATCAATTGTTGTGTAGAATTCTGGAAAAAAATTTCAAAATGGCGGAAAGCCTACAAAGGTGGAATTTTTTGTTTTTTTGAAGAACATTTTTTTTTGATAAATGCATTTTTCTATCCAGGTCATTCTCGGGGCCCCTTAGCACAATTTTCGCCTCCGTAGGGCCACCAGTTTTTTAAATCAGAATTATTTAAGTATTCCGAGCGGAATCTTTGGAAGGCTGACAAATTAAAACCAATGGATATTTTTTCATTCAGTGTTCAGAATGAAGGTTAGTTCAACCTCGAAAGATTTCATCAATCTTGGGTGGAATTTTTTTTTCACTGTAAACATGTAAGAAAAAGTTGAGTTTGAATTTTGGGAAAATTTTTTCAGAGAAAATCTTAGAAAATTGAGTACATTGGAATAATGGTATCCAATTTGGCAATCGAAAACAAAAAATTCCAACTTTGTAGGTTTTCCGCCATTTTGAAATATTTTTTCCAGAATTCTACACAACAAATGAATTGACCGCCAAAAAATACTAAGATGTGACTAAAAACCGTTATTTCAAAGGTCACGCATATCTCACCGCAGTTATCAGAATATGGCTCAAAATTGACATTAAACACCCTGTATCTCGCTTATGCTTCGAAAACCGGGTATATGATATAGGGCAAAAATGACTTTCCCGATGTCATCTATACGGCTTTACATATATGTTTGACCAGTTTATGGTGAAACACCCTGTATTCGCTGTGTGACACCAACTTCTTCAACATAACTTCCAAGCTATTCTGTTCCATTTCGTAAATTGACTAATGGCGATTATGTCCCTCTTGTCAACAATAGTAACCCCGCGCTCCACCAAAAGCGATCTCGAATAACGAATTTGTCGGACCGAATGAAATATGACGTGTATCCAGCCAAATTTGAATATTCCCATTCGATCCAGGGTGCACGACTGTTTTGAAACCGAAACTACATAGAAGGAGGGCGAGCGCCAGCATGCATACATTACGTCCTCTTATAAGAAGAACATCCCCATTTGATATACTCGAGGACGTGCTAGAAGTTTGCATGTATTATCACATTTATTTGATTTATCATGTTTTCCAGAGTCACATCTCCCAAGGGCCAGATTTTCGGAAACGAGTTTTTTCCAGAGGTGATGGAAAATAAATTGAAATTCTTCCACCTTGTTACTTTTTTGATTTTGTGATATGTGTAAGGCTGGAATGGCTTTACGGCTGTATTAAAATTTATCTCTATACTTGTGACAGCAGCGAATAACTGAGATTATTACAATTTTATGAGTTATGGGCTGTAGAAATGCCTTGGAGTTATTGCTGCATTTCTTTTTCTGCCTGATGGTGCTGTTCCGAGACATGTTTGAATGGTGGAAGCGAAGTAATATTGAAATTTTCATATACCATAGCTTACAGACGAAGATTCTTCAGCTTTAGATTCCTCACACCTGGGTGTATCTAAAAATACCCCATGTATGTACCTTACGCTATTTTTATAGTTTTCGAGTTAAATTTTTTTTGTGTTTTTTCAATTTATTTTGCCAGCGAGGATTCGAAAATTCATATCTTTTTATGTAGAAGTTATTTTGCAGAACTTTTTTCTGTAACATGATCTCCCTGAATGTTGTTTTAATGACAAAAATTACTCAGCTTCCTGAAATTACTCAAAGCTCTTCAAAAAAGGCTTGAAAGTTGCAACTTCAGTTTTCCGTAGGATTCACTCAAACATTCAACATCAATTTAAAAATACAAAAAGGAATTTTCATAGTTTCTGGCTGAGTTTAAAAACTTCGCAGGGTCCTGAACTACCAAAATCACAAGAAAAAAATAATACTTTAATGGCAATTTCTTGCTGTAATCGGCCATAGAAGGCTCAAAATCATTGAAACACGAGTAGAGTTATTTTCTGCTATTTATCATTCTTACGGCAAATTAACCTTGAAAATGTGACTTCAGAGTAATTTTAATTGAAATTCCTGTGAAATATTTGTGCGCTCGAGGTCGATCGAATGGCCAGCGCGTCCGGCAGACCTGAACCCCATCGTAGTTTTTACTTAGGGATTTTACAAAGAGCTTGTGTGAGCGACGAGAAGCAATAACAAAGCAGAATTCAGACAAACATTTGTAGAAGCGGAAAGAAAAATATAATAAAAAACATTGACGATTATGTATTCAAAATGGACGAAGGGATTTTGAAGATTTATTTTAGTGAATGGTAATTTTTCAGTAATTTGTGCTTTTATTTCTCATCCAAAAGCAAGTAATTTTACAACTACCAATTTTGAAATATTCTCGCACATTTTCAGTCAGTGGTGAGACCAAAATTATTCTTAAAATTACACGAGCTAGTGTTAGTTTACAGAAACATTAATTGAAATTACTTTAGAAACATTTTTGGGTCTAATTTACCATAAGAATGCTAAAAAGTAGAAAAATTACTCTGATCGTGTTTCAATGATTTTTAGCTTATCTGCATTCAAACGCCGATTACAACAAAAAAGCCCCATAAAGTACTATTTTTTTCTTTCGAATTTGGTAGTGCGAAGTTTTTAAACTAAGCCAGAAGCTATGAAAATTCCTTTTTGCGCGCATGTTCTAGGGGAACAGCGTGCTATCGTTTTGTCCAAATGTCTATAATTTTGGATGACGAATCCGGTGTCAAAATTGATTCTGTCCGGCCGGCCGGTTGGCCGGCCGTAGACACAATAACTGTCGACAGAAGCAAGCTAGCTACTTGAAACTTTCAGGATAGATTGCGCATGAGAATGCCGCGGTTAAGTTCGTTAATGGGCCAAATCGGTCGAATAGTTTCGGAATTATAGGCACTTGAAGTTTTGAAGTTATTTATTTTTTATTTCAGAAACTACTCAAGCGATTGGAATCAAACTTGGCAGTTTGGTGGAGTATAACGACGCGCAACTTTGAGCCAAATTTCGTCAAGATCATATTGTCAGTAAATTGAAAAAAAAAGTTTTTCGAAATTTTTTTACAAAAAAATTTTTTTTTCGGAAACCATTCATCATGCCAAAAAAAAATTATACTCACACTTTGACCTTCTAATTTCACAGCAGTGTACTAAATTTCAGTTCGATACGATCATAAGTTTTGGAGATATCGGGAAATAATATGTCAAATTTCGAGGTTTTCTTCTCGATATCGTTGATTTTTTCGGTATTACTCGAGAAATACTGATTCAGTCCTGATTAAACTTCACAGCTAGTTTTAAGATGCTGAAAGACAACTTTATGCAAAATTTCGTGATAATCGTGTTATTAGAACAATTTGAAAAAAAAAATTTCTATGATTTTCTCATCATATCATCCTCATTAAATTCTGTATGAATCTTCGAACTGTTATTTTCGATGAAGTACTGGATTTCAATTCGATCTGATCTGTATTTTTGGAAATATTGGAAAAATAAAATTTTGATTGGGTATATCTACGGAATCATTGGGTGGATTTTACCCATTCACGAATTCAGCCTTCGTAATTAAGGTCCAAACCTTCTCTACAAATATCGAGTTTCTAAGTTGTTTCTTTCGGAAGTTATTGTGTTTACGCAGTCGGCCGTTAGGCTGACCGTAAACACAATAACTTCCGGAAGAAACTACTTAGAAACTCGATATTTGTAGAGTAGGTTTGGGGCTTAATTACGAAGGTCGAAATCGTGAATGGGTAAAATCCGCCCAATGATTCCGTAGATATACCCATTCAAAATTATATTTTTACAATATGTCCAAAAATACAGATATGATCGAATTGAAATCCAGTACTTCATCGAAATTTGAAAAAGCACTGCTGTGAAGGCAGCAGCTTTTGCGCGCACGTTCAAATTCGTTGCTGAAGCGGTCATCTATATTGAACATGCGCTCAAAAGTTGCTGCATTCACGGCAGTGCTTTTTGAAATTTTTTGTATTTTTTAATTGATGTTGAATGTTTAATGAATCCTACTGAGAACTAAAGTTCTAACTTTCATGCCTTTTTTGAGTAACTTTGAAAGATTTCAGGAAGCTTTTATTTTAAACATAAACATTATTAAGGGAGATCATGTCACAGAAAAAAAATCTGCAAAATACCGATTACATAAAAAGATAGGAGTTTTTGAAACCTCGCTGGCATAATGAATCGGAAAAACACAGAAAAAAATTTAAACAGAAAACTACAAAACATTGCTTATCATACATGGGGTATCTTTAGATTCCCCCAAGTGTGATGAATTAAAAAAATATTATTGACGTCAATACTTGGATCACCTTGTAAAAAAAAAATTTTTCAAAATTATTTTCAAACAATACTATTGTTTTTACTATGACCTCGAATTGATAAATCACATACATCAATCTGGAGGAATACTTAGAGATAAACTGTAAAATTAAATCTCAACACCTTAAAGACAGTTTGAAATACCATCTCAATATACTAATTACATCAAATGAGTGCACGGTCGTTCGGGATGGAATACTTTTTTACAAATATCGATGATATCCGAATGGTATTTCTAAAAGATGTTTCAAATTGTGTGGTTTTTTTCAAGAACAAATGAAACACACCATTTGTTTCATTTTCAAAAACTTTTTATTGGTAATCGAAGTATCAGTTATGACATTTATATACGAAAAATAATATCTGTCAAATGACCTCCTCTTGCAGCTCTACAGACGTCCACTCTTTTTTTAAAATTTTCAATGACATTTTGACATAATTGAGGCTCTACGTCACTAATGCAATAATAAGTTCATCCTTTAGTTCAGGAATCTATTGTGGATTATTCTTATAGACCTGGCTTTTCACATAACCACAAAGAAAATAGTCCATCGGTGTCAAATCACATGATCTTGGTGGCCAATTGACATCACAGTTGACATCACGACGTTTCAAATGATCTTATGGCTTTAGTCCCTGTGTGATTTGAACCTTATATGCCTTCAGAGCTAAATCCTTGTGTAAAATACGCCATGTTGTGGACCCACTAAGTCTAACTTGTGAACGTCGCACAATGGACATTCCATGGTCTTCAGCAACATTTTCTCTAACCAAATCAATATTTTCTTGTGAACTACCGCTACGACTGTATTTTTCACTTTTTTGATCTTCCATCGAACCGGTCTCTTGAAATTTTTTAATAATTCGACTAATGGTGCTTTGAGATGGACGATTATGTAAACCATAAAATTCCCATAATTTTCTAAAAACACTTTTCACAGAACGCTGATTTTCATGAAACAATTCAACAATTTGAACGCGTTGTTGTATCGTGTACCGATCCATTTTTATGAATGTTATACCTCACACTTCTTAAATGTCAAAATACCCAGAATTCAGTGCGCCATCTATATTTCATTCATTCTTGAAAAACCGTGCAATTCGAAACATCATTTACTATCGACACCATATTTCAGTACACGGATATTTTCTGAACCATACTCTCTCGGTCAGTCCTGTAGAATCATAAAATAATCATGTCAGGCATCCAACATCATCCGAAATAATCATCGCGGATGCCACCGTAACATTATTTTCCATTAGTCACTTTTTTCGGCGACAGTTGAATTGTGTCCCTCTGTCACTTGTCACTTGTTACACATATTTATGAATTCCGTGCCATTCGAGGCCGGAGAAGACGATGCCGCTGTCTGTCCACTGATCATCTGATCGTCCTCCCGTCTTGTAGCAGGAGACGTGCCCGTCATAAATTGGAGAGCGATGACAGAGTGATGTAGACGTGTATTTTATCGTAATTAAAAGTTACACGGCACGGTCGAGACAATGGCAGATCTTTCTGCATCTTGATCGACCGTCCGGCAGGTAACGTGCTAAGCAGGGTGTGAAAGATATGTTGATGTTGCTCGATGGATCGTCGGCGTGTGTGAGAATGTTGTTTTGGTTTGTTGGCTGGACTGCTGGTGATGAGAGTTTTCGAAAAGAGCAATGGATTTTGATCCTTGAATAGACGACTTCGGTCCAAGTTGCCAATCCAAATATTTCTTCAAATTTACTGGCAAAGGGGAAGGGCAATTTCAGAACAAATTCGACATGATAAGGTTCACGTTATTTATAAATATCCATAAACTGTGCATCGACTCCTCAAGCCAGGTAATTAGATTAAAAAATAGTTATTTGCTGGGATCATCTCTGATTGGCTTGAATTTGAGTTGAGGTTCCTGTTTTCACTTCAATAATGTCAGCTTAATGAATATAGAATAATATATGTCGCAAATCAACTTGGTAATTTCGGTTGCTGTTATTCCGTTCCGTAAATATGAAATGTTCGGTTGGTTCCTGAAAATCGAAGGTTATTTGTGGAATTTGATTGATGAAAAAGCAGTAGATTTTCTGTCACTAGTCGATTTTCTATGATAACAAATCCATAGATTTCTCATTCAGTCAGAAAACTATCAACAATGAAAACTACTGTGATCTATAGATTAAAGGGTAATAGATTATTGTTCTATGCTATGGATATGTTACCACAGAGAATCGGCTGTCGTTCTGGTGAAAGAAAATTTATCGCTTGATCATAGGTGCATAGAATACATGGTGCGGATACTTTTTGAGATATTTTGGGCCCGAAATGAGGACCAAATGTTGTCAAAATACGGGCTTGTTGCCCTACTTCAGTTTTCGCCGATAGATGTCTGCATAGGAAAATTTGTCATATAAAATCTGAAATATTTACGGAAGTTACCGACCTGTCATTTCAAAACTGGCCAAATCAGAACTTCTTTATGATTTTACGAGTTGGACCATACATTCATTTCAAGAATTCCCGAAAATAAATTCATTTTGGCAAATTTGAATCATGACTATTCATTTCATTCAATCAGAATAGCGATAATATACAGAAAGGTTTCCTTCGTCCGAATACACAAGTCTGAAACTTGATGTTTCTGAATACCTGTTTATTACAAGAGGTATTTATTATTTCAATATTTAGTTCATGGAAGGGAAGTCTTCCAGAGTTGCGTTTTCAAAAATACCCCCAAGAAAACATTGGAATAGATATTATGATTAATTTGTCTGGTTTGAAATTAGTCTGATAAATTCGTATGAACACGAACAGCAAACTGAAAATTCATATTTCAATTTAAATAATAATAAAAATGATTATTTACTCGAAGTATTTTCATGAGTATTTCATAACAAAATTCAAAACTTTGAATTGAATATTTATTAATAGGTAATACAGAAAAATTTATAAACCATATTTTTATGAGAGGAGATCCAAACTATCCAATAAAATCCATGAGTAATATCAATCTCCTGTTCCATTTTCACCGTTGTTGTGGCTTAGAAATGACTTCTTGTATCCATCCATGAAAGTATTCTTACAATAATCCTCATATTGCTCCTTATTCCCTCACATATTTTATATTTTTAATGAGTACATGTTCCACATTTGCTGAACTCCTCTTATATATTAGTAAAAATCAAATATCTGATTCATTTTTGGGGAAAAACTTTCATCAGAGCAATGAGATTATACCTCAATTCATTTAAATCAGCGAAATTAATTGTATAGACTTCACAAAAAGACCTTAGCGGCCTCATCGTTCACAGAGCCAAGCAGGACAATATTTGACAAGTCTAGGACCGCGTTTTGGACTCAAAATTTGAGTGAGTAATAATCTTTACTTGATCCAATCATGACGAAATGTGGTATTTTGTTCGGAAATTTTGATGAACGAATGAGTTCGAATTTCGCTATGTCATTGAGAGCTTTCTCAAAAAATTTGTAGCTTTTTTTCGAATATTCTATATATTACTTGAATTTTACCGATTCACGAATTTGGCCTTAGTAATTAAATTTCCAACCTACTCCACAAAAGAGTCTCTCAGTCGCTCCTTTCGGAAGTTATTGTGTTTACGTTCAACCGCAAGGACTACCGTGAACACAATAGTTTTTTCCTCATCAACCTCATGCGATCGGATTGAAACTTTGATATGAGTTGAAGCATAACAACGCGCATCTGTCTGCAGAATTGTTTCGGATCGTATTGCTAAAGTTAATTTAAAAAAAAATAATTCTCGAAAACATTCAGTATCCGTTTCTTTGTTGAAAAATTTTTTTTTCAAAAAACTCAGATTTCAATGAAATTCTGCACATATCTTATAGTCAATAATTCACAATAACGTACCAAATGTCATTTGAGTCCTAAATCGTAAAAATATGAATTTCGCATTTTGTTTCCAGAATAACTCAAGAATACCTATCCGATCATGATGAAACAGTCGAAAACAATTAATCTATTCGTAAAAACTAAAATAAATTCAATTCTTTCAACCTTTCTATTGGTATCCAGGAAATTGGTCAATTTGACTTTCATTGGTTTTTCTGTTTCGTAACATTTTTGAATAAGTCGATGTTTACATGAATAAAAAATTTCAAAAAGCACTGCCGTGAAGGCAGCAAATTTTGCGCGCATGTTCAATGTAGATGACCGCTTCAGCAACGAATTTGAACATGCACGCAAAAGCTGCTGCCTTCACGGCAGTGCTTTTTGAAATTTTTTACTGATGAATTACTGGATTTCAATTCGATCAAATCTGTATTTTTGGAAATATTGGAAATATAAAATTTTGAATGGGTATATCTACGGAATCATTGGGCGGGTTTTACCCATTCACGAATTCGACCTTCGTAATTAAGCCCCAAACCTAGTCTACAAATATCGAGTTTCTAATTCGTTTCTTCCGGAAGTTATTGTGTTTATGGTCAGCCTAACGGCCGACTGCGTAAACACAATAACTTCCGATAGAAACAACTTAGAAACTCGATATTTGTAGAGAAGGTTTGGACCTTAATTACTAAGGCCGAATTCGTGAATGGGTAACATCCACCCAATGATTCCGTAGATATACCCAATCAAAATTTTATTTTTCCAATATTTCCAAAAATACAGATCAGATCAAATTGAAATCCAGTACTTCATCGAAAAATAACAGTTCAAAGGTTCATACAGAATTTATGAGGATGATATGATAAGAAAATCATAGAAATTTTTTTTTCAAATTGTTCTAATAACACGATTATCACGAAATTTCGCATAAAGTTGTCTTTCAGCATCTCAAAACTAGCTGCGAAGTTTTATCAGGACTGAATCAGTATTTCTCGAGTTATACCGAAAAAATCAACGATATCGAGAAGAAAACCTCGAAATCTGACATATTTTTTCCCGATATCTCCAAAACTTATGATCGTATCGAACTGAAATGTACACTGCTGTGAAATATGAAGTTCAAAGTGTAAAAAAAATTTTTTTTTGGATATAATAAATGGTTTCCGAAAAAAAAATTTTTTGGAAAAAAATTTGCCTATAACTCCGAAACTATTCGACTGATTTGACCCATTAACGAACTTAACCGCGGCATTGTGATGCGCAACCTATCCTGAAAGTTTCAAGTTGCTTGCTTGCTTCTGTCAACAGTTATTGTGTCTACGGCCGGCTTCGTCATCAGTGCGTCCAACCTAGTCGATTGAGACCATTTTCGGCTAAATCATCCAAAATTACAGAAATTTGGACAAAACGATAGCACGCTGTTCCTCTAGAACATGCGCGCAAAAACACTAAGAGCGTCCGCACACGGGTCGACGCGATGTGCTCGACGCGTTGTGGACGACTCGAACAGCGCGACGTCGGCAAGTTCGTACGTCATAAGTTCCGAGTTTATTCAATATTGACCATAGATAGTGCCGATTTCAAAACCAGCGCGTCAAAAGAAGGTTGTCAATTCGTAGAAAATTATTTTTTAAAGTTTAATAATCATTTTGCTCAGGGACTGATTTCGATCATTTTATTTTGCGTTTTATTATTTTGGGTTCAGTATGACAACGAGGTGGTCCCTCTCTAGAAAAAAATATACAGGGCAGTCCTAAGAGACATAAAACAGCATAATTGCTTCATTCGTTGGCATCACCAACTTTCTATTGAATGAATTGGTAGGGAATTTCCTACCTACGGCATGATATTTATGGCAAAATACATAGGGTGTATCAAGAGGTTAATTTCCACAATTCTGCTGTTTATGGATATATTTTGATGATGATCCCTTGGTTTGCATTCAGTATGGCTTCAGGGTGGGCTAATTTCAGAACGAGATATACAGGATGTCTCAAAATATCAATTAGAACTATTCTCCTGTTTATATATCCATTTTGATGATTTATCTTCCTCTGTGTTCCGTATGGCTTCACAGTGGTTTGATTTTCGAATGAGATATACAGGTTGTTCCAAAAATAATCTAGAAAAGCACAAACGAGAGGTCAGGAACTGTTACGCGATAGCTCAAATTCCTGAACAAAGTGGTAACTTATTTACGTTGACCCTGCCAATTGCAACTTCACTTTCTGATGGAAAGATTTGGCGTTCTTCTTTTCTAATGGTTCACACGAAATTTTGTATGAACCTTCAATTTGTCATTTTTCAATCAAATACTATATTTTAATTCGATCCGATCATTAATTTTGGAAATATTGGGAAAATAAAAATTTAAATGGGCATGTCTACGAATCATTAGGACGGTTTCAACCACTCACGAATCCGGCCTTCATAATTAACAAGCCCGAAACCTACTTTATAATATTATATTATATATAATTGTTATGGGGTCTCAAAGAAGCTCCTTTCGGAAATGATTGTGATTACGGCTGGCCAAACCACCGATCATAAACACAATAACCACCGAAATAATCCACTCAGGGACTTTATAACTGCAGAACAGGTTTGGAGTTCAATAAAGAAGGCATAATTAGCGAATTGGCTAGTTATATTCACAAAATGACGCATCATTGTTATTTCGGATAATAAATTTCGATTTTTTTACGAACTGGTCCAAGCACATACAATCGCCGTGATTTTCCGTAGTTTTCATTGGTTAAAATATTACATATTTATTTTTTTGTGTCGAGACGAGAGTTCAATTCATTCGAGGAGGTAAAGATAATAAGAATTCACAATTTTAATTATGAAGTCAGTATTATCCCACATAGTATTTTCCTTGCGTGAGGACTAAATCGGGCAATCAATAGAAAGATTCAATCATTACATGTATTTATATGATCAATTCCAAGACATTAAGCCTCAAAATCATGTTGAAAATAATAAAAAATCATATCTGTATCGTTTCGTTATATCGGAAAGCTAGCGACGTACGAACCTCTCGAACTTTCTGCTTCCATGCCAGTCGCGTGAAACGAGGCATGCGAACGGAACTCAAACGTACGTTTCGAAACGAGCCGTGTACGGTGCCACCTTGAATGGCTTGGGAAGCCGATTCGAGAGACAAGACTGGATCGCGTCGAGCGCATCGGATCGACCCGTGTACGGACGCCCGACGCGTGAATCGTACAACCCGTGTGCGGCGTCAGCTTGAATTGCCTAGGAAACCGCATAGAGAATCGAGGCTGGAAACGCGTCGAGCACATCGGATCGACCCGTGTGCGGACGCTCTAAATGCTACTGGGAATGTGTTCAACGTTCTCTAGAATATTTAATTCCAAGGGAAATTCTTAGACTAAAATACAGGCCTAGTAGACAACAGTTGAGATGATTATTCTTATCATGTCAACAACAACAATCCCTTTGAGGTGCCAGCGAAAAAGTTTATCGAATTTCGAATTATTAACGCCTGAATAAAATTGCTGCATTTGATTTCTGGTAACCAATATTCTATTTTTAACAGGAATTTGGTTATTGGTCATTTTGACTCTTTTTCTTTCCTAACATTTTTATGTCGATGTTTACATAAAGTCGTCGATAGAAATTACGTTTGCGAAATCATAAAAAACTTACGAAGTAGGGTTATTTTCTTCTTCCTTGTAGCTCTAAAGTCGCAAAATACAGTGTTGTCCATGATAGCAATATTGCTATGACAAAATTCATAACAAACATTGCTATAATACTCGGGAACAGAATACGTAACATCATGGCCATATTGCTATAAATTAGAAAGATAGCAATATGACTAGAATAGCAAGGTTCATAGCAATACGCAAACAGAATCGACCTGAATGTAAAATAAATCGTGTTTGTTCGAACCAAACTTCCCTCGCCATATCTGATCTTCCCAAGAAGAGTTCCACCCCCTATATCATTACGATGTCCACCGTTTCCCAAAAATCCCTGGTTCCAACCTCCGATGTCAATCATACAATGCACGCTCTTCCGTCTGGTGCTAATACTTGCCACGCACCGTGTAATTGGCCTCCGAAATACAACTCTTGCATCTTAGGGGCACGGAAAACAGCTTAGCGTTTCATGCGGAATCCAAAAGTCATAATTAGCTGCCTTGAGAACCTCGATCCCTCTCTCCCTGGGGATTGACGCAAGCGCGCGCTAATTGCTATTATAAGCAATCACTGGAGGAGAGGGACACGGTTTTTCTATTTGGTTGTGGGGATATTGAATGTTGGATCATAATCATATGGATGTTATTTTTCACTACCATCCCCTCTTTCTGACGTGAGAAAGAAGAGGTTAGTTGTCTCTGGAGAGATCTTAGGTTTCGGAATTGATGGTGTTGTTTTGCGACATTGTGTTCTCCCTCTGCTCGGAATATCCGCAAGTGGCCATGAAGTTCTGATTTAAAGGAACAGAAGGCTTTTTGGATAGCAGTTTTTCTTATTACATATTATGAACCTTAAGATGTCTTTGACTTGAGAGTCTTCAGCACTACTTTCTAAGCTCATGATGCACCAGGGCCGTAGCTAGGGTACTGCAAGGTAGGGCAATGCCCTACTTTAAAACACTATTGCCCTACCTAAAGAAGCAAAAGCTAAATATCTCAACAATTCGTTAGATCCATGAAAAGTTTTATTGCCCTACCTTCAATTCCAATTGCCCTACCTCTAAGTCACCTTCAGCTACGGCCCTGTGATGATGCACTGTAGCTTTTTCTGAATTTTGACAGCAAATGGTCGAATAAACTGAAGGGTATCCTTGAGAGTTAAATTTGTATGGTGAGTTAAGATAGTAAGGGGCAAGGTTGATAACGCATATGGTCAAAATTCGCAAAACTGTTCCTGAGAACTATACAGGGTGAGTCTTTAAGTTGTACATCAATTTCAACCATAGATTTCTCTCATCGAATAAAACACTTTTTTCATTTACCATTTTTCCAGGTTCGGCTCAGGTGAAAAGTTATAAGCATTCAAAGATTTCTCAATGTGCTGAACACTCCTGCACTTTTTTTAACACTTATATCTCTTATGGTGATTTGTGTTGCAGAATTATCACTTCATTGCTATAAATTCAAAGAAATATGATTGGAACAACTCTTTTACCCACTTAATTCTGATGATTTGGTACTTTTGCGGTATTAGTGTGGAGAAAATATTTCACTACACTCGACCATTGAAACACCAGCCTTCCACTTGATATTCGTGTAATATCCAGTTGTTTCCACCATGACATTCTACACAATTTCATTCTTGCCCATTCCTGTATTGAAAGTTCCATAATTATCCCAATTGATATCAAATCTATAAATGAATAATATGAAATCACTCAACTAACCTATAAAAATTAACTAAACTTCAGAATCCTATGGAGAGTCTGGTCCACAGACATGGACTGTGTCCTTATCTGCATTCTTCGTGTTAATTTCTTATAGTTTCATGGATCAGGCACTCTATATACCTGGCTTTTCACATAACCCCAAAGAAAATAGTCCATTCATTTCAGGAGATTATTCGACCAGGAAATTTTTGTCTCAATAAATCAATTGTGTCATTTGTAAAGTGGGGTGTAGCGCCATCCTGTTGAAACCAAATGTCCTCTAGATCAATATTCATTAATTCAGGCCTCAAGAGTTCGATTAACATCCGACGGTATCGATCACCAACAGTGACTCGTTAAGGATGCATAGGTTTCTCATGAATAATTCGTGGATTTTCCTCACCCCCAGATACGACAATTTTGTTCATTAACAAAGCCACAAATTGTAAAATGTGCCTTATCGGAAAACACGATTTCTTGAGAAAAATCAGCTAGTTGTTCATTGATGAAATTGACAGATGAACGCAGTTTTAAATGATCTAATGGCTTTAGTTCCTGTGTTATTTGAACCTTATATGCCTTCAGAGCTAAATCCTCGTGGTAAATACGCCATGTTGTGGACCCACTCAGTCCAACTTGTTGTGAACGTCGTCTAATGGACATGCCAGGGTCTTCAGCAACACTTTCACGAACCAAATCAATATTTTCATGTGAACGACCGCAACGAGTGTATTTTTCACTTTTTCGATCTTCCACCGAACCGGTCTCTTGAATTTTTTTAATAATTCGACCAATGGTGCTTCGAGATGAACAATCATGTAAACCATAAAATAACACTTCTTAAATGTCAAAATATCCAGACGAATTCAGTGCGCCATCTATATTTTATTCATTCTTAAAGAAACCGCGCAGTTTAAAAAAACCCTTCAGCTTGGACAATTAAGTTCCAAATTTAACCGTTAGGGCGCTGGCATCTTTGCAGGAGTCCCCACTTGTCATTCGGTTCAAGAATACAAAGTCCTTGAACACTCCCACTCTATTTCATTCGTTCTATCCTCAAATTTCCAAGAATTGCTACCCAATGCTCCTGAATTTTCACCAGCAAATATTAATTTTTTGCCGAAATGGGATATCGCAACTTCTCAAAAGCGTCTAACGCCTTGCCCCTTGTCTGGATACCTATTCTTTCTCAGAAATTCCACAATAACAACCTCGAGGTCCCCAAATTCCGAAATTCTTCCCTCCCACGTACTCCAGCTTCCGAAGACAACAGGAAATAAATTTGCTTTTCGGTTGTCAACATAAAATTTCATTTTTCCATTCCTCTCTCTACCCTGTCAAGATAGGATCTCCCCTGGCCCCCTTTTTGCTAAGCGGGCGTGACACTGTGGGTTCCCGAATCTCCCGTGGCATTATGTGTTGGAAATTTGTCGCCGTAAATTCATAGGGATAAGACGGGAGAGGCCGAGGGAGGCTTTGGCTGAAGGTATCCACATATCAGGATGGGATTTCGGACGGAAACGTCGTTTTTTTGGAGGGAAAGATTAACCCCCTCAGGGATCGTATAAGTCGAGATTTATAATTATTAAAGAAGTCGTTTCGGAGATTTTAATGCGAACTTTTGGTTTCTTGATTTGCTGGAGATCATAGGTTTCTTCATCAGTTTTCCTACAAAGGACTCGAAATTATAACAGAATTAATGCGGAAATTTATTTTTATGATCGATACTACTTTAGCGATGCTTCTTCTACTACTTTCTAGGCCGACAGTAAAGACAGTTCCCTCTGTAAGAAACATCTTAGAAACTCGATATTTGTAGAACATGTTCGGCGCAAAATTTTCGGATAGAATCCACCCGAAGCATTAGCGAATGTATCCATTTGAAAATACAGATTTTACTTGTTCGAACATTGATGTTGTAATTGCTCGTACATAATTTCGTGAGAAAGATATCTGCAGAATAATCTGGCGGAATCGACCCATTTTACTCTTCAAATATCGAATATGCATCTGTGTTATTTCTTGCAGAAGATTTTGTGTTGATGGTCAACCAAGAGACCGATTGTGAGGACAAAAACTAATTCGAAAAACTTCCCTGGATTAAAAATTTATCACGGAGTTCCAACTGACATGAGGGTAGAGTCCACTGAAAAATTCTGCCCTTGGAAGTATCAATTTTCCAATATTTTTTACGCCAAACTTTGAAGAGATCTGACGACTAGTTTTCGGAATAAATTTTTACAACTCAATTCAGAAAATCAAAAAAATAATGTTTGATTTTTTCAACAATGTGAACCTGAACAAATTCTGCTCAGGTTTGCAATCAATCTGATTTTATCAGTATTTTTTGAAAGTATTCTCTGACCTTCGAATGGATTTAAGTAACGAAATGTGATTAACGGCAAGAAGAATATTTTTAGAAAAATATTGGTATAATTGGAAGTAGAAAGGTTTTCTCTTCCTCTTGAGGACATAAGATAGCAAAATAGGAACCAGATTATTTTCGAAAAATGGCATATTTCGGAAAAATTGCTCAGCTCAATCGGTGTCAAGTTTACAGAACTCAAAAATTCTTCTGAAAAAACCTAGAAAAGCACTGACGTGAAGTCAGTAGCTGTTGGGCGCATGTTCACTTTTGGTGATATCCTTTGAACATGCGCAAAAAATGCTGACTTCACGTCAGTGCTTTTCTAGTTTTTTCAGAAGTCTAACAGCCAACCGTAAACACAATAACTTCCCAAAGAAACAACTTGGAAACTCGATATTTGTAGAGTAGGTTTGGATCTTAATTACGAAGGTCGATTTCGTGAATGGGTAAAATCCACCCAATGCTTCCGCAGATAAACCCATTCGAAATTTTATTTTCTCAATATTTCCAAAACTACAGATTAGATCGAATTGAAATCTAGTACTTTATCGAAACACGACAGTTCGGAATTTCCTACGGAATTTAATGAGGATAATATGGTAAGAAGATCTCAGAATACTGAATATTGTTCAAATGACACGATCATAACGAAATTTTGCAAAAAAATGTCCTGCAGCATCTTCAAACTAGCTGCCAAGTTTTATAATGATTGAATCAGTATTTCTAGAATCGAAATCAAAAAAAACAAGGATATCGAGAAAAAACACGAAATTTTTCAAATTTTTTCCTAATATTTCCGAAAATATTAGTCGTATCAAATTGAAATTTGGTAAACTGCCGCGAAATATATAGCTCAATGTATGAGCAGAATTTTATCTAATATGATCAATAGTTTCTGAAAAAAAATGGTTATCAAAACAAATGTTGAAAGAAAATTTTTTTTAATTGAGTGAACATACGATATCAACGGAAGTTCGCTCAAAATTGAGCGTTGTTATGCTTCAACTAACTAACAACTTTCAATCCAACCGCTTCAGTAGTTCCTGAAATATTGGGGGAATAACCTTAAAATTTCAAATCACGTTAACTCCAAAACTATTCGGCAGTTATCGTGTCCAACCTTCTCGTTTGAGACCATTTTCGACTCAAAATTCAAAAAGTAAAGATATTTGGACCAGAGAATAGCACGCTGTTTCCCTAGAATAAAAACTAGAGCTGCATCATTGATTTTACTCGGCTGATTATAGGGAAACTGGCTTTCAGTTAGTAGAAGTTCAACCATTTTTCAAGGAACAAGAACAGGCAAATTAATTTTTTCTTGACTTATTAGAAGCAAAATTTTTTGTTTTTATTTATGTTTTATCTTATTCATTCATGTTGTATGTATTTGACGATGTTCCATGTATTCATTCATTTTATATCTTAATATATGATTTTATACAATTTATTTTGACAAGCCATATAGACTTTTTAATGGCAAATATTCGTACATCTGATTATACTTGTATAACATGTATGAACAAATAACACTTTCATTATTATTAAAATATTGGCGTCTGAATTCAAGATCGTAGAGCCACGGTGGCCAGTTTCAGAACCTTAGATACAGACATAGATTTTGTTTTGATAATTTTTGATTTCACGATTTATTCAAAGACTTTTTAGACTTTTATAGTTGACGAGAGTATTACTGGGAGTACATATTCCATTCTTATAAAGTAGGTTTGTATCATTCTTCAATCTTATTGAGTGTAGCAACTCTAAAATTACGGGGATATCTCCAAGGTTAGACAGTATTTTAATATTATTTATTTTCAGATCCAAATGGCAAGATTGACTTTCGTGGATTACTTAGGCTGTCTTGAAAGTTGAAAAACAGATTGTATTGTAGAACGAAGCGCGAAGAGCGAAGGACTAAATAAATACTCAATATATCGGAAACAAATGAACACATTCACATAAAACTAATGCTACTTGTATCGTAAGTGTTATTCATTATGGATTGACAAATAAATTTTCCCACACTCATATGATTGGTCTCGAAAAAGCTGTAATAAATAAGCCTTGTACAACTTTGCTTTCATCGGCAGAAGCACTTTGAGCGAACAGTATTCATCACCAGATATTTCCTTGTTGAGACTCTTTTTTTTTCAATAGTCAGTTCTATCACTCAAACATTCACGTTGTTCCTTAATGATCAGTTCAACAGGCAGATTTCTGGAAGGCAGAGCATTCGTTTTAAGTAAATTTGTCTGCTTGGATTAGGGGCCTGAAAAAAATTGTCTTCATGAATGTGATCCAATATTTCATGAGCAATTCGTGCTAACCTCTATAAAAATGATCATCATCGGTAAAAGGCAGGTTACAAACTCTCATAAATCTTGTTTGTTGGTTTTTATCGATTCTTCAACACTTTCAGGCCCGACTTGTTAAAGGAAGGAGGTTCTTTCACTCAAACTCGAAATTTTTAACCGGGCTGTGGAAATTTATGGGAAGAGACATTTGAGTTTGCTTTTTCTCAGAAGAAGCACTTGTAAAATCACACAAACGCCAAGAAAAATGCATTAACTTTCTCATTTTCTTAACATTTCTTTTAACTTGTCAATGATAATGTCTGTACCTCGGGTTACTCGGATAGCCACCAGAGGGAGTAGCGCTTATCTTCATTCGCCAATAGTCCAGTTTTTTTTGAAAATTGAATTTTCGGAGGAGTTGTTCCGCAAAATGTCGAGTTAGCAGAACATCAACAATTAATTTCTTCGCGGTTCGAATCGTAGGATTTGTTCTATTCATCGAGGTATATCCATGGTTCTGTTAACCCTACTTCTGAGTATATCCGGATTAGGGCTGGGAATCATGAATGAATGATTTGAATATTCGAATATTCATTGAATAATTATTCGAATAATTTGGTTTTGCATTATTCATGTATTCATGAATGTATTCACTGAATAGTTGAATAATCAATGAATAGATTTTATTCATGAATACTCAATGAATACTTTTTATTCATGAATACTCAATGAATAGTTTTTATTCATGAAAACTCAATGAATAGTTTTTATTCATGAATACTCAATGAATAGTTTTTATTCATGAATACTCAATGAATAGTTTTTATTCATTAATAGTTGACTATTCAGTGAATAGTTGACTGTTCACTGAGTAGTTTTTATTCATGAATAGTAGACTATTTACTGAATAATTGAATAGATGAATATTCAGTAAATAGTTGGATGTGCATGTTTATTCAGAACTGCTGATTAGTAGTTAGTAGAGTAATCCATTCTTTGTGAAACTACGATTTGAGGCTTGAAAAATCATTCAACTGATTATTCAGGAACAAGTTCATGTGATTCATTACAAACAAATTCTTTGATATTTCTTATTGTGTAATGTATATTTCGTTACTGCAGTTTAGATCGTCCGTTAAAAGTCGATATAGTAGTGAAAAGAATACATTTTTGGATATTTTTGCAGTTCAGTTCAAGTATCACTTGAAAGCGTTAAATATTTGGATTACTTGGATATTACATAGTTCTGTGTCGTCATTCATTATTTCTACATTAACTCCATGTAGGAATTTGAAAATTGTTATTACTATCTGGATTTTTGAATTGGTAGATTTGAATAATATTGAAATACTGGATGACAAATCTTTCATGATCAAGTATGATTTCAAGTTTCTTTATATATTTTATGTATGCAATTTCTTAAAATATGTGTTGGACAGTTTCGGGAAATAATTTGTTGTATGTTAAAATTAATGAAAATTATAATGAAATTAATACAATTATACAATTCGAATTCAAACTATTCATTCTATCAATTTGTTCAATAGGGGTACAAAATAATCCAAAAACGTATTTTTTTCAATACAATATCGAATTTGATAACCTTAATTATGTTGTTATTATTATTTGTACCTGAACATATATCCTGTATCATGTGTTGAGTTCAGATGTCTGAAAATAAATGATTGTTCGAAAGTGCAGTAAAAAATGTGAACATTATATAAAATGAATACCAAAGAATTTATTCGGAGTAAATCACATGAACCTGTTTCACACTTTTATTTGTAATTTTACGAATGATGGATTACTCTACTTACTACTCATCAGCAGTCCTGAATAAATAAATATTCATGAATAGTAACGAATACTCATTGATACAAGAAAATCCAACCATTCACTGAAGACTTATCTATTCAACTATTCGGTAAATATTCTCCTATTCATGAATAAAAATCAATCACTGAATAATCAACTATTCAATGAACAGTCAACTATTCATGAATAGTCAACTATTCATGAATACTCAACTATTCATTGAATAGTCATCTATTCATGAATATTCATTGAATATTCATGAATAAAAACTATTCATTGAATAGTCATGAATAAGAAGTATTCATTGAATATTCATGAATAACAACTATTCATTGAATAATTCATGGGTTTGAATGAATTATTCGAATATTCGAATAAATTTTCGAATGAATATTCGAATACAAAAAACCAAAACAGTCCCAGCCCTAATCCGGATCCACCAAACTTTTCCGAACAAAGCCCGAAACATTATCCGGTCCACAGAGAACGTAATTATTTCCAGTGGTAACGTGCGTGAGAAGTAGAAACGGAAAATGGAAACACCATAGTCGAGTATGGGTGTTTATCCGAGCGTGTGACTCGACGATGGGCCCATTGTCTAACGCCGCGTGGGGGATGCGGTGTCAATCATAGAAAACACGCAGCGGGGGCCTTAGAGACAGGTTGGGGCCGACGGGAGGGGGTAAAAGACACCCGCAAAAATTGGACGTTGTTTCCTGACAGTACCAGTCATTTTTGACAGGGGTTGAATTCTTGAAATGCAGGGCGGATGCAAATTGGTTCGGTGCGTTTCGTCGATGGGACGAGCATGTGTTTTTAAAAACGTGGTGAATTTTGTATGAGGGGCTTTCATTGTGAAGGCGTATACTGATGGACGCGATATTATTCGCGCGAATATTCTAGTTTGAATTCGAGCGATTTTTCTGGGTCTGATTGCATCAAAATACTTGGAAACTTTTCATATTCAGGTCGATTCTGTTTGCAAATAGCAATATTGCTAGGAAAAAGATGTTGCTATCATAACAAGATTGGAATTATTGGTATTCTGATCAACGATTTTGAGCAATATGGTCTGTCACTTTAACAAGAATCTTGCTATCAGCATTGCTATCTTAGCAACCTCAAAATAGTACTTGCTATGCTTCATAACAAGAAAGTTTAAAAAAGGAATCTCTCAGAGATCCATTTGTTTCAGTGTTATTTCTTCCAAGAATTCGAAAATATTGAAGATAGGAAAGAATGTGCTAATAGAAATGTGTTCAAGATTCTCTAGAATATTTAATTTTAAGGATTCTTAGACTAAAACACCGGCAGAGTAATCAACAGCTGACCTGATTATTCTAATGATCTCAACAACAGCCATCCCTTTGAATTGCCAACAGAAAAGTTCATCGAATTTCGAATTATTATCGCCTGCATACTATTTCTGGAAACCAAAATTCTATCGGTATCCAGGAAATAGGTCAATTTGACTTTAATTGGTTTTTCTGTTTCATAACATTTTCGAATAAGTCGATGTTTACATGAATAAAAAAAAGTATATGTTAATGGAAATGTGCTCAAGGTTCTCTAGAATATTATTTAATTTCAAGGAAAATTAAGATACAGTCATAGGCAACAGCTGAGATGATTATTCTAATCCCTTTGAAGTGCCAACGAAAAAGTTTATCGAATGTCGAATTATTAACGCCTGAATAAAATTGCTGCATTCGATTTCTGATAACCAATATTTTATTGGTATCCAGAAAATTAGTTGTTCAATTTGACTCGTTTCGTTCCTTACATTTTTTATGTCGATGTTTACCATATACCTATTACATATCTTGTCTATGATGTTTACATGAATAAAGAAAGCCGTAGATAGAGGTAATGTATGCGAAACCATAAAGAAAACTCACGAATTAGGGTTATTTTCTTCTTCCTTGTAGTTCTAAACTCACAGAATACAGTGTTGTCAGCTCTAAAATCACCAATTATGGAAGTCTATGATAGCAATATTGTTATGACAAAATTCCTAACAAACATTGCTATAACACTCGAAACAGAATACGTAACATCATGGCCATATTGCTATAAATTAGAAAGATAACAATATGACTAGAATTGCAAGGTTCATAACAATACGCAAACAGAATCGACCTGATTGTCTTCATGAAATTCTCCATGAACTGAATGTTCATCAAAAATGATAGCTTGAATAGCTATCATTTTTGCGCGTATGTTCTAGGGGAACAGCGTGCTAACTTGGCAGTTAGTTGGCGTATAACGTCGCGCAACTTTGAGCAAAATTTCGTTGAAATATTTTGGTCACTGAATTTTGAAAAAATTTTTTCCGAAAAAGTTTTTTTTCCGAAACCATTGCTCATATTCAAAAACAATTCCAGTCATACTTTGAACTCCATATTTCACAGCAGCGTATCAAATTTCAGTTCGATACGGCTATTAGTTTCGGAGATATTCGGAAAAAATATGTAGAATTTCGTGGTTTTCTACTCGATATCGTTGTTTTTTTCGGTATTACTCAAGAAATACTGACTCAATCGTGATGAAACTTCGCAGCTAGTTCAAAGATGCTGACGGATAACATAGTGCAAAATTTCGTGATGATCGTGCCAAACAATTCGAAAAAAAAATTTCCAATTTTTTGTTTCAAATATTAAATATTCTGTGATCATCTCATCATATTCTCCTCATTAAATTCTGTATAAACCTTCAAACTGTCATTTTTCTATAAAGCACTGGAGTTCAATTCGATCTAATCTGTATTTTTCGAAATATTGGGAAAATAAATTTGGAATGGGTATATCTGCGGAATCATTGGGTGGATTTTACCCATTCACGATATTTGTAGAGAAGGTTTGGACCTTAATTACGTTCAATATACTTACGGTCAGCCTAACGGCCGACTGCGTAAACACAATAACTTCCGAAAGAAACAACTTAGAAACTCGATATTTGTAGAGAAGGTTTGGACCTTAATTACGAAGGCCGAATTCGTGAATGGGTAAAATCCACCCAATGATTCCGTAGATATACCCAATCAAAATTTTATTTTTCCAATATTTCCAAAAATACAGATCAGATCGAATTGAAATCCAGTACTTCATCGAAAATAACAGTTCGAAGTTTTATACAGAATTTAATGAGGATGATATGATGAGAAAATCATAGAAATTTTTTTTTTCAAATTGTTCTAATAACACGATTATCACGAAATTTTGCAATAAGTTGTCTTTCAGCATCTTAAAACTAGCTGTGAATTTTAATCAGGACTGAATCAGTATTTCTCGAGTAATACCGAAAAAATCAACGATATCGAGAAGAAAACCTCGAAATTTGACATATTTTTTCCCGATATCTCCAAAACTTATGATCGTATCGAACTGAAATTTAGTACACTGCTGTGAAATTAGAAGGTCAAAGTGTGATTATGATTTTTTTTAATTTACTGACAATATGATCTTAACGAAATTTGGCTCAAAGTTGCACGTCGTTATACTCCACCAAACTGCCAAGTTTGAATCCAATCGCTTGATTAGTTTCTGAAATAAAAAATAAATAACTTCAAAACTTCAAGTGCCTATAACGAAGGGTTTACATTTTTGCGCGCATGTTCTAGGGGAACAGCGTGCTATCGTTTTGTCCAAATGTCTGTAATTTTAGATGATTGAGCCGAAAATGGTCCCAGTCGACTGGGTTGGACTCACTGATGACGAATCCGGTGTCAAAATTGATTCTGTCCGGCCGGCCGGCCGGCCGTAGACACGATAACTGTCGACAGAAGCAAGCTTGCTACTTGAAACTTTCAGGATAGGTTGCGCATCCGAATGCCGCGGTTAAGTTCGTTAATGGGCCAAATCGGTCGAATAGTTTCAGAGTTATAGGCACTTGAAGTTTTGAAGTTATTTATTATTTTTATTTCAGAAACTAATCAAGCGATTGGATTCAAACTTGGCAGTTTGGTGGAGTATAACGACGCGCAACTTTGAGCCAAATTTCGTTGAGATCATATCGTCAGTAAATTAAAAAAAAAATTTTTTTCGAAATTTTTTTACAAAAAAATTTTTTTTTCGGAAACCATTCATCATATCCAAAAAAAATCATAATCACACTTTGACCTTCTAATTTCACAGCAGTGTACTAAATTTCAGTTCGATACGATCATAAGTTTTGGAGATATCGGGAAAAAATATGTCAAATTTCGAGGTTTTCTTCTCGATATCGTTGATTTTTTCGGTATTACTCGAGAAATACTGATTCAGTCCTGATTAAAATTCACAGCTAGTTTTAAGATGCCGAAAGACAACTTAATGCAAAATTTCGTGATAATCGTGTTATTAGAACAATTTGAAAAAAAAAATTTCTATGATTTTCTCATCATATCATCCTCATTAAATTCTGTATGAAACTTCGAACTGTTCATTTTCGATGAAGTACTGGATTTCAATTCGATCTGATCTGTATTTTTGGAAATATTGGAAAAATAAAATTTTGATTGGGTATATCTACGGAATCATTGGGTGGATTTTACCCATTCACGAATTCGGCCTTCGTAATTAAGGTCCAAACCTTCTCTACAAATATCGAGTTTCTAAGTTGTTTCTTTCGGAAGTTATTGTGTTTACGCAGTCGGCCGTTAGGCTGACCGTAAACACAATAACTTCCGGAAGAAATGACTTAGAAACTCGATATTTGTAGAGTAGGTTTGGGGCTTAATTACGAAGGTCGAATTCGTGAATGGGTAAAATCCGCCCAATGATTCCGTAGATATACCCATTCAAAATTTTATTTTTACAATATGTCCAAAAATACAGATATGATCGAATTGAAATCCAGTAATTTATCAGAAAAAAATTTCAAAAAGCATTGCCGTGAAGGCAGCAGCTTTTGCGCGCACGTTCAAATTCGTTGCTGAAGCGGTCATCTACATTGAACATGCGCGCAAAAGTTGCTGCCTTCACGGCAGTGCTTTTTGAAATTTTTTTAATTAAATTTGTTGATAATGTGTTTGTCCACCGCGGTTATTTATACACTCCCTAACACGTCTTGGCATTGATGCAAGAAGATGGTCTTTTTCTTCTCGGAGGATACTATCCCAAGCTACCTGTACTTTATGTTTCGCAGCCGCCAAAGTCCGTGGGGGCTGGGGTAAATTTCCAAGCCTTCTACCCATGATGTCCCAAACGTGCTCTATGGGAGAAAGATCGGGGATCTGGGCGGCTATGGGAAAAGATTCACATGGGTCGCTTCAAAAAACTTTAAACTAACACTGGCAACATGAGGTCGAGCATTATCTTGCTGAGATAGTAGATTCTCGAGCCGGTTAAGGTAAGGTAGAACATATAGCTCCACTATTTCTTGAAGGTAACGCAGCGCTGTCATGTTACCTCAAATCAAAACTAAAGGTGACCTACTTGGATGTGCCATAGCACCCCATACCATAACGCCTACTGTCCGGTGTACATGACGCTCAACATCAAAATGAGTGTCTCGTGTTTCTCCCCGACGTCGTTTTACGCTTCTTCGGCCATCATGTGCTCCCAAGGAGGATCGAGATTCATCAGAAAAGACGACCTGATGCCATAACACATTTCAATGTTGTCGTTCTCTGCACCACTATAATCGTTGCCAGCGATGCTCAACCGTAAGAGGTAACACAAGATGGGGTCAATAATGCTGCAATCCAAAAGACCTTATACGGCGGTAAATCGTTCTTACAGTTACAGGATGGCCTCCTAAACACTCATCAGGCATAGATCGAAAATTGTCGCAAATCGGTCTCTAATAGCCATAAGTCTTAGACGTCGATCTTGAACTTCATTTGTGCCCCTTCGACGTCCTGTGCCTACTCTTCTTCGATTTTGGGCATTATCAAACCACTCTTGACAACATCTCATAACAGTTGTTGGATTTCTGTTCGTACCTTCAAGATTTTTTTCTCCAAATTTTAATCATTTGCTCCTTGCTATACTTACTAATGTTTTACCAAAAAAAAAAATTAAAATTTAAACAGCTCCTTCTATGTGAGGCAGTTTCTTTGTCAGTTTGTATACATTGTTTACCGAAAAACCGATTTGTCTTATGATTTTGTATTCATTGGGGCATTTTAGAGTTAAATATTTACTATTGCATTATCTGGGAACTATATCCAAAGTATTCAATGTCTGGTTATTATGATAGAAAAATTGACCTGAAGATAAATTTTTTCAGAGCTGCAGGAGCCTACAGAATTTTTGTTCAGAAGAACGCAATGCGAACACAGACGCAAAGATCTAAACAATATCTTTGTGAAGGGCATATTTGCGGGCCTGCAAAAATTTAATATTTCAAAAATACAGATTGGATCGAATTGATATTCAGTACTTAATCAGAAAACGACATCCTGAAGGTTTATTCAAAAACTTTCGTGAGAATAATATGATAAAACGATAGAAAAATATGAAATATCAGCATAAAATTCGACACGATCATTACAAAATTTTCAATCAGCGTTTTCCAACTAGTTTAGAAATCTGATGAATATTTTCCGAAGGAAACTCTTCTTCAACAGAATTGTATTCGATCGAAAATTTCTAGGATCTTCAAAAAATTTGGCAAAAAGTTGCGCTTCCGTATTCTATAGCTAATTACCAAGTTTCAACTCGATCACCTAAATTTCGTTTCGTTAGATATTAAGGAAATATGTCCAAAAATCTAACTGAGTATAACTCCGAAATCGTTTGGCCGATTTGACGCTCAAATAAATCTAGAAAAGCACCGACGTGAGGTCAGGAGCTTTTACGCGCTTGTTCAAATTCTAACCATTAGATTAACACGGAATTTCGCACCTAGTTGCGTGTTGGTAATCTCCACCTGATTACGAAGTTTCCATCTGATTGCATTTGTACTTCTCCTGAAATTGCAGAAATGACGTTGAAATTCCAAATAAAAACGAAATTTGGCACATTTTATTTGCTTGTATCTCCGAAAGTAAACATCAGATCGAATTGAAATTTGAAACCTAGTTGTTAAATACTAACTCTGAGGTTTGTGCCAAATTCCATTGAAATCTGATAAATATTTTCGGAAAAAAAATGTTCATCAAAAATTTTTGAAATTTTCGAATAAATTTTTTTTTTAATTTTCTAACAATTGGATCCACCCGGAATTTCGCCCTGAGTTGCGGATTGGTGTTCCAAAACTGTCCACGAAGTTTCAATTCGATCGAGACAATATTCTTCGAGATATCGAGGAATTAACTCCAAAATTTCAAATGGGATTAACTCCGAAACTATTCAACCTATTCCACCCATTAACGAACTCAACCGAGATATTTGGACTCAAAACCTATTCTGACAATTTCAAGTCTTTTACTTCGGAAGTTAGAGCACATACGGACGGACGGACAGAATTGAATTTGACCACGGATTCTTCTTCAGGAAGTTCAACCCTTTCGTTCAAGACCATTTTCGGCTCAGAATTCCAAAATTACAGACATCGTGACGAAATCATAACGCACTGTTCCTCAGAACAAGCGCGTGAAAACTTAACCATCAAATTTTGATACGTAACTTATGTCGAAAATTTGAAGTCACTACGGTTTTCTGTTATTTAATTATCGTACCTACGGTCGGCCTGCCGGAAAGAATCGATTTTTACAACGGATTCCTCATCATTTGGGCAAAACGATAGCACGTTGTTCCCAAGAACATGCGTGCTAAAGTTTCCATAAAACCAACAGGAGTAACCTAATTTTCAGGACTTCTTCTCTTCTCGTCTCTCGTATCCCAATGAACTTGCATGTGTACAGGAAACGCTGATACATGTCATGTCGTTGCAATTATCATAAAGCATGGAGGTTGGTCCTGACTACTCCCAGCTCATAAAAATGATTTACGAAGACTTCTCAGTTCAGATCTATTAGTGACCAATAGAGCACACCTACCAAGAGAGCAATTAACTTCCAGAGGTAAAGACTCTATAGAAATGAAAACTAATTAGCAGAAATCAATTATAGCACCGCTGTGCACTTGATGTATTTATTTGTTTGGTACGCTACTTCTATATAAGCTTTGTGATTGAGAAAAGGGAGATACATAAGAGGGAGATTTTATATATGGAGATGAATTGCCTGGATGATACAAGAATGAGAGTAACTATACCCGATTCAGTTTTATAAAACATCGGTAGGCCATGATTTAGGTCTATTGTTTTTGTGACTAAATAAACTAACTTTCAATAATAATAATAATAATAATAATAATAATAATAATAATAATAATAATAATAATAATAGTAATAATAATAATAATAATATTAATAATAATAGTAATAATAATAATCGTTTATTGATCCTTTTAGTCCACAAAGTGCATAGGACAGGTCATATAAAACAATTCATCAATCAATGATAAGTGACGGACAATCATTACAAAATTCTACAGTCGAATAATAACATTTATTAATTGACAACTCCTTGATTTTCTTTTTGAAGGTTTGCAATTTGAGAGCCTTTAAAGTTTTAGGCAGGCAATTATACAATTTTACATTCTGGTTCATGGAAGAATGCTCAAATTTTTGTGTTCTGTGCTTGGGTATAAGCAGAATGCCTTGATTTCCTAGTACTATATTTATGGTTGTCGCATAATTTGGTCCATTTCAGGAAATCTTTAGCATATATTAAACATTTGAATATATATATATACATGGTAGAGAGATCAAATTATTTTTAACGAAAACTGGTCTGCAAGATGTTCGAGAACTTTAAGTGAATGTTGAACGAATTATCCGTTTCTGAGGTATGAAAGCTCTGTTGAATTCTACACAGTTTCCCCAGGTTAAGATGTTATAGAAGAGTTGACTATATGCTAGGCTGTAGTAGATTTGCATTAATGAGCTGACAGGTAGCATTTCACTCTATTGATGGCATAGTAAGAGTTATTGAGCTTTGTACAGAGGAAACTGATATGAGAAGACCAGGTTAAATTCCTGTCAACATAGACTCCCAAAAATTTACATTCTTCGGCTGATATTAAATTGAAGTTGCAGTGATTCGGTACAACAGTTTCTACAGTGTTTTTCCTGATACTGAAATGAATGTAAACAGTTTCATTGATATTCACAACAACTCTGTTGGACCGACACCAATTGACGAATTGGCCAATAATTTGCTCACAAGCGCTGCGAAGCTCCTTGTAACTCCGCGCTGAGACAACAACCGATGTATCATCAACAGAAATTGTCTCAAGTGAATGGGCAAATCCTTAATAAATAATAGAAAAAGTAGTGGTCCCAGCACAGAGCCCTGAGGAACCCTACAACCTATTGGGAATTGAGCGGAATAAGTATCGTAAATTTTAACACGCATATTTCTCTGGTCAATGTAGGTAACAACAATAAATAACTCAGTTTCAGCGTAATTTTTTATAATCCAGATTATCTTCGTATAATTAATAAACATCTTTCATTGATTCGAAATTGACAGTATCGAAAGCAGAGACAAAGTATCAGGAAAACGGTAACTGTAACATAATAGAATACAATACAAAAATTAAACTAGACCCGGTATTTCATCATTGATTTTTCATCTTTCGATTGAGAATCATCAGTAGCATCTATTCTATATTATATGTTAAAATCCACGTGTATTCACGAACACTCGATTAAAAAAACGAACTAAGATGGTATAGTCCCCCTGGCAAGCTTGTTTAATTGTGCATAGAACAATATTGTCAACTAGTTCTAAACCATCTTCTTCTTCTGATAAATGGAATCCGGTAAAAAAAACTTTCAAAAATCTTCACAACATGAAAACTAACTGAGAGTTGATAATGACCCTATGAAACTTTTGTTTTATTTCAAACATTAAATTCAAACGAACCTACTTGCTGGCTATTTATACAAACATTAAAATACAGATTCTCTATAATATCTTCACATCTCTCGATATTGATATCTTACTACATACTTCTATTGTCTTCGACTTGCAACGTCTTTTATGGCAAATTTAATGATCATATCAACTGGCATATAATGATTGTAGTCAAAAACTTAGGACATTGGTAACACCATAAAATACAATACAAATGACCCTAGACAAGTACTGACGTGGGGTCAGGCGCTTTTACGCGCTTGTTCCATTGTCAAAGCGGTCATCTATACAAGTATTGACTCTGCCAAACACAGAATTTTTTTCATATGGTCTTCACGAAATTCTGCATTAACCTCAAGCTATAATTCTCGATCAAGTACTAAATTGCAATTTGATCCAAAATTTTGAATGGGTATAACTATCTAAAGAATAATTGGCGAATTCAACTAATTTAAGCATTCGACCTTCTCAATTGAACTGAAAACCTACTGAACAAATATATTCCCTATGTAGATTCTTCCTAAAGTTAATGCGTTTACGGCCAGCCTAACCACTGATGGTGAACAAAATAACTTCCGGAAGAATCTACTCAGTATCCTGATTATTGTAGAGCGCGTTTGGAGTTTAATTACGAAGGCCGAATGGGCGAGTTAGTAAAAACTGTCGAATGATTCCGCATATATACCCTTTCAAAATTTCAGTTTCCCGATATTTCCAAAAATATAGATCGAATCGCCCTTCAATCATAAATGCTACCTTGAAGTTTCAGCCAAATGGGGTCTACAGAACAATGAGCAAAATTACTCTCTCCATTCAACAAAATGCAGGAGGACTCTTTAATTTATTTTTGCTCATTGTTCTGTAGACCCTATTTGAATAAAACTTCAAGGTAGCATTTTTCATTGAAGGGTGTTTCGATCTATGCTTTTGGAAATATCGGGAAACTGAAATTTTGAAAGGGTATATCTGCGGAATCATTTGACAGTTTGTACTAAACTGCCAATTCGGCCTTGAAGTATCAAAGTGTTTTTTTACCGCATTCTATTTATCAAAAAAAGATGGTAAAGAACGTTTTGACAAAATTGTTCTATGCACAATTTAAAAAGTTGGCCAGAGGGTCTTTGCCACCTTAGTTCCTTCGTAATCGAGTGTTCGTGCAAACTCGTAGTAAGATTTCGACATAATATAGAACATATGCTACTGAAGATTTTAAATCCGAAGTTAAAAGATGAAACAACGTGTCAGATAGTATTCTTTTGGATTTCATTATATTACCGTTTTCCTGAGTTTTTGACTTCAATCATCTTATGCTAGTTGATATAATAATTAAATTTGTGATTCAAGACGTACGTCGAAGACAAAAAAAGTATATCGTAAGATATTAATATCTACACAGAGAAAAGGATCTCTGACATCAAATATACACATATTCTTGAATTGAATTATCAATCCCTAAGAATAATAATTTGAAATTGATCAATTTACTTCTGTTGCCAACTCATTCCGTTGTTTGCATGTTTACATGAATTTTCTTCAATCAAATTCAGTTGAACCAAAACATGCGTTCTCTTTACTTTAGAAACAATTTCAGATAATCATGGTTCGCTTGGATCAAGAATATAATTTCTTATTTAATGTGTTCTGATGTCGTAAGCCAGTACACGTGACTCCCTCGACCAATAAGCGGTATTAGCGCTGAAGACGTGTATGGAATATAGAATCGCAGATCATATGGATATTTAGATAGGAAACAACGCCATGGCCGCCATAGTGGATAGTGAACAAGTGCGTTTGTGTTTTTGATGGTGCATTATGAATTTGGCGTAAAGGGAGAACTGCTTTTCAACATCAAGGAAGTCTTTCGGGAACAGAGTTTCGAAAGTCAAGAAGAAAAGGTTGATTTTAAGAATAAGTTTGATTACTCGAGAACAAAGTTTGAATTCAAATATGTGGGTACATGTCTACATGCATGTGTGTTGTGCACAAACATTGTCACATTTATACCTTCATTACTGAGCTCCAGACTACACAATTTTATTTTAGACTGGAGGTCGAGAGTAAACATAGTAACCAAGCAAATTGTTTCAAAAGACTTCTGCTCTTTGATCTTCGAAAAGCTGTGCCCAAAAAACTTTCTTGTAAGAAGGTCCTCCTCCATCTGCACCTTATTTATGATTGGTATCTTCCAATATGAATACGAAATGCTTTTTAAGATACCATACATTTTTAGTATTTGAGAGCCGCTAATTGCAGCGAACATATTATATTCTCTTGGCGAAAGAAATTGAAATTTTCTAGACAAATATTTCAAACACAAAAATGACAAATCTCACATTCGTACCTATCAAAGCCATAGTATTTCCGAATGAAAATATGAAACATATATAGCAGACATATTCAGTAATTGTTGTAAGATTTTTCATTTGGACCAAACGTGATTCCGCTTTAATCAAGAGTATCATTGTTCACATGGGTCAAGAGTATTTCATCGAAAAATCAGAGTAATATTTGGTTGGACCTATTCAAGAATACCATTCTCTTGAACGAATACGGTTACAAATTGATTTAAGAGAACCTTTTTCTCTGTGTAAAGATATCATGTAGAGGTATTTCAGAAAAATCTGAATTGTCAATGATTGCAAACAGTAGAAACCACTCACGAAATTATGCGATTCACAATCCTAAGACCCACAATACAAATATAAACGTTCACACATCCATGTTCAGAAATTTACATGTTTTCATAACCCTTCTTCCGACACAGCCTGCGGTCTTTATTCTCAACCAAAATCCGTGAAAAGTGCATGAATACATTCATGTTCGGACGCATTATCATAAGAGAATGGTGGTCCCCGGTGTTGCTTGTCAATTAGCTCATTGAAATCGAGCACACCCTTTCGAAGTGAGCTATAAAGCAGGGGATGCTGCACTGCGTCATAGAGGGGCTAGTTGAGGTAGCATCTAGCTTCCCTCGGCAACGTGTAATGAATATAATAGTAACAACACACATTGCGACTGGCTTTTTCCGTTGATAATTGGCGATTCAAATCGGTGCCCCAAAAAAAAACAACATCCAGTGGCGGGCGTCGTCGCACGGTGAGTTGATGAAGGGTATTGGACTTAATATTTTAGACTGACTGGTTTACTCCATTCACTTTTATAAAGTATCCCGGTTGGCCATGATTTAGGTCTATCATGTTTTTGCGCGCATGTTCTAGGGGAACAGCGTGCTATCGTTTTGTCCAAATGTCTGTAATTTTGGATGATTGAGCCGAAAATGGTCTCAATCGACTAGGTTGGACTCACTGATGACGAATCCGGTGTCAAAATCGATTCTGTCCGGCCGGCCGGCCGGCCGTAGACACGATAACTGTCGAACGAAGTGAGCTAGCAACTTGAAACTTTCAGGGTAGGTCGCGCATTGGAATGCCGCGGTTAAGTTCGTTAATGGGCCAAATCGATCGAATAGTTTCGGAGTTATAGGCATTTGAAGTTTTGAAGTTATTTATTTTTTATTTCAGAAACTACCTGAGCGATTGGATTCAAACTTGGCGGTTAGGTGGAGTACAAAGACGCGCAACTTTGAGCCAATTTTCGTCAGGATTATTTTGTTGGTTATTTTTAAAAAAAATTTTTTCGAAATTTTTTTCCAAAAAAATTTTTTTTTCGGAAACCATTTATCATATCCAAGAAAAATTTTTCACTCACGCTTTGACCTTCTAATTTCACAGCAATGCACCAAATTTCAGTTCGATACGATCATAAGTTTTGGAGATATCGGGAAAAAATATGTCAAATTTCGAGGTTTTCTTCTCGATAACGTTGATTTTTTCGGTATAACTCGAGAAATACTGATTCAAGCCTGATTAAACTTCACAGCTAGTTTTAAGACGCTGAAAGACAACTTTATGCAAAATTTCGTAATAATCGGGTAATTAGAACAATTTGAAAAAAAAATTTATATGATTTTCTCATCATATCATCCTCATTAAATTCTGTATGAAACTTCGAACTGTTATTTTCGATGAAGTACTGGATTTCAATTCGATCTGATCTGTATTTTTGGAAATATTGGAAAAATAAAATTTTGATTGGGTATATCTACGGAATCATTGGGTGGATTTTACCCATTCACGAATTCGGCCTTCGTAATTAAGGTCCAAACCTTCTCTACAAATATCGAGTTTCTAAGTTGTTTCTTTCGGAAGTTATTGTGTTTACGCAGTCGGCCGTTAGGCTGACCGTAAACACAATAACTTCCGGAAGAAACGACTTAGAAACTCGATATTTGTAGAGTAGGTTTGGGGCTTAATTACGAAGGTCGAATTCGTGAATGGGTAAAATCCGCCTAATGATTCCGTAGATATACCCAATCAAAATTTTATTTTTACAATATTTCCAAAAGTAGAGATCAGATCGAATTGAAATCCAGTACTTCATCGAAAATAACAGTTCGAAGTTTCATACAGAATTTAATGAGGATGATATGATGAGAAAATCATATAAATTTTTTTTTTCAAATTGTTCTAATAACACGATTATCACGAAATTTTGCATAAAGTTGTCTTTCAGCATCTTAAAACTAGCTGTGAAGTTTAATCAGGACTGAATCAGTATTTCTCGAGTAATACCGAAAATATCAACGATATCGAGAAGAAAACATCGAAATTTGACATATTTTTTCCCGATATCTCCAGAACTTATGATCGTATCGAACTGAAATTTGGTACGCGCGCACGTTCAAATTCGTTGCTGAAGCGGTCATCTACATTGAACATGCGCGCAAAAGTTGCTGCCTTCACGGCAGTGCTTTTTGAAATTTTTTCCGTTGATAATTGGCGATTCAAATCGGTGCCCCGAAAAAAAACAACATCCAGTGGCGGGCGTCGTCGCACGGTGAGTTGATGAAGGGTATTGGACTTAATATTTTAGACTGACTGGTTTACTCCATTCACTTTTATAAAGTATCCCGGTTGGCCATGATTTAGGTCTATCATGTTTTTGCGCGCATGTTCTAGGGGAACAGCGTGCTATCGTTTTGTCCAAATGTCTGTAATTTTGGATGATTGAGCCGAAAATGGTCTCAATCGACTAGGTTGGACTCACTGATGACGAATCCGGTGTCAAAATCGATTCTGTCCGGCCGGCCGGCCGGCCGTAGAAACGCTAACTGTCGACAGAAGCAAGCTAGCAACTTGAAACTTTCAGGATAGGTTGCGCATCAGAATGCCGCGGTTGAGTTCGTTAATGGGCCAAATCGGTCGAAAAGTTTCGGAGTTATAGGCAGTTGAAGTTTTGAAGTTATTTATTTTTTATTTCAGAAACTACTCGAGAGATTAGAATCAAACTTGGCAGTTGGGTGGAGTATAACGACGCGCAACTTTGAACCAAATTTCGTCAAGATCAGATTTTCAGTGAATTTTAAAAAAATTTGTTTTCGAAATTTTTTTCCAAAAAAATTTTTCTTCCGGAAACCATTTATCATATCCGAAAAAAAAGTCCTCTTACACTTTGAACTTCATATTTCACAGCAGTGTACCAAATTTCAGTTCGATACGATCATAAGTTTCGGAGATATCCGGAAAAAATGTGTCAAATTTCGAGGTTTTCTTCTCGATATCGTTTATTTTTTCGGTATAACTCGAGAAATACTGATTCAGTCCTGATGAAACTTCACAGCTAGTTTTGAGATGCTGAAAGACAACTTCATGCGAAATTTCGTGATAATCGTGTCATCAGAACAATTTGAAAAAAAAAATTTCTATGATTTTTCTTATCATATCATCCTCATCAAATTCTGTATGAAACTTCGAACTGTTATTTTTCGATGAAGTACTGGATTTCAATTTGATCTGATCTGTATTTTTGGAAATATTGAAAAAATAAAATTTTGATTGGGTATATCTACGGAATCATTGGGTGGATTTTACCCATTCACGAATTCGGCCTTCGTAATTTAGGTCCAAACCTTCTCTATAAATATCGAGTTCCTAAGTTGTTTCTTTCGGAAGTTATTGTGTTTACGGCAGTCGGCCGTTAGGCTGACCGTAGACACAATAACTTCCGGAAGAAACGACTTAGAAACTCGATATTTGTAGAGAAGGTTTGGGGCTTAATTACGAAGGTCGAATTCGTGAATGGGTAAAATCCGCCCAATGATTCCGTAGATATACCCATTCAAAATTTTATTTTTCCAATATTTCCAAAAATACAGATTTGATCGAATTGAAATACAGTAATTTATCAGTAAAAATTTCAAAAAGCACTGCCGTGAAGGCAGCAGCTTTTGCGTGCATGTTCAAATTCGTTGCTGAAGCGGTCATCTACATTGAACATGCGCGCAAAAGTTGCTGCCTTCACGGCAGTGCTTTTTGAAATTATTGTAACTAAAACCAAGGCAGGTTGGCGCTCCCGAAATATCGACAATGTCAAAATAATTCAACACGACGTTGCCAATTTCTACTCTCTTTTAATAACGAAGAACAATTCAGCTTCGGCCATAATAAACTAATAAATTAACATTTCGCTTTGATTCCAAATCGAAATTGAAATTACATAAAGTGATCCGAAGAAGCAAGGACAGAGTATCAGGAAGTGCTATATAGAATTACGCTCATTCCGATAGTAACTGATATTTTGGAAACAATCATTCATCAGAAGCTATCTTACATGTATGTGATGTAAAAATCAAAATATTATATTTTATAAGAAAAAATATTTCTTTTTTAGCTACACGTCACCACGATCAGAAAGATTTATAATGAAAAGGAATCCAAAGAGTTTCTGGTATTACAGTTTTCCCCTATTGGTGCACCTAAAAAGAAACTCACTGAAGATTTTATTTTGGAAAACTGATCTGCCACGATCAGTTTGGAATTATAATTTGAAAAGTTACCATTTTTCGATTGACACACTGCCGAGCACCCTACTCTTTTTTGCGAAGGAATATAATATTTGGAATATAATCAAGGACGTAAATCACTTTTCTGAAACACAAAATCAATGGGTTGTTAATATAAAATGGGTAAATGAACACAAAATTTTATGTGAACAAAAACATGTTATTGCAAAGATTCTTCATTATTGGGGGCATGTAGGATTCTCCGTATACAGTGAGGATCTGAAAAATCATTGATTGGCGAGCCACATCTGGTTGAAAGACCTTCCAAGTCAGGTACCAAATGTAGGTAAAACTATTTTAAATTTTCTGCTAATTTTCTATCTTCTGTTCTGTTGCAGATATGTTTTCAAGATATTTTGCAGTTTTAATTCCATAAGAAAGAAGAAATTCTGTCTTGGAAATCGAGGCCTTCTTTATGAATATGTCAGCCTATTTCTCTACACTTATGCAAGGGGACACTATTTTTTTAGGTTTATATATTTATGCTCTTGTATCATAGTTAGCAACGTATGGTACCCTGTTCATTCCCTCTTGCTTATACCGTGATGCTATATTGTTGAATGTATCGAAGAACCTGCTCTCTTTCAATAAAAATGTAAATATCTAATGATATTAGAAAGTTATATCTCCTACTTGCATATTATTGATATTTTATGTATCAAAAAAGAGTTTTTCCTATTGTCTCAATGGTTTCTCAAGTTTTTGACTTCAATCATAATTTGTCAGTTGATATAATAATCAAATTAGTGATTCAAGACTTGATAGGTACTTTGAATTTAATGAAAGTATATCGTATTGAGAATTTAGAAAAGTAGGGAATTCCATAAGTCCGTCTGTTCTATTAGAAGTTTTACTGCCGGGTTATTCGAGTACTTTTTTTTTTTTTTCGAATGAACTATCACAAAGTAACGGACTACTCTATCCTTAATTTTTCGGTATAATTGCAAAACACTCGATTCTTGATTTCTGTTCATGAAAGTAACATAACTGGATCTTCCAACCATGTTTATATACGTGAAATATTTCCAGTATTAATAGAGAAAAAAGTTTCTTCAACATTCGCCTGGTCTTTGGAATTATTGAATTCACATAATATTTTCTCAAATTCATTACTTTCCCAATGTAGATTCACATTTTGAAAAATAAGTAATTTCTACGACCTCTTCGTAGAGAGGACAACGTTGTGTAGCTATCTGACAGGAATATGACTATAACCTAATATTTTCAAACTATACACGGTGAAATCTGTCAGGATGTCATGGCAAACCGGAATACTTTATAAAAGTGAATGGAGTATAGGTTTACTTCTCAGAGTAACGAACAACATAGAGGGACTGTGCGCAGTTCCTGGGTGTCCGCAACATCCTTTTGTCGACGTAGTAGTATTGTGATATATTTGGAAATTCGCAATGATATTATCTTAATGTGACTATATATTGAATCAAAAAGAAAATATCAATTTTAATAATTCTCGGTTAAAAATAGAAATTTAAACATTTCATGATCGATATTTTCCTTCAGGTTCGAATTTGTGGTGAAAAGAATACTTACCCCTTTCAGTATCTACCTGCTGAAATCCAAGCTTTGGCAACGATGCCGCATTAACAGTATACCGCCGGTCAATCTGTGATCCGTTGTTTTGGTGAGTTTCTAACGAGTTTTCAGATATTTCTAGTTCTTTGGTTCAGTATTTTTTTGAATTATTACAATACTTTAATTCAGTATGGGACGTAAAAAGTGTGTTGTTTGTGGAGAATCCCGTGAATTAAGTGAAATATCGTATCATAGGTTGGTAACTGCTTTGTTAACAAGTTTGTTTGGATCGCGGTCAAAGTGTCAAATTTTGTATCACTTGTTGCGGACAGCAATCCCCTTCTAAATATAAAGTATGCTGCTTCTATGTTGTTTTTTACTCTGAGGTTTACTTCAATGGGAGCTACTGAGTACTTCATGGCTTTTGGAAATATGAACACTGTAAAAAAACATATGCTAAAATTATAGATATACAGGGTGTTCCTAAATAAGTTGATCAAAGGTCAACTGTAGATTTCTCTTTTTTCTTCCCTTTTTTCCTCCAGGTCTTCGTTTCAGAGATACAGGGTGTCAAAAATTTATATTTTCTTCAGTTTTTTGCTAATATCCCAGGAACCTCTCGAATTACAGAATTGAGATTTTGTACACACATTGATACTAATAATAGTACTTTCTTGCACTTTAGTCGCTTTTGTTAGACGTGGCAGTGGCGGAGATATTGGATTTGCACAAAAGTTTTATCCCCCAACTGTTACACCATTGGACAGATTTGCGATTGCACAGCAAATTCTGATGCGCCAATGTGCTTCACATGAAAAAGGTACTCCGGTTCATTGCTCTAAAGTGAACCGTTTTCGGGAAAACTGGCATTTATGATCAATAATAATTCGCAAACGCATTGTAAATGTCTTGTAATTGGAAAAATTAGTGATAATCAACAAGTTTAGTCATTTCAACAAAATTTGACAACTAGGTTTTTGAGTTTGAATTGTAAAGTTATTTTTCATTATTTTTAGCGACCATAATCAACAAGATTATAAGAATGGGGGTTTCTCCTTTAAACGAAAATGCAGTTACTTTCATGAAAAACCTTCAGAACGTCACATTTCAAACATATAATTTCAATATTATATTTTAAAAAAATGTTTGATCATCTGAAAACTGAAAACTAACAATGGAGATTTGCATTTAAAGGGATTTGTCTTGAGTTCACGATATGGCAACGTCCAATTCAGCTTTCTCGGAAAGAAAAGGACGTCAAATGTGTTACTTTGCTTAGGAAAACAGAGATAGCTATACCTCGATCTGGTTAGAGTAGGAGACAACGACCAAGCAATAGAAAAAGAAGAGCACGAGCACAGACTGTCATACTGTCATATTACTGATAAATCGCAACAGGAGATTGTTTGGTTGTATTGACAAAGAACACGTGTGTACCACAGAATAGGAATAAATATTTCGTTATTCTATAGCAGAAAAAGCAATTCTACTAAACAACGTTGTCACTTCGTGCATGCATGACAAATCAAGAACCACAATTTTGAAACCTGATTTTGAATACTTTCTGAAGGTTATTTGGGAAAAGGATGATTCAAACCCATAATAATTATGTTCAAATTTGCATTTGCAGTAATAACCCGAATTCAGGAAAAACCCCCATTGCTCAAAAGTACTCCCTTTTGGCTGAAATGCACGCGTTACAATAACGTCTGTATCATGTTCCTATGAACGTTGTTCATAATCTGAGGCGGTCAACTCTTCTATAGTGTTAACAGGAATTTCATAGACACTGGTCTTCATGTGACCCCATAAAAATAATCAATGGTAACTGTGTTGATTGTCATAAATTTTTGATCATAAACTGCCAGTTCACTTAAAACCGATTCACTTTACAGTAATGAACTGTAAGAGTACCTTTTTTATGTAAAACACATTGGCTCATCAGAATTTGCTGTACAAATGCAAATTTGTCCAGTGGTGTAAGAGTTGGAGGATAAAAACTTTGTGTAGATTCAATATCTCTGCCACTGGCGAAAAAGTAGCTATTTTCAGTGACAATGTGTACACAAAAACTCCATTCTGTAATTCAAACGGTTTATGAGATATTATCGAAAAACTGGAAAAAACTTAAATTCTTTGCACCATATCTCTGAAACGAAGACGTGGAGGAAAAAATGGAAAAGAAAAAAAATATTATATTTTCATGAAAAATCTACAGTTGACCGTTTATACACTACTCCGGCCGTTAGGCCTACTGTAAACACAATAACTTCCGGAAGAAACGACTCAGAAACTCGATATTTGTAGAGCAGGTTTGGACCTCAATAACGAAGGTCGAATTCGTGAATGGGTAAAATCCTCCCAATGATTCCGTTGATGTACCCATTCAAACTTTTATTTTTCCAATATTTCCAAAAATACAGATTAGATCGAATTGAAATCCAGTAATTTATCGACAAAAAAATCTAGAGAAGTACTGCCGTGAAGGCAGCAGCTTGTGCACGCATGTTCAAATTCAAAAGCTGCTGCCTTCACAGCAGTACTTTTCCAGATTTTTTTCAGGAGATATTCCGGAGAAACACAATATCCAAAAAAAAAACAAATTGGACATATTATTTTGCAATACTTTCTAAATTTATAATCTTGTCAAACTGAAATCTGGTACAGTGCTGTGAAAAATGAATCTCAAATTTCGAGCAGAATTTTTATTCGAATATGGTGAACATTTTTCGAAAAAAAGTTTTTTTTTTTAAAAAAATGCAATTTTTTTCAATTAACTGACAATACGATCTCAACAAAATTCTGCAGAAACTTGGAGGTCATTATACTCCAACAAACTGCCAAATTTCAGTCAAATCGTTTTAGTAGTTCCAGAATTATCACAGAAATAACCTCAAAATTTCAAAAGGCTCTAAGCCCGAAACTGTTTGGCCGATTTCGCCTATTGATGGACTTAACCGTCGCATTTTAAAGTGCAGCCTACCCTGAAAGTTCGAAAGATTCTCCGTACGGCCGTAATGGTGCATACGGGTGGTCGGCCGGACATAATCGATTTTGACATCGTTTTCCTCATGAGCGAGACCATTTTTGGCTCAAAATTCGAAAATTACAGACATTCGGACAAAACGATAGCGCAATGTTCCCCAAAACGCGGAAGAAAATATGAATGTCAATAGGTCACGAGCAGTTTTGAAAGTTGGGAGAAACTGGAGGACCAACAATAACCTAAAATGCATTGTTTACTATGGAAAAAAGCGATTTCTCTTGTGATTTCGTATTCATTTGGAAATTTTGGATTGATATATTCACTTTTTTTTGAAAGAGATAGTATAAATTTGGTGAACTCAATATGAAATCAGTCCCCGATTTCATAAACAGGCAAATAAACAGACTTTTGGTTAGTTCAGTCAACAGTCTGTTTGTGTTGTAGTATAGGGTCTTTCACGAGGAAACTCACCCATATTTATACGGGAAACTACTGAACGTATTTTCATGAAATTCAGCACTTATAAGTATTTCGCGATGCTGATGAAATCTAAAATATTTTCAAGGCATGAGCACCTCCGGATTTTCCGGAAATGACGTCAACTTCCATTTTTCAAATTAGAACACCATTTTTTTATTGCAGAAATAGATTCCTTAGAAAATTTCAATTTATTTTAATGTGACATTTTTCAGTTTTGGTTGGAAAATTCTCTCTGAGCGGGAAAATTCGAAAAAAAAATCGAAAATAGAGCTCCGCTGAAACAAGAATAACTTCGAGGTTTTTGGATGGAAAATTTTCATTTTTGGGATTTTTCAAGATGTAAGATTGATGTATCCACTTTAAAAATTGAAATCGCGATTCATGATAAAGGGGGTGAAAAAATCGCTTTCAAAGTTAGGGATGACAAAATCGTGAAAAATCAATTTTTTCAAATTAGAACCCCATTTTTTTATGGCAGATATTGAATCTACGTTGAAAAATAATGTGAGTGTATGCATCACACCCTTGCCCTAAAATGGATATTTTCTGAGTTATTCACAAAAAACTGTTTTCGTCTTGAATTTTCAGCTATTTCTTTTCCCTTCACGCCAAAAAGATGACATTTTCAGGAACTGTTATTTGAACCATGCTGTTGATTTTTCACCCCTTCTTGAAACCGACTTCAAGTTACTATTAGGAGAACCATGGCAAACTCTCGCAGTTATAACTAGAGAAGATGCTCAAAGTTTTGACCGTTAATTTCTAGACATTTATTTATACGTCTCAGGAATGCTTCGTGGTTTAAGTAACAGTTCCTGAAAATGTCATCTTTTTGGCGTGAAGGGAAAAGAAATAGCTGAAAATTCAAGACGAAAAACAGTTTTTTGTGAATAACTCAGAAAATATCCACTTTAGGCAAGGGTGTGATGCATACCCTCACATTATTTTTAAACGTAGATTCAATATCTGCCATAAAAAAATGGGGTTCTAATTTGAAAAAATTGATTTTTCACGATTTTGTCATCCCTAACTTTGAAAGCGATTTTTTCACCCCCTGTATCATGAATCGCGATTTCGATTTTTAAAGTGGATACATCAATCTTACATCTTGAAAAATCCCAAAAATGAAAATTTTCCATCCAAAAACCTCGAAGTTATTCTTGTTTCAGCGGAGCTCTATTTTCGATTTTTTTTTCGAATTTTCCCGCTCAGAGAGAATTTTCCAACCAAATCTGAAAAATGTTACATCAAAATAAATTGAAATTTTCTAAGGAATCTATTTCTGCAATAAAAAAATGGTGTTCTAATTTGAAAAACGGAAGTTGACGTCATTTCCGGAAAAACCGGAGGTGCTCATGCCTTGAAAATATTTTAGATTTCATCAGCATCGTGAAATACTTTTAAGTGCTGAATTTCATGAAAATACGTTCAGTAGTTTCCCGTATAAATATGGGTGAGGTTCCTCGTGAAAGACCCTGTATAGGCACCTTGTTACTTTCATAAGGAGGTAAAATATTCCGAAAATATTTTGTGATATCATCGTGCTAATAAATATTTCATTCCTAGACACTGCAAGGTATTCCTGGGTGTAGTAGATAGGAACAGTGTATTGACACAGTGGATGGTTTTTGTTTCTGAAATACGACTCAAGGATGATCAAACTATAGGCTAAAATGCCGATCAGTGCTGATTTAGATATTTTCTTTGTGAAAACAAACACGTCACCAACAGGAATGTTCATCAAAAATTGACGATTTCACGAAAATTCGTTACCTGGTATTGATCGGCATACCCAAACAAAACATTGTCAGTAGTAATACTGCACCTTAAGTGAAAATCAGCTAAAAATTTGACTGCATTGAACACTTAAATGAAAATATCTTTTATGAATCTTGTCTTGTTCAAGTAATAAAGAAACACTTATTAAGATGATTTTCAAATATTCCATACCCGGAATCGTTCGGTATGCCCTACCAAAATAACGTACATGATATTACTTGACTTAACATGAAAATCAGCCCAAAATTCGATGTCATTGCATATCTGAATGTCAATGGTATGAATCAATCCTATCTTACTCAAGTTTTATTGATTGTGGAGACTAATCTCCATCCTACGTTCTTTGCCGAGGTAACTGACAAGTTGCAAAGTAACATTTATTCTGTGAATTTTCGTTTTAGAGCGCAGTTCTTTACTGGATTGATTCAGAAAATATAATTTTCCCTTAAAGAACCGATAGAATTTTCTTATTTCTTCCTTTTGTAGTGGATAAATTGAGTTCATCTCCACATCCGGTTAGTACCTACCATTCAAATGAAAATACTTCAACAACTCATTGGTAGTTTTCATCGATTTGATGTTGCTTATTCGAGTTTGAATACCTGAATTTACTTCAAAAAACTTAAGTTTTAAATTGAATTTCCTGCCTTACTAAACCAAGCAACATGCATCAACCAGCAAGAATTGTATTCATTCGAAAAATTCCATAAGTTCAGTAGAGCTGTTACTGTTATAAGATATCAAGTTCTTTGGATATAGTTCCTAGATGATGCAATAGTGAATATTTCAGTCCAAAATGTCCAAATTCATACAAAATCACAAGTCAAATCGATTTTTCCTATAGTAAACAATGCATTTTAGGTTATTGTTGGTCCTCCAGTCTCTCCCAACTGTCAAAACTGCTCGTGACCTATATGTTTATCGCAGCTCAGAACTCAGTTTCATATTTCGAAAATAATAAAGCAAATATCCCATGATTGACCCAATCTCCAGGAAAATATTCGATATGGACAATAACTCAACACAGAATCTCAGCAACCATCTACCACCTGATTTATAGGGAGCAATAAAAGTCAAGTATTATGATAGTAATAATCTTCACGAGCCGTCACTGATGTGTACACACTACGGTCTCCCCGTTAATAATTGGCGATTCGTATATCCATTCACTAAAAGAGCAAAAGAGGGTCGGGAAAATTCACCAAGGGCGTGGGGTAGTAAAAAAGCCGTCTATTGTGTTGTCTAACAATAAGACAAATTTTGGCCGACTCTCAAACGCGGTCCGGTATGCGATTACAGCTCTATAGTTTTAGATCGTCATCCCGTGAATTGTGGCTTGGGAGAACGTTTTTGTGCGGCTTGGGGCTTGGCTTTGTTCGAAGAAAAAACCATACGTTTGGTGCGTTGTTCATGTACAACTGTATGAGCGGTTTAAAGCCGGAGATTTTATACGTAGGTTTATTTTTCCCATCGTGGGTTGAATTGAGGCATCCCTTACTCTGAAGGATTATTTGTAATCATTGCTAAAAAATGAAAGTCGAATGATATGATGAGATAATTCTAGAAAGCACCGACTTGGGTCAAAAACATTTAAGAATTTTTTTACATTGTTCCGATAACACGATTATTACGAATATAAAATTTATGCATAGACTCCATTCACTTTTTCAAACTATCCCGGCTGGCCATGACATTCTGACACATTTCACTGTGTATATTTTGAAAATGTTAGGTTATAGTCATTTTCCTGTCAGATAACTACACAACGTTGTCCTCTCTACATAGAGGTCGTAGTAATTACGTATTTTTCAAAATGTGAATTTATTTTGGAAAAATAATGAATTTGAGAAAATATTATGTGAATTCAATAATTCCAAAGAGCTGGCGAATGTTGAAAAACAATTTTTCTCTGTTGATACTGGAAATATTTCACGTATATAAACATGGTGGAAAGATTCAGTTATGCTATTTTTCTGTACGGAAATCAAGAATCGAGTGAAATTTTACTGAAAAATAATAGATAAGGTAGTCCGTTACGTTGTGATAGTTCATTCAAAAAAAAAAAAACAAAAGTACTCGAATAACCCTGCAGTACAACTTCTAAACGAACAGACAAACCTATGCAATTCCATACTTTTCGAACTTCTCAACAAATAAGTCTTCAGAAGACATTTGAATGCCTTGTTGTACAACTTGAAATACTCCAGTATGAAAATGTAGTATTACTACAAAACCTGTGTCACCTTAAAAGAACTAACTCAATTTACAAAGTTCTTGGGAATCTATGTGAACGATACACTGAGTTTTCACTCACATACGTCGAAAATATTGGATAGCTTGTAATGATTCTTGATTCAAGTATCAGGGTTACTATCAGAAAAAGCAGATTTCAATTCTGCATAGCACTTACTGATACTTTGTCTCTGCTTCTTCAAAACTACCTTCAGCATTTTTAGTTTTCAAGCGCGATGAGAATGTTGAGATTTAGAGTAGAAATTGGCATTTGGCAACGTTGCTGAGAATTATTTCGACATTGCCGATATTTCACGAGTGCCAACCTGCCTCAGTTTCAAGTGAAAAACTTGATAGACCTAAATCATGGCCAACCGGGATAGTTTATAAAATTGAATGAAGTATAAGCGTTTGCCAATTAGCTACCAAGTTATGTAGGAAGAACACAAAATTTGACCTTGAAGAAATTTGGCCACCGTTTTAAAATAATGACTTCAAGGTCTGAATTTCATTGAAATTTGAATAATTGTAGATTGAAGGATATACAGGGTGAGTTTTTTAATTGTACATCAATGTGAACCCTAGATTTCTCTCATCAAATAAATCACTTTTAACCTTTACCATTTTTCCAGAATCGGACCCGGTGAAAAGACACAGGTTGTTGAAATTTCCAAAAAAAAATCATTCTTTCTTTTTCAGCTTCGACATGGTTCCTCCGAATTGTATGAATTTTGTTGTTAAGTTTCCTCAAACGACGACACATATTCTATAGTTATCAATATCATCTAACTTCAAACGGTTTTCAGGTTATAGACTCCTCACCTTAAGTCATTATAAAAATCCTCAATCATATTAAAACACTTATTTATTCCTCATTATTTCTCCTCAAACTGACCGTTCTCGAGATATTTAATGTGGCATGTTATTAAATCTGACAAAAATTCGAGAAATTTCCTATTTTCGTGAAACCCGTCCCTGACCTTGAAAAGACCGTGAATTAAGCTCCGCTGACGTTTACCCTTCACACAGAATACACAGAAATATTTATCTATTTGGCATAGACCTAATTTAAGGTCAATGCTATTTCGTGTCCAGAACACAGATATAGTCCATGTCTATGGACCAAACTTCAACTTTAGGTTAGTTGAGTGATTTCTTATAATTTATATGTAAATTTGATGAGAATTAGGACAATTATGGAAATTTCAATATGAGAATGGGCAACATTGAAATTGTGTAGAATCTCATGGTGGAAACAACTGGATATTGCACGAATTTCAACTGAAAGATTAGTGTTTCAATGGCAAAGTGTAGTGGAGTATTCTCCCCGCAATAATACCGCAAAAAAATCAATCCATAAGAATGAAGTTAGTAAATGAGTTTTCCTAATCACATTTCTATGAATTTCAAGCAATGGATTAGGAATTCTACAATACAAATCACCGTAAAAGATATCTGTATTGAACTTTCAAAAAAGTGCAGGAGTGTATTAGCACATTGAGAAATATTTGAATGCTTATAACCAGAGCCGAATCTGGAAAAATAGTAAATGAAATATTAAATTTTTTCTCAAATATTCAATATTCTGTGATCTTCTTATCATATTATTCCCATTGCATTCTGTATGAACCTTCGAACTGTCATTTCTCGATGAAGTACTGGATTTCAATAGACGACTTCGGCCCAAGTTGCCAACCCACAATTTTCTTCACAAATTGACTATCACTGGGGAACTGGAATTTCAGGACAAACTCGACATGATAAGGTTCGCGTTATTTATAAATATCCGTAAAAGATGCCTCGGCCCCTCGAACATGATTATTCCTTCCAAATAATATTCCTTCCAAATATAGGTTTTTGTTAAGATCATCTCTGATTGGCTGAAATTTAAGTTGCGATTCCTGATTTCATGTTAATAGTGTCAAATTTATATAGGATATTTTCCGCAAATCAACTTGGTTATTTCGGTTGCCGGTTTTCCATTCTGTAAATATGAAATATTCGGTTGGTTCCTGAAAAAAGGTTCATTACGGAATTTCATTGATGAAAAAACCTTCGTTCTGTCACCAGAACGACAGTCAATTTTCTATGGTAACATATCTATAGCATAGAACAATCTTTATTTACCTTATGATCCATAGACCTTACCTAGTAATTTTTCCATTGTTGATTGTTGTCTCTTCTATGTTCTATGGATCATAAAAAAAATAAAGATTGTTCTATGCTATGGATATGTTACCACAGAACATTGACTGTCGTTCTGGTGACAGAAAGAAAGTTCTTTCATCAATCAAATTCCGTAATTAACATTTTTTTAGGGAACCAACCGAATCTTTCATAATTACGGAATGGAAACCGCCAACCGAAATAACCAAGTTGATTTGCGGAACATATCCTATATAAATTTGACACTATTCACATGAAATCAGGAATCCCAACTTAAATTTCAGCCAATCAGAGATGATCTCAACCAAACCCTATATTTGGAAAGAATCATCTTGTTTGAGGAGCCAAGGCATCTTTTACGGATATTCATAAATAACGCGAACCTTATCATGTCGAATTTGTCCTGAAATTCCAGTTCCCCAGTGATAGTAAATTGGTGAAGAAAATTGTGGGTTGGCAACTTGGGCCGAAGTCGTCTATTCGATCCAATCTGTAGTTTTGGAAATATTAGGAAAATAAACTTTTAATCTATATATCTACGGAATCATTTGGTGGATTTCACCCATTCACGAATTCGACCTTCGTGATTAAGCCCCAAACTTACCCTACATATATCGAGCTTCTAAGTCGTTTCTTCCGGAAGTTATTGTGTTTACGGTGGGCCTAATTAGATCGAACTGAAAACTCGAAAGGTTTGGAGAATGCAAAGGAGAATTGCGGGGGTGATTGTATCGAAATAAACCTAGAAAAGCACTGCCCTGAAGGCAGCTTGATCGCGCATGTTCAAATTCGTTGCTAAAGCGGTCATCTCAATTGAACATGCACGCAAAAGCTTCTGCCTTCACCGAAGAGAGTTTCTAGGTTTCTTCGTTACAATCACCCCCGCAATTCTCCTTTGCATTCTCCAAACCTTCAGAGACAATCACTCTTCGGGCTAACGACCGCAAGAGGGAAACGCAAGAAGTAATGTCTGTAGGTCAGGTATATTGTACATAATCAGAGGCGACACGTTCAATAAAGTATGAAAATGGATTCTATGAAATATTCATATCGGCCCGGAGTTGCCATGGATATGAGTGTCATATATGATTTTACGCGCCACTGCAACTGCTTATAATATTCTATCTTTATTCCGTGTTCTATGCCAGGGCCCCCTTGGTGGGCCCGACGCGAGACTCCTCGTTCTGGCAGAAACAAGTGACAGTTATTGCTTTTTCTCGGCGTTACTGCTTCACCCCCAATTGCTGTTATCGTAATGATGATATGAAAAAGAGCCGAATGCGTTTTACATTCTTTAGTAGGTAGTTTCACGTGATGGGCTGGAATAGAGGACTCTACAGGGTGTAGAATAAGGTAAAGAGTTTTCCAATAAGAGGTGTTATTTTGAATAGCCCGCTATTTCGGTAGATGTCACTTTTGAAGCTGTCATTTTTTGACATTTGACAAGTAGAAACTACGCCATTAATAAAAATGGAACGATATACGCTTCAACAACGCATTGAAATTATTAAAATTCACTATAAAAATGGTGGAAATCTGGCAAAGACGGTTCGTAAAACTCGAACATTTTTGGGTCGTCGTGAAGCACCTTGTCGGACCGCAATAAAGAAATTGGTGGAAAAATTCGAGCTGTTGGAACAAGTAAGTGATGTGAAATATAAAACCCGTGCACGTCGCTTAAGAACAGCCGAGAATATTGGTGCTGTAGCCGAAAGTGTTGAAGAAAACCCAGGTTTGTCCATTCCTCGTCGTTCTTTGGAATTAGGCATTCCACAAACGTCATTACACCGTATTTTGCATAAAGATTCGGGTCTTAAGGCTTATATAGTTCAGTTAACACAAGAACTCAAGCCGGCCGATCATCAACAACGTCGTGTCTTTGCTGATTGGGTCGTTGAAATGCATGAAAATGATCCGGAATTCCATCGAAAAATCATCTTGAGTGATGAGGCCCATTTTCACCTCGGTGGCTTCGTCAACAAGCAGAATTGTCGCATCTGGGGCTCGGAAAACCCGAGAGTTATTGTTTAAAACCCTCTCTATCCTCAACGTGTGACTGTTTGGTGCGGTTTATGGTCCGGCGGAGTCATTGGACCTTACTTTTTCGAAAATGAGGCTGGAGCAACAGTTAAGGTGAATGGATTGCGCTATCGAGAGATGATTAATGATTTTTTATGGCCGGAACTGGATGCTATTGAGCTGGACAACGTTTACTTTCAACAAGACGGCGCTACGTGCCACACAAGCAACGAAACCATTGATCTTTTGCGGGAAAAGTTTCCGGACCGTGTTATCTCTCGAAGAGGTGATCACAATTGGCCACCGAGATCTTGTGATTTAACACCTTGCGACTCCTTCCTTTGCGGCCACCTGAAAGAGAAGTAGACCTTCGCCAATAGTCCAGCGTCGATTCAAGACCTCAAAGATGGAATTCGCGAGGCTATCGAGGACATAGGGCAGCCACTTTGCGATTTGGTTATGGAAAATTTCATTAAAAGGATATGGTCCTGTAAGCGTGATCGTGGTGGTCATTTGCCTGATGTTATTTTCTACTATTAGCGGCATAGCTCCTTCTTTATAATGAAATAAACATCCGGTCATTTATATTGAAAAATGGCATTCTTCTTTGAATGTCAAAATAACACCTCTTATTGGAAAACCCTTTAGAATAGAATAGATTTCATTTTCAAAAATCATTGATACAAAGGAAAAGGAAACAGGTCAAACTACAGAAGTTATACATATCCATGTTACGGCATGCAAGTCCAAAGTCCCCAGTAGAGTAGGGATGGATATTCATAATTAATTTAAAGATCTCCATCGTAAAATTCTTCATACATCTTGACAACATTGGAAAATTTAAAAGCCATATGTGCAACTTTCTGCGCTCATCTTTTAGGGGAACATAGCCGAGAAAAGTCTCAAACGACTAGGTTGGACTCATTGATGACGAATCCGGGGGCAAAATCGATTATGCCCGGTCGGCCGGCTGGCCGTCTGTCTGTAGGCACGATTGCGGGCGTATGGAGAATCCTATCGACTTAAAAATTTCAGGGTTGGTTGCATTTCAAGATGCGAATGTTAATTTCTGTAATGGGTGAAATTGGTCGAATAGTTTTTTTTTTATTAGAAACTAATTATTACATTTCGACAAAATTCTGGTCATACTTTGAGCTTCATATTCCGCAGCATTGTACCAAATTTCAGTTCCATGTGATAATAAATTTTGGAGATATTGTGAGAAAATATGTCAAATTTCGTGTTTTTTTTCTCGATATAGTTGTTTTTTTCAGAATATCTCAAGAACTGCTGATTAAATCATGATGGAACTTGGCAGCTAATATGAAAATGCTGATGAACAAATTTGTGCAAATTTTCATGATGATCGTGTCTTTAGCACCATTTAAAAAAAATATTTTTTTTTCTCAACTATTCAATATTCTGTGATCTTCTAATCTTACTATCATCAAGAAATTCTGTATGAACTGTCATATTTCGATGAAAATCTGGATTTCAATTCGATCTGATCTGTATTTTTGTAATTATTGGGGAAACAAAATTTTGAATTGTTATATCTACCGAATTATTGGGTGGATTTCTATTCGATCTAATCTGCATTTCTGGAAATATCGGTAAAATAAAATTTTGAATGGGTATATCTGCGGAATCATTGGGTGAATTTAACCCATTCACGAATTAGACCTTCGTAATTAAGCCCCAAACCTTCTCTACAAATATCGAGTTTTTGAGTCGTTTCTTCCGGAAGTTATTGTGTTTACGGTCAGCCTAACAGCCGATCGTAATGGCAATGTGTTGAAATAACTAAAGAAAATCAAACAGCATTTTCTGATTAGCTGCTAAGTGAATTTGGCGTCCACGGGGGAGTATATTGGCGGTGATACTGTTTCCGGTAATGAGTAACGATCAGAATGACGAAATGGGGGTTTTTAATTTAAATGAAAATGCAGTGATTTTCATGAAAAACCTTTAGAACATCACATTTCAAACATATAATTTCAATATTATATTTTTAAAAAGATGTTTGATCACCTAAAACTGAAAAATAAAAATGGGGATTTGCATTTAAAGGGATTTGTCTTGAGTGCACAATATGGCAACGTCGAATTCAGCTTTCTCGGAAAGAAAAGGACGTCAAATGTGTAACTTTGCTTAGGAAATAGAGATAGCTATACTACGATCTGCTTAGAGTAGAAGACAGCCGAGGAACCAAGGAATAGAAAAAGAAGAGCACAGACTGTCATACTATCATATTACTGACAAATCGCAAACGGAAATTGTTTGGTTATATTGACAAAGAACACATGTGTACCATAGAATAGGAATAAATATTTCATTATTCTATAGCAGAAAAAGCTATTCTAATAAACAGCGTTGTCACTTCGTGCATGCCTGGCAAATCCCAAACCCCAATTTTGAAATCTGATTTTGAATACTTTCTGAAGGTAATTTGGGAAAATGATGAATCAAACCCATAAGAATTATGTTCAAATTTGCATTTGCGGTAATAACCCAAATTCAGGAAAAACCCCCATTGAGGACTCAAATTTGACAAATTTGGCGATATTGATAACTTGAAGTTGAAGCGCGATTCTATCGAAGATGTGAAGAAATTACGAAAAAAATTAATGCACTCTAATTTCTTCACAATGAAATGATAAACGTTTCCCCCAGAAATTAGAAACCCTGACTTTTCAAATCCCATTATTTATCCGGTGGCAGGTGTTTAATTCCATCCGGTGGCATCCAAGCCGAACAGTTGATCTAAAATGGATCATCATTGTGCCCATCCCTCATAATCACCACAACGAACTATGATCAATGAATTCACTGGTTTCCAATCCTCATTTTTTTCATCCTTTTCCGAGTTATACTTTCGGTCTTGTTCTGTATAATTTCAACTATGGATTACTCTTATTAAGAAAATTAATAAGTAGGAGGCTGCTCGTTCGAGGAATCCTGAATATACCCACAATTAAAACGTCCGACCGAGTTGTAACTGGTACCTATCTACCATTTTCCGCGTATGGTACCTGTGGCTAGAAATGTTTTTTAAATGTTATGGTTGGTTATAAATGATTTAGACTTGATTCAGTCACTCCTCGACCGACTGTTAAGTATAAGGTACGGAGTTTTTTCTGCTTCATTTGTTTTCCGATCGTTTTTCGATTTTGATATAATTAGTGCGATTAAGATACGCCATTTTGGGCGGTGCTTTTTCTGTTGAGGATTTGATTAGGCCGGTACCTTGAAGAAATCCATCGATGTATTTTTCTAGACAGATATAATTGTCGGATAGCTATATATGCTACTGAGGGTTCCTCAGGCGATCTAACTAGTCCGTTATTAATGAACATTAACTCGAGGAAGAATTTCCTTGATGAGTAAAGGAATTTTCTATCTCGACTTGAACCATGTTCATTTCAACACCCAGAGCATCTTCAAGGATGAAAATAGCATCCAGTGTAATCTGTATAAAGATTTTAAGGCCTCTCTGATCATCAGCGCAATTCAGCTCTGAAGGGGTGGTATAGGAACTTGAGCAAGGTGAATGGCAATACGGAATTTACCTATCTATCATTAAGTTCAAGCAATATTAATGTTTAAATCAATGACTAATCAGCTTATATCTCCCTAGCCTTTCAAAGGCTACACATTGATAATGAAAAATTATACGGGGTGATCAGATATTCATGAAAGGTTTAGACTCAAGAAGTAATTGAGCTGAACATTCTATTGTTGAATAGGACTGAAGTTAGATAGAGATCCCCGAGATCAGCTATAAGTGTTGGTTTTTCCAATTCGCAAAATAAAATGACCCATTGAAGTCATTTTGTCCAGTTTCCATTCTAAGTTCTAAGCTATAACATATTACTTTCTAATGCTAATAGGCTGTCTAGTACGCAAGTCCTTATTTATTTTTCAATTTCGATTTTAGGTGGAGAAGAACGTTGCAACATAGCACTTTTTCTTTCAATATGAATCTACTTTATTTGAGTAGCGTTTGAAGGAATCAAAAAGGTACAAACTGGATGCCATCCAGATTAGAACCAATGGAAGGTTTTTTTACAACATACGTGAGATCGGCTGCAGAATTGGAGGAAACCATAAGTAGGAGACGAGATAAAATAGCAGGTTTGAAGTTACATTTGCAGCCTTTTATTATAATTGTATGCCGAACATTATCAGATATTAGCTCTTACTATATTATTGTAGACAAAACATTGTAAAATATTGTTTTTCTAATAAATAATTTCAATTTTGAGCATATTGAAATTCATATTTTCATACCCGATCCATATTTGAAGTGCATAATCTGTTTTATGAGTATTCCGTAATCAAATTAGGAGATTTGAAAGGCTACTGAAAAAACTACGCAACTTGTAGAAAGATTCGCGCTATTTGTACCGTGGAGTATTGTTGCAATTCGGGGTAGGTACTTCCTCTTAAAATTCAAGTGCTATTTTGTACAGGGTGCAGCGAAACAGACAATGCAGTTTTGAGAGGCTGTTAAGAAAAAATTATGTAACAAACAGAAATAAGATTCAGTTTATTTTCTTCAGTACAGCATGCCGTTTCAAACATCAAGTTTGAAAAATGCTATCAGACAGATCATGGCTACCAGCAGCACTGGATTTGAGTATATGTGATTTTTTCTGTGGTCTTAATGAAGCGGAAAACTTCAGAAATCACCTTCATCAATGTATCGCCGCTGGCGGTCATCATCTTTCTGATGTCATTTTTAAAACTTGATACATAAAACGGCATGATGTACTAAAGAAAATTGCCTAAATATTATTTCTGTAAGTAACGTAGTTTTTTCTTAATAGCTTTTCAAAACTGCACTGTCTGTTTCGCCACACCCTGTACGAAAAAGCACTTCAATATTGACAGGAAGTACCCTAAATTGCAACAATGCTTCATGGTAGAGCTTACCGGAATCTTCTAGTGAAATTCCATGGAAACAAATCTCAACTGCACATGGAAATTACTGCCAAAACTACGTAAATATTTCAATAGGAAATGCAAGAAATTCCTGTTAAATACTAGGTAACTGGCAGATTCCTGTAAAAGCTTAGGTTATAAGCTTCGAATACAACTTTCTAGTACTGTAATATATGAACGATAGTTTTCATTCCAACGGAAAATTCCTGTTAAATCAATACTACAGTTCCGTTATGAGTAAAGTATTTCCTGTTTCAGTTTATCGTTCATTACTGGAAATTCTTGTAGAAATTGAAGTTTGAAGCTTGGAATACAACTATCTAGTTTGTTTATTGAACAGGAAATTCCTGTTAGATCGAAATTACAGCTCCGGTAAAAGTAAGGTAGTTCATTAAAATAACTAGGAAATTCCTGTTGAATTAATGTTACGTTTCTGTGAATAGTCACGTATATTCCGGTTTTCGTCACATTATTATTTTCCTGTTGAAATGACAAACTGCAGTTTGGTTGCATTAACTAATCTGAATCTTGTTATTTCTAGAGGAATTGAACGACAGGAATTGTCACGTAAATTCAACAAATATTCCTGCTGTCGCTTATATAGGGGGAATTTCCTGAAGAAGTCACCAAATTCCTGTTGTATATCCTGGTGAATTTCTTTGAGTGTAATTTAGCGATTCGATTTTCCCAGAAGCATATCAGAAAACGAACCGCATTTCTGAATAACACAGCACGTTTAGCACTAGACCTCAGTGCTTCCAGGCAACTGAAAATTTTTTGAGTGTTTTCGCCTTTTGGTTTGTAGGTGGCGTAGATTAACTGAGTCGCCAGAGATGGTGCCACCGACCAACGCACGCTAGCTAATTCATTCCAACATAGCATAAGGACGTAGGTCATGGTCGCTCACTACGCCGCTTCTGAGTGTTTCTTAGGCAGGTGCCAGAGGATTCAGCCTATCTGATGAGTCCACCTCTGGCATCGGGACGAAACAACTTCCCTAAGAGCACGCCTTCTTTCAGATGGCCCGAACTCATGAGGACCACCAGAGTTGATGACAATGAGTATGACGCCATCCAGACATAATATATGTCACGTTCTTCAGTTTGATCCCGATATTTCATTGAATTTCCAGTGTAAACTAACCAATTATGAATCTTTGGGAGATGATTCCCCAATATGAAGGGTCTTAAGCTTACTTCGTTAATCTGAAATATCATCGCTCGGGGGACCGGAGCTGGTAGAAGAACCCCTCCTGGTAAGAGAGATATTTTGTCAAAATGAGTGCAAAAAGATGAAAAAACTATGTTCCAATGATAGATAGATGGCATCCATGATCTTCAAACAAATTCCCATTTCACCACACTTATACGGAGAGACAGAGATTTTGCTGGGGTGTTTATCTGTGCTCTTGTATCATATGTGAAAATGTATTGTACTCCGTATACATTTCCTCTGCTAACACTGTGATATACCAAAAAATATATAATGCTCGTTCTCAAAAGTATATATTAAATGACGTAAAAGAATATATTCAATTCACTATCGTTCTCAAAGTTCTCAAAATAGGAAGGTACCTATCTCAAATATTTCTTGTGTCGAGCTCATTCTGTTGGAAAGGTATCTTGCCTACCGGATCCAATTGAATTTTTTTTACCTTATATTACTCACTGGGTAGAAACTAGTTTGAAATCATTTTTGGCTAAAATTGGCCCAAAATTGCAGACATTTGATACCTGGGATACAAAAATTGGTGAAGAATATTGAATTTGAAATTCTATTTGCAGAGGAATTGCGTTCTGGAAATGACTCAAATAGAATACAATATACGAAAAATATTGTCATGTATTTGTTTTCAACCGACACTTATTAGTTAATTGAGCATCTTGAAATACATCGAGTAGAGAAATTTCTTTTCAATGTCACCATGAAGTTGTCGAGAATCATCATTTGACAAGCAATTACTGTATTTCAGGATCGGACATGAGTTGTTGAAACTAGTAGGGAAAATTTAATTTAGAATGATTATTGCTTTGGAATCATCAAGTGGCTATTACCCATTCATTATTTTGACCCTCATAATGAAACAACTTGTTGTTATTGTGTATTTAGCAAGCAATCGCAAGATACTCAGCTTATTCTAATTGATATACCTACTTACCATTTGCCGCGTAAGGTACGTGAGGCTAGAAATGTTTTTTAAATGGTATGGTTGGTAAATATCCTCCACATGAGTTAGGGATATTGACTTAAATTCCAAAAAGATATAGTAAAAATAAGATTTTTGTGATGAAAATTCATATTAATATGATTTCAAGTTGCAAATTAATTTTAGCCTGAAGGTCTGCAGCGTATACAGGGTGGTTAAGAAAAATCGATTAAAATAACGAAATTTTAGAATTCAAGCATCTTAAGACTATCAATACAATGTATGGCCACCACGGGCATCAATAACAGCTTGACATCTTGTTTGCATACTACACACGAACTTGTTGAACATTTCTTGAGGAATTTGGTTCCATAAACGGGGCAGAAGCTCTCTCAGATCATTTAAGAATTCTGGGGTAGGTTGATGATTATCTAATCTTCTTTGGAGCATATCCCAATCTCTATTCTCTACAATTCAAATCTGGTGAGTGCGGAGGTATTGGTAAATGTGGAATACCAAGCTCCTCGCGTTATCGTCTATTATCGTCATTTTGAACTATGGCTGCACGGTGCGGTCTAGCGATATCGTCTAGAAATTGAAAAGTTTCACCAATAGCAGCGTGAAAATTTGGTACAACATTGTCAATGACATGCTTCCTATAGTGTAAGGCGGTCATATTCCCAGGACAAATGTGTAGACCTGTGCGCCCGTTGAAACATATCCCGGCCCATACCATTACACTACCCCCTCGGAATGGATGGACTTCTTGGGCATAGCGACGATTACGGGGTATGCGTGGGATTGTCCATACCCTTATTCTTCGAGAATCTGAAAATCGTCCATATCTGGATTCATCAGTGCAAAGGACACTACGCCACTGATCGTTCCAATTGATATGTTGCCTTGCCCATTCCAGTCTTTGACGCTTATGATCACGTGTTAATGGAACTCCTCTTAATGGACGTCTAGAACCTAGATTCACCTCTCTCAAACGTCATCTGATGGTTTCGATGGAAACTTGGACCCCATCTGCATTTTGAAGAGTATTCCGTAGCATTCTACACGTAGATGTAGGGTTTCTTCTCGCCGAAACGGTGATGAAACGATCCTGAGCAGGTGTTGTTTTTCGTCGCCCACCAAGCCTTGATCTTTCCAACACGGAACCTGTCTCCCTGAACCTAGTCCAAAGTCGAGATATCACACTTTGGCTGACTTGGAGCCTTTCCGCTACAACAACCTGAGTTAGTCCACCTTGTAGCATTCCGATAGCCCTGTTAGCCCCAGCGTTTGTTAATTTACGTCTTGGCATTTTCAGAAAACTCGTTTCAAATCGAAGCCGTTGATAAACTGACTTCATTTCAAAATGAGGACATTCATGAAGCGTATGCAAAGAACCAAACTTCAGAAAAAAGACGACCAGATTGACGAAATGTCTCATACTGATTTTTATTGGATCGATTCAAGTTGTTATTGAGTTTTAAATGATTTTACAGCGATTTTCTCGAAGATTACATACTTTTAAAAAGGATTAAATACGATATCCCTAACTCTTGTGGAGCAGTGTAATTGCATCTAGCAGAAAGCAGTCTACATCATTGTTTGATCATAGAAAACCTCTGCAGATATCTCCGATATAGACGTCCATCCAAACACGACTAATTTCTACCTATTACACTTAATACCGAAACAGAAACATTAACACCATAAATTATCAAATTCATCTCCCAAAATTTGATTGAATCCCCAACAACACATGTGCTCCATCTACCCCTTTACAACTCGTTAAATTGAAATAATAATTGTTCAACCTTCACACGGGGTGTCTACCCCGGAACAATTTCATGCACTGCCGGGAGATGACTAATAAATAAAAGATGGCAGCGACTTCAATATTTGATGGAAATAATTAGAAAACGATTACGCTTCCCCTCCGGTCGGCAGTCCATCCATCAAGCGTGCCTTGGATCTCCGGAGATTAGGAATAGAGATCCCGGAGTCGGCCAGAGTCCCCTGGGTGGGGACGCGCACTTCCATGACGTAGGGATGGTGTGAGAAAGTCACATGAAATCAGAACGTGAAAAATTGCCGGAGAGTTGTGTTGGAGGTAATTAACAAGAGGAATCTGAGTGTAGATTCTGTGCAACTTTTTTCCTGGCAGTAATCAGTTGATCGGCAACTGAATATGTTTTTTAGCTCGCCTAAATTTTTCACTGTTTCGGTTTGAAATCGAGAATGAACTTTGAAGCTTTATATGCAGAGTTGTCACTTTGTTACACGTGGCAAACATGATTCTTCTTTTATGGTAAGATCAGATATCAGAGACCTCCGTATTTGGATCGATATCGTGAATTTCACATCCTCTCTTGTTCTGGGGAATAAGGCGTTGTAACTTTTCACAAATACTGTAATTTTCGATTTTTTGTCGAAAAAGATCCAAAGCAACTCGATTGAACTCATTGATGACGGGTTCGATGCCAAAATCGATTCTGTGCGGCCTAGAAAAGGTCGTCACAAGCAGCTGAATCGAATATTTGAAAAAATTTTTCAGAAATATTTTTGAAATTTTTTCTCGAAAACCATTCATCAGATTTTGGAGAAATGATGCACTTACCTTGAACACTATATTTCAAAGCAGGGTACCAAGTTTCAAATATATCCGATATATAGTTACTTCCAAAATAGCTCGACTTTTTCCAAATTTTTCAAATATTCAGAATGTACGATCTCAACAAAATTGCACGAAATTTCAGGTCATTATGCTTCAATGCAATTGATCCAGTTGTTCTGAGAAATCGATAGTCGATTGGGTTCTCCGTATGCCCTCAACCGTGCCTACGGCCGGCCGGCCAGACAGAATCAATTTTGATACCGGATATATTATTATCAGTGAGTCCAACCTAGTCGTTTGAGACCATTCTCGGGAAAACATCTCAAGTAGGTATTCCGATGACTTCCTAAAAACACAAAAACTAGAGACTCAATATTTATAGAGGAGATTAGGGGTTTTATTTTGAAGGCATAACCTACGAATGGGTTAAATCCAACTTATGATTCCATAGCATTGCTCATTCGAATTTTAATTTTCCCTAGTGTTATCATAAATACATGTCCAATTCGCTGAAATATAAACCCAATTGCTTGTAAAATGACGGCTTGAAGATTCCTGCCACATACATGGAAATATTGAAAAGAAATGATTTTTTTCGATCCACTTCAAAATGGTCTAGTTGCATGTAAGAATATCTTGAACATAAATATAAGATATGTATTTTCGTATCATTTTATTCGACTCCTACTAGAATTACCAAATTGGAGTCAATTTCAGAACTTCATGTTTCGACCAATAGAATTTCAAATTGAATATTCTCCTCTACTTTTTGCGTCCATATTGAAGGTAACTAAAGTCTGCCATTTTGAGCAAATTTTGGGTCGAAAATGGTTTTAAATGATTAGTTTATACTCAATGATGAATAATTTTAGGCGAATTCTCTCTAACAGAATGAGCTAGACACTAGAAATTTGCGGAATATATTATGTAGTCGAAGTATGTTCTCCCCATTTCAATCACCCAATGGGGATTTTTCCTGAATTTGGGTTATTACTGCAAAAGGAAATTTGAACAAAATTATTGTGGGTTTGATTCATCATTTTCCCAAATTACCTTCAGAAAGTATTCAAAATCAGATTTCAAAATTGGGTTGTGGGATTTGCCAGGCATGCACGAAGTGACAACGGTGTTTAGAAGAATAGCTTTTTCTGCTATAGAATACTGAAATATTTATTCCTATTCTGTGGTGTGTTCTTTGTCAGTATAACCAAACAATTTCCGTTTGTGATTTGTCAGTAATATGACAGTATGACAGTCTGTACTCTTCTTTTTCTCTTCCTTGATCGTTGTCTTCTACTCTAACCAGATCGAAGAATAGCTATCTCTGTTTCCCTAAGCTGAATTCGACGTTGCCATGTCGTGCACTCAAGACAAATCCCTTTAAATGCAAATTCCCAATTTTATTTTTCAGTTTTAGTAGTTTTTTTAAAAATATAATATTGAAATTATTTGTTTGAAATGTGATGTTCTAAAGGTTTTCTATGAAAATTACTGCATTTTCGTTTATAGGAAAAACCCTCATTCCTAATTGTGCTTTTTCGCGCTTTAGGATTTAGGATATTTTTCAGATCCCTGGGAACAGTGCCATATAATCTGGGTGCTAGATAAGTAAATATCTCAGTCCTATACTTTTTTCTGCTCTTGGTGTGAGATGACAATTTCTTGTTTCATACATATGTTCAATCGGTTGAAGTTGAATTTTTCTAGAGCATATGGCGAGCAAGATTTGCAGTACAAATAATTGACAGGGGATCATAATTTTGGACATGGCATATAGATCCTCCGAATGAGATAAACAGGGTTTTCCATAGACCATTCGAAGCAACCATTTCTGAATAACTTCCACTCTTTTCATATGATATTTTTATACCATATGCTATCTGAGGCCGACACAGAGAATTGTAAATCATCTTCAAATGTGTTACGTTGAGGTACTTTTTGAGATATTTGAACCTATACAGTAAACATCTTAGTTTTTGCACCAATGAACCTATATGCTTATTTCTTCGTATTGTGGTGGCCTTTACTTGATAGAAATCAATTGTAAACTCATTTAAAAGACACAAGTGTGGTTGATTTCTACCCCGGTTTGGCTTTTCCATGATTGACCCGTTGGAAATATCTCTGTACCTGTATTGGTTTATGTAAAACTGTAACACACTTTTTGAGACAGTTGCAACTCAGCATCTGATGAAACTACAATGTAGTGAAACGCGTCATGTGTTTATAATAAAGTAGAAATCAACCACACTTGTGTCTTTTAATTGAGTTTTCTATATGCTTATCCCATCTTAAATGTCTATCAACTGTATCCCAGATATTTTACATGATAGGCCTTAGGGATTGACATGTTACTGTCAACAACTAGGTTGCCCATATGTGGAAGTCCTGATTCATAAGAACACATGGTAAATATATAGTGTTATCAGCGTTCATTGTGACTTTGTTCTCCTCAAACCATTGTCCCACTTCCAGAAGGTCAGTTTCTGCTTTGAGCTTGTACCAAGAGCTATTTACATACATGATAACGGTATCGTCTCTAAAACTGATGGTTTCTCCTTTTTTCATCATTAATAGCAATCTATTCTCATATATGATGAACAATAAAGGTACCAGTACTGTTCCCTGCGGTACTCCGTATCTAACCATTCAGCTATTTTTATTAACTGCTTCCTATTCGATAAACTCTTCATCAAAGAGTAGGCTTTTCCCCGAAAACCATTTAAATATAGTTTCTTTAGTAGCTTTTTATATGATATAGTATCGAAGGCCTTTGTGATATCAATGAACCCGCATAGACCAACCTTGTCTCCATCCAACTACCAGCTTCTTGATTGCATCCTAAGTTGATTTGCCTGTCCTGAATCCGAACTGATTTTCCGATAGAAAAATGTGATCTTGTTTTTCTCTTAAAATTTGATAATACGAATCTTCAGTAATTTTTCTATTATTTTTGCGATATTGGAAGTTAAGCAAATCGGTCTGTAGTTTGAAATATCGCTTTTTTCTCCTGATTTGTAAATTTGTCTAATAACCCCCACCTTGAGAATGCTTGGGGACTCATCAGTCTCAAAACATAGATTTGGCAGTAGCATTAAAGGTTTCGGTGTTTCGAGTATAGATGCTTTGGGTGATGAAATCATTATGGATCAAGCCAAGATTCCTTCATTTATCTAGGATTATGCTCATTTCAACTTCAAGATCACTATGATACAAACCCTATTCAATTAACGTATAGAATAATTCCAGACATATCTTGCAAGCTAGAATACCATTATCACTACCATAACTCCAGTCCTCTTCAACCGAAAATTCAGACGTAATAAGCTGGGCTGCCCCCATTTTAGAAATGATTGAAAATGGATCATGCTGACATGGCTGCGATGACATTGAGCTATGCAGTGAATTTCAGGAGGAAATATCTCAAGCGTATGCAGCTGGTCTGGTAATCAAATATGAGGAAGATTCAGGATCCTGACGATAAGTTCACTAATGAGCTCGCATATTCTGGAGTTCGGAGGGTCCGTAGGAATTCTACGCTGCAACGGAGATACCACTTATTGAAATATTCGCCAGGTGAGTACTTGTGAAATGTTACGGTCTGTTGGTAGTGAGAGATACCGGATAAATCATCTCGTTTTGGGCGAAGGAACGAAATGTTAAACATTTTTGCGCGCATGTTCTGGAGAAAGGCGTTCTATCGTTTTGTCCGAATGTCGATAATTTTCGGATTCTGAGCCAAAATGGTCACAAATGACTAGGTTGTACCCAACGATGCAAATCCGGTGTCAAAATCGATTCTGTACGGCTGATCGTTGGCTAAATAACATGAGAACTGAGAACCCTATTGACTTGTAACTTTTAATGTAAGGTTTTTTCGTTGTACCTGCATGAAATACACGAACCACTTCAACTCCACTAATACTGTTCGGTGTTTTTTGTTGTAAACTTGCACTCTGTTCGTTGCCACAATTTTGACAGTTATTGTAGTCACAGATTAGCAGTGCAGTAAGGTTTTCTTCTGTAATAGCTATGCACAATAGGTCACGAGCAGTTTTGACAGTTGGGAGAGACTGGAGGACCAACAATAACCTAAAATGCATTGTTTACTATGGGAAAAAGCGATTTCGTATTCATTCGGAAATTTTGGATTGATATACTCACTTTTTTCTTGAAAAGTATAGAATAAATTTGTTGTACTTAATATGAAATTAGTCCCTGATTTCATAAACAGGCAAATAAACAGACCTTTGGTTAGTTCAGTCAACAGTCTTTCTGTGTCTTGTTCACACGTATATTATATAGGCACTTTCATTTGGAGGTAAAATATTGTGAAAATATTTTGTGATATCATCGTGCTAATAAGTTTTTCATCCCTAGACAGTGACACTGCCAGGTATTCCTGGGTGTATTTGATAGGAACAGTGTATTGACACAGTGGATGGTTTTTCTCTCTAAAATACGACTCAAGGGTGATCAAATTAGGCTAAAATGCCGATCAGTGATGAATTAGATCATTTTTTTTGTGAAAACAAACAGGAATGTTTATCAAAAACTGGCGATTTCACGAAAATTCCTTACCTGGCATCAATCGGCATACCCAAACAAAACATTGTCAGTAGTAATACTGCATCTTAAGTGAGAATCAGCTAAAAATTTTACTGCATTGAATACTTGAATGGAAATATCTCTTATAAATCTTGTCTTGTTTTCGAATATTCCATACCCCGAATCGTACGGAATGCCCTACCAAAATAACGTACATGATATTACTTGACTAAACATGAAAATCAGCTGAAAACTCGATGTCATTGCATACCTGAATGTCAGTGGTATGAATCAATCCTATCTTATTCAAGAAGAAAATATGATTTTCCTTTTTACAACCGATAGAATTTTCTTATTTCTCTTTTTCATAATGGATAAATTAAGTTCCTCTCCACATCTGGTTAGTAGCTACAATTCAAATGAAAATACTTCAACAACTCATTGGTAGTTTGAATACCTGAATTTACTTAAGAAAACTTAGGTTTTAAACTGTATTTCCTGCCCTACTAAAACATGCAACAACAGCATCAACCAGCAAGAATTGTATTTATTCGAAAAATTCCGTAAGTTTAGTAAAGCTGTTACTGTTACAAGATATCAAGTACTTTGAATATAGCAGCTTGTTTATTATGTTGAAATCGAATCTCATCCACAATTTCTTGATAGAATTCAAGATGCAGCAAACCAAATAAGAAACGACCCAAATCTGATCCGCCGAGTAACGGCATCTTTAGTTCGTCGATGTGAAGCTTGCATTCAAGCCGAAGGTGGACATTTTAAACAGTTTTTATAGTATCAACATTTCGATTTATAATTATGATTTGAACATGAAAATAGAATTTTTCAAATGCTTGTATCTTCTCAAACAAAAACGAATCGGATATATGTTCATAGGAAAAAAAATTTCAGAATAAGCACAGCTACCATCTGTTAAAGTTTGTCATAGAGCTTGTAGAACACCCTGTATAAGCTACAATGTCGTTTGCCTCTACTACTATACTGGTCATTTTAATATTTAACGAATGAGAAAAACCTAAATTATAGGGAGTACTGAATGTCTCAAGTCAGGCAGGTTTTCTAAATTTATTCACTGTTTCAGCAAATGAAAGTGATTATTAGATGGCGTGGAATGAAACTCGTGTTGCAGGATGTGTCTGAATAAATAAATATTTTTCGACAATATGATTGTAACCTGTTACTTCCGTTATATCATTAGTGTTTTTGAATTGATTATGAGTAAATACTAGATGGATCAGGACAAATTAGACTAGGCTTTTCGAGATATCGAAATGGAAGTTATAAGCTTTAAGGTTATTATTTAGAGTCCATCTTCGAATTTGAAGTAAACTTCTCCATACATTCAATAGGTTCAAATTAAGTTTTTCACACTTCAGAATCTTTCATAGTCGATTCAAGCGTCTCTGAGATGTCTGGATGTTTCTGAGGTATCTCAGATTTCTTGATTACTAACTGCAGGCCGCCATTGCAGCACATAAAACCAAAAATTTAGATAAATGAGTCAATAAGTTACTCATTTTGATCTCGACAGGAAAGATCGTTAGACAAATATAAGTGAAGGTATAAAATTAACTAGAACGACAAATTTTTTAGCACGATCCGCCAACCATCTACAAGCCGCTATTCCAGACTTGATCTCTATAGAGAATCGTTTCTTTTATATCCATAAAAACAGTTCCAGTGAAGCCGTGGGAACACGATGAAGTCCCCGAAACTCGGTAACCAGTTGGCAAATAGTGATGGCAAACTCGTGCAAAATTTTGTGATCATAGAGTCCCCAAAAGTATTAAAAAAATCCATATAATTTTTCCATCAGAAAGCAAAGTCGCATTTAGCGCGTAAAGCTGAAGACATGGAGAAAAATATCTGGCAACAAAATCCTGAAACAGGTCAATTCTTGTCTCACTTTTACCAAATTTATATGCATTTTCGAAGGATTTTTGTTGCAACTTGTGCCATCCCCACCAACCCTCTAAATTTTTTGAATAGCCAAAGTGTACTTTTTTGGCAAGGTCTTAGTATTTTCCTTCAGGCGCGCAAAAATTTTCAAGAAAAAATTTTTTTTTTTGAAAAATTAGTTAGTTCAAAGATATTTCCAGTATGTGCACTTTGTCATGGCTCATTTACTTTGAGACGATTGTACTTGATGAAATTTGTCACCGAATAAAATTCGACCATAACAGTTTTGTTCATGCACATTTTTCAACCCCGTCACCTGAAAAATTAGAATGTGTGAAACACTGCACTTCAGTTCTGATCTTAAGTAGGTATGTTACTCCATTTTTTTCTCCATTAAAGGGTTCGTAGGGGTTTGAAGTTGTGCATGAACAAAACTGTAATGGTGTGCTTTCATTCGGTGACAAATTTCATCAGGTATCATCGACTCAAACTAAATAAGCTATGACAAAGTGCACATACTCAAAACTTCTCTGAACTAACAAATTTTTCCAAAAAATTTTTTTTTTTTTTAAATTTCTGCACGCCTATAAGGAAGATACAAAGCCTTGCAAAAAAAAGTACCACATGACCCACTTTGCTTATTCAAAAAATTTAGAGGGTTGATGGGAATGGCACAGGGTGCAACAAAAATCCTTCAAAAATGCATAAAAATTTGGTAAAAGTGCAACTAAAATCGACCTGCTTCAGGATTTTGTTGCCAAATATTTTTCTTCTGAGAAAATGAATTTGTTCCATAATTTTGACGCGCACTGTATAACTAAAGGTATAAAATTAACGTGGGAACACGATGAAGTCCCCAAAACTCGGTAAACAGTTGGCAAATAGTGGTGGCAAACTCGTGCAAAATTTTGTTATCATAATTTTTCCATCAGAAAGCAGAGTTGCATTTGGCGCGTGAGGCTGAAGACAAGTCAGTGCTCTTCTAGTTTCATGTTTTGTCATCTACATCTAAAAAAAACGAAATGCAACACTACATTCATAAGAAACATACGCATATATAAGTAAAGATATAAAATTAACGAGTACGACAAATTTTTTAGCACGATCCGCCAACCATCTACAAGCCGATATCAGACCTGATCTAGAGAGAATCGATTCTTCAATATCCATAAAAACAGTTCCAGTAAAGCCGTGGGAAAACGATGAAGTCCCCGATACTAGCTGATCTCTTCATTAGTTGCGGATTGATTTCACTACATCGGACGATTAAAAACTGACTTGTGTAGTCGACTCCTGCGTGCAGGAATCTAAATTTCGACTTTTTATCCGGGATTTCCATTAATTTGAATTGTATTAGCATTAAAGGATGATTGTATCATTATCGTTAAGCCGACTTCAGTTTTCTTATTAATTAAAAATAGTTGGTATCGCATGGACAGTTTTATCTTTCTTGAATTCAGATGACTTCATTTTCAATTATCGCAGAGCGTGTTCTGGTTACCTTAACCGGCGCCCGTATAAAAATTACAATTCATTATGTCAATTAGTTATGAATTTCAATGATTTCAACGGCCACTTTAATTTATTTGTGCGATAATTTAGCTATGCGCGCATTTAAGTCCCTCGGATTATGTCCTCGATAAATTGATTTCTTCGAGGTTTTATCTTTCCATAGAAATTACACTGAGTGATGCAATAAAACAACTTTAGAGACAATCCTACCTGGTGACTGAAGAGGACATACAGTGTGTACCACCCTTAGTATCTTAGGCCCCATGCAAAATCAGAAGGAATGCAAAAAGTGGTAAACTTTGGTTTCTATGGGGATAATTTATACGGTCGGTTACAATCAATTTGTATCAACCGTGTGAGAGTGATGATAGCAATCCGTTAAATCTTGAATTGGAAGGGGTAGTTAAGTGGCAAGTTGTTTTGAAGGTAGTCCGATGGCCTTTTTAAAAAATGTCGTACTTTTTTCTTAGTTCTTCTTCATTTTGAAGAAGTGAAAAATAACTGAAAAAATGCAACAAAAATTCAGTAATATTGCGGAAAAAATGTTTCTCATGACATTTGGGGGTCCTCTTCTTTCTAAAACGTAGGATTCAATGGGTTCTTAGGAAATGCTGTATTGTATTAGCATGAAACGATGATTGTAGCCCCCTCTTTCGCATTGGACCACTTTTGGTTTATTATTTGATAATATCGAATAATAAACCTTGGTGATGGATCAAAAAAAAAATTACCCCACCTGAAAATTTCACAGCTTACATTTTTGAAGTATACAAAATATTCATATATGTAGATTTGAATGAACTTATAAAGAAAAATCCGTCCGTCCGGCGTTCGTACTCCAGGGCTTTTCTCTGAGAGTACTGAACCGAAATTTGTGAAACTTGGTAGAAAAACCGTGTGTCGCTTGATATTGATCCTCCTAGCTTTTCATCAGCAGGATCGGTGTACCCTTATGTCTCAAATGTGGGGGTAGGAGGGAATAAAATATTTTCGAAAACTTAACACCGAATTTTCATGGAACTCTCAACGTTGATTACTGTTGGATAAGTCAACCTAAAAATTTTCACCCATATGATTTTCGACTGGTGTTCCCAGAGTTATGAACAAAAATGCCGCAAATTCCCAATAATCCTGAAAACGAATCATTGCATTCGATTCTAAGATTGGAATTCTGTGGAATAATCGATTAAATTTTCATCCAGAATCATGAATCCTACAGAAGATAAGATGAAAAGATTGATTACCAAATTTTCAACACATATCGAGAATTTTTAATCGATTCGTATATTATTTTATAGACACAATGTGCGAATGCCCCATCGATATTCTTAACAGTTTCCTAATGTTAAGTAGTTCAAATTGAATATTTTTGGGTTTTCTCTCCCAATATCTGAAACATAACTGTTAAAAATCGGACTACAATTATTATTTATAGAAATCACCCTGGGGATTACGGGATTTATGATTAAATTTCTTCATAAAGCTCATTTATATCTTAAATAAATCATATATTATTCCTAAATCATTGGTTTTACACAACACAAAAACCAATTCCATGAAAAAATTCATTTGGAACATTGGAATCTCAATAAATACTCTTGTATAACTGAATACCACTTCTAAATGCAGAACCCGAATTAAGTTGCCTAATGAAAAATAATGAAGATTTCCAAAAAATTCGGTTGATCGGAGGTTTCCATCAATTTTGGTTTGCGTAGTGCAATTATCGTCAAAATGTGGATATCCGTTACTGGTTTCAATCGAAATCCAATATTTTTCATACTGAGAGCTCGAAGTAAGGGTGGATATAAAAGATAATGAGCATGTATATGATAAAACAAATTGGAGGATATATGCAGAAAAATCAATAACAAACCGGAAAACTGTCGAGAATCTAATACTAAGGGTGGAGCCTTAGACTAAGGAAGGAGCCGATGATCCACCTGTTTTAGTTCAATGATTCACTTTTGGAAAGCTTAAACTTTTCCAGCCAGGTAGGAATTGAAATTAGAAATGAAATTAAACAGGTTAAGGGATTGCTCGCCACTATCGTAGTTTTCTGAGAGGCTTGATACGGCTGGTCGCATTTCAGAATTTTCTTAGAAAAACTTTGAATTCCGCTTTAATATTCAGTGGTCAATATTGGCGGCTAAGCCGGATCTAGGGCGTGGCGAGGGAGGCATTTGCCACGGGCGCCAACCAACTAGGGGCGCAAAATTATGATTTTTTTTTTCTTGAAATGATGTTTTTTCACTTCAAAGTCTATTCATATTTTAGAGGTGTGCTATAGTGCATGCACCTGTTTTATAATATGCGGCGACAAGTAGTTACCAATAAATTAACAGATGATAAATTCACACTTGTCGGTCGCCCTACGATTCCCGATCGCGTCCAGATGTTTGTTATTCGAACACTGAAGACCTCAATTAGCGGCAAGTTCAGAGGGAGTTGACGGCATGACAAAGAGATTCAGACCGTCCACATTATTCGCCGAATCATTCATCACACCGGCTTTGATAAGGGTAATGTATTTCGAAGACGTTTACGACTGATAAGCTTGATGAAATCACCCCAGTCCTAATAATACTACTTTTTTTCTCACATGTGGGGTACTTCCATGCAGCGGCGCAGTTGATGGCATCAATAAGAAAAATAGGAACCAGGAACTTATCATTATATTTTATATTATGTGCAATACCGCAAATAACATGATCGTGCAAGCGGGCCGGGAAATTATTCGTGCTGGAAAAAGTTTAAAAATTTCAATCAGGTATGTCTGAATAATTCAATTTTAAGTGGAGGATTTTTGCGCACTCGGTCAAATTATATTCTGTTCGTGCACACGAGAGTCAATCGTTTTCGAAAGATATAACTTAGAGACTGCAAAATTTATAAGGTTATGTTTGGGTTAGGAATATGCCGGCGATATCATCGTTCGAATTTTATTTGCGAGATCCCAAATTATACCGATTCAATTAAAATTGTGTTGTACCATAATTACACGAGTTTTCATATCTATAAGATGAAGTTAAAAAAAAAATCAAAATATTGAGAAGAATACGATAAATTAATCGACTCAATAGTATTTTATAAATCAGCTTCTCAGCTATGGGTACAACAGAAAGAGGATCAAATGTCGATCAAATGAATAGTATGATTCTTGAGTTTCACTGAAACATGAAACTTTTTTCTGTCCTCCTGACATTTGTCGAGCATTGAGACAATTCAGATATGAATACTATAAACGAGCGCGCAAAACATTCCGATTCGACGGCAATGCATTTTCAGAATCTTATATAATTTTAGGTTGATATAACCAACTGAAATGGTTTTTCTGTTACAATTATTCTCTTATGACCTTTGTTGGCATGTGTGTTCTCTTATGTATTTCAGTTTTTCATTTACAATTTCATTTATTGTTTTTTTTGAAGCTTTGAATGCTTTTATATTATTTTGAGAATAAATTATTCTATTCGCCTTTTTGTTTCTTTCATATCCTCATTATCGTATATTAGAACGTTTGTGAGTTCTCTTCACTACCTTATAAGATACCTGGGGGATTATAGTCATTTCTATACACATATTGTTTGATATACCTAAGAATCAAATGCTCGTTCTCAAAAGAATATAATAATAGTAAAATATCTTAGGAATAGAATAAATACTATCATTCATGAAAAGTATGTAGTTATTGAAAAAAATTAAAAAGGGCGCATTTCGATAACTTGCCACAGGCGCTGAAATCCTAGATCCGGCTCTGATTGGCGGACAATCTTAAAAATTGTTTTATTCTACTGTCAAACTTCTCACTTATGGTACTCGCGACGGTGATAGTGTGATGAATATCGCTGAAGAATTTGCAGTTACAGCTGGGAAAATAATAAACCTTTGTCTTAAATGTGCAGTGTCTTCAGTTTATGACACAGTACGAAATTGACCGTTTTCAACCGATTACCGATAAATTTCTTACCCTAGAACCACATCACCAATAAAACAACTTAAAAAACCGTATTTCATCGCCATGCCAAACATCCTTCACTTCATCCACTTTGTTTCCGATTGGTCCTAGATTTTATTAAATTTATTTGTCGTAAACAGCTGGGAATTAACCTCGATGCCTACGAAATTATAGCCTTCAGACCAATGACTACCTACGGGCCGTAATGTGGGGTTCTGCCGTTTTAAAAGGGAATAACCAACGGCCGAAGAAATAAAGAAATGGATCTGTCAATCATCCATCATAGCTCTGTATCCGCCCACTATAAAGATCCTCGGCTTTTGGAATTAACGCGTACCCGGCAATTAACAAACCGCATAAGTTTGAGCTGATCATCGAGGATGAGTTCGTGGAATCGTCGAAGTCGACAGAATGAGAATTCGGCAGTTGGGTGTCCCAAGACGGTGGATATTCAGATGTTAAGAGTAGGCGAAGGAATGAAGAATAGAATTCGTTTAAAGCTTCTGTTGAAATGATGGTACTTTTACACTTTTATAAACTATCCCGGTTGGCCATGATTTAGGTCTATCAAGTTTTGGTTTATTATTTGATAAAATCAAATAATAAACCTTAGTGATCGACCAACCAAAAAAAAATTTTAAGCCCCCCTGAAAATTCCACAATTTACGTTTTGGAGTATGTAGATTTGAATAAACTAATAAAAAAAATCCGTCCGTCCGCCGTCCCCCGTCCGCCGTCCGTTGTCCGGGGCTTTTCTCAGAAAGTACTGAACGGAAATCCTTGAAACTTGGTGGAAAAATCGTGTGTCACTCTGGGTTGATCCTCCAAGTTTTTATCAGGATCGGTGTTCCCTAAGGACTCTAAATGAGGGGTTGGGGGGGAAAAAAATTATTTCTCGAAAACTTATTACCCAATTTTCATGAAATTTAAAACGTTGATAACTGTTGCATAACTAAACCTAAAAAATTTCACCCGGATGAAGAAAACACTGCAAATTTTAAACAATGTCGAAAATGAATCAAAGCATTCGGTTCTAAGTTGTTTAAGTTATCAATGGTATATTGGGTTATTTAACTAAGAAAATAATAATCCTTTGTGTGAAATTTGCAGTGATTTTTCACTTGAAAATGACGCAGATTGGCACTCATGAAATATCGGCAATGTCAAAATAATTCTCAGCGACGTTGCCATATACCAATGCCAATTTCTACTCTCAATCTCAACATAATCATCAAGCTTGGAAACTAAAAATGCCGAAGGTAGTTTTGAAGAAGCAGAGACAAAGTATCAGGAAGTGCTATGTAGAATTGAAATCTGCTTTTTCTGATAGTAACCCTGATAATTTGGAATCAATAATTTATCACAAGCTATCCAACATTTTCGACGTATGCGAGTAAAAACCCAGTATATTGTTCACATAGATTTGCAAGAAATTTATGAATTGAGTTGGTTGTTTTAAGGTGACACAGGTTTTGTTGTACTACAACTTATTTTTTTGAGAATTTCAAAAAGTAGGGAATTCCATAGGTTTTTCTGTTCGTTCAGAAGTTTTACTGCAGGGTTATTAGAGTGCTTTCATTTATTTTCAAATGAACTATCACAAAGTAACGGACTTCTCTATCCATTATTTTTCAGTAAAATTTCAACACTCGATTCTTGATTTCCGTGCAAGAAAATAGAATAACTGAATTGTCCAACCATGTTTATATTCGTGAAATATTTCCAATGTTAACAGAGAAAAAAGCTTCTTCAACATTCGCCAGGTCTTTGAAATTATTGAATTAACATAATATGTTCTCAAATCCATTATTTTCACAAAGTGAATTTACATTTTGAAAAATACGTAATTACTACGAACTCTATATAGAGAAGACAACGTTGTGTAGTTATCTGACAGGAAAATGATTATAAGCTAACATTTTCAAAATATACACGGTGAAATGCGTCAGAATGTCATGGCCAACCTAGAAACTTTATCAAGGTGAATGGAGTATATGTCATTTACGAATTCTGAACAGAAAATGGTCAATTTTATCTATCGGTCTGTCCGTATGTGCTCAAACTTTCGAAAGACCTAGCGACCTGCAATTGTCAGATTAGATTTGAAGTCCAAATATCTCTGTCGAATTCGTTAATGGATGAAATCTGTCGAATAGTTGCGGAGCTAGGAGGCCCATTCGAAACTTTGAGGTTAATTCCTCGATATCTCATGAAAAACTGATTCGATCAAATTGAAACTTCGTCGATAGTTTTGGAATACTGAGACGCAAATCGATGCAAAATTTCATGCGGATCCAATCGTTAAAAATTGAAAAAACTATTTATTCGAAAATTATTCAAATTTTTGTTTCAAAAATTTTTTTCTCCGGATATATTAACTTTATTTCAACGAAATTCGACACAAACTTCGGACTCAGTATTCAAGAATAAATTCCAAATTTCATTTGGATCCGATATTTACTTTCGGAGAAAAACTATGTTTCTCTTCTATTCTCTCCGGCCAGCCGTCCGCTTGTATGCAAGATTTTCCTTATTTTCATCTTTTGACATGACTTTACTTGCAATGGTTGATGTATAATTGTCTAATAATTTCTTCTTATCAGATATATGTGTTGATTAAACTGGTCAAAGCATTCGACCTTGAAAATATTTTCCTATTCATCATGAAATAACATTTTTTTGCCTGAAAAACTCCATGGATGTGTCCGATGAATAATTAATTAGGACAGGCACACTGGTTTTTTATAATTATATACAGACACAGACTATCGATTTCGGCACTAGGCCATCATCAGATCAGCTGAAATATAAATAAGACAGACAATAAAATAACAAGACGTCAAAATAACATGTAAAATTTTACAAATATTTCTCCATATTTATATTCTGTAATATAAACAAAATAATACATCACAAACTGACCGTCAGTGACACATGTACATCCGATATATTCTAGTTCGATAGCCTGTCTCAGTATATAATTGAAAAACAAGTGTGTCTTCTTTTCCTTATTAATCAAGAAATAACATATTTAACACAATTACGAACATTAATTTGTACCAAGTGTATACTAAAGAACCCAATTTCAAACCTTATATGACCGAATATTTATAAGCTATGAGAATCTTTCTTAACAGTATATTTTGGTTTCTGATTGATTATTCGCTATCTATCTTTTTTGGAATTAAGTAAATGTATTGTAGGTACTTCTGTTTGAAGGCATTCTTATTACATTAAATTTTTCAGAATCATCTCTCTCATTAATTTGTTTCGGTATATAATTCTGATATCAAATCATTATTTAATTCTTGAAATTAAAAACATTTTATTAATTTCATGATTAAAAGCAGATATAATATGAAGGGTATTCGATTTTGTGCTGCAAAATGGTGAAGGTGTCAGTGCTTGTAGAGCACCAAATCCAAGATATATTCAGCTTCGATAGTTTGTTGAATTATCGAAGCATTTATGCTGTCAAAAGATTCTCAATCAAACTAGATCAATTTCACATTAAAAGGCGCCAAAACAGTCGAGCCAAAACTGCCTTCTACATTTCATTGATATAACTCAATAAGAATATTATCTGGGCTCCTGGGCTTACTCAATATTGCTCTACTAAAACCAGTAGTTGTTCACAAGGGATGCAAGCATATTCTATTATGTCAACTATTAGAACTTGTATCTATGACAATGAATTCTATTTTTCTCCCCTTTACAAGGTCATAAGTTGAACGTTCTTGATTTGAATAGTGGTATTATTTTAGATACTCGTCTCGGATATTATGAAAGGTTTCAAAAATTATGAGTTTTTGTGAATTTTAGTTTCTATGTTTCTATATTATTCAAATTCACTGTTTGGAATTTTTCAGTTGGTTTCTCTTTTTTCGTATTTCAAATTATTCTGAATAATCCGTATCACGAAATACCACTAAATACTACCAGGCAAAACCTGGCGTTTTTGAAATTTGTCTTGAAATCGGCTATTTACTAAACAAGATACAAAATAAGGAAACTTGATGATCTGACATCCTCTACTTCTCTCTGGAACACACTACACATGACAGAGATCTATTAAACAAATCATAATTCAAATGAACAATAAAAAAACAATTCCAAAGAAAATCTAAGTTTGATTAAATTTTGTGAACAAAGAAAGAAATTATAGAAAAATCTTCACCTCTTGTAGAAATTGAATCATTTTTATTTCACGTTAATGTAGGGAAATCTCAGAAAAAGATATTGACTTTTCTTTTTCTTCTGAGAATATAATCCTGGAGTTCAAGCCTGTTCCATATTCCCGGTTGCATAATTCATATATCGATGAAAGAAATTGGCGAAAGCAATTAGTTGATCGTAAGATAAATCCGTTGACTTGCTACCTCCTCTGTTTGTTTTTCCTGGAATAATCACCTGTAATTAAAAAAGATGTACAATCATGACCCAACTACCATCTAGTCATCTATATTTACGATTACTTCGTCAGTACTAGCTCGATTTTTGGATCCGAATGAGATGGTCCGGGAGCCAACCATAAAATTACACCTTTAATTTACGAATTTTTTTTCACAACTCCTTTCCAATCCAAGGATAAGCATCATAGAATAACAATATCCTAGAAGTGCTAACTCCCTACTAAATTAGAGAAACAGAGTGGCCGCCATCTTTTGAGGTCGTGCCGGGAAAAATGACAGCGATTCAAATATTCATGCAGGTACCTTCGTACATTTCAAATATTGGAATTTTTATTGTTTACGGTCTGCCTAACGGCCGACTACGTAAACACAATAACTTCCGAAAGAAACCACTTAGAAACTCAATATTTGTAGAGAAGGTTTGGACCTTAATTACGAAGGCCGAATTCATGAATGGGTAAAATCCACCCAATGATTCCGCAGATATATCCATTCAAAATTTTATTTTTCCAATATTTCCAAAAATACAGATCAAATCGAATTGAAATTCAGTACTCCATCGAAAAATTATAGTTCGAAGGTTCATACAGAATTTAATGAGGATGATATGATAAGAAAATCACAGAAATTTTTTTTTCAAACTGTTCTAATGACACGATTATCACGAAATTTTGCATAAAGTTGTCTTTCAGCATCTTCGAACTAGCTCCGAAGTTTTATCAGGACTGAGTCAGTATTTCTCGAGTTAAACGGAAAAAATAACGATATCGAGAAGAAAACCTCGAAATTTGACATATTTTTTCCCGATATCTCCAAAAGTAATGATCGTATCAAACTGAAATTTGGTACACTGCTGTAAAGTATGAAGCTCAAAGTGCAAGTGAATTGGAGTGAATTTTTTTTTGGATATGATGAATGGTTTCTGAAAAAAAAATTTTTTTAGTTTACTGACAATATGATCCTGACGAAATTTAGTTCAAAGTTGCGCGTCGTTATACTCCACGTAACTGCCAAGTTGGAATCCAATCGCTCAAGTAGTTTCTGAACAAAAAAAAGAATAACTTCAAAATTTCAAGTGCCTATAACTCCGAAACTATTCTACCGATTTGGCCCATAAACGAACTTAACTGCGGCATTCTTATGCGCGACCTACCTGAAAGTTTCAAGTTGCTAGCTTGCTTCTGTCGATAGTTATCGTGTCCTCGGCCGGCCGGCCGGACAGAATCGATTTTGACACCGAATTCGTCATCAGTGAGTCCAACTTAGTCGATTGAGACCATTTTCGGCTCAATCATCCAAAATTACAGACATTTGGATAAAACGATAGCACGCTGTTCCCCTAGAACATGCGCGCAAAAAGAAAGGCAAATATCTAAAATCTCGTTCTAAATGCCAGGTTCGCCTGTTTGCAAGATAAGCACAGCAGTTTCATCCCCCTGGTCACCATTCAGCAAAAGAGAACTAACCTTACCCATAAGATTACAACGTCTAAATATCAAAATATTCTATGAGCACAACAACTCAATAAACTATGGAACATCGACTCCCGGACTTCCGAAGGTGCTGAGCAAGGGGCGTAAACCTTTCAGCATTGTCTCTAGATATTCATAATTGATATTTTATTATTTATGGCATCGTCTGATTTCCGTCCAGATAAAAGTGATGTATGCAGCGTATTCATTTAACTATATAAAGCACTTGGAAGCCGTTGAATTTTGAGTAGTTTACAATCGCCAACGTACATAAATCCTTCTGGCCGCTGCTCCCAACAACCGAGACCATTTATATGGAAGAGCATCATCCACGAATGCCAATCTACTAATCAGGAACGGGCATTCAGGTTTTGAGCAAGTGTACAATTAAAAGAGAAATGAGCTGGCTCTACTGGCTATCTGCGCAGGTGCCTCAATTATGGGGCATTTTTCATTGGTGCAGGACCTTAATTGTACGTACCGAAAGGAGATACTGGCTGCTGTTGGTCGGTGAAATTATAGCTTTCCTTTTGGGTTCCAATTTTCTCGGGGGTCAAGATCGCTCACTTCACTCGCGGCCGTTCGGTACGATGAGAATCGTGATGCGAAGCCGACATTTTTTTCGTTATATCTGAGAGAGATTAGTTTTGTTCTTGTATTCTATCCAATGTGAATAATGATAACTTCGAGTCGTGGGATAAGTACTTTAAAACAGGCAATGTATTTTTTCCGAATATCCTAGGCTTCAACGAAACCCCTCAGAAGCTTCTATGAATGAGCTCACGAACAGTTTATCAAAGTTTTCACATATAATTTCCCAGAAAATGCTTCTTTCATTAGCTCTAATTATTTCACAAATTTTTTAAGGATATCTCTTTGCTGTGGACTAAATCCTTCTAGTTCACACTTTCTTATCAAGCTATCATTCTGAAAAATAAATACTTCACGTGAATTATCCAACCTGAGACTACATTAAAACCCAAAAACTCTCAATTGGGAGGTTTATCGGATGAATCTAGCAGTGATCTCTCTATCTCGAAAATGAATAGGTAACAAGGGTGACACTGAATGACAATAGACTGCGACCTCGTGACCCTTACAACCGGCCCAGCCAGAGAGACCACCAACTCAAAAGTTAATGACCATTATATGTCTTGTTGAGCGATATTTCGTCACTATCCTGCCAACCCTGTTATTTATATTTTCAGAAACCGATGATACGTTAACTTGTCTATGTACGAATGTATTCTATTTTCCTTTTTGCTCGCATGTTCTAGGGGAACAGCGTGCTATCGTTTTGTCCAAATGTCTGTAATTTTGGATGATTGAGCCGAAAATGGTCTCAATCGACTAGGTTGGACTCACTGATGATGAATCCGGTGTCAAAATCGATTCTGGCCGGCCGTCCGTCCGAGGACACGATAACTGTCGACAGAAGCAAGCTAGCAACTTGAAACTTTCATGATAGGTTGCGCATCAGAATGCCGCGTTAATGGGCCGAATCGGTCGAATAGTTTCCGAGTTATAGGCACTTGAAATTTTAAAGTTATTTATTTTTTATTTCGGAAACTACTTGAGTGATTGGATTCAAACTTGGCAGTTAGGTGGAGTATAACAACGCGCAACTTTGAGCTGAATTTCGTCAGGATCATATCGTCAGTAAATTTAAAAAACTTTTTTTTTCGAAATTTTTTTCCAAAAAAATTTTTTTTCGGAAACCATTCATCATATCCCAAAAACAATTCCACTCACACTTTGAGCTCCATATTTCACAGCAGTGTACCAAATTTCAGTTCGAAACGATCAGAAGTTTTGGAGATATCGGGAAAAAATATGTCAAATTTTGAGGTTTTCTTCTCGATATCGTTGGTTTTGTCGGTATAACTCGAGAAATACTTATTCAGTCCTGATAGAACTTTGCAGCTAGTTCGAAGATGCTGAAAGACAATTTTATGCAAAATTTCGTGATAATCGTATCATTAGAACAATTTGAAAAAAAAATTTCTGTAATTTTCTTATCATATCATCCTCATTTAATTCTGTATGAACCTTCGAACTGTAATTTTTCGATGGAGTACTGGATTTCAATTCGATCTGATCTGTATTCTCGGAAATATTGGAAAAATAAAATTTTGAATGGGTGTATATGCGGAATCATTGGGTGGATTTCACCCATTCACGAATTCGGCCTTCGTAATTAAGGTCCAAACCTTCTCTACAAATATCGAGTTTCTAAATTGTTTCTTTCGGAAGTTATTGTGTTTACGCAGTCGGCCGTAAGGCTGACTATGTGAGATAATTTTGACTTAATAAATTTTCAGATATTATGTTTTTTTGATTCATGATTTATAGGAGACAACAAAAATTCCAATATTTCAAACGTATAAAGTTACCTACACGAATATTTGAATTTCTGTCATTTTTCCCGCCACGACCCCAAAATATGCGGCCACTCTGTTTCCCTGATTTAGAGGAGAGTTAGCACTTCTAGGATATTGTTATTACATATACTATATATATATACGAGTATTACATTCTTTGGTTTATTACAGTGTTAGCAGAGGAAATGTAAACGGGGTACCATACATTCTTTCGTATGATACAAGAGCACAGATAAAAACCTCAGCAAAAACTCTGTCTCCCCGTATAAGTCTTGTAATTTGTTTGAAGAACATAAATGGCATCTTTTTTATTGGAAAATAAGTTTTTCGTCATCTCGAATCTATTTTGACAAAATATCTTGACATAATATCTGAAACAGAAAGAGGGACAGAAAACCAACAGAAAGCAGTGAATAAAATTACCTTTCATTTGCTCTCTGACCGGGAGAGTCTTTCGACCAGGTCCGGTCCTCCAAGTGATGATATTTCGGATCCTCAGATAAGCGAAGAACGCTACAGGTCCCTTATATTGGGGAATCATCTCCCATAGATCCATAATGGGGGTTTTTCCTGAATTTGGGTTATTACTGCCAATGCAAATTTGAACATAATTATTATGGGTTTGATTCATCATTTTTCCATTACCTTCAGAAAGTATTCAAAATCAGATTTCAAAATTGGGGTTTGGGATTTGCCAGGCATGCACGAAGTGACAACGGTGTTTAAAGAATAGCTTTTTCTGCTATAGAATAATGAAATATTTATTTCTATTCTGTTGTACACACGTGTTCTTTGTCAACATAACCAAACAATTGCCGTTTGCGATTTGTCAGTAATATGACACTATGACAGTCTGTGCTCTTCTTTCTCTATTCCTTGGTCGTTGTCTTCTACTCTAACCAGATCGAAGTATAGCTATCTCTGTTTTCCTAAGCTAAGTAACACATTTGACGTCCTTTTCTTTCCGAGAAAGCTGAATTCGACGTTGCCATAACGTGCATTCAAGACAAATCCCTTTAAATGCAAATCCCCATTTTTATTTTTCAGTTTTAGGTGATCAAACATTTTTTTGAAAATATAATTTTGAGATTATATGTTTGAAATGTTATGTTCTAAAGGTTTTTCATGAAAATTACTGCATTTTCGTTTAAACGAAAAACCTCCATTCTATATTTTACACAAGTAATCCAACAAAATATCTAAAAATAAATTGGAGTACTTGTGACATACAACATGTTATATTATGCTAGACATTAACAGAACTTCAACAATGACCTCAGCATTTTCGGACAGAAGATATCAAGGCCGCTTTTCAATGGTATAATCACACTCTGCAGTACAATTAAAAGTAATTCTCCTCATCCGGTATTAATCAAATACATACGTATTTAGACTACATCAGGCTATGTTTAATCGGCGAAACACTCGTATTGTCTAAATCACTCTGTATTGTTTGCGTGCTACAATAGCAGGTTTTCATACATCCCTGTAATCAACATGTAATCTTTAATAACGCAGATTGTTATAAAACGCTTGTTACAAACTCGGACCTGCCTACTTGGTATAGGTTTCGACCGGATCGGTAATAACTGGTTGCTGCGTCGTGATCCTTGATTAAAAAAATGCTCGGATAGCCCATACGGGATATGTATCGTAAAATGGCGTGAGGTGATCGGAGAGGCCATGGATACGTGTGAAAGATTCCATGAAAAGTTTATTGCTGACATTCATTGTTGATAACTGTTCGATGAGGTTTTCGTTTCTTTTAATTTCATGATGGGAGATTTTTGATGGTCAATCTGTATTTACGATAATGAACGATTGGCTATTGGGAAAATGGTTAAGGCGATCGAATTCCATTTTATTGCATGTTCTGGGGAACAGCGTGCTAGCGTTTTGTCCAAATGTCTGGAATTTTCGAATTCTTATAATAAAACTTACTTATTAGGGTGTTTCAAATTGGGCGTTTTTTTTTAGGAATAAATAAGGTATAGATGGCACACTGAATTCGTTTGGGTATTTTCACATTTAAGAAGTATGATATATGACATTTACAAAAATGGCTTCATACACGATACAACAATGCCTTCAAATTGTTGAATTATTTTTATGAAAATCAGCATTCTGTGTGAAAAGTGTTTCAGAAAATTACGTGAATTTTATGGTTTACATAATCTTTCATCTCGAAGTACTATTGGTCGAATTATTGAAAAATTTCAAGAGACCGGTTCGGTGGAAGATCAAAAAAGTGAAAAATGCAGTCGTAGCGGTCATTCACAAGAAAATATTGATTTGGTTCGAGAAAGTGTTTTGAAGACACTGGAATGTCCATTAGAAGACGTTCACAACAAGTTGTACTTAGTGGGTCCACAGAATGGCGTATTTAACACCAGGATTTAGCTCGGGAGGCATATAAGGTTCAAATAACACAGAAACTTAAGCTATTAGATCATTTAAAACGTCGTTCGTTTATCAATTTCATCAATCATGATTCCTGGACGAATAATCTCCTGAAACGGTGATGTCAATTGGCCACCAAGATCATGTGATTTGACACCGATGGACTATTTTCTTTGGGGTTATGTGAAAAGCCAGGTCTATGAGAATAATCTACAATTGATGCATGAACTGAAGGATGAAATTATTCGGGTCATTAGTGAGATAGAGCCTCAATTATGTCTCAATGTCATTGAAAATTTAAACAAAAGAGTGGACGTCTATAGTGCTCCAAGAGGAGGTCATTTGACAGATATTATTTTTCGTATATAACTGATACTTCAATTACCAATAAAAAGGTTTTGATAATGAATGCAAATTATGTGTTTTATTTATTCTTAAAAAGACCGCGCAATTTGAAACACCCTTTACTTATGTAATATTTATGCAAATTATTTGTTTCAAGAATAACTTTATATATTCATAGTGGATGGCATCTTTCTCATTGGAGCCAGATTCCTTCTTTAGCATTTAGAATGACAAAAAAATATCTTGAAATAATATTTGCAACAGAAAGAGAGATAAACAAGCTGGTAAAAACCGACAGAAAGCAGTAAATATCTAATAAAAAAATCTTAGATACTCGATATTTGTAGAGTAGGTTTGGACCTCTATTACCAGGGCCGAATTCGAGAATGGGTAAAATTCCACCCTATGATTCCCATTAAAAATTTTATTTTTCCAATATTTCCAATAATACAGATAGATCGTATTGAAATCCAGTACTTCGTCGAAAAATGACAATTCGAAGATTCATACAGAATATCATGAAGACGATATGATCCGAAGGTAACAGAATATTGAATATTTGAAAAAAATTCAAATTGTTCTGATGACACGATCATCACGCAATTTTGCACAAAAATGTCCATCAGCATTTCCAAACTGGCTGCCAAGTTTCATTCCGATTGAATTAGTATTTTTTGAGTTATTCCAGAAAAAACAACGATATCGAGAAAAAACACGAGATTTTATCTATTTTTTCCAATATGTCCAGAAATTATGGTTGTATCGAAATGAAATTTGCTACAGTGCTGAAAAATATGATTTTCAAGGTATGAGCATAAGCTTTTACAGGTTAAATGAATTGTTACCGCAAAAAAAATTTCTTTCAAAAAATTCACGGACAGTGTGATCTCAACAGAATTTTGTGAAAACTTGTGTGTTATGATCCAACTAACTGTTAAGTTTCAATTCAATCACCTGAGTAGTTCCTGAAATATCAGGAAACTTAATCGCCGCATTTCAATGCGCGACATAATCTGAAAGTTTCAAGTCGCTAGCTTGCATCTTTCAACAGTTATAGTGTCCTCGGCCGGACAAAATCGATTTTGACATCAGATTCGCCATCAGTGAGTCCAACCTTGTCGTTTGAGTTCATTTTCGGGGAAAAAATCGAAAATTACAGACATTTGACAAAACAATAGCACGCTGTTTCCCATAACATGCCCGTTAAAATCCGCAGCTCGAGATGACATCTGAATGAATGAATGAATGAATATGCAGGTTCGAAAAAAATTAAAATAAGATCAGTAGCTATATAATTGTAGAGTTAGTTTGGAGATTAATTACGAATGCCGAATTGGCGAATTAGTAAAAACTATCGAATGATCCCGCAGATATACCCTTTCAAAATTTCAGTTTCCCGATATTTCCAAAAACAAAGATATTTCATAATTTCAGTTTCCCGATATTTCCAAAAACATAGATCGAATCGCCCTTCAATGTAAAACCCCACCTTGAAGTTTCAGCCAAATAGGGTCTATAGAACAATGAGCAAAAAAATTAAAGAATCCTCCTGCATTTTATTGAATGGAGAGAGTTATTTTGCTCATTGTTCTGTAGACCCTATTTGGCTAAAACTTCAAGGTGTCTGAAAAGGGTATATCTGTGGAATCATTTGATAGTTTTTACTAATTCGCCAATTCGGCATTCGTAATTAATCTCCAAAATTACTCTACAATTATCAAGCTACGAGTAGATTCTTCCGGAAGTTATTTTGTTCTCTATCGTTAGGTTAGACCGGCCGTAAACGCATTAACTCTAGGAAGAATCGAAATAGGGAATATATGTGTAGAGAAGGTATTCAGTTTAATTAAGAAGGTCGAATGCTTAAATGGGTTGAATTCGCCAAGTATTCTCTGGATAGTTATACCAATTCATAATTATGGATCGAATTGCAATCTAGTACTTGATCAAAAATTATAGCTTGAGGTTTATGCAGAATTTCGTGGGGACCATAGGAAAAAATCTGCGTTTGGCAGGGTCAATACATGTATATATGAACGCTTTGGCAACGGAACAAGCTCGTAAAAGCTCCTGACCTCACGTCAGTGCTTTTCTAGGTTTTTTGTGAATACTCTTTCACTTCGTAGTCCTCCTGTTTGAAAGAAAGGAGAGAGATCATTTCAAACATCACCCTGCGTGCAACCCCTACAAGGGTTTCAAGGAAGCAGATGAAGAGAATAATTTTCATTCAGCATTCATACTTTCAACTTTTGCATGGTAAACGAAAAACATGCAAGAAAAACAAAGAACAATCCGAGTAGTCTGGTTTCAAGCCTCTCTTTCATTAACCGAGTGTGTTGTTTCAGTTTGCATTCAACTGGAAGTGAATTAGAATATATTTGAATATTTATAATTTCCGCCAGTTTCTCATTGGTCGGGTTTCAGCTCGGTTTATTCACTGCCTTGAATATTCACAGACTGCTAGTCAGGTAATTAGATTCTCCATTCAGATATTGATATGAGGGAATGGAGAAAATGATTACAAACATGCCTTACGTGCCTGCTAAATGACTGCGTCCCATTCGCTACGCCCCTCCTTAATGGTATATTTTAGAGTTGAAAAATCACGAAATGAATAAAAATTTTGATATTGTGGTCATTGGTGCACTTTGATGAATGTTTAATTATTTTTGTAAATTCGATGGTTATCGCTGGGTATGGAGTTTTTTTTGTGTATACTTATTGACGAATGAAGATAAGCGCTACTCCCTCTGGTAGCTATCAGGGTAACCCGAGGTACAGGGATTATCATTGACAAGTTAAAAAAAATGTCAACAAAATGAGAAAGTTCAGGCATATTTCTTGGTGTTTCTATTGAGAAAAAGCAAACTCGAATGTCCCTTCCCATAGATTTCCACAACCCGGTGAAAAATTTCGATTTTGGGTGAAAAAAACTTCCTTTAACAAGTCGGTCCTGAAAGTGTAGAAGAATCGATAAAAACCTTGGCAACTTATAACTCGTAATTGGTAAACCAACAAACAAGATTTATAAGAATCTGTTACCTGCATTTTACCGATGATGACCATCTTTATAGAGGTAAGCACGAATTGCCCATGAAATATTAGATCAGACTCATGAAGACAATTGTTTTTCAGGCCCCTAATCCAAGCAGAGAATGTTACTCAAGAGAATGCTATGCCTTCCAGAAATCTGCCTGTTGAACTGATCATTAAGGAACAACGTAAATGTATTAGTGATAGAACTGACCGATTGAAACAAAAGAGTCTGAACACGGAAATATCAGGTGATGAATACCCTTCGCTCAAAGTGCTTCTGCGGATTAAATCAAAGCTGTACAAGGCTTATTTATTACAGCTTTTTCAATACCAATCATATGAGTGTTGGAAAAATTTATTTGTCAATCCATATTGAATAAGGCTCACGGTACAAGAGGCATTAGTTTTATGTGAATGTAGGTATTCATTTTATTCACAATATATTGTATAAATTTAGTCTTTCCCTGTATAAATAGTAAAGTTATGAGTATTTGTCTATTATTCCAAAAAGTATGTTTTACAATACTATCTGTTTTTGAGCAGTAGATCTGAAGGGGTATTTGATCAAGTTGGGTAAGTAAAAAGGCTGAAAGTTCATTAGTTTTGCGATAGCATGCAACATAATATCACATGCATCCTCTTGAACACTTCTAGCTTCTGTGACTTCAAGATTCTCCAAATAATTCGAAATTAATCTTGCCATTTAGAGTTGAAATGAGTTGATACTAAAATACTTCTAACAGTGATTGTAGTTCACCAAACTCGGTAACTATAGTTACCAAGTTTTATTCTTATCGAATCCGTATTCTTCAAATATCTTTTCACAATATCGACGAAAATTTGGATCGTATCAAATTGGAATATGTGAAATATTGACTTGAAGGTCAGAACAAAATTTCATTGGATCCTGATGAAGAGTTCCGAAGAAACAAAAATTTTCAATGAAAATTCAAAAAAAAATTTCTCAAATACGAAAGGTGTTTCCAATTCCCCCTTTTTTTCAAGAATGAATAAATCACATAATTTGCATTGATTTTCAAAAACTTTTCATTGGTAATTGAAGTATCTGTTATGTCATTTATATACGAAATATAATATCTGTCGAATGTTCTCTTTTTGCAGCTCTACAGACGTCCACTCTTTTGTTGAAATTTTCAATGACATTTTGAAATAATTGAGCCTCTATCTCACTAATGACACGAATAATTTCATCTTTCAGTTCAGGAATCGATTGTGGATTATTCTAATAGACCTGGCTTTTCACATAACCCCAAAAAAATAGTCCATCTGTGTCAAATCACATGATCTTGGTGGCCAATTGACTTCACCGTTTCTGGAGAATACTCGCCCAGGGAATTTTGTCTCAATAAATCAATTGTGTCATTTGCAAAGTGAGGTGTAGCGCCATCCTATTGAAACCAAATGTCCTCTAGATCAATATTAATTAATTCAAGCCACAAAAATATTCGATTGTCATCCGAATCATCATTTTCCAAAGAGTACGGTCCAATTACACCAAACAGTGACTCTTCTGGGATTAATAGGTTCCTCATGAATAATTCGTGGATTTTCCTCACCTCAGATACGATAATTTTGTTTATTAACAAAGCCACCAAGTTGAAAATATGCCTCATCGGAAAACATGATTTTTGGGAAAAATCAGCTGGTTCTTCATTGATGAAATTGACAAATGAATGACGCTTTAAATGATCTAATGGCTTCAGTTCGTGTGTTATTTGAACCTTATATGCCTCCAGAGCTAAACCCTTGTGTAAAATACGCCATGTTGTGGACCCACTAAGTCAGACTTGTTGTGAACGTTGTCTACTGGACATTCCATGGTTTTCAGCAACACTTTCACGAACCCGATCATTATTTTCTTGTGGTCGACCGCTACGACTGTATTTTTCACTTTTACTATCTTAATTCGACCAATAGTGTTTTGAGATAGACGATTATGTAAACCATAAAATTCACGTAATTATCTGAAAACGCGCTGATTTTCATAAAATAATTCAACAATTCGAATGCTTTATTGTATCGTGTACGAAGCCATTCTTATAAATGTCATAACATCAGTATCACACTCCCTAAATGTCAAAATACCCAGACGAATTCAGTGCGCCATCTATATTTTATCTATTCTTAAAAAAAAACGCGCAATTTGGAACACCCTTCACTTACTCCAGTTGGCGTTAACATGTATGTATCTTCCATCTGGTATAGAATATTTCATGGATTAAATTGGTATGAATTCAGTATATCCCTCAAGAATATGCATGAAAATATGAGGAATATTTATAAACATATAAACCATTATTTCAGCTGGGGCCAATCATTTCAAGGCAAAATATTTAACAATCACCATCTAATTTCTGGAAGCAGATCAAGGAGAGACTAAATCAAGAGAATTTACCAACTGTATTTCAACAGAGACAATTCATTCCAGTCCTTCCAGAATTAAAGCGATGGGAGGTTAGATTGTATTTCAAACGAAAGAGTAAATCACATAACGCTTTGCAAAACAAATTAAGACGGGCGCAAAATGCACAGCATTAGCAAGCCAAATTTCTCTCTTATTTCATCCTATTTGCATGAATCAAAATGGCTGTGTTATGTAATTATTTGATATACAAGATGTCCATAAAGGATATTGGATGTTGGATAGTTCGAAAAATATAAATGATGTATAATATTATTTATTCTCAAATAATGAACTATGAATTTATTTAGAAGAAACAATAGGTCTCTTGCATGTAACACGAATTATCATATTTGCATGTTTTTCTCATTCTATATCGATACAAAATCATAATGTATGATATCTCACACTCCAACAATTCACGAATTTCGAATAATTCGGTATTAAAAATCGTCAAATCGGGACGCAAAACCAAAGTGGGTGAAACGCGGTAGTTCGCCTCCTACGTCACTCGTTATTCCACGATGCCCCGATCGATACAGGTCGACGCTGTCTATTGGCTTGCTAGACAGAAAAGTGTACGAGAAAAGGGAGAGAGTCGATATATCCCCATACGTCACGGAAACCGCGAAGCTTCGTCCGTTTAAACAACCGATATGCGGAGCCAAATTTAAAAGGGCATTTTCTCGTTAACCATTTAAATTTTTGATGGCGGATAAAGTTTTTCAGTGTTCTTATGGATAGAATACTTGATTCCAAAGATAAAAAAAATTCATGCAAGAGACCTATTAGCACTTTCTGACCCCAAACTAAGTTTGGTAACTACGAGTTGACACCATTTCACGTGAAACTGTCGTGATTTCTGATGTTGTTCTCAAACTTTAGAAGGAACAAACCTAAATCCTGAAAGTTTCAGGGTAGGCTTGAAACCTAAACATTGGGTTAGTTCGAAAAATATCGAATAAATTGTATTGAAACTTGGTTTGTAGATGCTGAGTACCAACGTGAAGACGTATGTAAAATTTCATCGGGATCAAATCGCTATAATATTATCAAAGAAATATTTTCTACTCCTTCTATATTGCAGACACTATTTGCCACATGCTGTTGAAATCTTCACATCTGTTCAAGGTGGGAAGAAAATTGATTTTTGTTTTAAATTTTTAAATGATAGATTGGAATTTTAATTTCTTCCTGATATGTCGCGACAAAAATAAACATCTATTTCTCAACAACTCCTGAATTCATTGGAAAATATGAGCTTCAGCGAAAAAATAAGATTTTGAAAATCCCTCTCCTCAATAAGGTCACCAAAAATTTTAATCAGATGATATCACAGTAAAAGACTTACAAAGTTGAAATATAAGTCAGTTAAATCATTATCTTTCATATTTCACGTATGAAATGCGGCGGTTAAGTTGGTTAATGGACAAAATCGGTCGAACGGTTTCAGAGTTATAGCCATTTAAAGTTATTTCCCCGATATTTCGAGAAATACAAGAGCGATTGAATTGAAACTTGACAGTTAGTTGAAGCATAAGTACTTGCAACTTTCCGTAGAATTTTGTTGGAATCGTGCGTCAGTATATTAAAAAAAAATTTTCGACAAATTTTTTTTCGCGGAAACTTTATCATATTTGGAAAATATTTCGGTTGTACTTCGAGCTTCATATTTCACATTACTGTACCAATTTGATTTCTATACGATTATATTTTTTGAAGATACTGTGAAAAAATATGTCCAATTTCGTGGTTTTTTTCCTCGGTATCAAAGTTTTTGCCAGAATATCTCAAAAAAAATCCATGAAAGCACTGACGTGAAGTCAGCAGATTTCGTGCGCATGTTCAAATTCGTTGTCAAAGCGGCCAGCTCGTTTGAACATGCGCTCCAAAGCTGCTGACATCACGTCAATGATTTTCTAGGTTGTTTTGCGAAAAAAGTCAAAATGAAAATTCGAATGATCATGCCATCTTCCTATTGAACCTGCTTTACAGAAATCCAGTTTCCAAATAGATTCATGGTGTTCACGAATATCTGTAAGGGTGACAGTAGACACAATTACTTCCGGAAAACAACTTAGAAATTCGATATTGTTAGATTCCAATGCAATCAATGGCTTGACCAAGACCTCAAAGATTTCACGTCGTCGATTCATTTCTAGAATTTTTTTTGCTTTTGTTGAGAGAAGAGATATGATATACTTTGGCAGGCAAAAGCATTATTTCTTTAGTGATTTCCTCGCCTCTATCAGATTACGGCAATTTGTATATTTTGTACTGATGCAGTTGATCCATTTTCTTTCGAATTTTGGATTTAATTTCTTAATGCTGCGGAAATGATCTTTTACGAAATAAATGCTGTTTTCAGGATTTATAGTCTGCAAGAAGCGCGATGTGGCGTTGACCATTGTAAAAATATATTCAATGATGATGACTCCATTTCTACTGATTCTCGAATTTCAAAGAATACTCCATTCACTTTTATAAACTATCCCGGTTGGCCGTGATTTAGGTCTATCAAGTTTTTTCACTCAAAACTGTCAATGTCAAAATAATTCTCAGAGAAGTTGCCAAATGCCAATGCCAATTTCTACTCCCAATCTCAACAGAAATTATATTTCATATGAAGATATATCAATTTTTTAGCTGCACATCAGCACAAAAAGAAAGATTTTATATGAAAGAGACGACAAAGAATTTCCTTCTATTGCTCCCCCTAAAAGACACTGACTGAAGACTTGTTTTTTTTTGAAAAACTCGATTCTTGATTTCCGTATAAGAAATAGCATAACTGAATCTTCCAACCAAGTTTATATTCATGAAACATTTCCAGTATCAACAGAGAAAAAAGTTTCTTCTACATTCGTCAGGACTTCGGAATTCTTGAATTCACATAATATTTTCTCAAATTCAATATTTCCCCAAAGTAAATTCACATTTTGAAAAATACGTAATTACTACGACCTCTATGTAGAAAGGACAACGTTGTGTAGTTATCTGACAGGAAAATGACTATAACTTGACATTTTCAAAATATACACGTTGAAATGTGTCAGAATGTCATGGCTAATCGGGATAGTTTATAAAACTGAATGGAGTATAGTGCAGGAATCAATTGTTTGCATGTCTGAACTACTTCTATACATGATGAACAGAAAAACAAACCCTGATATCCTTTTTGGACCATCTGTGTATCAAACAAAAAAGTCTATTCCAAAATGCACAGCATTAGCAAACCAATATCTCATTTCATCGTATTTGCATGAGTCAAAAACGGCCGTGTTGTGTAATTATTTGATTTAGTTAGTTCCTTCTTATCTCTGAAGGTCTTCGTCTGTGGTTTTCCAATGTAATACGGTAGTAGGTAGGAGGATTTTCATTCACAATATTGGTTATCTCTATGATGTTTTTCAAGACTTGTAAATACAAATAGTTGTCTAAGGATTTACAGGAATCTTAACAATGGTCGTAGATAACGGAATATTGTTCATACAGAACCTCTTTCAACCTTGTTTTGGTTTATGATTTTCACAAATAATGAAACTGAATTTGTAATTTTTTCACTGTTTAGGGTCTGAAGTATGTACAAGGTATCCAAGAAGAATTTCTGTCGTTAGATAGTTGAACTGATCATATTATCCTCATAAAATTCTGTATGAACCTTCGAGCTGTCATTTTTCGATGAAGTACTAGATTTCAAATTGATCTGATCTTCATTTTTGGTAATATTGGGATAGTAGAATTTTTAATGGGTATATCTGCGTGGGATTTTACTCATTCACGAATTCGGTCTTCATAATTAAGATCCAAACCTACTCCACAAATAGATATCGAGTTTCGAAGTAGTTCCTTCCGGAGATTATTATGTTTAAGATCTGCCGTTAGACCGAATTTCGACCTAAAAATGGTCAAAAGCATTTATGTTGGTCTCAATGAGGAAGAATTTGTGGTCAAACTCAATTATATTCGTGATCGTATATATGGATGTCTCGACTGTGTTTGCATTTATTTTTAAAGTGTTATAGATGTTTCTCTCTGAATACTGTATTTCATGCTTCGTACAACCATTGTGTTTTTTGGATAGAGTGCTGTTATATTTTTGGCGCGCCATTTCAAGTATTTCACTAAAAAGATTGCAATTTTTGACTTCATACTTATGAAACACTTTTGTTTCTTGGACTGATTTCTGTTACATTTTAACCGCAGGATGCAAGCATATTGTAACACTCAAAATGATTGCAAATTTCGATTTCATACTTATTGAAACATGTTTCTTGAACCGATTCCTGCATTCAAGCATTGTGGCACTCAGAATGATTGTTCTCTCGACTTCATGCTTGGTGAAAAATTGTGTTTCTTGGACAAATTCCAGTTACATTTTTGTTGTACTATTCTATTCGTATTTCCTGAAATTGGGTTATTTGTGCGAATGCAAATTCGAACATAATTATAAGGGGTTTGATTCATCATTTTCCCAAATTACCTTCAGAAAGTAGGTATTCAAAATCAGATATCAAAATTGGAGTTTAGGATTTACCAGGCAAGCACGAAGTGACAACGTTGTTTAGTAAAATAGCTTTTTCTGCTACAGAATAATGAACTATTTATTACTATTCTGGTGTACACTCGTGTTCTTTGTCAATGTAACCAAACAATTTCCTCTTGCGATTTGTCAGTTATATGACAGTATGTGCTCTCCTTTTTCTATTCATTGGTCGTTGTCTTTTACTCTAACCAGATCGAAGTATAGCTATCTCTGTTTTCCTAAGCAGAGTAACACATTTGACGTCCTTTTCTTTCCGAGAAAGCTGAATTCGACGTTGCCATATCGTGCATTCAGGACGAATCCCTTTGAATGCAAATCCCCATTTTTATTTTTCAGTTTTAAATGATCAAACTTTTTTTTAAAAATATAATATTGAAATTATATGTTTGAAACGTGATGTTCTAAAGGTTTTTCATGAAAATTACTGCATTATCGTTTAAAGGAACAACCCCCATTCCTCGATATCTCATGAAGTATTGACTCGATCAGATTGAAATTTCGTGGACAGTTTCGGAATACCAACGCGCAACGAGCATAATTTCGTGTGGATCCAGTTTTAAGAAAATAAAATTAGATTTCAATGGAATTTGGCTCAAACCTCAGAGTCAGTATTTAACAACAATGTTCAAATTTCAATTCGATCTGATGTTTACTTTCGGAGATACAAGCAAAAATAAATGTGCCAAATTTCGTTTTTATTTGGAATTTTAACGTTACTTCCGCAATATCTCAAGAAGTACAAATGCAATCAGATTGAAACTTCGTAATCAGATGGAGATTACCAACATGCAACTGGGTGCAAAATTTCGTGTTGACCTAATAGTTAGAATTTGAAAAAAACGCGTAAAAGCTCTTGACCTCACGTCAGTGCTTTTCTAGATTTTTTCTGCACCAATTCAAGCGTTGTGGGGCTCAAAATGATTGCGTCTATCGATATCGTACTTACTTCGTACCACAATTAGTTTGCTTCTAAAACCGTTTCCTCATATACATTTCTGCAGCACCATTCCCAGCATTTTAGAACTCAACCGAATGATTTCAATTCTAGACTTCATTCTTCGTGCAAAAATTATGTTTCTTTGACCGATACCTCCTACATTTTTGACACATTTAACCTTGATCTGAGTTCTCAGTACACACAACGAAAAATGATTCAACAAATACCATCAAAAACCCTGTATCTCCTAATCTCCAATCCCCAACAGGAAACGAACTGATCGTTTCCATTCTTTCACACATCTTGAGTATCTACACATAAATGCGGATAGATCTTGTCAAGAATCCATTCAAAAATTGGTTTCGATATAGGATAGCATCGCCATCCGCGTAATTACACCCATACAACACGGTTACCAACAAAGAACGATGAAAGAACCGTGACACCCCGAGGCGATGATAAAGATAACACTTAAACTAATGGTTCCATCAGAATAAGTCAACCTTCACATGCAAAGATACTTAATCTTTGGCTCCGACGGTGACTTGCACTTTCAAAAACAAATTCCTCTCCATCCTCGGCAGTGTGAAACAGCTATCCTTTTAGAGCCACTATTAATAGTTCATTTTTCTTTTTGGATTATTACCAGGTCTGTTGGGATCACTGTGTTTGAAAGGAAACTAAACACAGTAGTTGGCAGTTGAAGACTACCTGTGGATGGTCAGCTTTCGTCGAGTGGTGCCTAGGTGATGGCAGTTTTCCGGATTTGGGGTTTGGGGAAAGCATTGATGACAGGTGGAGGGTGGGTCAAAATATATACTGTTATGGTTTTTGTTTCTAAATCGGTATTGAAGAAAAATAAAAAATAACTTACCAATGAACACAAATTCATATATTCAATCATTTATAATCATAGTATACAATTAAGTTGATTCCAGGCCTCAAACATAGTAAATTTTATCATAAATTATAAGAAATGTCCAAATCAATCACAATCCTGTAACAAATCCAGAGAATTCATTCCAGTATTTCAATAGTTTATTCAAGGCACATAATCCTTCCAAATTATCTTTCTCAACAGGCTTCTCATGATCTGAAAGTACAAGAATTTGTATCAATACCTTGAATTTTATAAAACTGCCTTTTCTAGTCAAAACGTAGGAAATTATGAGGAATTTAAGGAATATTTTGTTGAAAGTTAATATGATAGGTTTGAATTGAAAAAAACTAGCAATTACAAGTAGAAATTAGATGTAGATTTTCAAAGAAAATGTGAATTTAGGAAAGAAATTATATCTCCACCCATAAGTTGCATATAATGTTATTATCAGGTTTCCGAAGGAACAAAATTGCAGCTATACTTTAGAAACAGGGTTTGTTTGAGAGAATGAAAGCATTTTTTGGCGATTGTAAGTATAAAATCCAGAATACTAGGCAAATTAAAATTATGAACTTAGAAAAAATGTATCATTTAGGCATAAAATTTGCAAAATTTTGTATATTAGAGATTTACAATATAGGCAAAAGGCACATCAAAATACGGGGAAAAATGAGGCCGAATTTCCTAGATTGGGATCGAAGAAGGAGAACTTACCTCTGAGGAGAACTCTGCGAAAGCTTCATTTTGGAAGACATCTTCAAAATGCTAACTGGATTTTGAAGAAAATTTAGAGAAGGTATAAATACCGAAGCTCGAGCACAGAGAATTCAGTCCATTTTCAACCCTCGTGAAGACTGTATCTGCTCCTCGTGAAAATTTCTCGAAACATCGTAATATTCCAGTCAGAAACAAAAGTAAACCAAAATTGAACCACTGAATACTGGAACAAAACGAAATAAACTTACCAACAAAGAAAATCAAGAAGTAATCAAATCCATACAACTTAATTCGAGACAGATAATCTTCATTTCAAAAGTCAACCCTTGGAGATTTGGAACTTGCACAAAGTAAACAAGAAGGAAATTGGAGGTTGTAACGGTTATACAGAAAACGAACCACAGAAGAACATCAAGCAACAAAGTGACATAGACTAGAAGGACAGTGGGTGAGAGCAAAAAGGACATTAATATAAGTTTTTAAATTTACTTTAATTAGTTGAGTTAGGTTATTAGTTAGTTTGGCATTTAAATTTATTTCCATATATTACTTTCATTAAATATTATTATTCAATATTCCACAAACATTTATTATTTCACATCATAGAATCCACCTGAGAAAGAGACAGAAATCCGCGGGAAATTTAAATCAAATTCAAAATTTATATTTTATTGTTATTGGAACAGTTCGGTTCATAACAATACTTTTTCTTCAAATACACATATTTGAATTCGACCTTTTCGAATATTGATTACTGACGCTATCTATTATTTCATTATTTAGTTCATGGAAAAGGAGTCCTCTAGAGTTTCTTATTCAAGAGAACATACTGGAAATAATTGGAACGATACACTATTATTTTGTAGATATTTTTAGTTTTGGCTCCCACTATCTGAAACAGAACTATTAGAAATTTAATGAAAATTGTTTTTTTTTATGGAAAACGCCCCTACAGATTGCAGAATTGAACTATTTGTCAAGAGCAGTTTCTTGGAAAATATGTTGCTTTATGAACAATAGACAAAAGTCCCAGAAAATAATTCTGCAATTTTACTCGATTGTCTGATAAGATTCAGATTTGTACTCTGAAACGTCAAAGCTCGCTTTGTTTATCGTTTACTTTGACCAGTGTTGTTAATTAGGCAATCTTTTTTCCAGGAAACTGCCCTTTACAAATAGTGCAATCCTGCAATCCATAAGAGCGTTTTCCATAAAAATAAACAATTTTATTTGATTTGATTTGACTAGATTGGACTCACTGATGACGAATTCGGTGTCAAAATCGATTCTGTCCGGCCGGCCGTGGACGCGATTACTGTCGAACGTAGTGAGCTAGCGACTCGAAACTTTCAGGGTAGGTCGCGCATTGGAATGCCGCGGTTAAGTTCGTTAATGGGCCGAATCGGTCTAACAGTTTTGGAGTTATAGCCACTTGAAAGTTATTTATTTTTATTTCAGAAACTACTCGAGCAATTGGATTCAAGCTTGGCAATTGGGTGGAGTATAACGACGCGCAAGTTTGAGCCCAATTTTGTCAAGATCATACTATAATTTTTTTTTTAATTTTTTTCTAAAAAATTTTTTTTCGGGAAACTGTTCATCATACAAAAATAAAATTACATTCGGACTTTGAGCTTCATATTTCACAGCAGTGTACCAAATTTCAGTTCGATACGATGATAAGTTCTGGAGATATCGGAAAAAAATATGTCAAATTTCGAGGTTTTCTTCTCGATATCGTTGTTTTTTTCGATATGACTCGAGAAATACTAATTCAATCCTGATAAAACTTGGAAGCTAGTTTGAAGATGCTAAATGACAACTTTATGCCAAATTTCGTGATGATCATGTGATTAGAACAATTTGAAACAAAAATTCCTATGAGTTCCTTATCATATCATCCTCATTAAATTCTGTATGAACCTTCGAACTGTAATTTTTCGATGAAGTACTGGATTTCAATTCGATCTGATCTGTATTTCTGGAAATAAAGGGAAAATGAAATGTTGCATGGGTATATCTGCGGAATCATTAAGTGGATTTTACCCATTCACCCATTTACCCAATTCAGCCTTCGTAATTAAGGTCCAAACCTTCTCTACTAATATCGAGTTTCTAAATTGTTTCATTTGGAAGTTATTGTGTTTACGCAGTGTACGAAGTGTACGAAGTGTTTACGTGTTTGTCGGCCATTAGGCCGACCGTGAACACCATAACTAATTCGTGACTGGGTAAAATCCACCCAATGATTTCGTAGATATATCCATTCAAAATTTTATTTTTCCAATATTTCTAAAAATACAGATTAGATCGAATTGAAATCCAGTAATTTATCGCAGTGCTTTTCTAGAGTTTTAAAGTTCTGTTTCAGATATTAGAAAAAAACTACAAAATAATCGTATCTTCTTCTCCATGAACTAAACTAATAAACAATCGAAAAGATCGAATTTAAATATGTGTATTTTTGAGAATACTGTTTATGGTCCAATTTAAAAAATCAAGAAAAAAGCTTTGATTTGATAAGTTTTTATATGACTTGTCGGTTTCTTTCGTGAATATTTCAGATATCATATGGCAGATTTTTCTATGCTGGCATCTTTTGGCGAATGAAGATAAGCGCTACTCCCTCTGGTGGCTATCCGAGTAACCCGTGGTACAGACATCATCATTGACAAGTTAAAAGAAAAGTCGAGAAATTGAGAAAGTTCATGCATTCTTCTTGGCGTTTGTGTGATTTTACAAGTGCTTCTTCTGAGAAAAGCAAACTCAAATGTCCCTTCCAATAGATTTCCACAGCCCGGTCAAAAATTTCGAGTTAGGATGAAAGAAACTTCCTTTAACAAGTCTGGCCTGAAAGTGTTTAAGAATCGATAAAAACCAACAAACAAGATTTATGAGAGTCTGTTACCTGTTTTACCGATGATGATCTCTTTTATAGAGGTAAGCACGAATTGCTCATGAAATATTAGATCACATTCACATTTTTTTCCAGGCCCCTAATCCAAGCAGAGAAATTTACTTAAGAGGAATGCTATGCCTTCCAGAAATCTGCCTGTTGAACTGATCATTAAGGAACAACGTAAATGTTTTAGTGATAGAACTGACTATTGAAAAAAAAAGAGTCTCAACAAGGAAATATCTGGTGATGAATACTGTTAGCTCAAAATGCTTCTGCCGATGAAAGCAAAGTTGTACAAGGCTTATTTATTACAGCTTTTTCAAGACCAATCATATGAGAGTTGGAAAATGTATTTGTCAATCCATAATAAATAAGGCCCACGGTACTAGTAGCATTAGTTGTATGTGAATGTATTCATTTTATTCACAATATATTTAGTATATAGTTCTTCGCTATGAAAATAGTAAAGTTATGAGTATTTGTCTATTATTCCAAAACGTATGTGTTACAATACTATCTGTTTTTCAACTTTCAAGAAAGCCTTAGAAATCCACCAATGTCAATCTTGCCATATTTGGATCTGAAAATAAATTTAAAAACTGTCTAACCTTGGAGATATCCTTGTAATTTTAGAGTTGCTACACTCAATAAGATTGAAGAATGATACATTCCTACTTTATAAGAATGGAATATGTACTCCCAGTGATACTCTCGTCAACTATAAAAGTCTAAGAAGTCCTTGAATAAACCGTGAAATCAAAAATTATCAAACCAAACACTAACAAACAGTACAAAATCGACTATCAAAACAAAATCTATGTCTGTATCTAAGGTTCTAAAACTGGCCACCGTGGCGCTGCAATCTTAAATTCAGACGCCAATTGGCGAATGAAGATAAGCGCTATTCGCTCTGTGACTTTATCCGAGTAACCCGATTGTTAGATAATCATTGACAAGCTAGAATAAATGTTAAGGAAATGAGAAAGTTTATGCATTTGTGTGATGTTAAGAGTGTTTTTACTTAGAAAAAGCCTGAAGGTGTTAATGAAAAAATAAAAAAGCTTGGTAACTTGGAAATCAAAATTGCGGTAAACGAACAAACAAGATTTATGAGTCTGTTACCTGAATTTTACCGACGAAGATCGAAGCACAAATTGCTCATGATATATTAGATCACATTTATGGAGACAATTGATTACACAGTCCCAGGCAGGAGTGAAAGTTATTTGAGAGGAATGCTATGCCTTCAAGAAATATTTCGGTTGAACTGATCATAAATGAACAACCTAAATATTCTAGTGGTAGATTGACCGATTTTATTAATATTATCATTATGATATTTTACTTCTAACAGTAATAGTAGCATTGCCACTCTGAATTAGAATATATGATATCTTTCATGATAACGAAATATGTATACACAGAACCACCTCTGTTAACTGAAAAAGTCTTCGAATTTTAATCAATCAAATATACAAGTCTAGACTATCTGACCATATAATGTCCTCAAACTGGACACCGCGCTGCAATCTTAAACTCGGACGTCAACTGGGGAGAATTAATAGAGAAGTAACTCGGTATTGTCTGTACTTGGACAAAATTTTACCGATTTTCGGACACGAAATACGTCACAGTGTGTCCGCACCATGTAGGTACTCTCTGCAACCATCTCGTGACCAACAAACCACCAGAAATCGCTTCGAAATTTAAATCGCCACCAAATCGAACAACATCGCAACTATCACTCCTCACATCTCATTTCGAAACCGCTGAAATTCTCAACTGAACAATTCCACACACCCATCTGCTGCGTCCCTCTCCCCCCGGTCCCGAAAAAACGCCCTGAAGGGCCAATATCGGGACGTCGCGTCGCGTTCTAGGCCGCGTAGCACGGCCGGGGGCAAAGCCAGCAGTGCCTGTGATTAATGACTGCTGGAAGATTGGAAGTAATTAAAGCACGGGAATAAATGGCAACGTTCCGTTTCTGCGGTTCCGGACGAACAATACACCCATTTATATTATCCACATATCCAGCCGGCGATGGCGGGGTTCGGGCCCAATGGATCCGGCCGAGGGTCATGTTGAAGGAGAATCGACGAAAACTTCGGCGGTCAAGTGTGCGTCGGAACGGGGTTGATGAATCGTTGCCGTATATATACGGACGCCGTATGGTCGAACATGGAGATGAAAGGGAGGTTATTAGGTTTTCGGGAAGAGGTGAAAGGTGTCGTGAATGTGGGTCCGAACTGTTATCAGGAATTGCCATTGCGGATTCAGTTATATCATCTTTTCCTGATCGTTAGTTGAGTGAATAATCTAATTTTATACATTTGTCATTGCCGCATGTATACGGACTGCGTATGGTCGTAGATGCAAGACAATCGTGAGATATAGATAATATCGTTTTCTCCAGCTTGCTCAGTTATATCTCAAGATATAACTTCCAGATGCCGCATAAGACTCGAAGAATATAGAGGCAGTTCGATGAATCATTGCTGTATACTCGTATATACGGACGCCGTATGGTCGAACATGGAGATTAAAGGGAGTTATTAGGTTTTCGGGAAGAGGTGAAAGGTGTCGTGAATGTGGGTCCGAACTGTTATCAGGAATTGCCATTGCGGGTTCAGTTATATCATCTTTTCCTGATCTTTAATTGAGTGAATACTCTAATTTTGTACATTTGTCATTTCCGCATGTATACGGACGGCGTATTGTCGTAGATGCAAGACAATCATGAGATATTGATAATATCGTTTTCTCCAGCTTGCTCATTTATATCTCAAGATATAACTACCAGATGCGGCATAAGACTCGAAGAATATAGAGGCAGTTCGATGGATCATTGCTGTATACTCGTATATACGGACGCCGTATGGTCGAACATGGTGATTAAAGGGAGTTATTAGGTTTTCGGGAAGGGATGAAAGGTGTCGTGAATGTGGGTCCGAACTCTAATCAGAAATTGCCATTGCGGATTCAGTTATATCTTCTTCTCCTAATCATAAGTTGACTGAATACACTAATATTGTACATTTGTCATTGCCGCATGTACACTGACGTCCTATGTTCGAAGATGAAAGACAATCATGAGAAATAGATAACTGTAAGTTCGATGAATCATTGCCGAATACTCGTATATATACGGACGCCGTATGGTCGAACATTGCAATTGCGGAATAATTTATATAAGCTTTTCTTGATCTTGAGTTGGATGGATACTCTAGTTGGGTTCATACATCATGCCGTACAGTAACGTTACTTGCCTTCGAGAGGCCCTGTATCAAAATTTGTTGGGGGGCCAAAGAAGGGTGAAGTTTTTTAGTTACAATCTTTCGCGGTCCCGAGAGACTCCTGAGGGCCCCGTATGATTGAGCGTTAGCTTCCCCCCTGTTGCTGTATACATATACGGTTGTCATATAGTCGACCCTGATACACAATCATCAGAGAAATATAATAATTAGAGGAATTTTTTGAATAAGAACGATAAGTATATATTGTTTCCCTGCATCTTGCGAAGTTCTATCAGAAGATGAAGCCTCAAGCTGTGGCACATGGCCCGAGAAGAGTTGCAGTGCGATGAGTCTTTAAATTTTATATAAGGACGCCGTATGACCGAATATGGGGATGAAAGTATATTCATTGTGTTTCCGAGAAAGTGAAGGATGTATTATTAAGTCTTGGTCCCTAACCATTATCATAAGGAATTTCCATTGCTTTATCATCAATTTCTAGATCTTCAGTTGTTTGAGTACGGTTGGGTGACTATTGTTGATGATTAACCATCATGAGAGCCTAATATTTGATAGGGACTGGTGACTGTATTGTATATGAGCATATCGCTTACTTATATCGAAGAATCAGACTAATATACAGTATATAAACGGACGCCAAAGGGTCGAACATGGAGATACAAGGGAGATTATTAGATTTTCGGGAAGAGATGAAACCTGTCGTATATATACGGACGCCGTTTGGTCGAACATCGAGATGACAGGGAGGTTATTCGGTTATCAGGTTTTCTGGAAGAGATGAAAGGTGTCACGAATGTCTCTATTATCAGAAATTGTTAATGCGGAATCACTTATATCCTGATCTTCAGTTATGTGAATACTACCTCTTGGGTATATACATCATTGCCGTATATAAGCGGACGTCGTTTGGTTGAACATGATAGAGAATCATCAGAAATAGATACCCAGTAGGCGGAGTTTTCGAATGAGAAAGATAAACATCTTGGCTGAATATATTTCAAGATATAGCCTCAACATGCCGAGTATGACCCGATGAATAAAGTTGCAGTTCGATGAATCATGGGCATATATATACGGTCACCGCAAGGCCGAATATGGGGATGTAAACAAAGTTTTTGTATTTTCGGGAAGAGGCGGAAGTTTTCTTGAATTTAGGTACCAAACCATTATGGAAAATTTCCATTGCTCGATTAATCATGTCATCATTCTTTTCAGTTGTTTGGGTAAACTTTAGGGTGATTATGACCGATAGACCATCAAAAGAGCAAAATATTCGTTCAACGCAGATGACTTTATTGTCTCTGCGCTTATCAGCAACTTATGTTGAAAAATCAGACCCATATATCAGTTAGAACTTCTCAAATAACTCTAATCCTGTATCAACTTCCAGGAACATAGTTAATCATAAACCACCACGGAATATACAGTTATTGATCTTTTCTATTACCCGATCATAGAAATACAGACCAGGTGTCCATGACTATGGACCAGACTTTCCATAGAATTCAAGGAGTGCACTTAATAAGTTTATATAGGTTAGCTGAATGATTTCATATGAATAATTTTCAAATTGGGTGAAGATTAGCATAATTATGGAATTTTCAATACGAGAATGGGTAAGGCTGGATTTTTGTATGATTCTCTGGTATGAAAACCATTGGATATTGCAGGAATATCCATTGAAAGATCAGTATTTCAATGGTAAAGTGTAGTAAAATGTGTTTGTTACTTTAATATCGCAAAAAGCAACAAATCATGAGCGAAAAGTGAGTAAATGAGTTTTTCCTATAATGTTTCTTTGAATTTCAAGCTATACATTGGTTATCTGTTGAAGCTTATTTTGGGTGGATTTTGCATTATTTTTTAGGTTTTTATGGGTTTTCACTCCCAATATCTAAAACAGAACTATTAAAATTGAATGAAAATTGTTTTTTTCATGAAAAACGCCCCTTCGGATTGCAGTATTAAACTATTTGTCAAGGGCAGGATCTTGTGAAAAGATTTTGCCTAATGAACAATACAGTGACAATACAAACGATAAAGAAAATGAACTGTGACGTTTCAGAGTACAAATCTGACTCTTTCATCAGACAAAAGCAGAAAATTTCAAGAATTATTTTCTTTCGAAAGAAAGAAGCAGAAAATTTCAAGAATTTCTTTCGAAAGAAAATAATTCTTGAAATTTACAAACGATAAAGAAAACGAACTGTGACGTTTCAGAGTAGAAATCTGACTCTTTCATCAGACAAAAGCAGAAAAATTCTTTATCGTTTGTATCGTTCCTGTATTGTTCATTAGGCAATCTTTTCTGCAAGAAGCTGCCCTTGACTTGGCTTTATTTAATTTTTAATAGTTCTGTTTCAGATATTGGGAGTGAACCCCCATTAAAACCTAAAAACTATAGATTGGTTGGTTTGCAACACAGATCACAGTAAGAGATATATGTGGTGAACTCGCAAACAAAGTGCAGGAGTGTACTAGCACATTAAAAAATATTTAAATGCTTATAACCACCTGAATCTGGAAAAATGGCAAATAAAAATTGTTTTTTTTTTTAAGAGGGGAATCTATGGTTGAACTTAATGTACAACTTGAAGACACCCTGAATAAAACATGGCATGTAAGAATCTGTTGTAGGAATGTCAACTTGACATTTTCAAGAAATCACAATTGAATTAAAAACTTTCAAACCAACTGAAGCTGTGTTCTGCAAATTTTCTCGTTTGTTTGATGAAAGAGTCAGATTTGTACTATGAAACCTGTTTTCCAAGAAACTGCCCTTGACAAATAGCAATCCGCAAGGGCGTTTCCATAAAAAACAGTTTTGATATAATTTTAATAGTTCTACAAAATGATTTTCCTGATAGAATAATTTTTATCTTTGCCTCATTTCTTGAAATTCTCTCGACTTCACGTTAATTGAATCATATCAATTCATATGATACATTTTCAAGCACTAAAACATTCCAAACAATCCATTCCTTCAAACATGTGCCTACAGAATAAAGCAGTGAACACACGTCACAATCCAAACGTACGGGCTCACCTAACTTAACAGTCATTACTCATTTTCTCAAATTCACATAAATAAAAATGGCGGCACAGTTCAGTCCGTAATAAAGATTAATTTAATCACCCTCTTCACACCTGTTTTGAAGTATCCCTCCAATGATTGCCTTATAATATCCGCCCAAAGTAATATCTCCGCATTTTCCGTGTTTACCACGTATACATCATAGACCCGCTTGACGTCACCGCGGTATCAAATACCGCAGACAGCACGTGAGTTTCCTGAGCACGTGATATTTTTACCGGAGCTCACGTGCTAGAAATAGCGAATCAAGTATGTGATGAATTTTTAGGTAAGAGAAGAAGGCGGGGCCTCACATCAATCACGGCAGGTAGGCGTCAGGACGCCTCAACGTTCGACCAATCAAACTTTACGCCATATTGCGTTAAAGGCGTGGTTCGAGACGACGTAACCCTTTCGTACTTACATGTGTTTACATCGAAAAAACGGGTCTGGGTGCTGTGAGCATTGAGAAGAGACGGACCGAGCTCTGAGTGACTGTGTGTCTGGTGAGAAGCAACAGGTAGCCTATCAGGTTGATTAGCTTCGGAGCTCACGGAGGTGTGTGAGCCATGCGGGAGTCTGACGAAGTAGGGGTATGGTATACAGGGTGACCTCGAAGTCGAGTATCTCCAGAGAGTTCCCTTGAGAAGAGCATCCTGTTAGTTTTCGAGTTATGATGCACTTCTGTAAGGAATTAACGACTCAGTGAACACCTCTTGGAAATTTAATAAAGATAGGTACCATTAATCAATACTGAAAGGCTCAAAAAATCACTCATGTGAGTTTAGAACCTGTCCGAGTTGCGATGTTCACCTTGAATCCAGATAACTTTGTATTTGAGTTATTTCTTTCGAAAATTGAATAGTTGTCACCAATCCAGGTACTGACCTTATGCAATTCAATTCAGCTTTCAGATGGAAACAATTTACGATCTTCTAACTGCTTGATCCTCACGAAATTTTGCAGTAATTTTTCAACCAAAGATTATTTTTCAATTTCTGAATTCGAATTTGGGGAAATGAAACTTCAAGTTGCTATTTAGGGAATAATCAAGCGAATTTTACTGATTGATGCATTCTATCTTTGTAATTGAACCTGAAACTGAAATCTCCTAATCTCTTCTTTCGGAACTTGTTTTTAGGTTCGATCGTGAAGATACATCTTAGAGACTTCATAGTTGTGTTTCGAAGGTTTCGAAATTTCATTTCCCCTTCATTTCCAAAAATGCTGGTTGAGTTGAAGTGTAGTGCTCAGTTGTGAAATAACTTCTTCAGTATCGATACCTACGATCTTTACTGCAATTCGATGGGCTCGTTATTTTTTGAATTATTGAGGAAAAAATATTGGAAGGTATACCATTGACCATTGAACAGATTATGCCCAGTAACAAACTTAACCAGTGCATTCAATTTGTGCCCTCATCATAAACTTCTCTCTAACCCTAATTCACTTTTTACTTTCGGTGCGTTTCGGGAAAAAAATTTTCTTCGTCAGAGAGACGTACTACGTCAACTGTGTCGTTGATGCCGAGTATTTCCTACTCTGATAATTGCTAAGATGAACGCACTAAGTCTGAGTAATTATGACAATGATCTTCAAGTTGTCTTTCAAATTTGCCTCTAGTTCGTTCAATTGGATTCAGTTCTGGACTACGTGCAGACCCAACCAAACTAGTAGTGTGGTTATTCATCAGGCATAGAGAGGATATTTCAACCAATATAAGGAACCAAATAGACGACATATTTTTTCAGAATATCCGTTATGTAAAGTTTATTGTTCCTAGACTATAACAGACTACACACCAATTGATTAGTATTTATACTTAAATGCGGTACTTATTTTTTTTATTATTCTGTAGAAGTAAAGGAAATAACTGATGAAGAATGCAGCAACAAATTCAGTAATATAGGAATCGATTCATGAAGAAGGAAGAGCTCTGGTATTAATACGCTAACATGAATTTATGCTTATGTTAGTGAGTTCAGTAATTTTTTTAGGTTTTTTTTGGTTTTCACTTCCAATATCTGAAGCAGAACGATTAGAAATCAAATAAAATTGATTTTTATGGAAAACGCCGTTGAGGATTGCGGGATAGAACTATTTGTCAAGGGCACAGAGAAAAATACTGAGCCTGATATCAATCACCCCAAGTGATTGACCGTTTGGACATTACTATGATGTATTTTTCATTGCGACAATGTCAGAAGTTGATCAATATAATGTACTTCAGTGATTGATTAATCAATATTGTGATCGATATAATGAACGCTAGGACATTATTATAATGTATTCAGTACATTGTATTGATGATAAAGTACATCCATTTGATGTTATTCGCCTCAGGACAATGTAAAAATTACATTGAATTAACGTCCAGGAAGTGATCAATACTAGGCACGGCTGATCATCACGAAACCTTGTGTCAATGCCTATTGTAATGGATCCATGATATGTATACATCACATCAATGTATCAGCGTAATTGATTCATGCCCTGGGAGTTATATTATCAATGCTTTAGGTCATCACCCGATGTCCTGATTCCTTATTACAATCATCGTGTTCATCAATTGATGTACGCGAACCTTAATACAATCACCGAGTCCATCAGTTGATGTACGCGAACCTTATAACAATCACCGTGTGCATCAGTTGATGTATGCGAACCTTATAATAATCACCTAGTTCATCAATTGATGGACGCGACTAGAAGCGATAGCCACCGAAGGGTTATTTCGCGAGCTTTGTCTAGTTTTATTTGTCTAGTCGAAAAGTGCAGCAAGTGTATGCATTTCACGATAGTTTTTCGTTCGTGCTTCAAGTTGACGACATCTTGTGTTTTGGGAACGGAGAATTTTAAAAGGTGAGTACAAATTATACATGAAAATGATTTATGAATAGAATCTTTTCTGTATTCTAGTTTTCATACCGATGTTTCATTCAATTGATTTTAGATAGAAACTTTCGCCAGCTTTGTAGATTAATTTCTAACGAATTTATTTGCGGAAAAAATTAGTTCTACATTATACCAAACCTAAGATACATCATACGGTTTCGTTTTACATATAGGTCAAAGTTATTTATCGAAATATGGTAGTCCTTGCTGCTATGGACTCTTGAAATTTGAAGAACTTATTCATGCATTTGTTGGTTTAATATCATCTGCATTCACTGACATGACATGAGAATTAAAAACATATATTATTTCCTTCATTGCAGGTTCTACTAATCAAACTGGAAACCTTCAAGTACCTATGAATAGAAGATCGCCAAATATTGTAAACAGGAAGTAAAGCGGAGTTGATTGGTGTCAATGCGTGTTTTTTTCATTTAATTTAAAGCGGCGAATTTCATACACATTTGATCATCTTGAAAGGGCTTCGTTTTTATACAAGATGGTAATTTATGTTTATTTCTAGATGGACGAGATGCAGCAATCTTGTGGGCACTGCATGGGTATGTTGGTATGTACCAACATCCAAGACTGTAGAAAAGGACAACACAGGAAGGAGCTTAACAACGAAATTTACAATTCGTGACTCCCAAAGTGCCTTCCCGTATTTCGGAAGATCGATACAAGAAGTCGAAGAATAGATGCACTTCTTAAATTCGAAAAAACAATCGATCCAACCCTTCGTGTAGACCATTGGTGACGATATCACCCAAATTCAATAAGTGTACACATATTTCGACGGTATACGATACGAGTTTTTTAATATTGTAAGAGCAGTGGAAGTGTGTTTAAAAAAATTTTATCTCTTCAGCTATCCTTCAGAATGTAAGATGGTATGGTCGTTTATTGAAAATCATTTTTTTGCGCTCAAATCCGAGAACTCATTTCCGAAAACCCATGTTTTAAGTGAATTCCTCCCCAATGCTTAATAAATTTTCCAGATCATATCAATCGTTTTATTATTATTTTCCTTACTCTGAACACTACTGGAGTTCCCCATAAAGATTGTTCAATGAAAAGTATTTTTCTATAATCTGATCTATATTTTCTTCAATAATTTTGATGCAAATATGCAACTTCACCGTTATTATTAGATACAAAAGGAATTCAAGTATGAACCTATGAACTCATAAATATGAATGAAAAAAAAGCAGATAGAGCAACAGTCCAATATCAGTGGAATAAAAATAGCAAAATATATCCCTCGAAAATATCAGATTCAATACATAAATGGCTAAAATTGATTAGTTGATGTCCGAAATGCATTGATACAAGGACCGATATTCATATATTCAATGCTCTGAAATAATCGATATAAGGACTGCTGTTGATGGATCGATGTACTTGTGACCTGGTATTAATGTCGTTGGTCATTGATACAATGCCCTGAAATCATCGATATAAGGACTGCTGTTGATGGATCGATGTATCCGTGACCTGGTATTAATGTCGTTGGTCATTGATACAATGCCCTGAAATCATCGATATAAGGACTGCTGTTGATGGATGGATGTACTTGTGACCTGGTATTAATGTCGTTGGTCATTGATACAATGCCCTGAAATCATCGACATAAGGACTGCTGTTGATGGATCGATGTATCCGTGACCTGGTATTAATGTCGTTGGTCATTGATACAATGTGAACGGTCCTTGAATTCTGGCGATGAATTTAATGCTCCTGGGGGATTGATACAATCACTCGAACATCAACTAATCACCAACAGAACCTTATATCAATGAACTCGAGCATCGGCTGAAAATTAATGTCCAAATACATTATCCTAAGGTTGAATATGATTATATTCACGTACGTTTTTCTTTCAGTGGGCAGTTTCTTGGAAAACAGATTTCCTAATGAACAATACACGAACGACAAACAAAGCGAACTTTTTTTCTCATCAGACAAACGAGAATATTTTTAGAATTATTTTCTTTCGAGTTTCTTGTATAACTCTTCAAATTTTCTAAATAAACAATAGAAAAAGGCCCAAACCTTTTTTAAGTATCGATTGAAGCTTATTTCGGGAAGATTTTGCATCATTTTTTGGTTTTTTTGGGGTCTTCACTCCCAATATCTGCTTAAAAATTCAATGCAAATTGTTGGAAAAATGGAAAACGCCCTTGCAGGATAGAACTCTTTGTCAAGGTCAGTTTCTTGAAAAAAAAATTGCCTAATGAACAATACAGAAATAATATAAACGATAAACAAACCGAACTGTGACGTTTCAGAGTACAAACCTTACTCTTCATGTCGTTTGTTTCAGAAAATTGGAAGAATTATATAAGAAACTCTAAAGAAAATAGTTCAAAAATTTTCTTATTTGTCTGATGAAAAAGTCAGATTTGTACTCTGAAACGTCACAGTTCTCTCTGTTTATCGTTCATATTATTCCTGTATTGTTCATTATCCAATCTGTAGGACCCGCGAGGGCATTTTTGATAAAAAAAACATTTTATTAAATTTTTAATAGTTCTGTTTCAGAAAGTGGGAGTGAAAACCCAGAAAAAACCTGAAAAATGATGCAAAACCTTCCCAAAATGAGCTTGAATCGATACTTAAATTCAGTAATATTATGGAAAAAATGTACATCATGGCATTTTGATGTTTTTTTTTTCATTCTTAGGATTCGCTGGTATTATAGGAAATGCTGTTATTCGACCTGTTTGTCAAAATTTTTATCCTCTTGTTATTGTTACTATTTTACTCTTTTTAATTTTCGGAAATGCTAACAGAAATCGTCAAGTGTATGGCATTTTTGTAAAGGCGTTGGAATTACCTTCGAAACGAGGGTCACTCAAGCCCCCTTTCCATTTAAGATTTTGAGGTTTGCTGTCATCTCGTTCTCAGGGTTTATACAAAATGACAAACCTATAATGGAATTTACCCCTATGAATCAAACTTCATAACCACGTTTTCCACTTATCCTGATTTTGCATGGAGGCCAAGATATAAAGGCTGATATCTCTTCAAAATGACCCTATCGCATGTTGATTTATTGAAGAATATCTTATCTTACCAGAACATACCGCGTTTCTGCAAAAAAGACACAAAACACTTAAAGGAAAAAATCAGTAAAAATAATAATAACTAGTTGGGGACGTATGTCCTCGTTTCCACTTTTCCTACCGTCGCTTCACCCCCCTGGCCGCTTCGGCTTGAGAATATCGACGGAAGTACCCGATCGTCTCCGAACTCCAGAGCCGCCTTTGTTCAAGTTTTCGCCAAAAACGGCACAAAATCGCAGTTCGATGTTGCCATTCATCGCTACAGTAGTGGATTCTACCTCCAAACCGAGCCCAAAGGCAGCGGAGATAGCCGATCTTGGCCGAGTCCACAGAAGAATATGAAATGGCGAATTTTTACCAGTTTTTCCTAGAAATGTCATTTTTTTCCATCATTCCTGCAAGAATACAAAGTGAGAATGAAAAAAAGGGGCCCGTTACGCCACAATTTCGTCTTTCTGTTCGTACCAAAAAACTTCACCTAGCTTGAACCCAGCGACCAAATCCTTTCCTGTGGTTTTGCACCTTTCGGAAATATCGATATTTTCGTTATTTTTCGGGAATTTTTTAAAAGTATCTCTCGATTTTTCCGAGATGAAAGATCAACAGGACGGGAAAATTCGAAACTTCCTCTTTCTAATCACGTTCAGATATCACGCAAAGACTCCCCGGAAATATCTGAAAAACTCTCACGAAAATAACCCTTTCTTAGCAAAAGTTTTTCTTGATCTCCTGCAGTGGTTTCCGATATCTCCGAAACTTATGATCGTATCGAACTGAAATTTGGTACAATTCTGTGAAATATAAAGCTCAAAGTCCGAATGAAATGTTTTTTGGATATGATGAACGGTTTTCGAAAAAAATTTTCCGAAAAAAATTTTGAAAAAAATTTCTTTGAAATTTACTGACTGTATGATCCTGACAAAATTTGGCTCAAAGTTGCACGATGTCATACTCCACCTTATTGCCGAGTTTGAATCCAATCGCTCAAGTGGTTCCTGAAATAAAAAATAAATAACTTCAAAATTTCAAGTGGCGATAACTCCGAAACTGTTTGACCGATTTGGCCCATTAACAAACTTAACCGCGGCATTCCAATGCTAGACTCCGTTAGACAGTTATCGTGTCCACAGCCGGCCGGCCGGACAGAATCGATTTTGCCACCGGATTCGTTATCAGTGAGTCCAATCTAGTCGTTTGAGACCATTTTCGGCTCAATCATCGAAAATTACAGACATTTGGACACAACGATATCACTCTGTTCTCCTAGAGCATGCGCTCAAAAAAAGCCGTGTGTCCACCGTACGTTGTCGGGGGCTTTTCTCTGAAAGTACTGAACTGAAATCCGTGAAGTTTGGTAGAAAAATCGTGTCTCGCTCGAGATTGATCCTCCAGCCTTTTCAGCAGGATCGGTGTACCCTAAGAACTCAAAACTGGGGGGAAGGAAAAAAAATTATTTCTCGAAAACTAACCAAAAAATTTTCACGAAACTCTCAGTATTCATTACTGTTGCATAACCCAACTTAAAAATTTTCACTCGGGTGATTTCCGACCAGTTGTCCCTGAGTTATGAAGAAAAACGCTGCAAATTTTGGTGTTAAAAACCAATGAGTTATGATTATGAATAATATATAAGTTTTATTTAAGATATCAATGGTATTGTGTTATTTATATGAGAAAATAATAAACACTTGTGTAAAATTTGCGACATTTTTCTCTGTGCGAAGCCGTGACGGTTTCTAGAAACTGATAAATAGCGCCATCACGGTGAAAAGTCAATTACGTTCTTACGCACGTTTCAGACTTATTTATGCATGGGAATTATGAATGTCAGTTTCAGCTGTCAAGATTGCAGAGTGGAACAGTCCTCATTAATACGTGTAATTAAGAGTGTCTGAACTGAAAACGCTACCATCAGAAGATTACTGTTCCATGTTTTGTTACTGATACTGTTATTTTCAATAATTGAATTTATGATTGTGTTCTTCGAATAGTTTCCGTTATTTTGCTGTCTCTGTCATTATAGCTGTGAATTTGTTATTTTTTTTGTTTAATAAAGTTCTGTGGGAAAAGACATATATACTTGATGGTGTCATAGAATCAGGTTCACCATTAAAAAATCGTCATTTTTACACGCTTGTTCTGTCGAACTGGTCTCAAACGACTAGGTTGGACACACAGATGAAAAAGCCGTGCTCAGAATTGATTCTATCCGGCCAGCCATCCGTGGGTGCGATAACTTTCAAAAGAAAGGATCTTGAGTCTTGAAATTTTCAGGTTAGGTTCTGATCCTGACGATCTCGGTCATGTTCGTTAATGGGCCAAATCTGCTGTATGGTTTTCGTGGTACAGCCATTTGAAATTTAGATTTTTCAATAACGCGAAAATTGTTCATCTGATCGAAATGAGACTTGGTTGGTAGATGTATAGTAGCAATATGAATAATTATCCACAGAAAAATTTGAAAAAAATTTTTTTCCGAAAATTTCCATTTAAATTTCACTGAAATCTCTAAACCGCCACTTCATAACCGAGTAGTTTATTTCAGCCCAATAAGATTTCCTGATTTTAATTTCATTTTAGAAATTCATATATTTCAAAAATCATGGTTCCTGATGCCGTTGGAATTTAACTCTAATATAACCGACAGCGAAAACTCGAAGACTCGGTTTCAGGCTAAACAAACATGTATAATTTGAATTTTCCGAAACATAAGATATACTCCATTCAGTTTTATAAAGTATCCCGGTTTGCCATGACATCCTGACAGATTTCACCGTGTATATTTTGAAAATGTTAGGTTATAGTCATTTTCCTGTCAGATAACTACACAACGTTGCCCTCTCTACAAAGAGGTCGTAGTAATTACTTATTTTTCAGAATGTCAATCTGTATTTGGAAAGTAATGAATTCGGGAAAATATTATGTGGAATTATGTAATTCCAAAGACCTGTTGAATGTTGAAGAAACATTTTTCTCTGTTGATATTGGAAATATTTCACGTATGTAAACATGGTTGGAAGATTCAGTAATGCTTTTTTCTTGTACGGAAATCAAGAATCGAGTGTTTTGGGATTTCACTGAAAAATTATGGATAGAGTAGTCCGTTACTTCGAAGTCCCTACTTTTCTAAATTCTCAAGAAATAAGCCTACAGAAGTCATTTGAATACCTTGTTTCACAACTTGAAACATTCCAGTATGAAAATGTAGTAGTACTTCGAAGCCTGTGTCACAGTTAACCTCAAAAGAAATAACTCCATTTACACAGGTCTTGGGAATCTTCGTGAGTGATACATACACTGGATTGGGATCAACATATTTCTAAACTGGGATGCAACTTAGCTTCAGTCTGTTATCTTTGGGTGTAATGACAAGATATCTAGATAAATTCTCCATGAAAACTACCTATCATGCAGTACTCGAGTCAAAAGCAAGATATGGAATTATGCTTTATGGACATACTTTGAAGTCAACTCAAATATTCAATTCCCAGAAAAAAGCAATTCCTAAAATATCAGAAAAAATAGCATGGAATGATATATTTATGATTCATGTTATTTTCGTGCATAAAAATCAATGTTCTGTCAACATAGGATATACCAAGTTCATTTTCAATGTACGACTTCCTATCGAAACAATTCCACGAAATATATAACTTTTGAAATTATTCGGAATTTGTTCAATTCAATCATGACTACCTACTTAAGGCTCAATACAATACAGTCAAAGCGAAATGTTAATTTATTAGTTTATTATGGCTGAATTGTTATTTATTATTGAAAGAGAGTAGAAATTGGCAACCTCGCGTCGAATTATTTTGACATTGTCGATATTTCAGGAGCGCCAACCTGCCTTGGTTTTAGTTACAAAAACATGATAGACCTAAATCATGGCCAACTGGGATACTTTATAAAAGTAAATGGAGTATATATAGAATATTCCTTTGCATCGGTCGTTCACGACATCTACTGGTGAATAGTCAAAGCTTTTACTAGATCCTACAGTCACATTTTGCGGGCCAGCGACGTCTGTTCACATTTTATGCTTCAGAGGTGATACGAATGCCGAATTGGCGAATTAGTAAAAACTATCGAATGATTCCACAGATATGCCCTTTCGAAATTTCAGTTTCCCGATATTTCAGAAAACATAGATCGAATCACCCTTCAATGAGAAATAGTACCTTGAAGTTTCAGCCAAATAGGGCCTACAGAACAATGAGCAAATAAAAATTGAAGAGTCCTCCTGCATTTTGTTAACTTCAAGGTAGCATTTCTCATTGAAGGGCGATTCGATCCATGTTTTTGGAAATATCGGGAAACTGAAATTTTGAAACGGTTTGGATATATCTGCGGAATCATTCGATAGTTTTTACTATTTCGCCCATTCGTCCTTCGTAATTAAACTCCAAACTTAATCTACAATTATCAACCTACTGAGTCGATTCTTCCGTTATTTTGTTCACTATCAGTGGTTAGCCGGCCGTAAACACATTAACTTTAGGAGAATCGACATAGGTAATATATTTGTAGAGTAGGTTTTCAGTTTAATTAAGAAGGTCGAATGCTTAAATGGGTTGAATTCGCCAATTATCCTTTAGATAGTTATACCCATTAAAAATTTTGGATCGAATTGCAATTTAGTACTTGATCGAGAATTATAACTTGAGGTTCATGCCGGTTTAGACTAAGTCGAAATCAGAAGGAATAGAGGTTAAGTGGTTGTCCAGTAATTTCATTGTTTTTTCATTAAATATTGATTATTCTTGAAAAAAAGTGTTGCTTATTGTTGGTTGAAGGTTCAAAGGTGGTTTGTGAACTATACAGATGAAGTGGGAGATCGTTTTTATTGTGGAAAAAGGTACCTGAAAACGACTCATTTTGGAACTTTGGGGGCCCATATCTTCCAAATTAAGGGAGACCGCCTATGTTCGATTTCACATTTTTTATTCAGAAAAACACATTGCGTACAATGATGTGAATATCTTTTCAATATCTCGGCGACGGGAAATCATGCGGGTTTACCGATTCTTCTGAAAGTTATTTTGTTCACTATCAGTGTTTAGGCCAGTCATAAACACATTAACTGTAGGAAGAATCGACATAGGGAATATATTTGTAGAGTAGGTTTTCATTTTAATTAAGAAGGTCGAATGCTTAAATGGGTTGAATTCGCCAATTATTCTTTAGATAGTTATACCCATTCGAAATTCTGGACCGAATTGCAATCTTGTACTGTATCGAAAATTGGAGCTTGAGGTTCATGCAGAATTCCGTAAGGATTAAATGAAAAAAAATCTGCGTTTGATAGGGTCAATACTTGTATAGATGACCGCTTTGGAAACGGAGCAAGCGTGTAAGAGCTCCTGACCGCACGTCAGTTCTTTTCTAGGTTTTTATAAAGATATCGGATATATGATTTTCCGTATTCAAAAAATACTGAAGATTCTTATTATGAAAAAAGATAAACTGCATCTGCAATCTTCATGCTAATTTCTTATAGTTTTATGAATCGTTGGGTCGATAACTCGGAAACTGTTTGGAGTAGGATGAAAGTTATATTACTGAAGAATGTGTGTCATATTCACAGAAAACTTCACATCAAAATTTATCTCATTTGGAGTTACCATTTCAAAGCTAAAGAAGAAAAATTGTTTTTTTTGGAATCGGAAAAGCCTGTATGTGTTTTATTTTATGGGAGGAATCTACTGTTAAAATTAATGTGCAACTTGAAGATTCACCTCGTATATGATGATGATAATGAGGCGTTATTGAGGTAGCATAAAAGAGATTTTCACGAAATCAACCAATCTTTGACAACAAAACATTAACATTTTAAAAGGCTAAAACAATGTTTCTAGTCACTGCTAAGAAATTGCTTTTTCACTCTGCCAAACTCGCTTCCAGGTGTTATTGAACCAGTACAAAGTAATCAACTCTCTGCGCGTGTTTTGGTCTTCACATCCCAAACATAATGAATGGGAGAACCGAAATCATTAGCAGATATCATCATCAAGAAAATGAACATGCCCGCAAGATTTATAAGTGGGATTTGCATGCTGTGTTCGGGTCAACGAATGGAAATCGAATATATCGAGGTTTTATGATAATATGTGATAATCTTTCAATTTAATTTCGGTAGAGAGGAATGAGATAAATGATAGGATGTAGAGATCATCGCGGAGTTGAATGAAAATTGGTTATAATATCAGTTTGGTTGCTAATTTTAACCGTGGATAATTGTGTCTTCAAGGTTGGTTTGAGAACAGTTGTAGGTGATAAAATGTTAGACCAAAGGAAATAAGTCATATATTTAATCAAGGATATTGGTAGCGTCTTCACTCTTCATGGTATTAACCTACATATATGGTTTGCTTTATGGCCAAAATGTTAGAAAGTTTTAGGATAATAATTGCATGAACTACCGTTATTTCAATAACGGGGCCTGCAAGTAGGTGGGTATACTAACTGACAAAAAAACTGCAACAGCCAGAAGGAGCTATTTAAATTTGAAATTTTTTTCGGTAAAACATGGATAGTAACGCAAGGAGTAAATTCAAAATTTAGAGAAAAAACGAAGGTTTCACCATTTTTTTTATCAAATCTGTTAATAATGTGTTGGTCCACCGCGGTTATCCTATACACACCCCAACACGTCTTGGCATTGATGAAAGAAGATGGTCAATTTCTTGTTGAGGGGTACTATACCAAGCTACCTGTAGTTCCTGTCTCAGAGCCGCCAAAGTCCTTGGGGGCTGGTGTAAATTTCCAAGCTTTCTAACCATGATGTCCCAAACATGCTCTATGGGCGAAAAATCGAGGAATCTGGGCGGACATGGCAAAAGATTCACATGGGTCGCTTCAAAAAAGTTTAAACTAACCTTGGCAACATGAGGTCGAGCATTATCTTGCTGAAATATTGGATTCTCGAGCACGTTGAGGTAAGGGAGAACATATGACTCCACTATTTCTTGAAGGTAACGCAGCGCTGTCATGTAACTCCGAATAAAGTCTTAAGGTGACCTACTTGCATGTGCAATAGCACCCCATACCATAACGCCTACTGTCCAGTGTACATGATGCTCAATATCAAAATAGGTGTCACGTCTTTCTCCCTGACGTTGACTAACCCTTCTTCGGCCATCATGTGCACCCAAGGAGAATCGAGATTCATCAGGAGAGACGACCTGATGCCATTCCATTTTCCAATGTTGTCGTTCTCTGCACCACTCTTTGTAATCGTTGCCGGCAATGCTCAACCGTAAGAGGTAACTCAAGACGGAGTCGATAATGCTGCAGTCCAAAAGACCTTATACGGCGGTAAACCGTTCGGACAGATACAGGATGGCTTTGTTCTCCTAACCACTCATCAGCCAAAGATCGAATTATCCCAGATCGGTCTCCAATAGCCATATGTCTAAGAAGTCGATCTTGAACTTCATTTGTGCCCCTTCGACGTCCGGTGCCTACACTTCTTCGATTTTGGTCATTATCAAAGCTTTCGCAGCTGTTTCACAGTTGTTACTGATCGTCAGGTCAACTTACGTTGGATAAAACCGCGAAAGGAAGATGCTCCCAGAAGATGGCGCGCTGTACGTTGTTAAACTGCAGCGGTCCATCTGAAAGTTGACAAGTATCGAGATTGCCTCTGCGGTTTTATCCAAGGTAAATTGGCCTGACGATAAGTAACAACTGTGAAACCACTGTATTTCATGCATTCTCCTTGGATCCGCTTCTTCGGTGTAGGTGTTTTGGTTGATTGGATGATTAACATTGATCAAGGGGGTATATTTGTTGATTTATCGACAGATATTCGTCCTTGTGATTAGGTTGATTTAAGTTCTCATATTACTCTTGTGAAATTCTGCACGACCCTTCCAGCTGTTATTTTTGAATCAAGTACTGGAGTTGAGTCCAATCCAATCCGTATTTTTGGAAATATCGGAAAAATAACATTTTGAATTAGTGTATCTCCGGAATCATTGGGTGGATTTAACCCATTCATGAGTCGGCCTTTGAATTCAAAGTCCAAACCTACACTACAAATATAAATTCCTTAGTTGTTTTTTTTCCGCAAGTTAGTGTGTTCGAGATCGGCCTTGAGACCATTTTTATTTGCGTCCATCAGTACCAGCCTTTGAAATAAACCTCGGACTTAACGATTCACATCAGACAAAGAATTGCTTGCTGCCTTGAAAGAAGAAACTAACAAACTGAAAGCAGAAAATTTCAGGAAAGTACCTATATACATTCAAAAATGGTTTTGAAAACATACCCATCTACAGCCTGTATGGCAAATAGAAATAATAATCCAGTAATATCTCCTTTCGAAAAAATGGTAGCGTGTCTATCTTTTCTTGTGGTATCTTTAAGATAGTGTTCTGTATCTAAGTTAATATCCTGTACCTGAGATACTTCTCATAAACTAAGATACTTTTCGGTATCTTTGATACTTTTCGGTATCTTTGATACTTTTGATATTCAAGATACTTGTCGATGTATGAGATACTTTTTGGTATCTAAGATCCTTTACTGTATCTGGAATACTTTCCAGTATCTAAGATACCATTCGGTATCTTAAATACTTTCGGTTTTCGAGATACTTCTTCGGGTCTAAGATAATTTTCGGTACCTAAGATTCTTTCATGTATCTGAGATACTTTTCAGTATCTAAGATAATTTCGGTATCTCAGATACTTTTACTTTTCGAGATACTTGTCGGTATCTTAGATACTTTTGGTATCTGTATTACTGTTCGGTGTCCCAGATACTTTCGGTATATACAGGGTGATTCCGGAGGAGACTGTCAGATTTTGGGATAAGTTTACACTAGTCAAGACAGTCTCGGAACACTGTTTGGTTTATGGTTGGGGGTCTCTGTTGAGAATATACAGGGTGATTCGTCCGATTCGACCGTTTTTACTTTTATTGATAACTTTGGTATGGCTTATTGGATTTCAATGAAATTTTCAGCGTAGTACAATGGTGTTGAACACATTCATTCATTAAAAAATTTTTTTCAAAATAAGCGGTTGTTATCGTGATAAATCCAGATTAATTGTTAATGTTGAAAAAACACCCTGTACATAGCGTTTCCTAAACTACGCTATCTGTTTACGATCGTACTATAATAATAATAATAATAACAAGTCATTATTTGAGAGTTCAAAATACAGTGTTGTTATTGTGATGATTTCAGAATTCCAGATTAATTGTGTAGTTGAAAAGAAAACACCCTGTACATTGCTTTTCCAAAACTTTCTCATTCGTTGCAGATTCTAAAATAATATGTCATCATCCAGAGGTTTTTAGTTTCTTTGGCGCACCTCCGGTTTTCCTAGAAAACATTTTTGAAGAAGAGCATCATCGAAATTTTGCTCACAAGCAGTGAGAGTATTCTGCACTCGGTAGAAAAGCTGTATCGTCCAAGGATGCAAAGTTGTTCGTCGCTTCTAAAATACTCTCTTCAAATTCGAAATATATTCTGAATTGAATGATTTCATACAAAATATTAGCAATTAAATATGAATTTGGAATTTGAAAAGAATATTTTAGAACTTAAGAACTGCTTGGCATTCTTGGACAATACAGCTTTCCTACCTAGTGCTGAATATTCTCAATGCTTGTGAGCCAAATTTCGATCATGCTCTTCTTCAAAAATGTTTTCTAGGAAAATCGGAGGTGGGCCAAAGAAATCAATAACCTCTGAATAATGACACATTATTTTAGAATCTGAAACGAATAAGAAAGTTTTGGAAAAGCAATGTACAGGGTGTTTTTTTTTCAACTGCACAATTAATCTGAAATTCTGAAATTTTCACAATTACAACCCTCAATTTTGAGAGACTTTTGCGATTATTGAATGTACTCGTTCAGATTGTTCTAATCTGCAAATTTCATCAAAATTGAATGAGCCATACCAAAGTTATCAATGAAAGTAGAATCGATTGGAGCGAAATTTCGACATTGTTTTTTTTGATGGAATTTTCTCAGAAAACTAGAAGTGTGCCAAAAAAATTAGAAACTCTCAAATAATGACTTATTATAGTAGAATCGTAAACAGATAGCGTAGTTTTGGAAATGCGATGTACAGTGTATTTTTTCAACCTGCTCAATTAACCTGGAATTATCACAATAACAACCACTTATTCTGAAAAAAACTTTGAAATTAATGAATATCCTCATCAATATTGTACCTCGCTGAAAATTTCTCTGAAATCGAATAAGCCATACCAGAGCTATCAAGAAAAGTAAAATCGGCCGAATCGGACAAATCACCCTGTATATTCTCAATAGAGACCCCCAACCATAAACCAAACATTGTATCGAGACTGTGTTGACTAGTGTAAACTTATCCCAAAATCTGAAGGTCTCCTCCGGAATCACCCTGTATACTTTTGGTGTTCAAAAAATTTTTTGGTATCGTAGAGCCTTTCCTGTATCTGAGGGTTTAGGTAAAAAATTATCTTGCACCGTCACGAAATCCTCGTTCAATGGCCTTAACTGACTGTTAAATTTAAGCCCTGGAATTTGGGGGTTTAAAAGAAGGATTAATGGTAAGCTTCGAAATCTAACCCCACTTTCACACAAGTTTGACATTTTTCTGGACGTAACCTACAGTTTGTTTACATTTTTTTTGTTTACATTGGACATTCATGAAGAACTCATACGAGTTAATGGATTTGATGATCAAATTTTGATTAAAAGTTATTGAATTTCAGATGATATTCATGAAAAATGATAAATAGAGATAATGACATCAGTAGGCATTGATTCGTATCTTTTAAAGCATGAAGAATTAACATCAGTATTTCCATTGAGTTCGTAAACTCAATGGTATTTCTTAGAAGCCTTCAACTATTTGAGATGATAAAGTTACAATGATATGCTTATTTATTTCCAAGAGCGACTAGCAGAATGAAATCGAAGACATATTTGGAATGAAAAACCTTAGTTTCATGAAGATTCTTCAGTACTATTTCATTTAGTGATGTATTACGTGGAAAGCTATCATATACTACTTTATTATTGTGCATGTGCTGTCTCTGTGCTATCATTCTCCTCGATTATATATTAACTGGACTCAAAATATAATTACAAACGAATTAATGTAACAGAAATTGCATCCTCATGTTAGTCGATCTTCAAACGCACACCTTCCTCAATCCATCCATACATGATACTTCAATATTTATATAGAATACTTTTTATTCTGCGGATCTCACATTAGAGTTTTCATTATATTCGACCCAAAATTAACTCAATTCATAATATACTTATTACAAACAAAATGATTCAATAGAAATTCTATCCTTAGGTAAGCCGTTCCTTATCCGAAAGTCGTTTCGGATAAATCAATACTATTTATTTATTCATTTTACAAACGTCAGGATTGTAATTCCATGCAGAAGCTCAAATCTTATGATATCACAAAATATAAGTTTACTTGAGTATATAACTATAAATTTGAATAATGTTTAAAGCCTGATGTAGAAGTAAGAGCACAGGTCTATAGTAAGAGATACCTAGTCTTAATGATAATGAACAAGTCGGGAAAGTTACATGCAATATTTTTATGGAAGCTATAAAGTCTGTCAGATATATTTTTTCGGTGGGTTTTTCAATAGATGCATCTTGATTTTTCATATCTTATGGAAATATGGTAGAACCCATCTTTTGAATTAAAATATTTCATCAATTAGGGTTAAAATAAACAACATGAAGCTAGTCACAAGTACCAATTCATGAGGAAGTAACCAGATTTGTAGATTAACTTTAATCTAGTTACATTCAGCCTCGGTGCAAGCCGAATATTTAAACTAGAGCTTAATAAGTTTATCGTCGCTTAACTAACTGAAGCTTAAGACGAAAACGGTGCAATTGGCCCTGAGATACCGTAAGTAAATTTAAGTTTAAGTTAAATACTTTTCAATATCTAAGGTACTCTTCGATATTAGAGATAAATTTTTGCGGATTCAATATATATACAGTTCCTTCTGAAATGTATCTAAGATACTAAATTGCCAAAAAAAAAATAGAGGAGCTAGAATTTGGTATCAAATAACGATATAAAACTCTGATTACGTCAGAATTGATCACCTCATTCCTTAATAAACCTCACTGGTAGATTCTTCATCAGAACCTTACTCCCAACTATCTTAACATTCAAATCAACATTCGTTAAGACGATAATACACTCAATTTCATTACCAGAGATCCCGCAGCATCTCGCTCCTTCAATACGGAATCATCTATACCAAATGATCTTCTTAAGTAGCGGAATGTAGCAAGAAAAATGACGTTCTTGACGTTTAATCCATCAACTTCTCGGTCAAGAAGCTGTATCCTGAGATCCCTAGAGGTTTGAATCAATTTTACCCATTTCATTATTATACGACTAATGAAATATTCAGACGAGATAGAGAAGAGGATGCCTCGAAAAATTCTGAGTGATTAGCTCGTAATGATACTATTTAGTAGTGATGTGTGTAGTGGGCATTTTTCATTTACCTCATTAGCACAGAGATACTTGTCACTGATGGCATCTTTCTGATAGTAACAATGAATGATGGTCTGTGCTTGCTGTTGAGTTATCAAGATCGGGCAGAAAACTTGAGAATAATGGATAACTGCTATTATAATTATTTGTGGGATGCGAATTGGGAATGAATACTGTGGAATTGATGAGTTTATTAGGATGTGAACGTGGGATTTCGAAATTGCGATTTAACTGATGCCTACATGGATTTTTTTTTGAAAAATTTCGTCTCTTCTAATTCACGTGGAGAGACAAGACCACAAACTCTTTTTTCGAGACTACACGACTTTGTCTCGTCTAGAGTCTGATACGATGGTTGTGAAACTGTTTCTGGCGAAAACAGGGAGAACATAGAGTGCGATATTATTCTTTTTGAAATGTCTTATCGGTTCATCATAAATTCAAGAATCTATTATTTTTCTGGTTTTTGTGCGGATGTTGGAGAACGACGTGATATCGTTGTGTACAAATGTCTTTAGATCCCGAATTTTGAGCTGAAAATGGTCTAGAGCTCAAATCAGACAAAATGTTTTCGAGCTGTAGCATTTGAAATTTAGGGGTTTTTCCCTGATATTTCAGAAACTACTAGAGCTATTGCATGAATCTTGGCAGTTGATTCGAGCATAACAATGTGCAACTTTTCACGGAATTCTGTTGAGATCATTATACAGTGTGTCCACGGATTGGGTGCCGGTAAGGTGTAAATGACGAAAAATTTTCGAGTTAGACTCTGATATTCTGGGAATCGCTCCTGCTTGGTCTCAAACTGAGATGTTGAGAAAATGAGCCAAATCAATCAATATACAGGGTGGTTTAGAACTGATTTGATGGAAACTGTTATAAGAATAAAGTACATTTGTTTTAAAAGATATCGAGAAAGTTTATTGAGAAAAGTTATTTAGAATCAAAAGACACGTATTTTATTGTTACAAGAAATTATTATTGATATTTATTTATTTCAAAATCAGCAAAATTTTTGATCATGACGAAATATCTCACGTATCGGATTAACAAAATGTTCATGACCAACTTAAAAGTCAAGGTAGGTGGATTCATCTGAAAATTGAGTTCCTGCACCAGCTCGACATTCTGAACAACTTTTGTCAATAAACTTTCTCGATATCTTTTAAAACAAAGGTACTTTAATCTTAACAAGTTTCATTAAATCAGTTGTAAACCACCCTGTATATTAATTGATTTGGCTCATTTTCTCAACATCTTAGTTTGAGACCAAGCAGGCACCCAATCCGTGGACACACTGTATATTTATATTAAGGTAAATTTTTTTTTGTTTTTCGGGATCTATTCATCAAATTTCGACAATAATCAGAACATAATTGAACGTTACACTTCGCAATAGTGTACCGAACTTCCGTTCGATCTGATCACAATTTTCGGCGTCATTGGAAAAAAATATGTGAAATCAATTGGGAAATAACAACTCAAAAAATTCTAACTCAATCATATGAAGCTTGGTAACTAACACAAGTTGCTGCAAAATTTCTTGATGATCGTGTAATCAGAACAATTTGGATAAAAAGTTCGATTTGCTTTTCTGGAATATTCTATATTTTTAATTTATTTTATATTATTGAATTTCCCAATATTTCCAAAAATACAGATTATTGATGTGAATGGAATCTTATTTAATTAAGAATCACAGCTTGATTGTATCATCGCCCTTGTGGATTGGGGAAGTTCTCAAGATACTGAATTATTCTGGAAATTTGCGCTTTGTTATCTGAACTTTTACATTATTTTAATATAGTTCATTAGGCAAAATTGTTTTCAGGAAACTGTCTTTGACAAATAATTCGAATCACGCAAAGGTGATTTCTTTAAATGAGAACTTTTATTTGATTTCTTATGGTTCCTTTTCAGGTATTGGTAACGAAAACCTGAAAATAATTCAAAATCCTCCCAATATATTTTTCTAATTTGAATATGATGAATTTCATCAATTATTTATTTTCAACAGAACTTCATCGACAGATTTCCGATTATTAAGAGCAAACATTACCAGGTGTTGGTAAATTACGGCTCGGCAACACAGCCACATGCAAGTTTCATTAAACCTCACTTTTCGCACTTCAATTTTTATTTACCCGAAAATTCTTCGATATAAAAAGTGGCAACATTGCGCATTCTCGCAATTTTTTTCAACCATTTGCAGCCAAAAAATTTATTGAAAAAACCGAAATCTGGCCTCCAAAATTCACTCCATTTTATTCTAGGTATTGTTTGCTCTTAATCAGTCTGACTTGAAGGTTGGTTCAGAAGCTAAGATGGGATACTTTCATCAAAGTAAGTCAATTACTCCAAATAATATAAATAAAACGGTGCAAATTTTTCACAAGGGTTTATTATTTCCTCAGTTGAATGACCAAATACCATTGATATAAAAAATATATATTATTGGTTTTTCACAACACAATGTGCAGCGTTTTCTTTATAACTCAGGGACCACTGGTTGAAAATCGTCTGGGTGAAAATTTTTAGGTTGATTTATGCAATAGTAATCAACGTTGAGAGTTTTATGAAAATTCGGTGGTAAGTTTTCGAGAATAATTTTTTTTTCCTCCTACCCCCAGTTTATAATATCAGGGCTGAAAAGCTTGGAGAATCAATCCCGAGCGACACACGATTCTAACAAGTTTCATAGATTTCGGTTCAGCACTTTCAGAGGAAAAACCCGGACAACGGACGGCGGACGGACGGAGTTTTTTATTAGTTCATTCGAATCTACATACTTCAAAATGTAAACTGTGAAATTTTCAGGAGTAATTTTTTTGAACGATCACTAAGATTTTTATTTGATTTTATCGAATTTCAAAACAAAATGGAAAAAATTTTTTTTTCTAAATATTCGTCAGAATGCGATGAAATTTGGAAACGATTCCACAGATATTTCCTTTCGGAAAATTTTCAAAAAATACAGTTCTGAAGTTGAACAAACTTTTATTGCTTTTCTAGAATTTTTACATTTCATCCACGTGTAAGCATAACTCCCTTCTGGTCACTCCATGACCAAGACAAGTTAAGTGAAAGTAATAACCTTTCACAAACAAATCCACTCCTTCAAGGTTGTAGGAACTTCGAAATTCAAACATTACATATGCTCGATGGTGGGTTTCTAACTTCCATCTACAATCCACCCACCATCAATTTCGATGCACAAAACGCAGAAGATAGTTCACAAACAAATATATCCAATATCAGACAACTCCCATCAACAAAAAAATTTAGTACCCCGTAAATTTATATTCACCATATTACCATATAACATATCTGATAATATCTGCGTCTTCCGACCAAATAATTCGAATAAAAATCAATCAGAACACAAGAAATACCACCCGAAATCTACAAAAACCGGCCAGTAACAAACATCTCAAATCATACATAATTCATGGAGTAGATATAATCTGTATAACATATAATTTATTTTAATATGCATATTTGAAATTCAAATGGCGAATAAATTCGACGCTTAATTTTAAACAGCAATTAATCCATAATCGTTCCTTGATTGCAAGGTTTAATCATTGTATCCAGCGCCATGACCGGATTAAAATATTCTTACGGCCATTCTGCATCTCGGAGGAAAAAAATGAGGGTACCTGGCACGATTTCAGCATCAATTAGCTGTGGTTGATTGGAACCACCGGTCGATTAGTACCTTAACGATAAGAAATTACCAGAATACTCTTTCTTAAATTTTGTGAATTTGTCGCGCTCATGGACATTCCTTCGGAACTGCTTTTACCATTTATACTTCACAGATAAGTATGGCCATATTTCAGGGAATTGCATGGCATTTTTGCGCGCTTGTGCCACTCGAATTTTAAGTTTCAAACGATTTCACGTGGTTGGAAGGAAACAGGATCATTTTATCCCAATGAAACATTCATTTTCGAATTTTGCTATAATATTCTGAGGATAATTTAAATTATCAACTTTTTTCAAACTGATCATCACGAAATTTTGCACAAAACTGTCCTTCAGCATCTTCAAACTAGATGCGAGGTTTCATCCTGATTGAGTAAGAATTTCTTGGGTTAAACCGAAAAAAACAACGATATCGAGAAGAAAACTACGAAATTTTATATATTTTTTCCAATATCTCCAAAACTAATACCCGAATCACATTGGAATTTGGTACATTGCTGTGAAATATAGAGTTCAAGGTATGAGCAAAATTGTTTTCGAATATCATCGACTGTTTCTGAAAAAACACATTTTTTCGAAAAAAATTTTGAAAACATTTTTTTTTAATTGAGTGTCGATTTCGACGAATTCTTGCTCAAAGTTGCACGTGGCTATGCTCCGACTAACTGCCAAGTTTCAATTCAATCGCTCCAGCAGTACCTGAAATATGAGGGAAACAACTTCAAAACTTCAAATTCATCAATTAGCTGTGGTTGATTGGTACCACCGGTCGATTAGAACCTTAACGATAAGAAATTACCAGAATACTCTTTATTATATTTTGTGAATTTGTCGCGCTCATGGACATTCCTTCGGAACTGCTTTTACCATTAATACTTTAAAGATAAGTATGGCCATATTTCAGGGAATCGCATGGCATTTTTGCGAGCGTGTGCCACCCGAATTTTAAGTCGAAATTCGTTACAAACGATTTCAAGTGGTTGTTGAAGGGAACAGGATCATTATGTCAAAATGACATTCATTTTAGAATTTTGCTTTGAAATTTTAAGGAAAATACCTACCAAAATTATCAATTTTTTTTCAAAGTGCAAAAAGCAAAAGCATCTTTAAACTAGCTGCTAAGTTTCATCATAATTGAGTAAGAATTTTTGGAGTTATACCGAAAAAAACAACGAAATCTAGAAGAAAATCACGAAATTTTACATATTTTTTCCCAATATCTCCAAAACTAATGGCCATATCGAATTGAAATTTGGTACACTGCTGTGTAATATTAAGCTTAAGGTATGGGCAAGATTATTTTCGGATTTAATCGGTAGTTTCTGGAAAAAAAAAATTTCGAAAAAAATTTGAAAAAATTTTTTTTTTCAATCCAGTGGTGATACGATCTCGACGAAATTTTGCTCAAAGTTGCACGTTGTTATGCTCAGACTAAGTGCCAAGTTTCAAGTTAATCGCTCCTTTGGAATTGCTTCCACCATTAATACTTCACAGATAAGTATGGCCATATTTCAGGGAATCGCATGGCATTTTTGAGCGCTCGTGACACTCGGATTTTAAGTCGAAATTTGTTTTAAACGATTTCACGTGGTTGTTGAAGGAAATAGGTTCTTTTTTTTCCAAATGATTCTTTCATTTTTGCGCGCATATTCAAGAGAAACGGCGTGCTATCGTTTTGTCCAAGTGTCTGTAATTTTAGAATTTTGAGGCGAAAATGGCATCAAACCACTAGGTTGGACTCACTGATGACGAACCCGGTGCCAAAATCGATTCTGGAGGAATTATATCGACTTGAAAATTTCAGGGTTGGTTGCATTCCAAATTGCGAAGATAAGGTTCGTTAATGGGCAAAATCTGTCTAATGATTTCCGAGTTATAGTCATTTGAAGTTTTGAGATTATTTCCGTGATATTTCGAGAACTACTTGGGCTATCAAATGGAAAATTGGCGGTTGGTTGGAGTTAAAGAACATACAAATTCTGACAGAATTTTGCCGAGATCGTTCTGTCAGTGAATTTCAAAAAAAAAGTTTTTCAAAATTTTTTTCGAAATTTTTTTTCTCGGAAACTGTTCGTTATATTTGGAGAAACTGTTGGTCATAATTTGAACTATATATTTCATAACAGTTTACCAAATTTCAGTTGGATACGATAATAAGGATCGAAGATGTTGTGAAAAAATATGTCCAACTTCGTGGTTTTTTCTCGTTCTCTGTTTTTTTCTTCGAAATAACTCAAAATATACTGATTCAATAATGATGAAACTATTGAAGCGACCAAATTGAAGCTTGGCTGTTGGTTGGAACATGAAGACATACAACTTCTTACAGAATTTTGTTGAGATCGTGCTGTCAATAAATGTGCAAAAAATTTTTACGGAGTCATTGGGTGGATATTACCCATTCACGAATTTGGCCTTGGTAATTGAGGTTCAAACCTGCTCTATGAATATCGTGTTTCTAAGTCATTTCTTTCGGAAGTTATTGTGTTCACGGTCGGCCGGAAATAAGTTTCCATTTTGCCGTGGTCCGGGATGTTGCTGATAAGTTGAGTTTTTGTAAAAATGCTGAACGGATTTTATAAGTGTTATAAGTGACATTGTTATGAATATGCTTTCGTTAAATCGACGTAAACCAAGTGCACCTCTCGCCTCCGCGAAAACAGAAAATAGTCTAGCGGCGTTAAATTGCACGATTTTGGAGGCCAATTCACGGGTTCGGAACGTGGAATCATGCGATTATCAAACGCTTCTTCAGTAAATCAATTGTGACACGAGCTGTGTGACATGTTGCGCCGTCTTGTTGAAACCACAGCTGCTGCACATCATGGTTGTTCAATTTAGGAACGAAAAAGTCAGTGATCATGGCGGTCACCATTGACTGTAACCTTCTGGCCAGCATCGTCCTTAAAGAAGTATGTACCAATGATTCCACCAGTTCATAAAGAACACCAAACACTCAGTTTTTCTGGGTGTAACGGTGTCTCAATATACATTCGAGGATTATCTTCAATCCAAATACGGCAGTTTTGTTTATTGACGTAGCCATTCAATCAAAAGTGATCTTCATCGCTCAACAAAATTCTCTTACGAAAATCGGGATCAGAACCATTATTTTCAAAGTGAATTTGCCGAATTTGAAAGCGTTGTTCAGGCGTCAATCTATTCATGTTGAAACGCCAGACCAAACTAAACTCAAATCACTTGACAGCTGACAAAATGACCGCCAGTTAAAACAGTGTTGACAACTTGAAGTTCTAAACCTCTAAAAAAACACCCTTAACCTGTTTTTATGACCAGTCATATCCACATTCATTGAATGACCTATCAAAATGTAGTTCTTGAAGCTATTTCGAATTGAGAGAATGAAGATTTTCTAGAAACCCGTATAAATCTTCTTGTTACCCGAAGGGATATCAACCTCATTTAGTGGTTGTTGATTAGTACCACCGGAAGATAACTATTAACGATAACAAATTACCTAAAGATTAAGAATTTTCTTTCTTCTATTTTATAAATTTGTCGTGATCCCAGGACATTCCAAGGAAATTATTTTTATCAGGACTGCTTTCTCGTTTAAGTAAGGCAATATTTCAGCGAAACGTATGGCATTTTTTCGTTATTCGCTAATTCACTGGCCCTAGCAGGCGCAGAGGTAGTCAGATGACTTTATCAGGAAATTCCCCGGTATATCTGGAAAGTTTGAGGATTTGTTCTCTTTATTTTTAGCGGGTACGTGTCAGCCTGTTATTTGTAAAGGTGTATCGTGAACGCCATCTGAAGAAAAAACGGTTTTGTTTGGGCTATCGTGTTCATTGAGAATGATGCATGGGCCAGTTCACGATTCTTAGTGGACTGCGGATTTCAAACAATGTTCTTTCGGTTTTAATTTCCTATCTCATCAAAGTTCACGAAAAAAATTCGTGAGAAGTATTCGTGTGTAGTGGGGAACTCATGTGTGCTACTTTATATTCGTAATGTGATAAAATTTACTGTTTTCGGACACATATGTATTTATGTTATTTTATCGTATGAAATTCTAGAGAAGCCAAGACGTGAAGTGTGCAGATTTTGCTTGCTTGTTCAAATTCGTTACCAGATTGCTCATTCACTTCGAGACGATGGTACCTGATGAAATTTGTCACCGAGGGGGTTGAAAGGGGTCGAAAGTTGTGCAGAAACCAAACTGTAATGTGGATGGCACATGGTGCAACAAAAATCCTTTAAAAATGCATATAAATTTGGTAAAAGTGAAACAAAATTGACCTTTTTCAGGATTTTGTTGCCAAATATTTTTCTTCTGAGAAAATGAATTTGTTCCATAATTTTGACGCGCACCTTATAAAGGGATTTCCAATAAGAGGTACGGAGTAACATACCTACTTAAGATCATAACTGAAGTGCAGTGTTTCACACATTCTAATTTTTCACGTGAGGGGGTTGAAAGCTGTGCATGAACAGGACTGTTATGTTATGTTATGGTCGACTTTCATTCGGTGACAAATTTCATGAAGTACCATCGTCTCAAAGTTAATGAGCCATGACAAAGTGCACATACTGAAAACATCTTTGAACTAACTAATTTTTCGAAAAAAAATTTTTTTCTTGAAAATTTCTGCGCGCCTGAAGAAAAATACAAAGACCTTGCCACAAAAGTACCACATGACCCACTTTCCCTATTCAAAAAATTCAGAGGGTTTATAGGGATGGCACAGGGTGCAACAAAAATGCATATAAATTTGGTAAAAGTGAAACAAGAATTGACCTGTTTCAGGATTTTGTTGCCAAATATTTTTCTTCTGAGAAAATGAATTTGTTCCATAATTTTGACGCGCACCTTATAAAGGGATTTCCAATAAGAGGTGTTATTTTGATATTCAAAGAAAAATGCCATTTTTCAATATAAATAATAGGATGTTTATTTCATTATAAAGAAGAAGCTGCTGTTAATAGTGGAAAACAACATCAGGCAAATGACCCTCACGACCACGCTTACAGGACTATATCCTTTTAATGAAATTTTCCATAACCAAATCGCAAACTGGCTGCCCTATGTCCTCGATAGCCTCACGAATTCCATCTTTAAGATCTTGCATCGACTCTGGGCTATTGGCGTAGACCTTCTTTTTCACGTGGCCCCAAAGGAAGAAGTCGCAAGGTGTTAAATCACAAGATCTCGGTGGCCAATTGTGATCACCTCTTCGAGAGATAACACGGTCCGGGAAACATTTCCCGTAAAAGATCAATGGTTTCGTTGCTTGTGTGGCACGTAGCGCCGTCTTGTTGAAAGTAAACGTTGTCCAGATCAAAACCATCCAATTCCGGTCATAAAAAATCATTAATCATCTCTCGATAGCGCAATCCATTCACCGTAACTGCAGCAATATTCTCGGCTGTTCTTGAGCGACGTGCACGGGTTTTATTCTTCACATCACTAACTTGTCCCAACAGCTCGAATTTTTCCACCAATTTCTTTATTGCGGTCCGACAAGGTGCTTCACGTAGACCCAAAAAAAAATGTTCGAGTTTTACGAACCGTCTCTGCCAAATTTTCACCATTTTTATAGTGAATTTTAATAATTTCATTGCGTTGTTGAAGCGTGTATCGTTTTATTTTTATTAATGGCATAGTTTCTTCTTGTCAAATATCCAAAAATGATAGCTTCAAAAGTGACATGTACCGAAATAGCGGGCTATTCAAAATAACACCTCTTATTGGAAAACCCTTTACAAATGAATTATTATATACCTAGGTGAAATCTGATTATTTCGAAAGAATAAAGCAAAACTCAAGAAAAACATAGCTATAGCTGACTCTTATTCCATTTCATTACTCCGATGCTTGAATAAATTCGATAAATGTAACATGATTACAGTAATTGCACCCCAATTGCGGTATTCATGAAAAATAATGATTCCCTAATTGGCGGATATGTCGGAGTTATGACTTCGGATATGGATAATTTTCCAATTTTTATCCTGAAAATCACCCGTATATCACTATCAACATAAAAACAAACCATGGCTTCGGTTTCTCAAAATTAAATCCATCAGATAGTATTATCTCATTATTTCCTTCCGAATGATCATGAAATCAGGTAAATAAATTGTTTTCATGTTGATATGGGACATAAAATTCACTAATTGAGTTAGCATTTCGATTAGGTTCAAGATTACACGATAAAGATATCCTCGAATAAAAAGGGAAATTAATTTGAAGATACATCGATATCTGGAATCAATATTCAGTCGTCGATTGGGCAGCTGGCCGTGTCTGATCCCGGAGAATTAATTGATCATGACTGCGATATATCTTATCAACAGTCTGACAGCAGTTCAGAATTTGAATTCATACTGCCAACAGACTACCTGAACTTGATCATTTGAAAATACAAGAAATTTTCGAAACTTTTATCGTCGGGACGTTGGTACGACTGTCCTCTATATCCACAGAGTTCAAGCGTCATCTGTCATCTGTCAAACTTGATAACAATGTTCCAGGTTATATTTCATCTCAAGTATGTCCCACGATTTTCACGATATAATACAGTGCGCGTCAAAATTATGGAACAAATTCATTTTCTCAGAAGAAAAATATTTAGCAACAGAATCCTGAAACAGGTCAATTTTTGTTGCACTTTTACCAAATTTATATGCATTTTTGAAGGATTTTTGTTGCACCCTGTGCCATCCCCATTAACCCTCTAAATTTTTTGAATAGGGAAATTAGGTCATGTGGTACTTTTTTGGCAAGGTCTTTGAATCTTCTTTACAGGCGTGCAGAAATTTTCGAGAAAAAATTTTTTTTTGAAAAATTAGTTAGTTCAAAGAGGTTTTCAGTATGTGCACTTTGTCATGGCTCATTTACTTTGAGGCGATGGTGCCTGATGAAATTCGTCACCGAATGAAAGTCGACCATTACAGTCGACTTTCAACCCCTTTAAACCCCCTCACGTGAAAATTTTTTTTCTCCATGAAAGGGTTCGTAGGGGTTGAAAGATGTGCATGAACAAAACTATAATGGTCGACTTTCATTCGGTGACGAATTTCATCAGGTACAATCGTCCCAAAGTAAATGAGCCATGACAAAGTGCACATACTGAAAACCTCTTTGAACTAACTAATTTTTCGAAAGGAAATTTTTTTTCTTGAAAATTTCTGCACGCCTTTAAAGAAGATACAGAGACCTTGCCAAAAGAGTACCACATGACCCACTTTCCCTATTCAAAAAATTTAGAGGGTTGATGGGGATGGCACAGAGTGCAACAAAAATGCATATAAATTTTGTAAAGTGAAACAAAATTGACCTGTTTCAGGATTGTGTTGCCAAATATTTTTCTTCTGAGAAAATAAATTTTTCAATAATTTTGACGCGCACTGTATAATTTGAATATATGAATATAGAAGACTTTTAATGTACATCATGGACGATCCTCTGGAAAGAAGACTCAAAACTCAACAAATATTATCCAACAACCATTGATTGCCCTGATATGACTCCAGCCATCATTTTTCAACCAAGTAATTGATTTCAATTCGATATATTTGAAAACTTTGGAAAAATTAAATTGAATGAGCTCAAAAATATTTTTGTCTTTAATTTGGATGACATAGCCTGTATATTCTTCAGGTACTATCACACACATATACTTCATTCAGTTTTATAAACTATCCCGGTTGGCTATGACATTCTGACACATTTCACCGTGTATGATTTGAAAATGTTAGGTTATAGTCATTTTCCTGTCAGATAACAACGTTGTCCTCTCTAAATGGAGATCATAGTAATTCCTTTTTTTTTCAAAATGTGAATTAACTTTGGGAAATAATGAATTTGAGAAAATATTATGTGAAGTCAATAATTCCAAAGACCTGGTGAATGTTGAAGAAACTTTTTTCTCTGTTCATAGTGGAAATATTTCACTTATATAAACATAGTTGGGAGATTCAGTTATGCTTTTTTCTTGCACGGAAATCAAGAATCGAGCTTTTCAAAATAAAGTCTTCAGTCAGTGTCTTTATGGGTGTACCAATAGAAGGAAATTCTTTGTCGTCTCTTTCACTCAAAATCTTTCTTAGTGTGATGATGTGCAGCTAAGGTATATATATTTATTCAATAAAATATAATTCTTTGGTTTCACTCACAAACGTCGAAAATGTTGGATAGTTTGTGATGAATTATTAATTCCAAATTCACAAGTGCCAACCTGCCTCAGTTTCGAGTAAAACAACTTAATAGGCCTAAATCATGGCCTATGTCCTGACATATTCATTATTTTCAACTGTGATGTAACTGAATCCAATAAGTATCTTCAGATTAAGAATTATCAATAGTAATGTAAACGTATGTAAAAGAAATCCATGGAATAATGATATTTTACATGAATAGATATTTATTTTTAAGCTGCAAACCTCAACAAGAAAGATTTTAAGTGGAATATACGACAAAAAATTTCTTTCTATTGGTGCACCGAAAAAGACACTGACTGAAGACTTTATTTTGAAAAGAGATCTGCAACGACAAATTTGGAATTAAAATTCTAAAAATGAACACTTTTCGATTGATATACTACTCGCTTTTGTAAAGGAACATTTGGAATATAACGGAGGACGGACTTTTTCAAAAAATTATAAAATCAATGAGGGTAAATGAACTCAAATTTTATGTGAACAAAAACATGTTGTTGCAGCCAAAATAACTTTCCTGCGCACTAATCGTTGGATGAAAATCTCAGATTTGTGTAAATAAACATGTTTATGAAGACGTAATTACTACGACCTCTATGTGGAGAAGACAACATTGCGTAGTTATCTGACAGGAAAATTACTATAACATTTTGAAAATATACACGGTGAAATGTATCAGAATGTCATGGCCAACCGGGATAGTTTATAAAAGTGAATGGAGAATCAATACATGAAAAACCAAATGGTCAGGGGGGTCGCGAAATATTTTTTCATACCAGGGAGGTCGCATAATGACAAAGGTTGAAAAACACTAATGTAGAGGTATTACAGAACATTCTGTGTTCCTTGATGATTGTATTTATACCCTTTATCAAGTAGACTCAATTGAATTAAACATACGTATTATATATCTTAGGGATTATTAGTTGGATATAATCCATTCAGGACTATGATTTTTTTGGAAATATACAGGGTGAGTCTTTGACCTTGCAGAATATTTTAACAGAAGACTCCTGAAGCCAAAAGAAACACTTTTTTTCCTTACCATTTTTTCCGATTCGGCTTGGTTCGTAAGATACAGACTGTTGAAAATCCATAAAAAAATTTAATTTTCGATTATATCTCGCGAACGATCTCATCAAATGAGATGATTTTTGGAATATAGTTTTTTATGGATACGATGAATCATCCCGGATTACAAAATTTCATCCACATCCTCCAGTTTCTTTGATATGACCATAACATTTCATAAAAATACCAGAAATTCAAAGAATCCAACTTTTAAAAATAATTTGAATGCTATTCAACGAATTTTTGACCATTTTGGAAAGCATAAGTATTCTTTATTTTTTTTTTCGTATGATGCGCCGTTTTCGAGTAATCTGAAATTCAAAAATAAAAAGTATCTGTGAAATTCCAAGAATTGGGTACTTTGGCTGAATGCAACTCTGTTCAAAAAATTCACAGAATTCAATTTTTCCGCGTTGCCACGTCTAAAAGTTGAGAATGGAATCCTAGCATTTTTTATTTGGAATGATTTGTAAGCGGAGTAGCCGACTTTGGCCAATTCACAATGTACGTAACCGTAAGAATCTAGCAACTCGTGCGTAAAAATCAAAGAGGAAACTACAAAATTCATAAGTACCAAAATCTTCACAATAGGTTCAACTTTGCTTTTGACTTTGACCATAAGTCGAATGCAGTTCTATTTGATTCCTTATGATCTCTGTTGTTTAATTCTTACATTTTATGTATAAGTAAATTAACGGTTAAGTTATGTCCATTGTAAATTGGCTGTTAGTTCGAAAGTGGAGTAATATGAATAAGCTCACCTCAACTTCTACAATTTAAATACTCCTAATGTTCAAGCAAATTTCCACACCACTATCCATTCAAGAAGCTTCCTTTTCAATTTCGAGCTAATTTGTGTAGTATAATTGATTAACTTCTCACTTTTCCATGATAATGGGGATTCTTACTGATTTGAATGCAATCTTTCTGCTGACCCATATTTCTTGAAATTATGTACAGAACTTTGATAGTATTTATTTTGAGGTATTCTTCAAATGCGCTTTTATAACATAACAACCCATGGTGGAAGAAAACCACCATGACATAACCTTAAAACCACGGAGCTACAGATTTATAGTTCAGTTCAGAATCATAGACTTTACAAGTGTATACATAGAATTAGCATATTGTGTGTTGTTTGATTTCGAAGAGTTCTTTCTTTCTGTTCGTCAATCTGGCAACGTTTGTAAGTTCATAGATAAATGAGGTACATCTGTTTTATTTATTTATGAAAATGAAAGTTTGAATGGGTTATGTCTGAATCTGATAATTCTTCGAGAAAATGAAATAACCAAAGAAAATTAATAATTACAAATTGAAGATGAATCTCAAAGCTGATATGAGTGATAGCTAGATGAATTTCCTCCCCATTATCGAAAATGAAACCAAGAGAAGAATATTCAACTTTTATCGCCCACGAAATTTGGAATACCTAACTTGTTTATTGTACTATAAATACAACTTTTTTCACCAACTGGAATGTAAAAAGTAAGTTGACGCTTGTTTTCATAACAGAGTTGCTTATTTCGAAGATTTGAATGATATATCTTAGGCTTGGAAAAACTTCAGTGTTCAGGTTTCCAGGGGCGGCTAGCCTATTATGAAAATTTATAATGCCTATATCTTTTTATCTAGGCCGAATCGGAAAAAAATGGTAGAGGACAAATGTGTTTCTTTCAGCTTCAGGAATCTTCTGTTGAAATATTCTGCAAGGTCAAAGACTCACCCTGTATAGACGTAACAAAGGCATACAATTTTTCCTCAGTTCAACTTCTCATGGGATTGTCCATGAATAAGTTTGAAGTAATTCTTGCTTGTTGCCATCATGAATATTCCTAGCCAAATCAAATTGGTGGTAATCAACAATCGCACCAAGTGGAATACCTTCTCCATATTGGTTCTCCTCAACGATTGGCCGAGCCTAAGACTCGAAATTCCTCCTTTCTGGAATCTTATTACAGAAAAGTCCCTGTAAGTACCAGTTGTAATGAGAAAGAAAAAGCCAAGAAAAGAAATCGAAACACGAACGAATTCCAAGGCTCGTTACTTTTTTGTTCCTTTTCTGACGGCTACAGAGAGAGAGGGATAGATCAAGGTAAGTCGGTTGTGAGAATATTATTTAGGCAATTAAATATGTAAGGCGTTCTCTGGATTCCCGCGGGAAATATACAAAAGATTTATTTCGAGATACATTTGAGTAATTTACATATGCCAAAGGAGTCTGTAGCGCTCAGTCCGATCGTCCGTCCGTCCTTTTAACCGGCGCTTTGAAAAAGCCCGTCTAGATATCGCGATTGGAGCCTTTTCATTAATTCAGTGAGATGGATCTCCGATTACGAGAGTCGGGCGTGTCGGACAGATAGTACTAAATTTTAACTAACTTATCGTAGGTAATCTGAGCCTCTAGCAATTCCTCAATGAAATACAAATAGAACTGATACCGTCTCTTCGGATGCTGGGGATATTTTGGTCCGTCGGTGTGGTACGCTCTGTCGGAGACCAGACATTGATTTCGGTTTTGACGCATTTTCGACGGGCGGAAAGATATTTTATCTGATTGGAAGAGAAACGAGAGGATGGATGGGTTGAATCGTGTTTTATCATATTGGTTGGTTGTTGATGAAGAATAGTTGAGTTTATGCAGAGGTTTATTTTGCACGATCGTCCTTTCGTCGGAGTATCTGAATTCCTAAAACATATCAATAATTGCAATTTTTATTGGTACCTTCAGACATACAGTGTTTCAATTTGAAAAGCTACTACCCTTATTATCTTGGCCCCCATGCAAAATCTGAAAAATCTAGAAAAGCACTGAGGTGAGGTCAGGAGCTTTCGCGCGCTTGTTCGAACTCTAACCACAGACTAACCAGATAAACCACTCGCGTGATTTACATAGGAAATCTATGTCAACGCAGATATGACCCTGAATCGAGCTAATCAGAATTTTAGCAGGCGTTTGGAATGCTTTGGGGTGCCAATCAGATTGCACGAATAGGATTACGTCACTCTCGCCGCTTTTGGACTCCCTTGAAGAGATTATAAACGTGTAAACAAAGTGAAATTAATTTTTTGTCATATTTATTTGATGAATAATTTCGTATCTGTTCCATTTTAGAATATAATCCAAACAGTTTTCACAACAAAATCAATTGTTTAGTCATCTCTGAGGTTCTATTTTATGACAGTCCTCATTATATGCTTCAATAGTACAACAACAAGAATTGGAATCGAACTTAGGTGGACTCATTCATAATGTTTATTTTATATAATATAAAGGAATCGCAACTGAAGTGAAATAATTACAACCTCCATTATTCAATTAAAACGAAGGGATGTCTAATAAAATTGTATATGATTGCACAACCACAAGGATTGGGATCGAACAAAGTTGGTCTATTCATAGTTCGATTTTATATTGAAATGAATCTCATTTGATGTGAAAGTATCAGAACCTATACATTTTCCATTTAATACAATAGTATGTTTCTGTTTGCTTGATAAATTGATTTCAAAGAAGTTTTCGCTAAAAAAATACCTCTTTTAATGAATTACTGTTGTATATATTCTTTATTGGTAGAATAATGAAGCAATTATGGATTATACTCCACTTGCTGAATTAAATTATGTAAAAACCAGTGTCTGAAACAGTTTGGCAGACTTCACGTATACATGGTATACTTACTATGTAAAATCTAGTCACTGAAAACTTAACGAATAACATATTTATATGAGTAATAATTGATAGTGTTATGGAAAAGATAAGACAATGTAGTTTTTAAAGGAAGTCTATTTCTTGTTTATAAATATATCTCCGAAAGTGAAAATTGGATCGTATTGAAATTTGGAAGATTTTTGTGAAATACTGACTACAGAGGATCCTTCCAACTTGACACTTTCAGGGTAGGTTGGTTGCATTTCAAAATGCGACTGTTGAATTCGTTAATGGGCCGAATCAGTCAAATGGTTCGTTAATGAACTAAATCGGACGAACGGTTCCGGAGTCATTCGCAATTTTAAGGATATTTTCATGATAATTTACCTGAGCGATTAGATTGAAACTTGGTAAGTAGATGGAGCATAACAACAGGCAACATTCGCAGGATTTTGTTGAGATGGCTCTGTTAGTTAATTGAAGCGAAACATTTTTTAGAAAGTTTTTTTCGAAAAAAACTTTTTTTTCGGCAACAATTCATCATATTCGAAAAAAAATCTGCTCAGACCTTGAACTTCATATTTTACAGTAGTATACCAAATTTCAGTTCGATGCAATTCATATTCAAGTAGATATAGGTATTGAAGAAAAGTATGTCAAATTTCGTGTTTGTTTCCTCGGAATCGTTGTTTTTTCAGGAATAACTCAAAATTACTTACTCATTCATAATGAAACTTTGCTACAAGTCCGAGAATTCTGGTGAACAACTGTTGATCGTGTAATTAGAACAATTTGAAAAAAAATTTTTCAACTATTCAATATTATGTGATCTTCTGATCATATTATTCTCACGAAATTCTGCAGTAACCTTCAAGCTATAATTTTTCAGTCAATTACTAAAATTTTGATTCGTTCTGATCTGAATTTTTAGAACTATTAGGAAAATAAAATTTCTGATGGGTATATCTTTAGAATCATTGGGTGGATTTTACTCATTTCATCATCAGTGAGTCCAGTCTAGTCTTTTGAGACCAATTTCAGCTCAAAATTCGAAAATTACAGACATTGTGACGAAACGATAACCCGCTGTTCCCCAGAACAAGCGCGTAAAAAATTTCATCATTTTCATGTTCATTGCAACTCTTGCTATCGAAACTATTCTACTCTTTTTTTAATTTTTCGGAGGTTATTACAAGAGAGGTCCAGTGAACGACACATTTGAGAAGGTCATCGAATAATCTTCAAAACATGGTGTCACTTAACCCCCCTTCCATTTTCATTTAAGATTTAATAGTTGCTAGCATCACGCAAATAGGTTTGATACAACTTGATTGGAACTAACCTTATAAAATGTCCCCTATACGGATCAACGTTCACCTCTTTTCGCATTTTCTGATTTTATAGGGTAGTAGTTTTTCAAAATATTCACACTGTATATTGATAGGAAGATGTTACAGGGAGTTCATCAGAGCTTCACAAGCCGTATCAACTCTTGTTTCCAACAAAAAGGTCGGTATATGAAAGATATAATTCTACAGTACATATAAAATGGTAGAGATGTAGCTGTTTTATGGTAAAAATTACATGTTTATCGTTCCAATTGGCGTCTGAATTTAAGATGGCAGCGCCACGGTGGCCAGTTTTAGAACTTTACATACAGACATAGATTTTGTTTCGATAGTCGATTTTGTACTGTTTGTTAGTGTTCGGTTTGATAATTTTTGATTTCACGATTTATTCAAATACTTTTTAGACTTTTATAGTTGACGAGAGTATTACTGAGAGTACATATTCCATTCTTATAAAGTAAGTATGTATCATCCTTCAATCTAATTGAGTGTAGCAACTCTATAATTAAGGGGTTAGACAGCATTTTAATATTATTTATTTTCAGATCCAAATGGCAAGATTGACTTTGGTGGATTTCTTAGGCTGTCTTGAAAGTTGAAAAACAGATAGTATTGTAAAACATACTTTTTGGAATAATAGACAAATACTCATAACTAAACTAAATAGTCAATATATTGTGAATAAAATGAATACATTCACATGAAATTAATACTACTTCTACCGTAAGCCTTATTCATGATGGATTGACAAATAAATTTTCCAACACTCGTATGATTGGTCTTGAAAAAGCTGTAATAAATAAGTCTTGTACAACTTTGTTTCCATCGGCAGAAGCACTTTGAGCGAACAGTATTCATCACCAGAAATTTCCTTGTTGAGACTCTTTTTTTTCAATAGTCAGTTCTATCACTAGAACATTTACGTTGTTCCTTAATGATCAGTTCAACAGGCAGATTTCTGGAAGGCAACTCTTAAGTAAATTTCTCTGCTTGGATTATGGGCCCGGAAAAAAATTGTCTTCATGAATGATGTGATCTAATATTTCATAAGCAATTCGTGCTTACCTTTATAAAAATGATCAACATCGGTAAAATGCAGGTAACAGGCTCTCATAAATCTTGTTTGTTGGTTTTTATCGATTCTTCAACACTTTCAGGCCTGACTTCTTAAAGGAAGTTTCTTTCACCCTAACTCCAAATTTTTTACCGGGGTGTAGAAATCTATGGGAAGGGACATTTGAGTTTGCTTTTCCTCAGTAAAAGCACTCCAAGAAAAATGCATAAACTTTCTCATTTTCTTAACATTTTTTTTAACTTGTCAATGATAATGTCTGTACCTCGGGTTACTCGGATAGTCACCAGAGGGAGTAGCGCTTATCTTCATTCGCCAATACAAAATCGAACGTGTACTCCCGAATTTAAAAAATCCTATTATTAACTGTATGCATTTAAGACTGACCACAAAGCTGAATATCATTGAGTTACTGAATCCTGAAGTGGGATCTCAGTAGGTGTAATGACCTTCCCACTAATATACGACCGACACCTCAACCAGGAGCACATAATGGAACCAAAAAATCATACTCCAAAATAACCCTCGATCCGTCGCATAAGAAACTTCAAAAAGCACATAAACGTCAGAAAGTATACGACAAGGGTCCAGAGGAGTAGAATATGGGGCGTCGGCTTATAAAAAAGTCTATTCAGACTGTTTATTGATTCAAACCAATTAACTCCCAGATATGGGATCCCATTTAAAATATGAAAATATAATTAATGCAGCTGGAACAGGCTTTCTATTGCATTTCGGACGAATATCCAGTGATTGGATCCTTTACCGCGACTGGTCCTAACGAACTATAATAACTCGATTTTTAATTTATTTGTGCCGGACAGACATATTATTCTTTCGGATGAACAGCAGTTGTCTACAACGATTTCGGATTCATAAAATTATATGCTCTATAAGTTGGTTGTCGGTTGAAATTCTCAAGAGATTTTCCGATCGAGATATGTTAATGATCTCGTAATGCCTACGATATATTAATTCTCACTTTATACTCTCGTTTGAAAAAATGAATGATGAAATATTTTTATAGAAAAGTGGTGTAGGAACATTTTGTATTTGGCAGATCCTTTCTGAAAAAAATAAACTTTGTTAAGGCTGATGGAAATTGCATTTTTCAAGTATGATATTTTCAGATAGGTTCAGTTGTTTTTGTGCATTTCGGCGGTCATAATATGATACTAACCAAGTCAATGAAGAATCGTGTGCAGCCCTATCGAAAAATTGAAAAAATGTGTACGAATTTATTGTTTCGGTGGCACTAGAACTACTGAAAATCGGACAATATCATACTTCAACAAATGCCAATATTTTCGAATTTGAGGGAGCTCAAATGACTATGAAATCAATTTGTCAGTTATTCCCATATTCTTCAAGTCGCACTCAATTAATTTATAATTGAAATTTCGATTTCTTAAGTCATTTTAAATGCTTATATGTAAGGTAGTTAGGTACAATTGTATCTAGGCAATTTTTGACAGAGGAGATAATCTGAATTCCAGAGAATATAGCCGGTGTTCCACAAGGTTCCCTCCTAGTTCAAATGCATTGTTCCATTTCAATGGAGTGAAGAATAAAAAAAACGAAGTTGAAAAAACAAAAAATGCGACTATTAAGGATGGGAAATGTTTTTAATGATATAATTATAATACTTTCCTCCAAATATCCAATAGAATACTACATTGACAGTTACATTTTTGCCAAATTTGTCGTTTGTGTATCAACTGACCTGAAAACGTTAATTAAACTCTAGAGTCTGGTCCATAGACCTGTCTGTGGTCACAAATATTTGGTATATGTGAAAGAGATAGATTTTTATGTGTATTCTGTGTTCTGGCTAAACGTAGGCAGAGCTTAATTCACGGCCTTAATAGATCAGGGGCGGATTCACGAAAATAGGGAAATTTCTCGAATTTTATCAGATTTTATAATATTCAACGTTGAATATCCCGAAAACGGTTCGTTTGAGGAGAAATAAAAAAGTATAGTTAAGTATTTTATTGGAAGTCCATAACCAGAAAACCGTTTGGAGTAAGATGAAATTAATTCACAGTTATAGGAAACTTCACAACAAAATTCATTTTAAAAAATGGCTTCGTTCACGATACAACAACGCGTTCAAATTGTTGAATTATTTTATGACAATCAGCGTTCTGTGAAAAGTGATTTCAGAAAATAACATGAATTTTATGGTTTACATGATCGTCCATCTCAAAGCACTATAGGTCGAGTTACTGAAAAATTTCAAGAAACCGGTTCGGTGGAAGATCAAAAAGGTGAAAGATACGTCGTAGTGGTCGTTCACAAGAAAATATTGATTTGGTTCGTGAAAGTGTTGCTGAAGACCCTGGAATGTCCATTGGACGACGTTCACAACAAGTTGGACTTAGTGGGTCCAAAACATGGCGTATTTTACACAAGGATTTAGCTCTGAAGGCATATAAGGTTCAAATAACACAGGAACTAAAGCCATTAGATCATTTAGAACGTCGTTCATTCGTCAATTTCATCAATTAACAACCCCCTGATTTTTCTCAAAAAATCATGTTTTCCGATGAGGCACATTTTCAGCTCGGTGGCTTTGTTACTAATCAAACTTGTCGTATCTGAGTTGAGGAAAATCCACGAATTATTCATGAGAAACCTATGCATCCTGAACGAGTCACTGTTTGGTGTACATTAGGGTCAGGTGGTGCCATTGGACCTTACTTCTTTTAAAATGCTGCTAGTGAAGTTGTAACTGTCAATGGTGATCGATACCGTCGGATGATAATCGAATTTTTGTGGCCTGAATTAATGAATATTGATCCTAGGGGACATTTGGTTTCAGCAGGATGGCGCTTCACCTCACTTTGCAAATGACACAATTGATTTATTGAGACAAAAATTTCCTGGACGAATAATCCAGAAACGGTGATGTTATAGTTGGCCACCAAGATCATGTGATTTGCCACTGATGGACTATTTTCTTCGAGTGAAAAGCCAGGTCTATAAGAATAATCCAGAATCGATTCCTGAACTAAAGAATGAAATTATTCGTGTCATAAGAGAGATAGAGCCCCAATTATGTTGAAATGTCATTGAAAATTTCAACAAAAGAGTGGACGTCTGTATAGAAGCAAGAAGAGGCCATTTGACAGATATTATTTTCCGTATATAATTGTCATAACTGATACTTCAATAACCAAGAAAAAGTTCTTGAAAATGAATGCAAACTATGTGTTTTATTTATTCTTGAAAACGCGCACTTTGCAACACCCTTTATAAAAGAAAGACTGTTTTTTTTTGAAAATTTCAACAGCCTGTATCTTTGTACCGGGGTCGCATCTGGGTATTTGGTAAATGAAAAAAATGTTTTATTTGATGAGGGGAATCTAGGGTTGAAATTAATATACATTTTAAAGGCTCACCCTGTATAAGTCGATTTGGCTCATTGAAAAATTTCTCAATGAACTCTTCTTAATTAATCTCATTTCGCTAGCTAGCTATCTTCATCAGAAAGTGTTTTAATACCATTTTTGGCTCAAAATGCGACAATTATAGACAATAAGTTAAAGCGATAGCACGCTGTTTTCTAGAATATGCGCGCAAAAATTGTTCATTCAACCGATCCCTGCAATGATCCACCTAGATCTAAAATCCATTCTCGACAAAACGCATTATCAGATCGAAATAAAATATTCAAACTAGAGATTCTATCAGAAAAGAATTCCTACAAATTCCAAGCGGCTCTGAAAAAATTGTCACAACAAGCTCGGGGCTGAAACGAGTCTGGAATAGAAAATACGCCAGCGAATATGTCTGCGCTTATAATTCTCCAGGAAGTGGAAACTGCGTGAAAGATTTATGGCGGTTCACTGTTCACCTTGCTAACCGCCGCTTGAAAAATCGAGACGGCGGTGGCACATCTGTATGTAGACCGGCAGCGGGTTTGAAGAGAGATTGAGTTTGATTTTTAAGACAGTTTACATCTCATTCCGGCTGACATTGAGTGGCGCACTCAAATTGAGCAAATCATCGGCGGCAGCTTCGGAAGGAACAACTGACACAGGACGCGCTTATTTATTCCGCCTTTTCGATTTCTGCTAATTTTAATTCGGCTTTTTTGTAGTCGTTGTTTCTCGTGTGGTATGTTGGTAATTCCGGTTTTGACTGGAAGGGTTGAAGCTGCATCTGTCGAATTGGCTGTCATTTACATTTCTGTCGAAAATAACAGAATAAAAATTCTGTTGGTTTCGATACATATACTTTGATAGATTGAATAGACGACTTCGGCCCAAGTTGCCAACCCACAATTTTCTTCACAAATTTGCTATCACTGGGAAACGGGAATATCAGGACAAATTTGACAGGATAAGGTTCGCGTTATTCATAAATATCCGTAAAAGATGCCTCGGCTTTTCAAACAGGATAATTCCTTTTAAATATAGGGTTTTATTAAGATCATCTCTGATTGGCCGAAATTTAAGTTAGGATTCCTGATTTCATGTTAATAGTGTCAAATTTATAAAGGATATGTTCCGCAAATCAACTTTGTTATTTCGGTTGCCGGTTTTCCATTCCGTAAATTCTAAATATTCGGTTGGTTCCTGAAAAAAAGGTTAACTACGGAATTTGATTGATGAAAAAACGTTCTTTCACCAGAACGACAGTCAATGTTCTATGGTAACATATTCATAGCACAGAACAATCTTTATTTACTTTATGACCCATAGAACATAGAAGAGACAACAATCAACAATGGAAAAATTACTAGGTTAGGTATGGTCTATGGATCATAAGATAAATAAAGATTGTTCTATGCTATGGATTTGACTTAATATGTCTATGTTCGGGTGACAGAAAGATTGCTTTTTCATCAATCAAATTCCGTAATCAATCTTTTTTTCAGGAGCCAACCCAATATAACATATTTACAGAACGGAAAACCGGCAACCGAAATAACTGAGTTGATTTGCGGAACATATCATTTATAAACTTGACACTATTAACATCCTTATCATGTCAAATTTGTCCTAAAATTCCAATTCCCCAGTGAAAGTAAATTTGTGAAGAAAATTGTGGGTTGGCAACTTGGGCCGAAGTCGTCTATTAAAGACTGAAGGTACTGTACACTCTTAAGCTGGATTTATATACTCGACGTTCCCGTTTCCGTTCGCAGTTGACGTTCCTGTTCAAAGTTAAAATGCACTGAATGCACAGGGGCATCAATAAAGACAGCATCAGATGACTGTTAGTGTGCCGCTCTCCTACTCTTTCCGCTGACGTTAAGATGACCATGTTTCATCTTTTGACGTTCCCGTTCGGATCTTAACCAATATAATGAGGTTAGGATGCACTTATCATTCAGAGATTAGTTTGTTTATTGATAAGTAACGCTTGGTTTTGTTAGATTCTCTCAACTTTGGCAAAGTAAACCCAAAATCACAGGATATTTGACTTCTATTGGGAACTTCTGCGAAGATGGCAGCGCCCTAGCGGTTAAATTTGGAACCTGTTCAAGCTAGTAGTTTTATGTAAATAAACCTTAGAAATGTGGTGGAGAACGAATATTTATTAAGGTGAGCTTGAATATTTGAAGAAATTATTATAATTTTGTGCAAGATTTCTTGAGAAGAAACTTTTCGTTTGGATCACGATATAAAATCGTGCTTTAAATCGTTCCTGCAGGATAATGTCGGTGTTATTTTAGTGTATGTTGCATGGTGGATCAAAATGAACCAATATCTAAGTTTACCTGAATTGGAAAAATAGGCACCTCAACAAATAATTTAAGGACTCTTATTAATGTGACGAGGTGCTGAATGCAGGCTATATTATGTGGTAAATCTAGAATCAGTCTAAATGATATGACTTGTTCTCTCTGTTTACAAACAAGTGAATCAATAAAATGGAAACAGATTTTCTGCTTTAGTTTTTTTGCATCGTATTTCTAAAGAAAAGGAAACAGATAGACATATAATTGGTTTTATTTTCATATTACAGCAGCTCAAGATACACATACAAAATGAAAAATGTCACAGCTGGTTCAACCTACCTATATAGAAATGAAAAATATTAATGTATTTATATGAATAACTTCAGCTATTATCAACTATAACAGTATATCTAGTTTTTGTCAGGTTTTCAACCTCTCTTTTTGAATATGATTTTGTGTAGTATGTGAATTAGGTAGTTGCAGAAGTGCTCGGTAGTTTTTCTACAGCATTTGTCATCAAAATTCTCTTATTTTCACATTGACACCTAAAAACATCATGACAAGAATTGTTTCGAAATGAATACAACGTAATTCACCTTTATGAAAATAAACAACTTCAGAGAAATGCAGTAAACGACTAAACATACTTTCATGTACTTGCCATTTCGAATTAATAAAATCGAAAATTTTAATCGGAAAGAAAGTAATCGATTGAAGAATATTAAAAACACTTTCAGTATACCAAAACTTCAACTCGGAGAACAACACAAAAGCTCGAAAATGAACTCCAAAAGTAAGCAAAATACGTCAGAATAACAGGCTCGTCGAAAAACTACTAGCTTGGAAGTGTTCGAATTTCTGTCGCCAGAGGGCGTATCGCTTAGCAGTAGTTGCGAGTAAAACCTCATAAACGGGAACTTGCTGAACGGCGAACCCCTTTTATAAACTTGACGTTCACCGTTCGGCTAGTTCGCATTTATTTGGTTGTATATCCTGTAAATTTGGGTTTCCTTTGCTAAAGTTGGAAGAATCTTACCAAACCAAGCGTAACTTATCAATAAAAAATTAATCTCTGAATTATAAGTGCATCCTAACCTGACTGTATTGGTTGAGATCCGAACGGAAACGTCAAAAGATGTCACATGGTCATCTTGAACGTCATCGGAAAAAGCTGGAGAGCGGCAAACCAACAGTCAGCTGATGCTGCTGCGGATTTTATGAATGCCCCTGCGCATTTAGTGCATTTTAATTTTGAACGGGAACGTCAACTGCGAACGGGAACGTGGAGTTTAGTTTATAAATCCAGCTTCAATCATCGTAAACGTCAGGACTGGTAGGTTCGACGTGTGCTCGTGTTTGTTCTGTTTTGAACTCTTGTTCTAGGAGAAAAGCGTGCTATCGTTTTGTCCAAATGTCTGTTACTTTCGAATTTTGAGCCGAGAATGGTCTCTAACGACTAGGTTGGACTCAATGATGACTAATCCGGTGTCAAAATCGATTCTGTCCTGCCGGCCGGTCGTAGACACGATTACGGTCGTACGGAGAATTCTATCGACCTGAAACTTTCAGGGTAGGTTGCATTTCAAAATGCGACGGTTGGGTTCGTTAATGGGCCAAATCGGCCAGTTTCAGAGTTGAAGCCTTTTAAAGTTGTCACGATATTTTGGCGACAATTCAGTATAGCAACGCCAAACTTTTCGCGAAATTTTGTTGAGATCATACCATCATAAATAACTTAAACACGTAAATCGAAAAAAAATTTTTTTTCAAATTTTCATCACGTTGGGAAAAAAAATCAGCGCATACTTTGAGCTCCATATTTAACTGCAGTGTACCGAATTCAAATTCGATACGGCTATTAGTTTCGGAGATATTGGGGAAAAATTTCGTGGGTATCTTCTCGATATCGTCGCTTTTTTCGGTATAACTCAATAAATACTGATTCAATCATGATAAAACTTCGCAGCTAGTTTGAGAAACAAAACTTTGTGCGGAATTTCGTGATGATCGTGTCATCAGAACAACTTGAAAATTTTTTTTTTTCAAATATTCATTATTCTGTGATCTCCTTATCATATTATCCTCATCAAATTCTGTATGAACTTTCGAACTGTCATTTTTCGATGAAGTAGGTACTGGATTTCAATTCGATCTAATCTGTATTTTTGGAAATATTGGAAAATAAAATTCCGAATGGTATATCTTCGGAATCACTGGGTGGATTTTACCGATTCACGAATTTGGCCTTCGTAAGTAAGGTCCGAACCTTCTCTACAAATATCGAGTTTCTATGTTGTTTCTTTCGAAACTTATTGTGTTTCTGGCGGCCGTTGATATTTGTAGAGAATGTTTGGACCTTAATTACGAAGAGCCGAATTTGTGAATGGGTAAAATCCACCCAATGATTCTGAATATATACCCATTCAAAATTTTATTTTCCCAATATTTCCAAAAATACGGATAAGATCGAATTGAAATCCAGTTCTTTATCGAAAAAACCTAAAAAAGCACTGCTGTGAAGGCAGCAGCTTTTGCTTCCTTCGAATTCGTTGTTAAAGCTAAAAGTGCTTTTTTAGGTTTCTTATTATATTTCTTTTTAATATATAACCTCATATTAGAAATGAGATTAATCGTATATAGGTACACAGCACAGAATTTACCGTATAACATTGTTCCAAGTTCCAACTGTGCCACTCTGCCCTGCGCTGTGTTGCGGAACACATGTCTACGTACATGCTTAGTTTTAGATATGATTTTGGTTTATTATTTGATATAATCAAATGATTAACCTTAGTGATCGACCAAAAAACAAACTACCCCCCCTGAAAATTTTACAGTTTACATTTTGGAGTATGTAGATTTGAATGAACTGATAAAAAAATCCGTCCGTTGGCCGGGGCTTTTCTCTGAAAGTACTGAATTGAAATGTGTCGCTCCAGATTGATGCACCAAGCTTTTCATCCGGGTCGGTGTACCCTAAGGGCTCAAAATTGGGGATTAAAAGAATAAAAAATTATTTCACGAAAACTTACCACAGAATTCTCATGTTGATTACTGCTGCATATTTCAACCTAAAAATGTTCACCCGGATGATTTCCGACCAGTGGTTCCTGAGTTATAATGAAAAACGCTGCAAATGTTGGGGTGAAAAACCATTGTGTTATGAATACTATATAAGTATCAAGATATCAATGATATTGGGTTATTTAACTGGCTATTTTCCTCGTCGTAATTCCCACCAATCAACGCGCAATTTTGAATTACAAATGAGGTCCTTTCGTTTGCATAGAAAGTGTAGCACTTTCCTGCACTCGGTGTAGATATTAGGTATTTTCATTTGCATAGAAAGTGAAGCACTTTTCTGCACTCAGTGTAGATATACTATAGAATATCTACACCGAGTGCAGGAAAGTGCTACACTTTCTATGCAAACGAAAGGACCTATGGTTCTTAGGTGGAAAAACTGTTTGGCAGGAGCTGTCAGCAGTTTATTCGAGTTTACCCGCGGCAAAACTTGACAGTTGTTGTCACCAAAAACTACAAAACCTTTGACAACCAATACATAATGTATGCAGAATAATCTGTTACTCATGAAATAGTCTTGTCAAATACCATTTGGACTTCTAATTTTTCCTGTGAAAAAAATCGAAAAAACACATTGCGAAGTAATATTTTTTAACAAAAAGCATTCGTGCAGGTGCAAAAACCATTGTCTTCGACTCGGATTTCCGTTGCCACCAGCACTCATGCTTCTTGTTAAAATATTACTTAAACCCTTTTGTAAAATTCACAGCGTTTTTGAAAAACTTATAACTTGTGTGATCACTTTCATTGTGAGAGAGTTACCTTAAGAAGGTTTATTCTTGAAATTTGGCAGCCTATAGCTTCCAGGATGAGACAGATCAGGAATTTTGCCTCCAGCTTAGTTCTCACGAGATCAGGGAAAGTATATGATGTGATCCGAAGCACAGGCAATATCTACAGACGGTAATTTTACGCTAATTTACGAAAAATTCCATACGGCATGGAATATCAGTCTCATTACGAACTCGATCCCTTGCTGCGCCAGTTATTTCAATTGGCACAATGTTTACTCATTTCGTTCGGCACAAATAAACAATTAAAAACAATTCCTACAACGGGCTACACGTAAAAAAGCGCAACAAAGAGCAACAGGGCATATATTTATTTATCGTAAAATATGTATATTCCTTCACGGGTCTCTCCCTATCATCCCCGCAGAGATACCATGCACAGGCGGTGTTGTTTGTAGGCACCTCGTCCCCCTCGACCCGTTCTGGCATGGTATCCTTCAAAGCACGGTCGCCTTGTATATTTTATTCGGTTTTAAAGTTGATTAGAGTGAACGGAGGTGAACAGCGGGGGGCCACCCCCCATCGTGATGTAAGTGCTTATCCTGGCCATATCAAACCGCTGTAACATGGAGTCCCCGGTAATTTATAGGCAAGGTGAACTCGCTTCATTAGGAGAAGGCCCCCTTGGCCCCAAACCCCTAATCCACATATATATGTTCGTAGTCACCTTTCGATATACACCTATTTTGAGGTACTTTACTTATATCGCTGTAACGAAATACATCCAATAAATTATCTTATAGTATTATACAGGTTCTCGTTTTGTCCGCTTATTTTTTTTTAATTCCCGTCCGGCGTATACCCGGTGCCCATGACGTTTGATGGAAAAAATGGTTAATTTATGTCTTTTAATACGAGGAATGTTTCCATATAATTAAATTAACACCTTCTCGATTTCATACGAGTCTCGGGTGAATGATGTCTTTTGTTATTCGTTGAGTTTACGGCACGATAATTTTTCTGTTGTATTCATCATTCTGGTTTTATGTGCAGAAGAGTGGGTCTCTTGATGAACAAAATGATGGACGTCGGAAAACAATTTTAATGAACCTACCTACAATTAAAAACGATCAGTTCGCTTGAATGGTTTATATTGACTATTTCATTCATTTTCAGTGAGAAAGTTTTCATAGCGACTCTTGTTTCACAGCAATGAGTTTTTTAAATTTCGAAAATTCGAGATAGCGCTTCCTTCAGTAAATCAATTATGGCACGAACTGTGTGACATTTGCGCCGTCTTGTTGAAACCACAGCTACTGCACATCATGGTTGTTCAATTTAGGAACGAAAAAGTCAGTAATCATGGCTCTATAGCAGTTACCATTGACTGAAACGTTATGATTCTGGTCTTCCTTTATGCTACGCTCTATTGGCGGCTGAATTTATGATTGCAGCGCCACGGTGGTCAGTTTTAGAACCCTAGATACAGACATAGATTTTGTTTTGATAGTCGATTTTGTACTGTTTGTAAGTATTTGGTTTGATAATTTTTGATTTCACGATTTATTTTATACTTTTTAGACTTTTATAGTTGACGCGAGTATTACTGGGAGTACATATTCCATTCTTATAAAGTAGGTATGTAACATTCTTCAATCTTATTGAGTGAAGCAACTCTAAAGTTACGCGGATATCTCCAAGGTTAGACAGTATTTTAATATTATTTATTTTCAGATCCAAATGGCAAGATTGACTTAGTTGTATTTCTTAGGCTGTCTTGAAAGTTGAGAAACAGATAGTATTGTGAAACATACTTTTTGGAATAATGGACAAATAATTTTACTATTTTTAAAGCGAAGGACTAAATACTCAATATATTGTGAAAAAAATGAATACATTCACATAAAACTAATGCTACTTGTATCGAGACTCTCATAAATCTTGCTTGTTGGTTTTTATCGATTTTTCAACACTTTCAGGCCAGACATGTTAAAGGAAGTTTCTTTCATCCGAACTGTGAAAATCTATGGGAAGGGACATTTGAGTTTGCTTTTCCTCAGTAGAAGCACTTGTAAAATCACACAAATGCCAAGAACAATGCATAAACTTTCTTATTTTCTTAACATTTATTTTTACTTGTCAATGGTAATGTCTGTACCTCGGGTTACTCGGATAGCCACCAGAGGGAGTAGCGCTTAGCTTCATTCGCCAATAGCAGCAATGGCTTCTACTGTTCTCACTGAACGACGTCTCTGTGGGTGCGTATAATCAGTAAGAGTAAACGTGGTGCAAAAACGGTCCATAGTTTGTCGAATTAATTGCTCTGATGGACGATTATGTTGGCACTAAAATGGACTTGGAGCGCGATACGTATTCCGAACAGAACCATTATTTTCAAAATAAATTTGCACAATTTGGAAGCGTTGTTTAGGCGTCAGTCTATTCATGTTGAAATGCCAGACCAAACTAAACACAAACCACTTGACAGCTGACAAAATGGCCTACAGTTCAAACAGTGTTGCCAATTTAAAGTTCTATACCTCTAAACAAAACACCCTTCAGTAACAAAAACTTGATAGAGCTATTCCAAGGGTTACCGAATAGTTCAAGTGAATCAACTATATATATATAGCTTTATTTTATCCATGGCATAGTTTCAGTTGTTATCTGTCAAAAAATTACAGCACCCAAGATTGTAACTGCCAAAACTTGAGCTATTCAATATGAAAACCTCTTAGATTCTTCAAACCAGGTCGCATAGAAGAGACATAAATATAATATTTATATTTATATATCCATACTGTCATATATCAATATGTCTATATATATGTCTAGCCCTGAGGTATTGCTGAATAGAGAGATCGTATTCTACGCCATACACCAGTCCATTTGGTTGATTAACTTTTTCATTTGAATCATATTCTATACTCTGTTATAATGTATGTCTTCTCAGATTGATTTATCCAGAATCACTGACTGTCCGTGATAAATTATATTATTAATTAGTTTATCTGCATCAATTATACAGGGTGATTCACGAATTGAGTCACTTGCCGCCTGATGAGACAAATATCTGAGAAGATTGATGATATGATGTGATGGAAATTATTCAGGATTTTCTGAACATTAATGAAGAATTGAGGAATTATCATGTCCAAATTATGCTTTCACATTTACAGCTACTGTAGAAAAAAGTAGAAGGATATTTCATTATAAAAATCCATTTATTCGGAGGATAAGAACGTCAATTTGTAATGTAATGGGCAAAACTCACCCTAATGTTTCGGAGTTATGAAGGTAGCCAGCCATCAGACATTTGGTTTTTCTCATATACCGAATGATATCGACCCGATCTATTTAAAACTCGATTGTCGTGAAGTACTGCTGGAAAAATCTCTGCGGAATTACGCCAGGATGGATTTACTGAATTTTTTTATTTGAAATTTGGATCAGCTGCAAATTCACGTTTTCGCAACAGAGTTACAGACCGCAGCTCGATCAGATATGTTTTTAGGAAATATTTCGAGAATCATATATCAAATTATGATGTTTCTACATATAGTTTGACAATTCATAAAGTAACCACCTTTGATATCTCATAACTTCCGAAAGATACAACTTAGAATGGGTAAAATCCACCCAAGGATTTTATTTTCCCAATATTTCCAAAAATACAGATAAGATCGAATTGACATACAGTACTTGATCGAAAACTGACAGTTCGAAGGTTCATATAGAAATTCATGAGAAGATCATCAGATCAACAGAAGATCACAGAATGTTGGTTTAAATTGAAGGATTTTAAATTTCTTTTTCAATGCGTTCTAATGACACGATCATCACGAAATTTCGCACAAAATTGTCTATCAGCATTTTCAAATAAGCTGCGAAGTTTCATTATTAGTGAATCAGTATTTTTTGAGGTATTTCGAAAAAAACCACGATATTAACGAACTTAGCCCTCGCATTTTGAAATGCAACCAGCCGTGAAATTTTCAACAGGATCCCCGTAATCGTTTTGACGGCCGGACAGAATCGATTTTTACACCGGATACGTCATCAGTGAGTCCAACCTAGCCGTTGGAGACGGCAAATGGGGATTTGCATTCAAAGGGATTTGTCTTGAGTGCACGATATGGCAACGTCGAATTCAGCTTTCTCGGAAAGAAAAGGTCGTCAAATGTGAAACTTTGTTTAGGAATACAGAGATAGCTATACTTCGATCTGGTTAGAGTAGAAGACAACGACCAAGGAATAGAAAAAGAAGAGCACAGACTGTCATACTGTCATATTACTGACAAATCGCAAACGGAAATTGTTTGGTTATATTGACAAAGAACACGTGTGTACCACACAATAGGAATGATTATTTCATTATTCTATAGCAGAAAAAACTATTCTACTAAACACCGTTATCACTTCGAGCATACCTGGCAAATTCCAAACCCCAATTTTGAAATCTGATTTTGAATACTTTCTGAAGATAATTTGGGAAAATGATGAATCAAACCCATAATAATTATGTTCAAATTTGCATTTGTAGTAATATTCCAAATTCTTAGAAGTTCATGGAAAATTTGGTGGGGCAATTTGAAGGTTGCGAAATTGTTTTTATCATAATAGAGCTTGGTTGAGCTGGTTAGTTGATCGTTATTGTAACGACTTCCTATGGGTGCTTTTCTAGAATTTTCAGAATATATTATAACCATTTTATCGGCGATCTAACTTCGAACATCATCTCCTCTCCTGTCGAACTAAAATTAGTGCTCGAACATAAACTTTTCCATTAAAGTTTTCGGTGTTCCCATTTGTCGGTAGGTAGTTGAAAAACAGACTTTAACCAATCAATACAAATCAGCTCTTTTGACTGGGTCGAAAAGCAAGGGGGCTCATGTTTAATAATTGTTGGAAACTTATTTAAAAACCTGTTATGGAATTTACGTTTAGGAGTCATCAGCCAATGGCGGATACCATACCTGGTTCACGATCGTGGATGGGTAACTTTTAATGGCGTTTTCTACTCCTCGGTTATTACTTTTCATTATTATTTTAATAGCGTTCCTCATTTTGTTTTGAAGTTGATTAAAATATTATCTCACTCCGAGTTGATGCTAATAACCGTAATAAAACCTATGATTTTCGGTGTTTTTTAATTGATTCGAGCTTGTATACCATTATTTTTCTTATGTATGAGGAATTAGTTTTGGTTCTTAGGAATTCGAAATGTCGAAATAATTGGACATCACTCCAATAGACGACTTCGTTCCGAGTTTCCAATCCAAAAATTTCCTCAATATTAGCACTGGAGGAAGGGAATTTAAGAACAAAATCGTCATGATGAGGTTTGCGTTATTTATAAAAATTCACCACTAAAATTTTGGGTCCAAAGCGAGGTCCTAGAATTGTCAAATGTTGTTCTACTTGGCTCTGTAAACGATGATGGCGCTAAAGTCGCTTTGTCAAGTCCATACAATGAATTCCACTCAATAAAATGAATTGAATTATAATCTGATTGATCTGATAAAACTATTTCTCAAAATCTGAATCAGATATTTGAAATTATGGATTCTTACTAATATATAATAGGAGTTTAACAAATGTGGAACATCTACTCATTAAAAATATGAAATATGTATAAGGAAATAAGGAGCAAGTCATGGATGGATACAAGAAGTCATTTCGAAGCCAAAACAACAGTGAAATAGGCAAAACTATACAATTACGTAAACCGATACAAAAAAAAAACGAGTAATTTTTACCGGGTTCATAATTGATTCATTTTTTACCGAATTAAAAAATTGAATAACCATATCGCAGTCGAGAGATAATTTGGCTATTTCAATGAGGAACTAGAACCTGATCTAAAAAACCTAATTAATTCCAACCAGAAAAAAATCATGAGATTGAATTTCCCTGAAATATTCAGGATAATTTATTAATGATTATGTTTGCAAACAACCCAATGTGAATAAAAAGATGACCAAATGAATGATATATTCGCAAAATGAATGTGCTAAAAAATAATTGAGTATTATTTTTCATTCAGACATATGAATAACATGTATTTCAACACCATTTTCAAGGTCATGACCCAAGGAAATGTTAATTAGAGGAAATTTCATAGTGGAAAACAAGTTTGCTAGGTTCTGGTAGGAGAAAAATATTCTCAGGCAAATTGCTTAGATTGTATAGAACATTTGATCGTAAATATCTCGAAAAAGACACACGTAACATTGAATTGAGTTACATCTTCTGATTTTCCACTAGAAAAAAACAACGAATGTCAATTTTCATGTTGAAATTGTCAGAAATATCGAATCTCCTATTCATGGCAGTTATTCAGTTTTCGTGTAATAACTTCCACGCTCTTTATCTCGTTAACAAGTAATATTTGTTCCAACTTCGAGAATCCACCCAATGATTCCCTATAGATATATTCATTCAAAATTAGGCTTATCCAGTATTTTCAAAAATACATTTTGGTTACGATTGAAATCCAGAGCGCTATCTCGAACCATAAAACTCCCTGTGCTTTATTGCATTCGCTGTTCGCATTACACTCATCTGGACCAGGCTCAATGCGAACAGCGAATTCAGTAAATCGCAGGGAGTTTTATGGTTCGAGGCAGCGCTCTTTCTGCTCCGTCGGAACTCGGTTTTCAACCTGAAAGATGCATTCGAATGAATTATTCGGAGCTGAGCTCGAGTGCCGTCGACACCATTCGCCGAATCGTTTATCAAATTTTATTGCATTCGCTGTTCGGATTACACACATCTGGACGCGGCTCTACACTCATCTTGACCCGGCTAAATTCGAACAGCCAATGCAATAAATCGCAGGGAGTTTTGTGGTTCGAGGCAGCGTTCCTTCTGCTCCGTCGGGACTCGGTTTCAACTCGAACGATGCATTCGAATGTATTATTCAAGACTGAGCTCGAGTGCCGCCCACACTATTCGCCTAATCGTTAATCAAATTTTATTGCATTCGCTATTCGGATTACACTCATCTGGACTAGAACTAACAATTGCCCCTGAATAGCTGTCATAAACAACCAATAGATCTCTTGAATGTAACACGAATTATCATATTTTATGTTTTTCTCATTCTATTGGCGTCTGAATTTAAGATTGCATCGGGGCGGTTGCCAGTTTTTCAACCTTACGTACAGACATAGATTTTGTTTTGATAGTCTATTTTTTGTACTGTTTGTTAGTGTTTGGTTTGATAATTTTTTATTTCACGATTTATTCACATACTTTTCAGACTTTTATAGTTTACGAGATTATTACTGGGAGTACATATTCCATTCTTATAAAGTAGGTATGTATCATCCTTAAATCATATTGAGTGTAGCAACTAATTACGAGGATACCTCCAAGGTTGCAGAGTATTTTAATATTATTTATTTTCAGATCCAAATTGTAAGATTGACTTTGGTGGATTTCTTAGGCTGTCTTGAAAGTTGAAAAACAGATAGTATTGTAAAACATACTTTTTGGAATAATAGACAAATACGCATAACTTTACTATTTTTATGGGGAAGGACTAAATACTCAATATATTGTGAATAAAATGAATACATTCACATGAAACTAATGCTACTTGTACCGTGAGCCTTATTCATTATGGATTGACAAATAAATTTTCCAATACTCATATGATTGGTCTTGAAAAAGCTGTAATAATAAATAAGCCTTGTTCAACTTTGATTTAATTGGCAGAAGCACTTTGAGCGAAGAGTATTCATCACCAGATATTTCCTTGTCGAGACTCTTTTTTAATAGTCTGTTCTATCACTAGAACATTTACGTTGTTCCTTAATGATCAGTTGCAACATGCAGATTTCTGGAAGGCATAGCATTCCTCTTAAGTAAATTTCTCTGCTTGGATTATGGGCCTGGAAAAAAATTGTCTTCATGAATGTGATCTAATAGTTCATGAGCAATTCGTGCTTACCTCTATAAAAATTATCATCATCGGTAAAATACAGGTTACAGACTCTCATGAATCTTGTTTGTTGGTTTTTATCGATTCTTCAACACTTTCAGACCCGACTTTTTAAAGGAAGTTTCTTTCACCCTAACTCCAGATTTTTACCGGGCTATAGAAATTTATGGGAAGGGACATTTGAGTTTGCCTTTCCTCAGTAGAAGCACTTGTAAAATCACACAAACACCAAGAAAAATGCATAAACTTTCTAATTTTCTTAACATGTCTTTTAACTTGTCAATGATAATGTCTGTACCTCGGGTTACTCGGATAGCCACCAGAGAGAGTAGCGCTTATCTTCATTCGCCAATACCGATACAAAATTATAATTTATGCTATCACACACTTCAACAATTCGCGAATTTTGAATAGTTCGGTATTATAAATGGCCAAATGGGTACTCAAGGTCGAAGCGGGAGAAACGCGTCAGATCGCCTCTACGTCACTCGTTATTGTACAATTCACCGATCGATACAGCCCGACGCTGTCTATTGGCTTACTAGAGAGAAAAGTACACGAAAAGAGGGAGAGAGTGGATATATCCCCATACGTCACGGAAACCGCGGAGTTTCGTCCGTTTAAACAGCCGACATGCGGAGCCAAATTTAAAAGACATTTTCTCGTTGGAAATTGAAATTTTCGAAGGTGGTTAAAGTTTTTCAGTGGTCTCACGGATAGAATATTTGATTCCAATGATGAAAAAATCCATGCAAGAGACCTCACAACGAACATTCCGTCGGATTCCACTTCGAACAAAAGCCAAAGCTAGGAACAACAGTGAGAGTTCCACCAGGGCATTGAATGCACAGTTCAGAATAGAAACGAACAATAAAACGATGAAAGTGAGTTATTATTTAATCCCTGTCAATAGTGACAGAAGGAAGAAACACCATCAATATCAATTGCAATAATCTCTGACGTTCCAGTCATGTAAGGAAACCTATAAAAAAGATAGATGACATCATCGTTTCTTGTTCCATCTCATCCCGTAGCTCGGCCGGTGGGAGCTAGTAGGAGTGACGAGCTACTTACTCAAAAATCAGCTAGAGGTGTCGGTTGCATCGTTGAGGTTTTTACGGGGTGTGTTGGAAAAGACTGAGCGGTTGGTCTCTGGTGTTTGATGGTTATTCAGGTTTATTCTGTTTGCGAATTGCAATAAAATATTGCTTCCACAACAAGATATATGTATAAATATTAGTTTTTTCATTGATTCCGAGCAATATGATCAATATGTCAATTTAACCCCAAAATAGCACTTGATAAGCTTGATAACGAAATGAGTTAGAACGAGTATATATGACAGAGAACCATTTATTTCATTATTATTCCTTCCAAGAATTCGAAAATATGAAAAATAGGCAAAAAATTTTTATGGCAATGTGTCCAAGGTTCTCCAGAATATTTAATTTCAGGAGACATTCTCAGAATAAAATAACGGCATAGTAAAGACACCAGCAATCCCTTTCAGCTGCGAATAGAAAAAAACATCATATTATTCCGCCTGAATAAAATTGCAGTAATGGAGGTTTTCCTGAATTTGGGTTCTTACTGCAAATGCAAATTTGAACATTATTAGGGGTTTGATTCATCATTTTCCCAAATTACCTTCAGAATGTATTCAAAATCAGATTTCAAAATTGGGGTTTAGGATTTGCCAGGCATGCACGAAGTGACAACGGTGTTTAGTAGAATAGCTTTTTCTATAGAATAATGAAATATTTATTTCTATTCTGTGGTACACACGCGTTCTTTGTTAATATAACCAAACAATTTCCGTTTGCGATTTGTCAGTAATATGACAGTATGACAGTCTCTGCTCTTCTTTTTTTATTCCTTGGTCATTGTCTTCTACTCTAACCAGATCGAAGTATAGCTATCTCTGTTTTCCTAAGCAAAGTAACATATTTGACGTCCTTTTCTTTCCGAGAAAGCTGAATTCGACGTTGCCATATCGTGCACTCAAGACAAATCCCTTCAAATGCAAATCCCCATTTTTATTCTTCAGTTTTAGGTGATCAAACATTTTTTTAAAAATATAATATTGAAATTATATGTTTGAAATGTGATGTTCTAAATGTTTTTCATGAAAATTACTGCATTTTCGTTTTAAGAAAAAACCCCTATTGATTTCTGGTAAACAATATTATTCTTGTATAAGTTAGATTTCACAGGGTTAGGACTCAAATGACTGACCTATTTTCAAAACAAAGTCGACGTTTCGTCGATAAAGTCTCTCAAGGCTAAAACAAGAGTAATGAATAAGATGAATGGAACATTCTTCACAAACAGAAGTCATTGTGTCTTACCTAGTTTTTTAACAGTTGTCTACATCTAACATTGATTCGGGCATAATATATATGTGGAAATAACTTTGTCTCATAAAAATAAAATTTTCAAAAAGTGGAATAATTTCTTAGACATAATGAGAAATATAATATATAGCTTATATAATTATGAAAGGACGTGAAACACAAACTAAAATTCTACTTGTTTCCAGGAAATTAGTCATTGGTCATTTTGTCTTATTTTAAAATTAAGTGATATTTATTCATATTTACATCACATTCAAGATATTATCATAAATAACAAAAACCGTAGAAACAGGTGATGTAGGCAAAACATACAAAAATCATAGGAAACTGAAACGAATGTTTATGAAGAAGGGTCATTTCCTTTTCTTTGTTTTTCTAGAATCATAAAATACAGTGCTGCTAGCTCTGAAATCGCTGACTCTAGAAGTCCTTGATAGTAATATTGCTATGACAAAATTCATTGAAAACATTGCTATATCAGTCGAAATAGAACAAGTTACATCATAGCCATATTATTATAAATTGTGAAGATAACAATATCACTTGTACACCAAGGTTTATAGCAATACACAAACAGAATCGACTATTTGTCCCTCAATGTATGTTCAATGTCGAAATCTAGTAAATGGGGGGAAATAATGATTTAAATTCATAAAATCGCATAGAGGAATATACCTCGACTCACCTTGTTGAATGATAAAAGGGTTCTAGATACTAAATAACTGTTGGATGATACTGACTCGAATAAAATTTCACGAGAGTCATCTCAGGAGCGCCTTCGATTGCAGTGAAATGGGAGAGAAATAATGATTTGATTTCACATAGAAACAAGAACGTATGTATGTCACCCTGTTGAATTTCAAAAGGGTTCTAGATTCTTAAAACCTGTTGGATCATACTTATTCGAATAAAATTTCACTAGCGTCATCTCAGGAGCACCTTATTCGAAAGCAGAGAACTTTGAGCGATGTGCACGAAGTTTTGCAATTATACAGTTTGAACGGCACCGTTTGAACGATGAACACCCTGTTTATGTGGTTCTCTCACAAGGAAGCAACGTTTAGCATCAAAAAAAGAAAATCAACCAAAGCCTTTACATCGAAGGATCTTCGTCCAAGGAATTCGTTCACTGTAGTTTCACGATTTCACGGATGATCACAACAACTCACCTTCTCGAACGCCGAAAGGGTTTTAGATACATAATACCCATTGAATTATAGTTTTGTGAATAAAATATAACTAGCGCCATTTCTGTGTACCATTTCCTTTGTTTTTTATTGTGGGAGAACCGAGAGATTCCTCTTATAGTGATGGTGCTGTTCAAACTTCATATTGGCAGATACAGCTGTCTTAAACGACAAATGGATAAACGTCATACACATCGCTCGAAATTCCACGGGCTCGAAGATTCTTAAGATACTCCTGTGAAATATTTTTCAAGTATCATTCAGCAAGTAATAATTATCTAGAACCCTTTCCGTATTGAATAAGGTGACTCGTTCTGATGAAACTGCGCTGCGAATTACAGTTTACTTTGTAACGGAATGACCTGGAGCCTGGACTGGGTAGGTTGAAGGCTCTAATGCGAAGGTCGAGTTCAGAATAGCAAGATCCATCTAACTTTTTGGAAGAAGAACGCATTTGGCAACGAATTTCATTATAGGAAACTGAAGAAACCACAGTGTGGCAAGACAATCACTTATTTACTGAGAAGTAAGGAAATCTGAGAATGAAATTAACCGAAATTTGTTGTGTTCCAAATCCCCAGTTTCGGAACTTAAAGAACCTCATCAGTTATTCCGGTAACCCCCTAGGTCGGGACATCGAATAAAACGTGTCCAAATCGGAATTTTATTAGGACAGTTCTGGGTTCCGATAATTCATTTAAGTCGGATGGGCGCCAGAGTCTGTCACGCTCTACTCTGTTCGCCCGGACAACTTCATAATTCGTAAGTCCAAGTCATGGCTGCCGCTATCAAATACACATTTATCTTAAACTTGAGGTAGGTCGCGTGCTCCGCCATTCAGGAATAATCATTAATCCTCTGGGATGGCAGTTGGCGTTCAAAAAATATATCTGCGAGGATACGAGATCCGTACGAAACGAAACTGGACTATTTCGGTTGTTTAATATTTTTGTGCATTTCTTACGCGGTTGTTCTGTCTATTTTTGAGTTTTGCACCGAAAATGATCTTGAACGACTTGGTTGGATTCACTGATGAAGAATACTTGGTCGAAATCGATTCTGGGCGTCCAAACACCTGCCGACCGTAAACACAATTACTTCCGAAAAAAAATTTAGACACTCGATATTTAGAGATTAGGTTTGGAGCTTAATGACGAATGCGTGAATAAGTGAAATCCATCCAATGATTCCGCAGATATACCCATCCAAAATTGTGTTTTCCCGATACTTCCGAAAGTACAGATAAGATCGAATAGACGACTTCGGCCCAAGTTGCCAACCCACAATTTCCTTCACAAATTTACTATCACTGGGGAACGGGAATTTCAGGACAAATTCGATATGATGAGGTTCACGTTATTTATAAACATCCGTAAAAGATGCCTCGGTTCCTCAAACAAGATAATTCCTTCCAAATGTAGGGTTTTGTTGATTTCATGTTAATAGTGTCAAATTTATATAGGATATGTTCCGCAAATCAACTTGGTTATTTCGGTTGCCGGTTTTTCATTCCGTAAATATGAAATATTCGGTTGGTTCCTGAAAAAAGTCAATAACGGAATTCGATTGAAGAAATACGTTCTTTCTGTCACCAGAACGACAGTCAATGTTCTATGGTAACATATCCATAGCACAGAACAATCTTTATTTACTTTATGATTCATAGAACGTAGAAGAGACAACAGTCAATAATGGAAAAATAACTAGGTATGGTCTAGGGATCATAAGGTAAATAAAGATTGTTCTATGCTATGGATATGTTACCATAAAACATTGGTTGTCATTCTGGTGCATAGACCTAATATGTCTACTTTCTGGTGACAGAAAGATTGCTTTTCCATCAATCAAATTCCGTAATCAACCTTTTTTTTTCAGGAACCAACCGAATATTACATATTTACAGAAGGGAAAACCGGCAATCGAAATAACCTAGTTGATTTGCGGAACTTATCCTTTATAAACTTGATACTATTAACATGAAATCAGGAATCCCAACTTAAATTACAGCCTAACACAAACCTATATTTGGAAGAAATTATCTTGTTTGAAGAGCCGAGGCATCTTTTACGTATATTTATAAATAACGCGAACCTGTTATCATGTCGACTTTGTCCTGAAATTCCCGTTCCCCAGTGATATTAAATTTGTGAAGAAAATTGTGGGTTGGCAACTTGGGCCGAAGTCATCTATTGAAATGATAGTTCGATGATTCATACAGAATTTAATGGGGATAATATGGTAAAAAGATCACCGAATATTGAATATTCGAAAAAAAAATTTTGAATTTTTTTCAAGTCGTTCTCATGACACGATTGTCACGAAATTTCGTACAAAGTTTTCCTTCAGCATCTTGAAACTAGCTCCAAATTTCATCATGATGAATCAGTATTTCTTGAGTTATACCGAAAAAAACAACGATATCGAGAAAAAAAACACGGAATTTTACATATTTTTTCCGAATATTTATTAAACTTATAGCCGTATCGAATTAAAATTTTGGATACAGCTGTGAAATATGAAGCCTAAGATATCAGTAAAATTTTTTCCGAATACGATTCATAGTTTCTGTGAAAAAAATTTTTTTGTGAAAAAATTTTGAAAAAATTTTTTTTTTAAATTGTGTTATCCAACGATCCCAACAAAATTTTGCTCAAAGCTGCGCGTCGTTATGCTCCAACTAACTGCCAAGTTTCAATCCAATCACTCAAGTAGTTCCTGAAATATCAGGGAAATAACCTCAAATCTTCAAATGGCTATAACTCCGAAACCATTCGATCGATTTGTCCCATTAACGAACTCAACTGTCATCAGCGGGCTCTGTTCGAAAGTTATCGTGAAATTTACAGACATTTGGACAAAACGATAGCACGCTGTTTCCCTAGAACATGCGCGCAAAAATGAACTTGACACATGAGTGGTCCGACCTCTATGTTCTCGCCTGACCATAGTTCAGTACCTGACCATAGTTCAGTAATATCCTGTTCTGTGTCTGAATAAAGATGTCATTCGTATCCAGGTCTATTACTGAGAAGCAGATCTGAAATTGAAAAAAGATCCTGTGCTCATTAGAGTGCATCAAGACTGTATTATCGGATCCAATTTATGTCCACTTCTTTCCATATCAACGCAAGCATTTACTTCCAGGGAAAATTATACGAAGAACAGTTATCTAGCAAATTCTTGGGTGCAAAACTCTTGCCAAGAGGTTAATCGATATACTTAAGATACGGGAAGTATATCTTGCATAATAACATTTTTGTGTTATTTAATTACAAACCAAGGTATACCCAAGTATGAATATGCAACATTGTATCACAGAAATCAACATAAAACCCCAATAAAATAAATAAGTGTAAAAAGTATAAACCTCTTCATACCTTTACCGGTTAGTCTTATGGACACTGCATGCTTCGTATTCAGTTAAATGTAAATTTATGTGCTCGTTCAAAAATAGTGGCGACAAACACAGCTCTATTGCTTGTTCGCTATGGTAAATTCAGGTTTCTATTATACGTAATATCCTAGTTCTGGGTACAACCATATCCTGCTCCCTTCTTGGATTCACAAGCTATTAAACAAGAAACTTACTTCGATTAAAATAATCACTGCTGGTTTCTTGTGGGAAAACATCAATTTCCTTATCGATTGAAGGAATGGAGGCAGATAACGTCGAAGATTGAATTCTGTATGAATTGGAATAATCCTTCTGTATATTCAAGGCGCACATACTCATGAGTTGAATTCGAACAATTACAAAAGAGTCACCCTGTATACTCCTCGAACAATTTTGGACAAAAATGTATTCTTGAAAGCGCAGCATCATTCTGGTTAAATCAGTGATCACAAGAATTGCGACACTATTGCCAATAGGCCAGTTGATAGATTATACAATTTAGTTTATGAACTTGAGTTTTCCTAAAAATTTATGTTCAGGGAAATTCAGTGATCTCGATTTTTTTGTGGTCAATATTTTCAGTCTTATTGTATGGTTTAATTCCTTTGGGTTATCAGCACTGTAGCTTGGTTTCTTATCATTAAGCTAGGTGTAGTTTAAATATTTTCTGTATCTGCGTACCTGTTGAAAATTAAGAACTTATTATTATATTGATGTAATATCAAAAACCTAGAAAAGCACTGACTTGAGGTCAGGAGCTTTTACGCGCTTGTTCCGTTGCCAAAGCGGTCATTCATACAAGTAATGACCCTGCCAAACGCAGATTTTTTCATATGGTCTTCACGAAATTCTGCATGAACCTCAAGTTAAAATTTTCGATCAAGTAGTAGATTGCAATTCGATTCAAAATTTTTGATGGGTATAACTATCTAAAGAATAATTGGCGAATTCAACCCATTTAAGCATTCGACCTTCTTAATTAAACTGAAAACCTACTCTACAAATATATTCCCTATGTCGATTGTTCCTAAAGTTAATGTTTTTACGGCTGGCCTAAACACTGATAGTGAACAAAATAACTTCCAGAAGAATCGGTAAACCCGCAAGATTTCCCGTCGCCGAGATATTGAAAAGATATTCACATCATTGTACGCAATGTGTTTTTCTGAATAAAAAATGTGAAATCGAACATAGGCGGTCTGCCTTAATTTGGAAGATATGGGCCCCCAAAGTTCCAAAATGAGTCGTTTTCAGGTCCCTTTTTCCACAATAAAAACGATCTCTCACTTCATCTGTATAGTTCACAAGCCACCTTTGAACCTTCAACCAACAATAAGCAACACTTTTATTCAAGAATAATCAATATTTAATGAAAAAACAATGAAATTACTGGACCACTTAACCTCTATTCCATCTGATTTCGACTCAGTCTAAAAGTGAAGTTTGGCAATGGCGCGAATTTCATCGGTAGTGAATGAGATTATTCCTGGCGAGAAAAATGAAATATGTTCTTAGTTCTTACTGATTACTGCGATACTCTAAATCTTCCAATAGGAGAATTCGTTTCTAATGAAATCTACAAGTTTGAAACAAATAGTAATGGAATTAGAATATACCCTGATATAGATTTCAACGTACATTTTTTTTCATATGTGATAAGTCGCGCTCTCCCCAGATTTCCAATGAAATCGAGGTTATTATATAACCCATTTATTGGAATACCCTGAATCTCATTCTAAACTTGAACCATCTCGAAGATACAACAGAAAACGAAGTAGATAACAACCTCCCTATTTTGAAGGAGATAGAAAGAAAGTTCAAACGAAAATATTGAGAGTGAAACCTCAAACAAATATTCTCAATGATTTTGTTTTGATGTAAGAATAACTACCTCTTCTTCAGTGACAGAATTTTCCTTAAAATCATATCTATCAGAATCTAATCGGTTGCTTGATAATTGTAGAGTAAGTTGGATTTTAATTACGAATGCCGAATTGGCGAATAAGCAAAAACTATCGAATGATTCCGCAGATATACCCTTTAAAAATTTCATTTTCCCGATATTTCCAAAAACATAGATCCAATCGCCCTTCTATGAAAAACGCCTTGAAGTTTCAGCCAAAAAGAGCCTTAAGAATAATGATTTTGTTAAAAACCACAGCAACAGTGTCAAATTGAGATTTTCAAATAACCACAGCAACAGATTCACTTTTTTTCAATGTTAATTTTACAAAAGTCTGGAAAAACGAAAAATCAAAACAAAATAATTCTGTAAATTTTCTCGTTTGTCTGATGAAGGAGTCCGATTTGTTCTCTGAAAAGTTACAGTTCGCTTTGTTGATCATTCACATTGTTCCGGTATTGTTGATTAGATAACCTTTTTCCTACAAACTGCCCTCGAAAAAAAGTTTAGTCCTGTAATCTGCAAATGCGTTTTCAATAACAGAAAAAAATTTTCTTAAATTTTTATAACTCTGTTTCAGATATTAGGAGTGGAAACCCAGAAATAAACCTACAAGACTCTACATGACACTTTAATAATTTCTAATGTTGTGAAATACAAAAATAAAACAATCATTTGTGAGAATTTCCTTCCTTGTTTTTTCACACTAGGGGTGAACCCAACTGTGAAAGAAAACGAATTTAAACTCATTACAAGAATAGTCCATGCGCTCCTTTATCTAGAATCATTCTCCCTTAATGCCATATATCCCGAAAGAACGGATAAAGATAAATCTTTTCTTGGCTGGCTCCGCTTCAATTTAACTTTGAACTTAGTTAAATTGAATCTCCTTGGAAATATTTAAAATCTATGTGCTTTCCGTATTTGAATCTGGAAGTTATCTATACTTTGGCAGAATGCAATTTTCCTGGATTGATAATACGTCTCGTATGCAATTCAGCTGATGCAAATAACGATTTGCATCAGCTTTTTCCAGAATATTTACGTTTTTATGAACCTTCAACTCAATTCTGCACGACCCTGTGGAGAGAACAGAATCGAACAGGATCGTGCAAATACTTTATTACAATTTTCTGAATTTATTGAAAAGTTTGATGTATGATCCTTAAGGATTAAGCATTATTTTTCAGTTTTTACTCGCTTCTTCTATTGAACAGCGCGTTATCATTCCGTCACGATGTCTGTAATTTTGGAATTTTGAGCAGAAAATAGTCTTTAACGATTGGGTTGAACTCCCTGAAGAAGAATCCGTGGTCAAATTCTATTCTGTCCGTCCGTCCGTCCGTATGTGCTCTAACTTTCAGAGGAAAATATTTAGCGACTTGAAATTGTCAGATCAGGTTTGGAGTCCAAATATCTCGATTAAGTTCGTTAATGGGTGTAATCGGTTAGACAGTTTCGGAGTTAGGCCCATTTGAAATATTGAGGTTAATTGCTCGATAACTCATGAAGTATTGACTCGATCAAATTGAAACTTCGCAGAAAGTTTTGGAATACAAACGTGCAACTCAGAGCAAAATTTCGTGTGGATCTAGTCGTTAGAAAGTGTAAAAAAACTCATTGCTTTTCTAGATATTTTCTAGATCTTCACTGCCAGTATCCGAAAAAGGAATTATTAACAATTAAATATAAACTATTTTTAATGGAAAACACTCTTGTGAATCAAGGGATTCAAACTATTCGTCTAGGGCAGTTTCAACAAAAAATGTTGCCCAAGGAAAAATATCGAAATAATGCAACGAAGTGTAACGTTTCTGCGTCAATATATTTGACTCCTTCATCAGACAATAAGGGAAAATTTGTAGAATTTCGCCCATTGTTCCATGGAAGTAGATCATATTTGGCTGAATTCACTAAAGAAAGGAGTAGAAATGAGATATGTCCATATGAATTGAATCTGCGCTGTTGTGGTTTCAGGAAAATGTCAATTTGACTGAAGTCTCAAAATAACTCTACAAATTTCACTCTACTGTCTGACGAAGAAGTCAGATATATACTTTGAAGCGTTAGAGTTTACTTCGTTTGTATTATTTCGATATTGTTCTTTTGGCAAATTTTTCGTAAAACCTACTGTTGACGAATAGTTTGAATCCCGCAATCCGAAAGGAAGTTTTCAATGAATAATAATTTGAATGAATTTCAATAAGTAGTTCTTTTTCAGATATTGCGAGTGAAAAACCAGAAAAATAGTTTTTGTATATTACTATGCAAATTCTTTCGAAATCTACAAGATTGTGTGCAAGCTCTTGCCATTATAAACACAAAAACTGCCAATATATCCTTACGAATCTCAGTAAATGCTTAAAGGAAATATCCCCCAAAAATAATGACATGGATGAAATCCACCAATACTTGTTTGTGACATGGTGACTTGAAGATTCTTGCAAAATTTAGTAAGGATCAGAATATAGTAAATTTGTAGATTTCTGGTCAGGCAGCGTTGGGCTCGATTGGGACCTGGATGGATGGCCGCTTCTTCCATGAATGAGGTCACGAGCAGTTCATCGAAATTTTAACATATAATTCTTCTTTCATAAGTCATATTTATTTCAGAAATTTTCTAACGATATCTGCTTGCTGTGAACTAGATCCTTCCAGTTTACACTTTCTCATCAAACTACCATTCTGAAACATGAATAATTCAAATCAATTAGCCGACCTGAGACAACATTTAAACCCAAAAACCCTCGATTTGGAGGTTTATCGGATGAATCTAGCAGTGATCTCTCTATCTCGAAAATGAATAGGTAACAAGGGTGACACTGAATGACAATAGACTGCGACCTCGTGACCCTTACAACCGGCCCAGCCAGAGAGACCACCAACTCAAAAGTTAATGACCATTATATGTCTTGTTGAGCGATATTTCGTCACTATCCTGCCAACCCTGTTATTTATCTTTTCAGAAACCGATGATACGTTAACTTGTCTATGTACGAATGTATTCTATTTTCCTTTTTGCTCGCATGTTCTAGGGAAACAGCGTGCTATCGTTTTGTCCAAATGTCTGTAATTTTCGAAGATTGAGCCGAAAATTGTCTCAAACGACTAGAATAGACTCACTGATGACGAATCTGGTGTCAAAATCGATTCTGTCCGGCCGGCAGTGGACACGATAACTGTCGAACGGAGTGAGCTAGCAACTTGAAACTTTCAGGGTAGGTCGCGCATTGGAATGCCGCGGTTAAGTTCGTTAATGGGCCTAATCGGACGAATATTTTCGGAGTTATAGCCACTTGAAGTTTTGAAGTTATTTATTTTTTATTTCAGAAACTAATTCAGCGATTGAATTCTTACTTGGCAATTAGGTGGAGTATAACGACGCGCAACTTTGAGCCAAATTTTGTCAGGATCATACTGTCAGTAAATCTAAAAAAAAATGTTTTCAAAATTTGTTTCCAAAAATTTTTTTTTCCGGAACCGTTCATCATATCCAGAAAAAAATTTCGTTCGGACTTCAAGCTCCATATTTCACAGCAGTGTACCAAATTTCAGTTCGATACGATCATAAGTTCTGGAGATATCGGGAAAAAATATGTCAAATTTCGAGGTTTTTTTCTCGATATCGTTGCTTTTTTCGGTGTAACTCGAGAAATACTGATTCAATCCTGATAAAACTTCGCAGCTAGTTTGAAGATGCTGAAAGACAACTTTATGCATAATTTTGTGATGATCGTGTCATTAGAACAATTTGAAAAAAAAATGTCTGTGATTTTTTTATCATATCATACTCATTAAATTCTGTATGAACCTTTGAACTGTAATTTTTCGATGAAGTACTGGATTTCATTTCGATCTGATCTGTATTTTTGGAAATATTGGGAAAATAAAATTTTGAATGGGTAGAATCCGCCCAATGATTCCGGAGATATACCCATTCCAAATTTTATTTTTCCAATATTTCCAAAAACACAGATTAGATCGAATTGAATCTACATCTACATTGAGCCTGCGCGCAAAAGCTGCTGCCTTCACGGGTAGTGCTTTTCTAGATTTTTACTTGGTGGTTCTTGGGAACAAGGGAGTTTACATTTTACATGAATATCTGTATTTTCGTAGATGGTCCCAAAAGATAAGGCTGAAAGAGAAAAGAGTTTGTGGTCAAATTCAATTTATATCTAGCCGACCGTCCGTCTATGCTCTATAACTTTCGAAGGAGAACGCAGGCGTGTTGAAATTTTCAGGTTAGGTTTGGAGCCTAAATTTCGCCGTTTGTTCATTAGTGGGTAGAATGGGCCCAACTGTTTCGAAGTTTGAAATTTTGAGGTAGGTTTGTGAGGATTCGATGGTTTTCGGTGACTATTGGACAGATTTTTATGAAATTTTAAGTAGAAATCGATAATTAACTACATACAGGGTGATCCAAGTAGCGAAGTCAATAATTTTTTTTTTGATTCCTCAAACCTGGGGGTATCCAAAAATACCCTATGTTTGTTATGCCATTTTTCGTAGTTTTCGAGTTATAGTTTTTTTTGTGTTTTTCCGATTTATTGTGCCAGCGAAGTTTCAAAAATTCATATCTTTTTATGTAGTGGTATTTTGCAGAATTTTTTTCGGTGACATGATCTTCCCGAATGTTCTTTTAATGAAAAAAATTACACAGCTTCCTGAAATTACTCAAAGCTTTTCAAAACGAGCTTGAAAGTTAGAACTTCAGTTTTCAGTAGGATTCACTCAAACATTCAAGATCAATTTAAAAATACAAAAAGGAGTTTTTATATAATAGTTCCTGACTGAGTTGAAAATTTCGCACGGTCCTGAACTACCAAAATCATAAGAAAAAAATGGTAGTTTATTGGCCATTTCATGCTGTAATCGGCCATCGAAGGCGGATAGACTCAAAATCATTGAAACACGAATAAAGTTATTATTCTACTTTTTATCACTTTTATGGCAAATTGAGCTTGAACATGTGACTTTAGAGTGATTTTAATTCAAATTCCCGAAAATAATTGTGGCTCGTGTTATTTTTACATCAAGATGGATTGGGCGTGTAGGGCCGATCGAATGGCCTGCACGTCCGCCAGACCTGAACCCCATCGATTTTTTATTTGATTATTTTACAGAGAGCTGGTCTAAGCTACGAGAAGCAACAACAAAGCAGAATTAAGACAAAACTTTTGGAAGCGGAAAGAAAAATAAAACAAAAAACGTTGACGATTAAGTATTCGAGATGGAGTAAGGGATTTTGAAGATTCATTGTAGTAAATGGTAATTTTTCAGTAAGTTGTGCTTTTATTCCTCATCTAAAAGCAAGTGATTTCACAACTACCAATTTTGAAATATGCCAAAATTTTCAGTCAGTGGTGAGTCCAAAATTTTTGTGAAAATTACACAAGCTACAGTTAATTTACAGAAATTTCAATTAGAATTAGTTTAGAATTACATTCCAGTGTATAATTTACCATAAGAATGATTACAAGTAAAAAATGTCTTTAATCGTGTTTCAATGATTTTTAGCGTATCCGCCTTCAAAGATCGATTACAGCAAAAAAAGACCCATAAAGTACTATTTTTTCTTGTGATTTTGGTAGTTTAGGACCGTGCAAAGTTTTTAAACTCAGCCAGAAGCTTCTCTTCGTATTTTCAAATTGATGTTTTCAAGCCTTTTTTGAGTAATTCTGAGTAGATTCAAGATGCTGATTTATTTTTGTCATCGAAACAATATTTAGGGAGATCATGTAACAGAAAAAAAAATCTGCAAAATATCTATTACATAAAAAGATATGAATATTTGAAACCTCGCTGGAATAATAAATCGGAAAAACACAAAAAAAACTATAACTCGAAAACTACAAAAAATAGCATAACATACATGGAGTATTTTTGGATACCCCCAGGTGTGAGGAATCTAAAAAAAATTTATTGACTTCACTACTTGGACCACCCTGTATATTGTTTGAAATTTCAATTCTAGCCAATGTTTATTTTCGGAGGAATTATAAGATGAAATTTACGGATATTTACTCAATATTTTGAGACTTGGAATTTTGTGCATCATTTTGTGAGGATTGCCCCAAAAAAAATCCTACAAATAGACTCCATATACTCCATATACTCCATATATGCAAGCTTTAAAATACGAAATCATCGAAAGAAAATAATTTTGCGAATTTTTGCTTCATTGTCAGATATGGGGCTATTTCTTGTTCAGATATTTACAGTCAAAACCCAAAAAAAAACTGAAAAAATCCCATCAATACTTCTATATTTTTCACGAACCAATTCAAATCCCAAACGATCCTATGACAGCAAATACGAAATAACGGACGGATAAAAAGAAATCATCAAATATGGCCGTCATTGCGAAAGGTAGCGCAAGATTGATGTACATATCTGATGAGGCCATTAAAATATCTATTAGGGATAATTAGAAACATCGCAGTTTCATACATTTTTAATCCCCTGAAAGCGGAACGTCGGATGAATTCTTAATGACGTTTATTTTTAACGATAAGGTGAGGAGAGGAAGGGGAAGACTAGCGAGAAGGTACATTCACTGCAGGAATTCTAATGGGGGAAACACCCGAGATACAATCGCTGCCGTTTGAAAGCCTAGGGAAGGAGGTCAAAGGGTGAGATAAAGGAACAATGGCTAGGCTGTTTAGGCAGATTTTGTTTTTTCGAGTTCGTTCAATAATTACAATTTTTCTCGGTTATCTAGAGGTGGAGAGTCATGTTTAGCCATCACTTCTGTTATAATAATAATAATATTTTTTTCGGAAATCCTACATACATGTAGTATCACATATGTGATCGGAACGAAATGCCGTCCACATAACAAAGAAAAATGTTCGTCATGCACTAGCACAGTGTGGAATTTAAATATTCCTGGACCGAATATGGCTCAAGCTCCATTAAAAGCTTATGTATTTATTTTTTGAAAATTCTTTGATTATTAATTCTTTTAAAACTTAGTGGCAATTTATTGAAAAGTTTATATCATCTAGTTGAAATTATTCAGCATGTGTGCATCCACTAACTCTTACTTTCCTTTTATTTATCAATTCATTCATCCTCCTTGAAATACCAAGGCAAAACTTATTTCAGAATTTCGTATGAATCTAATAGTAAGAAAATTTAAAAAAATGTTTATTCCAAAATGTTTGAAATTTTTTTTCCCGGAAATTGTTGGACAAATATCAACGGAATTTGGCACAGACCTCAAATTCAATATTCAACAACGATTTTTCAGATTTCAATTCAATACGATATTTTCTTCCGGAGATATATAAAAAATTAATGTCAAATTTCGTTGTTTGAAATTTTGAGGTTATTTCTTCAATATCCCAAGAAGTACGAATGCCATCACATCGAAACTTCGTTATAGGTCACGAGCAGTTTTGACAGTTGGGAGAGACTGGAGGATCAACAATAACCTGAAATGCATTGTTTACTATGGAAAAAAGCGATTTCTCTCGTGATTTCGTATTAATTTTGAAATTTTGGATTGATATATTCACTTTTTTTGAAGAGGATAGAATAGATTTGGTGTAATTAATATGAAATTAGTCCCTGATTTCATAAACAGGCAAATAAACAGAACTTTGGTTAGTTCAGTCAACAGTCTTTTTGTGTGTTGAAGTATATTATATAGGCACCCTGTTACTTTCATATGGAGGTAAAATATTCCGAAAATATTTTGTGATACCATCGTGCTAATAAATTTTTCATTCCTAGACACTGCAAGGTATTCCTGGGTGTAGTAGATAGGAACAGTGTATTGACACAGTGGATGGTTTTTCTTTCTAAAATACGACTCAAGGGTGATCTAATTAGGCTGAAATGTCTATCAGTGATCATTGAGATCTTTTCTTTGTGAAAATAATCAGGAATGTTTATCAAAAACTGGCGATTTTACGAAAATTCCCTACCTGCCATCAATCGGCATACCCAAACAAAACATTGTCAGTAGTAATACTGCACCTTAAGTGAAAAACAGCTAAGAATTTGACTGCATTGAATACTTGAATGGAAATATCTTTTATAAATCCTTCTTGTTCAAGTAATAAATAAATGCTCATTAAGAACTTATGATTTTCAAGTATCCATACCTTGAATCGTTCGGTATGCCCTACCATAATAACATACATGATATTATTACTCGACTAAACATGAAAATCAGCTCAACATTCGATGTCATTGCATATCTGAATGTCAATGGTATGAATCAATCCTATCTAATTCAAGTTTTATTGATTGCGGAGACTAATCTCCATCCTATGTTCTTTGCCGACGTAACTGACAAGCTGCAAAGTAACATTTATTCTGTGAATTTTCGTTTTAGAGCGCAGTTCTTCATTGAATTAATTCAGAAAATATGATTTTCCCTTTCAGACAGAATTTTCTTATTCTTCTCTTTTATAATGGATAAATTGAGTTGCTCTCCACATCCGGTTAGTACCTACCATTCAAATGAAAATACTTCAATAACTCATTGGTAGTTTTCATCGATTCGATGTTGATTATTCGAACTTGAATACCTGAATTTACTTAAAGAAACTTAGGTTTTAAATTGTATTTCCTGCCTTACTAAACCAAGCAACATGCCACAACAGCATCAACCAGCAAGAATTGTATTTTCGAAAAATTCCATAAGTTTAGTGAAGCTGTTACTGTAACAAGATATCAAGTACTTTCGATATAGTTCCTAGGTAAAATGCAATAGTGAATATTTCAGTCCAAAATGTTCAAATTCATACAAAATCATTAGCTAAATCGCTTTTTCCCATAGTAAACAATGCATTTTTTCATATTTTCCAAATGTTACCTGTATAATGTCGATATGATCGAATCAAAATTCTTCACTTGGTTGAAAAATGACGGAGTAAAAAAAAGTTCATGCAGAATGTCTTGAGGAAATGGCTTCGAATGTGAACAAGCGCGTTAAAGCTCCTGACCTCACGTCAGAGCTTTTTTAGGTTTTTTTTTGATAGATCATTTATTTATACGATAAAGTACTAGATGTAGAGTAAAGCACCAGTAACTGCGCATTCACCATTTAGGACCCTCAACAAATACCAGTTTTATTTGATACTGATCTTCTTGTTCGGGACTTACGAGAGGAATTGCAACATTTCTATCGGTCCTTGATACTTGTATCAACTGTCAATTGAATCCGATATCTTGAGGTCAGTAAAAATGATTTTCAAAGATACATACATACACGTCAAGTTGATATAAAGCGTGCAAAAATAAAACCCGCTATAACGAACGAGTATTATATCAGCCTCGTTGCAATTTTTTCCCCAACGTGAATTATTAGTGAAAGGAAAAATATTCCCTGAGACAATAACAATCCGAGGTTGAAGTGGCAAAAAAATGTAAGTACCTATTGTTTACACCAGACTATTTTCCACATTAACTCCAATTAGCTCGAAATACAGTTTCTACTTTCGTTGTTGTTCTCAACACAAATCATGAAAATTAACATTAGACAACGACATTGAAACCACCTACTGAAACGTATTTCAGCACCTGATGTGGGACATGTCCGCCATTTTGTCTCGCGGAACAAACACGAGTAGGCCGTTGATTCGTGATATTTATTCAATTTTATCAGATACATCTATGTGGCCCTCCATGTAGAGTTTACAAGCATTATCGGGTAATTACATGAGCAGTTAATGATAAAATGTTTGAACGGCAGAGTGGATGCAAAAGGATGTTTATATTTGACAGGTGCTACTAATGTAATACGATTAGAATTAAGTGCTTAATCAACACTGCATAAAACCGAACAAATATGTTCGAGTAGTAAACGGCAGTGTTTCAATTTAGGATCTGTTAGCCGTTTTTGTTTGGACATTTTTTCAGGAGGACATCTGGTACGGAGTTTGACATTGGGTGAAAGCATGAAGAACAAAGATAACATGCTGCAAATTGCATGCTATAGGCTTGAAAAATTATCAAGTCAATGAAACTCAAACATAAGTGTATTTTATTCGTAGTTTTTGTAGTACAGTCGAGTAATGTCGATAATATGATGAGATTGAGATGATTTTGTATGACGATATAATGAGAAATTTTGAAACCAAATTTGCACCTGAACAACATGGTTTCTTGCCTGGTGTATCTACTGCTAGTAATTTGTGTATTTTAACGAACCTTGCAATGAGGCAATCAACAATAGAGCACAATTGGACTTGATAATGACTGACCGTGCAAAGGCCTTCGATATGGTCGACCACGGCATATGTATTAGAGTATTGAAGGAGTTCGGCTTTTCAAATAATGCATGTGCTTTTGTGAAATCGAACCTTGAATTTAGGTTTCAACGAGTAAAGATTGGCGATTGTTTTTCCGATGTAATTCACGCCACGTCAGGTGTCCCACAAGGGAGCAATTTAGGGCCTCTACTATTTTTGATTTTTATAAATTCTTTGCTTGAATGTTTGAGATTCTGTCTGTGTCTGATCTTTGCTGATGACTTTAAAATTTTTAAGCTTGTTCGCACTCCTAATGACTGTGAAGAGTTGCAGAAAGACCTTAACTCAGTTGTGGAATGGTTTCGAGATCACAATATGATATTAAACATAGAAAAGTGTGGTGTTATTTCATTTACACGTAAGATTAACTTTATTGAAAGTGAATACACGATTGATAATCAAACTTTAATTAGAATGACCAAATGTAAAGATCTCGGGGTTCATCTGCAGCCAAATAAGAAGTGTAATGATCATTACATAGAAATTGCAAATAAGTCGTACAAAGTTCTTGGATTTGTAATCAGAAATTCTAAACACTTCAGCATTGTAACACCAATTAGATTATATAATTCCTTGGTAAGACCAAACCTTGAATACGCATCTGTGATATGGGCTCCTAATGCTGAAAGCAACAGCAATTTTATTTAAAAAGTACAAAAGAGGTTCCTTAGGTATTTGTTTAAAAAAAACATGGTGTATATCCTTTCCTGACGCCTACCTATAACTTGCTGAAAGAATTTAACATGCAGTCTCTGCAACACAGGAGAAATATGCACTGTGTTGTTTTTGTATATGAAATAATTAACAGCATCAAATACTGTGATTTGATAAACTTTATAATGTTCCGTGTACCAAAGATAACATAAAGAATGGTAAATTGTGATATATTCCACGTTAGTCCTTTCAATACTTCCCCCATGTATCATATGCACAGGCAGTGCAATATATTTTTGAGAAAAAATAATATAGATTCATTTAATTGTAGCATAAGAGATATAAGAAACTGTTTTCTTTCTATACAGTGATTCGATGTTTTTTTTCTCCTGTTTTTGTTGTTGTTTTCTTGGTGTGAGCACTCTTACATGTTATTACTGCTTAGGTGGTGTTTGTAAGATTTACCTATTAAATAAATAAATAAATATACTCAGTATGCCTGGCAGAGCTGTCAGAAAGAAGAGGATCTTAGATATTTTACAGTAACTCAGTTACTTTGAAGTATACGAGTCACTGTTTCTCAGTTCCTCAATTTTTGTGGGAAAATTAACTGATATTTTCAGATACTCTGCGAAAGTAACTTAAAAAAGTTACTTTTAAGTATCTTGGATACAGAAAAGTTTCCCAAAGTAACCAAAAGTATACCAACTAGGATCATATAGAATAGCACAGAAGAAAAGAATAAGTTTATTCATCCTTTAAGACATTCATAGAATGTTTAAGATACGTTAAAAACAAAAGATACAGAAATGGAACTAAATGTTGGACACAGAAAAAATATAAAATGACTAACAAATTCTATCAGCCAAGAATTCTCTGGCACTAATAACATTATCCATAAGCACTCTCTTGGTCTGATTTTGGGCGCATGTTCTGGGGAACAGCGTGCTATCGTTTTGTCCAAATGTCTGTAATTTTCGAATTTTGAGCCGAAAATGGTCTCAAACGACTGTGTTGGACTCACTGATGACTGATGACGAATCTGGTGTCCAAATCGATTCTGTCCGACCGGCTGTATGCACGATTACGGGCTAACAAAAATCCTATCGACTTGAAACTTTTAGTGTAGGTTGCATTTCAAAATACGACGGTTAAGTTCGAGGTTATTTCTTGATATTTCAGGAACTTCGAAAGCGATTAGATTGAAACTAAGCAGTTAGTTGCAGCATGAATGCACGAAATCTATCGCAAAATCTTGTTGAGATCGTGCAGTCAGTAAATTAAAAAAAAAAATAGTTTTTGTAAATTTTTTTAGAAAAACCTTTTTGTTCCAAAATTATTTATCATATTCGGAAAATAATTTGCTCACACCTTTAACTCTATATTTCGCAGCAGTGTACCAATTTTAATTCGATTCGGTTATTATTTTCGGAGATATTTGGAAAAAATATGAAAGTTGTTTTTTTCGAAATAACTCAAAAACTGCTGATTTAATAATGTTGAAAATTGGCAGCTAGTTTGAAAAATGCTGTTTGGTAACTTTGTGTAGAATTTCGTGATGACCGTGTAATAAGAACAATTTTTTTTCTCAAATATTTTATATTCTGTAATCTTCTGATCATATTATCCTCATGAAATCCTGGATTTCAATATTCGAAAAATAAAATTTTGAATGGATATATCTGCGGAATCACTGGATGGATTTTACTCATGGACGAATTCGACCGTAAACACAATAACTTCCGGAAGAAACGATTCAAAAACTTGATATTCGTAGAGTAAGTTTGGGGCTTAATTACGAAGGCTGAATTCGTGAATGGGTAAAATCCGTCCAATTATTCCGTACATATACCAATTCCAAATTTTATATTTCCTGTATTTCTTAAAATACAGATTAGATCGAATTGAAATCCAGCAGCTAGTCGAAAAAAATCTAGAAAAGCACTGAGGTTCAAAAGATATCACGTCAGTTCTTTTCTAGGTTTTTGAACAGACTATCAATCTGACTATTAATATATCGTCTGGGTAAATTATTTATGAATTTTGATATCAGTGAATGTCGTTGGTTGTGTTATCCAAGAAGTAAAGTGTTTCGGAATGCACAAAACATCTAGTTAAATGGTTATGAAATTATGAACAAATTTTGAATTTTTGGATATTTTGTTCTACAAATAATAAACAGTAGAAAATCAATAAACATGGAAATGGAAGAATATCGAATTCTCTCAAATATGTGCCCACATGTGTCTAGGGGAATTCAAGTTGAAAATAAGTAGAATGCTTTTCTCTTGGGCTGAACAAAGACAGCCAGACGAGCATTCGAAAAATTGCATAGTAGGTCTTAATAGGGTGTTTCAAAGAAAGGTAACTCTGTCTCTAGGCCTCAGGTGTTCATATTAATAAATTATACTACACTAGTGAAATTATCGTCGAATAATTTTGCAGTTATTTAAGAGTTATAGGCATTTAGGCAAAAAAACCCTTTTATTCATTAGAATGAGAATTTAGATGAATTTTTGGCATTTTACTTCTGTTTCTTTACGAATTGTTATGTCAACTGCACTGCATATATGTTATCTTAGTTATAACAGAAAATAATTTCTATGCATTGATCTCAGCAACGAACGTGACCGAAATCAAACAGACTCAAAATTCCCTTGACCAATAAAAATGATTTCAATAAAATTTCAGAAAGCACTGCCGTGAAGGCAGCAACTTTTGCGCGCACGTTCAATGTAGATGACCGCTTCAGCAACGAATTTAAACATGCACGCAAAAGCTGCTGCCTTCACGGCAGTGCTTTTTGAAATTTTCTACTGATGAATTACTGGATTTCAATTCGATAAAATCTGTATTTTTGGAAATATTGGAAAAATAAAATTTTGAATGGGTATATCTACGGAATCATTGGGCGGATTTTACCCATTCACGAATTCGACCTTCGTAATTAAGCCCCAAACCTACTCTACAAATATCGAGTTTCTAAGACGTTTCTTCCGGTCAGCCTAAGGGCCGACTGCGTAAACACAATAACTTTCGAAAGAAACAACTTGGAAACTCGATATTTGTAGAGAAGGTTTGGACCTTAATTACGAAGGCCGAATTCGTGAATGGGTAAAATCCACCCAATGATTCCGTAGATATACCCAATGAAAATTTTATTTTTCCAATATTTACAAAAATACAGATCAGATTGAATTGAAAGCCAGTACTTCATCGAAAAATAACAGTTCGAAGTTTCTTACAGAATTTAATCAGGATGATATGAAAAGAAAATCATAGAAATTTTGTTTTTCAAATTGTTCTAATGACACGATTATCACGAAATTTCGCACAAAGTTGTCTTTTAGCATCTCAAAACTAGCTGTGAAGTTCTATCAGGACTGAATTAGTATTTCTCGAGTTATACCGAAAAAATCAACGATATCGAGAGGAAAACCTCGAAATTTCACATATTTTTTCCCGATATGTCCAAAACTTATGATCGTATCGAACTGAAATTTGAACCAGTGCTGTGAAATATAAAGGTCAAAGAGTGAGTTGAATTTTTTTTTGGATATGATGAATGGTTTCCGAAAAAAAATTGTTTGGAAAAAAATTTCGAAATCATTTTTTTTTATTTACTGACAATATGATCCTGACGAAATTTGGCTCAAAGTTGCGCGTCGTTATACTCCACTAAACTGCCAAGTTTGAATCCAATCGCTCAAGTAGTTTCTGAAATAAAAAATAAATAACTTCAAAACTTCAAGTGTCTATAACTCCGAAACTATTCGACCGATTTGGCCCATTAACGAACTTAACCGCGGCATTCTGATGCGCAACCTATCCTGAAAGTTAAAAGTTGCTAGCTTGCTTCTGTCGACAGTTACCGTGTCTAAGGCCGGACAGAATCGATTTTGACACCGGATTCGTCATCAGTGAGTCCAACCTAGTCGATTGAGACCATTTTCGGCTCAATCATCCAAAATTACAGACATTTGTACAAAACGATAGCACTCTGTTCCCCTAGAACATGCGCGCAAAAATTGCAAAATCCTGCAAATTCTCCTCACTCATCATTAGGCCAGAAGAATAAAAAACAATTCCCAAAGTAAAAAGATAATTCTATGCCCTTTTTCAATTCCGACCTCGAAGATTTCAGTAATGCTGCTCAATGATCCTCGACATTGTGATAGTTCTTCCATTTTAGGCAAAACTCCGTAGGTAATTGCGTCTAAACGCATCCAGAACTTCATTGAAATTTCCCCGAAGGAGAAAAAAACGTATAACAGGTTCCAATTAAAGCAAGTTGTAGACATTTTACGTATTTTTTTTATAATTATGCAGTGTCAACATTGTATATGTTCGCTTATAACAGCGACAGGGTTCATGCAAGGGTTTCGTGTTCAGAGACTCGGTTCCTCATTAGCATATAATATGCGCGATTTTATGCCGTGTACAGGGACCGGGACCCATTATAAGGAGCCGGTGCGTGACGTCTGTCGTAGATCACGAGTTGGATGGATATCAAGCGATATAAAGTGAAACAATACCAAATAGCGCAGGTCTTTGCCTTTATGCATCATCGGCTCAGTGGCGGTCTCAATTAAACATACAAACATACAGAAAATCGCATTTGCATATATTGATATGTGGTTGCATACAAATGGGTACAAGCTAGTCCCTGGGAGACAGAAATGTGTCAGATGCTGGGATAGGATGGCATGACCGGATAACTTCTATGGAAACATGGCATCGTGGAAAAATTGTACGCACAATGGTCGTTTTATTGTGGATATTATGTCTTCTGAAAGGCAACCTTAAGTTCAACCTTACCGCTTGGACGAATTCGGTATCTCCTATTCAGAAATCCATGAAAATTGTTTGGTTTAGAATTAGAGAAAATAATTTTTTTGAGTAAATCATTTCCGTGAGGGCAGATAATGTCAATGTGATATGACTTCGACGCCTACCATGAACTGCTCATCGATAATCGTCAAGATAATAAGCTAAAATGAGAGTATGCGAGTTTTTAGTACAAATAATTTGAAGAATAGCTAATATACAGAATTTCGCATTTGCATATTTTGATATGTGGTTGCATACAAATGGGTACACGCTAGTCCCTGGGAGACAGAAATGTGTCAGATGCTGGGATAGGATGGCATGACCGGATAACTTCTATGGAAACCTGGCATCGTGGAAAAATTGAACGCACAATGGGTTGAAGACATGTCGTTTTATTGTGGATATTGTGTCTTCTGAAAGGCAACCTTAAGTTCAACCTTACCGCTTGGACGAATTCGGTATGTCCTATTCAGAAATCCATAACAATTTTTTGGTGTAAAATTAGAGAAAATAATTTTTTTGAGTAAATCATTTCCGGAAGTGCAGATAATGTCAATGTGATATGACTTCGACGCCTACCATGAACTACTCATCGATAATCATCAAGATAATAAGCTAAAATGAGAGTATGCGAGTTTGCAGTACAAATAATTTGAAGAATAGCTAATATAAAGAATTTCGCATTTGCATATATTGATATGCGGTTGCATACAAATGGATACACTGTAGTCCCTGGGAGACAGAAATGTGTCAGATGCTGGGATAGGATGGCATGACCGGATAACTTTTATGGAAACCTGGCATCGTCGAAAAATTGTACGCACAATGGGTTGAAGAAATGTCGTTTTATTGTGGATAATGTGTCTTCTGAATGGCAACCTTCAGTTCAACCTTACCGCTTGGACGAATTCGGTATCTCCTATTCAGAAATCCATAACAATTGTTTGGTTTAGAATTAGAGAAAATAATTTTTTGAGTAAATCATTTCCGTGAGGGCAGATAATGTCAATGTGATATGACTTTGAAGCCTACCATGAACTGCTCATCGATAATCGTCGAAATAATAAGCTGAAATGAGAGTATGCGAGTTTTCAGTACGAATAATTTGAAGAATAGCTAATATACATAATTTCACATCTGCATATATTGATATGCGGTTGCATACAAATGGGTACACGCTAGTCCCTGGGAAACAGAAATGTGTCAGATGCTGGGATAGGAAGGCATGCCCGGTTAACTTTTATGGAAACCTGGCATCATGGAAAAATTGTACTCATAATGGGGTCGAGGAAATGTCGTTTTATTGTGGATATTGTCTCTTCTGAAAGGCAACCTTAAGTTCAACCTTACCGCATGGACGAATTCGGTATCTCCTATTCAGAAATCCATGAAAATTGTTTGGTTTATAGAATTAGAGAAAATAATTTTTTTGAGTAAATCATTTCCGTGAGGGCAGATAATGTCAATGTGATATGACTTCGACGCCTACCATGAACTGCTCATCGATAATCGTCAGGATAACAAGCTAAAATGAGAGTATGCGAGTTTTTAGTACAAATAATTTGAAGAATAGCTAATATACAGAATTTCGCATTTGCATATTTTGATATGTGGTTGCATACAAATGGGTACACGGTAGTCCCTGGGAGACAGAAATGTGTCAGACGCTGGGATAGGAAGGCATGCCCGGTTAACTTTTATGGAAACCTGGCATCATGGAAAAATTGTACGCACAATGGGTTGAAGACATGTCGTTTTATTGTGGATATTGTGTCTTCTGAATGGCAACCTTAAGTTCAACCTTACCGCTTGGACGAATTCAGTATCTCCTATTCAGAAATCCATGAAAATTGTTTGGTTTAGAATTAGAGAAAGTAATTTTTTGAGTGAATCATTTCCGTGTGGCAGATAATGTCAATGTGATATGACTTTGACGCCTACCATGAACTGCTCATCGCTAATCGTCAGGATAATAAGCTAAAATGAGAGTATGCGAGTTTTCAGTACAAATAATTTGAAGAATAGCTAATATACAGAATTTCGCATTTGCATATATTGATATGTGGTTGCATACAAATGGGTACACAGTAGTCCCTGGGAGACAGAAATGTGTCAGACACTGGGATAGGAAGGCATGCCCGGTTAACTTTTATGGAAACCTGGCATCATGGAAAAATTGTACGCACAATGGGTTGAAGACATGTCGTTTTATTGTGGATATTGTGTCTTCTGCAAGGCAACCTATTCAGAAATCCATAAAAATTGTTCGGTTTAGAATTAGAGAAAGTAATTTTTGGGTGAATCATTTCCGTGAGGGCAGAAAATGTCAATGTGATATGACTTTGACGCCTACCATCAACTACTCATCGATAATCGTCAAGATAATAAGCTAAAATTAGAGTATGGGAGTTTTCAGTGCAAATGATTTGAAGAATGGCTAATATACAGAATTTCGCATTATTGTATATATTGATATTTGGTTGCATACAAATGGGTGCACGCTAGTCCCTGGGAGACAGAAATGTGTCAGATGCTGGGATGGGAAGGCATGCCGGATAATTTTTATGGAAACCTGGCATCATGGAAGAATTGTACGTACAATGGGTTGGAGATATGTCGTTTTATTGTGGATATTATGTCTTCTGAATCGCAACCTTAAGTTCAACCTTACCGCTTGGACGAATTCGGTATCTCCTATTCAGAAATCCATAAAAATTGTTCGGTTTAGAATTAGAGAAAATAATGTTTTAAGTAAATCATTTCCGTGAGGGCAGATAATGTCAATGTGATATGACTTCGACGCCTACCATGAACTGCTCATCGATAATCGTCGAGATAATAAGCTGAAATGAGAGTATGCGAGTTTTCAGTACGAATAATTTGAAGAATAGCTAATATACATAATTTCACATTTGCATATATTGATATGCGGTTGCTGGGATAGGAAGGCATGACGGGATAACTTTTATGGAAACCTGGCATCGTGGAAAAATTGTACGCACAATGGGTTGAAGAAATGTCGTTTTATTGAGGATATTGTGTCTTCTGCAAGGCAACCTTGAGTTCAACCTTACCGCTTGGACGAGTTCGGTATCTTCTATTCAGAAATTCAAAACAATTGTGTGGTTTTAGAATTATAAAGGGAAAATAAGTATTTTTGAGTAAATCATTTCCATGATGGCAGATAATATCAATAGACGACTTCGGTCCAAGTTGTCAACCCACAAATTTCATCCAAAATAACTATTACTGGGGAAGGGGAATTTCAGAACAAATTCGACATGATAAGGTTCGCTTTATTCATAAATATCCGTAAACGGTGCCTCGGCTCCTCCAACAAAATAATTCCTTCTAAATATAGGTTTTTGTTAAGATCATCTTCGATTGGCTGAAATTTAAGTTGGGATTCCTTATTTCATGTCGATAGTGTCAAGTTTACATAGGATATGTTCCGCAAACCAACTTGGTTATTTCGATTGTCGGTTTTCTGTTCCGTAAATATGAAGTATTTGGTTGGTTCCTTAAAAAGAAGAATTTGATTGATGACAAAGTGATTTTTCCTGACCAGAAAGACAGTCAATGTTCTTTGGTAACATATTCATAGCATAGAACAATCTTCGTTTACTTATGATCCATAGAACATGAAGGAGACAACAATCAACTATGAAAAAATTATTAAGTATGGTCTATGGATCATAAGGTAAATATAGATTGTTCTATGCCATCCGTGTTACCATAGAACATTGACTGCCATTCTGGTGGCAGAAAGATTGCTTTTTCAGCAATCAAATTCCGTGATTAACCTTTTTTTCAGGAACCAACCGAATATTTCATATTTAACTACCTTTTGTGAGAGGGAGATGCGGGTGTTTGGGTAATCAGAGATTCTTCCCTATCAGCCGACGACGATCACGTGACCGTCATCGACCAATAGGTTGAATCTCCGATTAGCCAAATACCCGAATCTACCTCGCACAAAAGGCCCCTTTACGGAACAGAAAACTGGCAAGCGAAATAATCAAGTTGATTCGCAGAACATATCCTATGTAAACTTGACACTATCGACATGAAATCAGGAATCCCAACTTAAATTTTAGCCAATCGGAGATGAACTTAACAAAACCCTTTTTTGGGAGGAATAATCTTGGTTGAGGAGCCGAAGCACCGTTCACGGATATTTATAAATAAAGCGAACATTATCATGTCGAATTTGTACTGAAATTTCCCTTTCCCCAGTGATAGTTATTTTGGATGAAATTTGTGGGTTGGTAACTTGGACCGAAGTCGTCTATTGGATATGAGTTCGACGCCTACCATGATCTCCTCATCGATAATCGTCAAGATAATAAGCTGAAATGAGCACAACTAACGCTGGTAATATGAAGAGTATGCGAGTTTTCAGTACAAATAATTTGAAAGATGGCGAATGTTCTCATGATTGCTGTGCTTCCAGATCAAATGTTGCACACAATCGTCCAAGTATATTGTACAAGTTTGGGAATTCATTATACTCTTATATAAGTCACAAAACGAGCCTCCTCAATTTGCTCTAGACAGAAATACTTGAAATCGAAAGATGCAATGACATAAACCCAGAAAGAAACTATCAAGGGTATGACATAGCGATCCATTCTGAAAGTCAAGCTGCTATCAAAGCACTGAACACCTATGTCATCGACTCTAAGCTGATATGGGAGTGCCGAAGGAAACTCAATGAAGTTAGCAAGAACAACAAGGTCTTTTTAATATTGGTTCCTGGTCACTCACGAATCAAAGGAAACGAAGAGACTAACACACTAGCCAGAAAGGGAGCACAAACGCCACTTACCGGTCTAGAACCTTTCTGTGGTATAGGCAAATGCACATATAAGAAAGAGTGATTGCAGAGGTAAGAAATTGAGGAGCTCTCTGGAGGAATTTTCCAGGAATGGATCATTCCAAAAAGTTCCTTCGGAACTTTAAAATTGCAAGCTCCAAAAAGTATTTTAACCTCAGTAAGAATAAGTTACGCCTCCTCACCGGCTTTCTCACAGGACATTGCCTGAGGAAGCAGATTATTAGAATGGGCTTATCAGAAACTGACGAATGTAGATTCTGTGGGAGAGAAAGAAACTCCTGTTCACCTGGTTACAGAATGCCTCGCCATTGTCAGGCTGTGCAAAGGATGTCTTGGACATGAGAATTTAAGGATGAATGAAGACTAAACATTCTTGAAGCCTGCACAGATTTCGGAGTTCATTGGAGCTCTAGGGTTAGAGGGCGAGCTGTAGGTGGCGCAGTTTCAAAAACAGCTCTGATGAGGGGGCACAATAGACCTCAAGATCGCATTGGAATGTAATCTTCTACCAAACGATAAATTTTAATTTTCCATGCTGATGAGCTGACGAAAAAGGCAGATTTTTTATACCAACAAGTTGTTGGAGTGCTAACGTGATTATAGCTCTGCTACAAGATCTCATGGGAAACTTGGTATCATAGAAACATTGTGGGCTAGGCAAAATGGGTTGGACACCAGACGGAATCTCCTATTCAGAGACTTATAGGAATTGTTCGGTTATGGAATTATGAAAAATGAGATATTCTGTTCTTTCAAAGAGTTAATGCCATGATCTGAAATCATAAAAGTTACTTAACTGACATCAAGAATAGAAAGTTGTAAGATCGCCATTGCATCTCATTTATTATACCAAATCGAATAGTTGTTCATTCACTCAGAGTTATGTGTTTGGCAATGTCTCCAGGACTAGCCTTCTGTACCCTTCGATCCTTTAAAAGCTCCTTTTGCTACTTCTACAGCTCTGACGATACCACTCAGAGTAGCAGATTGGCTGATATGTGGTTACATGCAAATGGGTCGTGGTAGACAGAAATATGTCAGGTGCTGGGATAGGAAGGCATCATGAAATCCTGGAATCATAGAAAAGTGATACGCACAGTGGATTGGAGGCAAAACGAAAATTAAGTCGTTGTTTTCTTGTAGATATATCGATCCAAATGACAAGCGTGAGTTCAACCATTATACTGGGACCTATTCATGATCTCGTTTTCAAAAATTCATATGAATTATAATAATATGAAGAAGAAAATATTTCTATGATTAGAGATACAAACCATGGAGTGTTCAATGATGATCGTCAGAGAAGCATAAAATGACTGTTCATCTGACGGTAAAAGAGGTAGGAGAGATAGGAAAAATACGCGTTCTTGATACAAATGAGAGAAAATATCCATATAAGCAGCATTTCAGGGAAATCTTAGACCTTAGGTGAAAAATCGTTAAAAAATTGTTTAAATCATTCCTGAATATTAGAATCGGAAAAAGTTTTTTGCAGAAAAATATTCTACCATACCAAATAGTGTAAAATTTCCCTTACAATCTGAGAATGAACATGCCAAAAAAACATCCAACGTCATGATGAATGCGAATATAATTTATGTATTTCGGCACATCTCGTGATTCAAGACACATGCTGGAAATATTTCAGTGAACTGCTCGCTTCATTTAAGTTTGATACATCTAGGAAACTTAAACATCATGTAGGTGTGCAACTAAGCGCATAATTGGATATGAAAGCCAGCACCAGTGCATGATGTATAAGTCTTTAAAATTACTTGATATTTCTTCAGTTGGAAAAGGAAAGGGCACGTGAACTTATTCGAGAAGCTTGTCTTGTTTTATACTATTTTTAGAAAACCTATACTCGATCATTTACAATTTGAATGCGAGATCGATAATTATTCACTCTTTTAACATCATCAGGTAGTGAAGCAATCAAGACCAGATATTTTATTAATACACAGACTGATGCCTATAAATCTGAATCATTAAGTCTGAATGATTTTTAGGACATGGAAAAAATTCCAAATAAACATATTCTTGCATCCGACTGCAAATTATGCTCATTCTAATATGGATCCTCGGAGAATAATTTTTAACAAGCTCTCTTTCCTATAGACTTCGAACTCATAGAAAAGAATTTGATTCTAGAGTTGCTCACTATTCAAATAATAAAACGGAAAATAATATTTCGGTAAATAATAATAATATAATATTATGTCCATCCGAACATAAGAGCAAAAATGTGTTTTCGAGGATGGAAAATGGTGAAAATTTAAATATTAATCTAGATTTAAGAATTCACAATAGCCGAAATCTATTGTGTTATCAGATTGAAACAATGACTTCTCGAAAGAATTGTAAAATGGAAGTCAGGATGTTTTGTGTGCTTATTCGAATTCATAGACAAAGTCAACCATGTTATACAGGGTGTTTCTGAATTGATGCGAAAGATTTCGAAGGGTGATTCTTCAGCAAGAATTAAGGGAGGTCTTTCATATAACTTTTTGTTCTACACCATTTCCTCCCCAAGTTAAAGCCCTTTAAAATTATAGGTAAAAAAAATGTTTTCATTTAATATATCCACTTTGGAAAGATTTAGAAGAATGAAATTTGGCAGATAACTGATGCTGATAAAATGGCAGTTTTGATTGTTTTCGTTACCCTGGAATGTAATCACAAGGGGCTGAAAAAAACAACCCCTATAATAGTTTGCATCAGAAATTTTTAATGCGCCTATATTTTTGAACAATTGTTTTGAAAAGGAAGAAACAATCTGCAATTTTTTATGTCCCGACTTTTTATCATGAAGTTGTTAGTTTAATCACAAAAAATAAAATATTGCTCAGAATCTTTTCCATAAATTCACAGAGTTTATATCATTAATTAAAAAAATCAAGTAAGCTGTTGTCAAATGAAGTCATATGACAAATATTTTTATTGTCCTGATTTTTTCTTATTTCTAGACAGTTTTATGATACCCTCAAACATTTTTCACAACTGAATAAAACTTTATTGAAAGAATGGCATCTTTTTATTCCGTTGAAGAATATTGTGAATAAGAGCGGATTGAACAATAATTGTACTACTAATAACAATGAACCAATTACCAAAAAACTAATGATAATTTTTAAATAGGAAAATAAAGGCGCATCAAAAAGTTCTGATGCAAAATATTATAGGGGTTGTTTTTTTCAGCCCCTTGTGATTACATTTTGGGGTAACAAATCTCTCGAAAACCGCCATTTTATTAGCATCAGTTATTTGCCAGATTTCATTCATCTAGATCTTTCAAAAGCGGATATATCAAATAAAAACAATTTTTTTTAACTAATTTTAAAGGCGTGTAACTTGGAGGGCAAAGGGTGTAGAACAAAAAGTTATATGAAAGACCCCCCTTTATTTTTGCTTAAGAATCGCCCATTGAAATCTTTCGCATCAATTCAGAAACACCCTGTATAGGTGATCAGTCAGTATTTTTGTATTTGTATTTCAGTTGGATCCGGTTATAATCTCTTGGGATGTTGCTCAAAATATATGTCAGTTTATGAGTTTTTTCCTCGGTTTCCTTGAATACAAGTGGGTAAATGCTGATGCAAAATTCTTCGAAAAATTTCGTGATGGGCGTTTGATTAGGTATAAAAAAATTAATTATTTTTTCAAAACCTATAACTGAAAACTTTTAGTTACGAAAAAAACTTATTTTTCATCAGTACTTAGTGCTTTCATAGGAGCCATTGGTTTGATGTTGAGTTTTCAATCTGCCCTGAAGATTTGTGTCTCTAAATTATTGCTTTGCAAAGATATCGTGTTTATAGTTGACCTGAGGCTGGCTGTGAACTAGTATACTCGATTTTATGGTTGCATAAATGTTTTCCAAACAAACAGAAATACAGTGAACAGTATATTGTCACAGTTATAACATTTGGTAATGATAGTTGACTCAGACGAAAGTGATCATCAAATAATTTCAATCTAAGTTATTCCATCCTGTTAATAAGTGTGAAAAAATCGTTTGTTCATGTCAATTATTACCTAAATATATTTGAATTAAAGCTGACAAGCACATTTTACTACAACGAACTCATTCAACAAAAATTAAAACTATTCCTACGAGTATATTGACAAAATAAACACAGCCGAGAGAAGAAGTGTTCAAGATTCAGTAAAAGCATGAATGAATTTTATTCAGAACCCTGAGAATTCAATTATTTGTGGTCCTTCTTCCCGGTTATAAACGCAGGGCACTCTGAAAAAATTGGGGTTGTTTACAATTCACAAGTGTCTGCGACGATAAGAAACATAACAACACACATCGCTCAATTTTGTATTCACTTTATGGCATATGAGAAGTTAAACGGGCGATAACAGACAACTTTTTCCCTTGACTTATCGTGTTTGTCGTTCGTTTGCAATGAAAGACATATAAAACCACAGTGAGTTGAAACTGAAATATTATAATTTCATTTTTGTTCAAATAGAGATTCTGTTGGTGTGAACTTTGTTTGTACGTCATTTGTTAAAACTAACAGTCGTTAGGCGCCATATGGAGTTTTTTACGACCATATTCACTTACAAAAATTTTTGTTCTATTATGCCAGTCTGATTTTTTTCAAGGAATTCTTTGTAGGTGAAGGAAGCGAAAAAAGTTCTCTTAAATCAATTTGTAACCGCATTCGTTCAAGAGAATGATATTCTTGAATTGGTCCAACCAAATATTAGTTTGATTTCTCGATGAAATACTCTTGACCCATGTGAACAATGATACTCTTTATTCAAGCGGAATCACGTTTGTTCCAAATGAGAAATCTTACAACAATGACTGGATATGTTTGCTATATATGTTTCATATTTTCATTCGGAAATACTATGGCTTTGATACGAATGTAAGATTTCTCATTTTTGTATTTAAAATATTTTTCCAGAAGATTTCAATTTCTTTCACCAAGAGAATAAAATATGTTCGCTGTAATTAGCGGCTCTCAAATACTGAAAATGTATGGTATCTTAAGGAGCCTTTCATAATCATTTTTGAAGATATAAATCATAAATGAGGTGCAATTGGAGGATCACCTTCTTACAAGAGAGTTTTTCGGGAACAGGGTTTCGGAGGTCAAAGGGCAAAAGTCTTTTGAAACAATTTGCTTGGTTACTATGTTCACTCTCGACCTCCAATCTAAAATAAAATTGTGTAGTCTAGAGTTCACGAATGTAGGTATACATGTGACCATGTTTGTGCATAACACACATGCATGTAGGCATGTACCCACATATTTCAATTCAACTTTATTCTCGAGTAATCAAACTTATTCTTAAAACCAACCTTTTCTACTTGACTTTCGAAACTCCGTTCCCGAAAAACTCCCTTGATGTTGATAAGTAGTAATCCATTTACACCAAATTCATAATGCACCATCAAAAACACAAACGCACTTGTTCACTATTCACTATGGCGGCTATGGCATTGTTTCCTATCTAAATAAATATCCATGTCTGCGATTCTACATTCCATACGCGTCTTCTGCGCTAATACAGCTTATTGGTCGAGGGGGTCACATGTAAGTGCTTTCGACATCAGAATACATTAAATAAAAATGATATTCTTCAGCAAAGAGAACTATGATTAGCTGAAATTGTTTTCTAAAGTAAAGAGAACGTATGTTTTGGTTCAACTAAATTCGATTCAAGAAAATTCATATAAACAGGCAAACAACGGAATGAGTTGAGAAAAGAAGTATATTATTAAATTTCAAATTATTATACTTGGGGGAAGATTATTTAGTTCAAGAATATGTTTATATTTGATTTGGGAGATTCTTTTTCTCTGTGTAGGTGTTGCGCGTTGGTATACCAAAACTGTTCACAAAGTTTCAATCTGATCGATTCAGTGCTTCATGAGATATCGAGGAATTAACCTCGAAATTTAAAATTTGCTTAACTCCGAAACTGTTGGGCCGATTTCCCCAACTAACGAACTCGACCGAGAAATTTGGACTACACACCTTATTCGACAATTTCAAGTCTTTAGGTCCATTCCTTCGAAAGTTAGAGCACATACGGAAGTACGGATGCCCGAACGGACGCACGGACAGAATTGAATTTGACCATGGATTCTTCTCTTCGGGGTGGTCGACACAATCTTTCAGGAACATTTCGGCTCAAAATTCGAAAATAACAGACACAGTGCCGAAACGATTACGCGCTGTTGCCAGAAAAACAGGTAAAAATCGACCTCAATTGGATTCATTGAGATTGAAGATGATAATTAATAATAATGTTCAGTAACTTACCAAATTATTAAATTTCCAACTACATGAGGTCGTTCTTCAATGAAATCTTCAACATGATGAAATTACTGCTTATTATTCAGAGGCTGTATTATCAAATTCTCCTCAGTATAAGTTCGTTCGGCCTTTCCAGGGGATGAAATAGTAACTTCCCGAGTTAATAAAATTCCCTAGCTTATTTATAAACCCTTCCACCCTCAAACAATTACAATTTTCGGAAACAATTAAAGTTTAAACTTTATGCAATCATTTCAAGTTTGGTTTAAAGTTTTCTTATGACTCAGACTTTATTCATGGGTGTGTACTCTTTTCTCAATGAAAAATTCTAGAAAAGCACTGACGTGAAGTCAGGAGCTTTTACGCACTTGTTTGAATTCTAACTATTAGATCAACACAAAATTTTGCACCTAGTTGCGTATCGGTAATCTCCACCTGATAAGGAAGTTTCAGTCTGACTTCATTTGTACTTCTTGAGATATTGCGGAAATAAGGTTAACATTCACAATAACAACGAAATATGTCACATTTTTGCGAGCAGCGTGCTATCGATTTGTCCAAATGTCTGTAATTTTGGATGATTGAGCCGAAAATGGTCTCAATCGACTAGGTTGGGCTCACTGATGACGAATCCGGTGTCAAAATCGATTCTGTCCGGCAGGCCGGCCGGCCGTTTGTCCGGCCGTAGATACGATAACTGTCGACAGAAGCAAGCTTGAAACTTTCAGGATAGGTTGCGCATCAGAATGCCGCAGTTGAGTTCGTTAATGGGCCAAATCGGTCGAATAGTTTCGGAGTTATAGGCACTTGAAGTTTTGAAGTTATTTATTTTTTATTTCAGAAACCACTTGAGCGATTGGATTCAAACTTGGCAGTTAGGTGGAGTATAACGACGCGCAACTTTGAGCTGAATTTTGTCAGGATCATATTGTCAGTAAATTGAAAAAAAAGTTTTTTTCGAAAATTTTTTCCAAAAATTTTTTTTCCCGGAAACCATTCATCATACCAAAAAAAAATTTCACTCACACTTCGAGCTCCATATTTCACAGCAGTGTACCAAATTTCAGTTCGATACGATCATAATTTTTGGAGATATCGGGAAAAAATATGTCAAATTTCGAGGTTTCCTTCTCGATATCGTTGATTTTTTCGGTATAACTCGAGAAATACTTATTCAGTCCTGATAAAACTTCACAGCTAGTTTTGAAATGCTGAAAGACAACTTTTCGCGAAATTTCGTGATAATCGTGTCATCAGAACAATCGGAAAAAAAAAATGTTCTATGATTTCCTTATCATATCATCCTCATTAAATTCTGTATGAAACTTCGAACTGTTATTTTTCGATGAAGTACTGGATTTCAATTCGATCTGATCTGTATTTTTGGAAATATTGGAAAAATAAAATTTTGATTGGGTATATCTAAGGAATCATTGGGTGTATTTTACCCATTCACGAATTCGGCCTTCGTAATTATTAAGGTCCAAACCTTCTCTACAAATATCGAGTTTCTAAGTTGTTTCTTTCGGAAGTTATTGTGTTTACGCAGTCGGTCGTTAGGCTGACCGTAAACACAATATCGTCCGGAAGAAACAACTTAGAAACTCGATATTTGTAGAGAAGGTTTGGACCTTAATTACGAAGGTCGAATTCGTGAATGGATAAAATCCGCCCAATGATTCCGTAGATATACCCATTTTATTTTCCAATATTTCCAAACATACAGATTTGATCGAATTGAAATCCAGTAATTTAACAGAAAAAAATTTCGAAAAGCACTGCCGTGAAGGCAGCAGCTTTTGCGTGCATGTTCAAATTCGTTGCTGAAGCGGTCGTCTACATTGAACATGCGCACAAAAGTTGCTGCCTTCACGGCAGTGCTTTTTGAAATTTTTTCTTATATCTCCGAAAATAAATATCGGATCGAATTGAGATTTGGAACACTGTTGAAAAATACTGACTCTAAGGTTTTGTGCCAAATTCCATTGAAATCTGATGAATATTTTCAGAGAAAAAAATTTTCATCAAAAATTTTTAAAATTTTCGAATGAATTTTCTTTGAAATTATCTAAGAACTGGATACACACGAAATTTTTCCCTAAGTTGAGCGTTAGTAATCCAAACTGTCAACGAAGTTTCAATTTGATCGAGTCAATACTTCCTGAGATATCGAGGAATTAACCTCGAAATTTCAAATGGGCCTAACTCAAAAACTATCCAACCGATTCCACCTATTAACGAACTTAACCGAGGTCTGACAATTTCAAGTCCCTAAGTCTTTTCTTTAGAAATTCAGAGCACATACGGACGGACGGACAGAATCAAATTTGACTAAGAATTCTTCTTCAGGGAGTTGAACCCAATTGTGTAAGACCATTTTCGGCTCAAAATTCTAAAATTACAGACATCGGGACGGAATTATAACGCGCTGTTACCTTGGACAAGGGGGCGTATAAATATAACGATTCGACCTCGTGACGCAGGAATATTACCGAATACACAAATCGGATATAATTGAAATCCAGAACTGGATTGAAAATGACAGTTTGAAGGTTCATGCAGGATTTCGTGAGAATAATATGATTAGAAGGTCGTCAAATATTTTCCTCAGAAAAAGAAACTATACGCGTTGGCAGGGTCAATGCGTGAAGAGATGACCGCTTTCGCAGTCAATTTGAATATGCGCGCAAAAACTGCTGACTTCACGTAAGTGTGATTTCAGAAATTTTCCTCGATAATATTTTCATTGAAAACTGTTCATCAGACTTTTATGAAATTTGGCACAGACCTCGAAGCTAACATACAGAGTGTAACAGCCAAATGGAATAAATTCGATAACGAATAAATGAGGGCGTGTTGGGAAAAACGCTCGGACGCGTCGATTTGTAATTTTAAATGCGCATATTTTTCAAGAAACTAATATTATATAGGGTGTTCCATGTGACCGTGGCCAATACCAACTTTCTTATTTCAAATGCAACCCCCTGTATATTATTTATTCTTTGGATTCTTCAGAGAATTTTAGACACAATTCATGCACAATGTCCTATACCTATCTTTAACTATTTCGGAAATATTAAGTGTTTTCAGATTTAGTGCAAAAATCAACGTTTTAAATAAAAATTATTTTATTTCACGAATTCGGTACATTACACTTAAAACCTAATAAGTAATACTGATTATTTCTTAATAATTGGAAAAAAAACCAACAAAAAATATTGATGTCAATGTAGGAAATGTTCAAAATGCTCGCCGCGAACGTCTTGGCAACATGCTAATCTGGTGTAGAATTGTCTTCTAACGTTACTCAACATTTCTGAAAACACTTAATATTTCCGAAAAAGTTGAGGATAGGTATAGGACATTATACATGAATTATGTCTAGAATTTTCTGAAGAATCCAAAAAATAAATAATATACAGGGGGTTACATTTGAAATAAGAGAGTTGGTATTGGCCACGGTCGCATGGAACACCCTATATAATTTTATGTTCTTGAAAACTACGCGCATTTAAAATTACAAATCGACGTGTCCGAGCGTTTTTCCTAACACCCCCTCATTTATTCGTTATTGAATTTATTCCATTTGGCTGTTACACTCTGTATAACAAAAGTGTATTGTATTTCATCTCAATTCGAAACTTTGTTCCGGGAATATTGGGAAAAAATATGTCAAATTTCGTTGTTTTCATTGCATGGTTCTCCTTTCTTGAATAACTTAAAAAACGCTGCAAATTTTACACAAAGGTTTATTATTTTCTCAATTGAATAACCCAATACCATTGATATCTTAAATAAAACTTATATATTATTCATAACTTATTGGTTTCTCACAACACAATTTGCAGCGTTTTTCTCTATAACTCAGGGACCACTGGTCAGAAACCATCCGGGTTTTTTATCAATTCATTCAAATTTACATCCTTCAAAATGTAAACTGTGAAACTTTCAGGGGAGGTAATTTTTTTTCGTCGATCACTAAGGTTTATTATTTGATTTTATCGAATAATAAACCAATAAATACTACTTCGACAACGAATTTGAACAAGCGCGTGTCCTCACGTCAGAGCATTTCTAGATTTTTGTCTCAAAAATTCACAAAATCCACGAAAATCACGTGAAAATTTTTAATTCTCGTTTTCTGGCTTAACACTTCTTTCGAATGGCCCGAAGGGGTATAAAATGGACTTCATCTAGCTCCTGCATGAATATTTAATTTCTTATCTTTATTGCGACGTATCAGGTCAAACAATTCCTCTACCTGCATTTAAGGTTTGTTTCTCTAGACTACAACAATATTTATTTTTAAAATATACTACTAACTTACATCATTAAATACTATAAAATTTACATTTACAACTGCGCTAATAATTTATGAGACTCGGTGTTTGATTATTCACTGAGCTTATTTGGCTTCCCTTTAATGTTCGGAGTCAGGTAAAATGCAAAATTGAATCTCACGGGAGTTTGTTGATGGAATACCGTAAATTTTCGATGATTGATTTCAATGGTATATTTATCCGAATAATTGTTTGCATTTACATTTGTTAAGAGCGAGCTTGTTTCAGCTTGTTCTTGGAAACAGCGTGCCTTCGTTTTGCCAAATGTCTGTCATTCTCGCTTTTTCTTGAAAATGATCCCGAAAGAATAGGTTAGATTCACTGATAAAAATACGATGTCAAAATCGATTCTGTACGGCCAGCCGTTGCTACTATGAATGCAGAACGGGAAGAGCTAGCGACTTGAAACTTTTGGGGTAGGTAGCGCCAAACTCTTTGGGATTAAACTCATTGGAGTTGTTGAGGTTATTCGCTGAATATCTAAGAAACTACCTTTGCGATCTGATTGAAAGATGGCAGTTAGTTGAAGAATACCGACGGCTAATACCTACGGGTATTGTACACAGAGAAAAAGGATCTCTCAAATCAAATATGAACATATTCTTGAATTAAATAATCTTTCCTCAAGAATAATAATCTGAAATTGAACAATACACCTACTTCTACTCTCAACTCATTCCGTTGTTTGCCTGTTTACATGAATTTTCTTGAATCGAATTTAGTCGAACCAAAAATTACGATCTCTTTACTTTGGAAAACAATTTCAGCTAATCATAATTCTCTTGGATCAAGAATATCATTTCTTATTTAATGTGTTCTGATGTCGAAAGCGCGTACAAGTGACCCTCTCGAGCAATAAGCGTTATTAGCGCTGAAGACGCGTATGGAATGTAGAATCGCAGACATATGGATATTTAGATAGGAAACAACGCCATGGCCGCCATAGTGAATAATGAACGAGTGAGTTTGTGTTTTTGATGGTGCATTATGAAATTGGTTTAAATGGAGGACTACTTATCAACATTAAGGGAGTTTTTCGGGAACAGAGTTTCGAAAATCAAGTAGAAAAGGTTGGTTTTAAGAATAAGTTTGATTACTCGGGAACAAAGTTTGAATTGAAATATGTGGGTACAAGCCCACATGCATGTGTGTTATGCAGAAACATTGTCACCTGTATACCTACATTCGAGAACTCTAGACTACAAAATTTTATTTTAGATTGGAGGTCGAGAGTGAACATAGTAACCAAGCAAATTGTTTCAAAATACTTCTGCTTTTTGATCTTCGAAACCCTGTTCCCAAAAAACTTCATTGTAAGAAGGTGATCCTCCATTTGCACCTTATTTATGATTGATGAATTATCTTCAGAAATGATTATGTAAGATGTAAGGCTTCTTAAGATACCATACATTTTTAGTATTTGAGAGCCGCTAATTGCAGCCAACATATTATCATATTCTCTTGGTGAAAGAACTTGAAATCTTCTAGATAAATATTTCAAATACAAAAATGAGAAATCTTACATTCGTATCCAAGCCATAGTATTTCCGAATGAAAATATGAAACACATATAGCAAACATATCCCGTAATTGTTGTGAGATTTCTCATTTGGACCAAACGTGATTCCGCTTGAATCAAGAGTATCATAGTTCACATGGGTCAAGAGTATTCATTCTCTTGAACGAATGCGGTTACAAATTCATTTAAGATAACCTTTTTCTCTGTGTGAGCATACTAACAAAAAAGTTAGAAAACCTAGAAAAGTACTGACGTGGAGGCAGTGGTGATATCCTTTGAACATGCATTCGTTCTAATAAGTTTTTCGAATATTGTTTTTTGCTTTTTAAGGTAGGGCATTGCCCTACCTAGCTTTATCCTAGCTACGGCCCTGTATATTGTGAGAACACTTTCATGGATGAATACAAGAATTCATTTCCAAGCCAAAACAACGGTGAAAACAGAACAGGAGATTGATATTACTCATGGATTTTATTGGTTAGTTGGGATCTCCTTTTATAAAAGTATGGTTTATAAATTTTGTAAGTACCTATTAATAAATACCTATTCAATTCAAAGTTAATAAATTTTGTTACATACTTATGAAAATAGTTAAAGGAAATGTTCATGTTTACTAACTAGTACTGAAATTGAAAAATGAATTTTCACGTTGCTGTTCATGTTCATACGAATTGATCAGACGGATTTCAAACCAGACAAATTAATTGTAGTATCTATCGTTCCAAATGATTTCTTGATGTATTTTTGAAAACGCGACTCTGTAAGACTTCCTTTCCATGAACTGAATATTGGGATAATAAATACCTCTTAAAATAAACAGGTATTCAAAAATATCAAGTTTCAGACTTGTGTTTGAAGAGACGAAGGAAAACTTCATAAAAAGTATCGCCATTCTGACTGAATGAAATTTAAATTTGTCAAAATGAATTCATTGTCGGAAATTCTTGGAAATAATTTATGGTCTAACTCGGAAAATCAGAAAGAACTTCTGATTTGGCAATCTTTGATATGGCAGATCGTTAACTTCCGTAAATATATCAGATTTTGTATGGCAGATTTTCCTATGCCGCCATCTATCGGCGAAAACGGAAGTAGGACAACAGACCCGTATTTTGACAATATTTGGACCTCATTTCGGACCCAAAATATGTCAAAGAGTGTCCGCACCATATTTATTCTATGCATCTATGAATGGCTAGTTGAAACACAGACTGCCAGCACAAACAAATAATTCAACGAAAAATTTTTGCAACTTTTTCGTTGCATAATCATGCTATTTTCATGCAGCAATATAAGGTTTGTTCGTTGTACCTGCATGAACTCCACTAACTACACCAACTCCACTGACTTCCAATTCTCAGTGCAGCTCAGTGTAGTCACAGATAACTGAATGAGTGGACTTAGTGTAGTTCAATCTGTTCTATGATTTTCACAGAATACAAATATATGATAAACTTTGAATAAAGAACAACAGGAAGGAGCATAACGCTTTTCTACTCCGTATAAAAGTGGGACATAGGCGCCCATATTGAACCTCTAAGTATGACTCATGTTAGTTAGTTTCTTCAGACAAAGAAGTCTCGGAACAAGTTGTTCTCTCTTCAAAGTGAAAGGAAAGTCGGCCATATGCAACATCCATCCCGGACCCACTTTGTGAGGCATTATGCTCCTTCCTTATGTTCTTTATTCAGAGATGATAAATGATTTCACGCAAACCCAAGATGACAGTATTCTCTGCTTCTTTTGTTTTCGCTACCACTTCGAGGTGATGTAGATTTGTCGTAAAGTTTTTCGAAAGTCGTCACGGACAAAAATTCTGTTTTAAATAACGATATGTTAAAAATTAATTTCGTCCAAAAATAACCATACATAGAAAACAAAACACGTCCAACCAGGAACCAGAGACAACCACAGATGTCTATGATTATCAATTATATTTACGCATAACCATCACAGAAGATAACCTCTCTCTATGCACTTCACACGTAATCTGTGACTACACTAACTGCCGAAATTTCCTCAACGAACAGAGTGCAAGCTTACAACAAAACGCACCGAACAGAATCAGTGGAGTAAATGTAATTAGTGTAGTTCATGTAGGTACAACGAACAAACCTATAGAAACACCCTTTGAATTGAATTTGAATCGAATTCACACTTATCGCATCACCAAGAAAGAAAAGCGACCTTTTTCGGCGAACAATTACAGAACGTCTTCCATAATCTAAATCTCCCCCTTCGGAAAAGTCTCCTGCGAACACAACGGCCGTGTTTCCTCCCAGATATGCATTCTGGCGCAATTCTTCTTCTCCGCTGACAGGCCTGCAAATGTTTATGCAGATACCCGTCGTCTCTTTGGACGGGGCCCCGGTCTGGCTGTTCCAGAATCAAGATCGGACCGACCAGATCTCGACGGTATCCCATCAATCAACACCTTAAGGTCCCGGCTCATTTACCGAGAATGGGGTTCCTTTCGCTTTGTCTCGGAATCCGAGGAATGTCCCGATGTTGCGATATTAAAAAAAAGTATCGGTTTTTTTAGTTTATGTGTTTATCTGATGGGTTATTGGTCGAAGAGGATTAGGTTATCGGAATTTTTGGGGTTATAGTCGTTTCGAGGAATGTATCATTTTTTGCGAACAAATGAGGAATGTCTGATGTTATAAGAATATCACTATATGACAGAATGAACATGTTTAAAGAATGCTATTAAAACGATATCAACTGCTGATTTGCATAAGCAAAGTGTTTTTTGCGCGTATGTCCTATGGGAACAACGTGCTATCGTTTTGTCCAAATGTCTGTAATTTTAGATGATTGAGCCGAAAATGGTCTGAAACGACTAGGTTCGACTCACTGATGACGAATCCGGTGTCAAAATCGATTCTCTCCGGCCAGGTGGCCGTCCGTATGCACGATTACGGTCGTACGGAGAATCCTATCGACCTGAAACTTCCATGTTAGGTTGCGCATCCGAAAGCCGCGGTTGAGTTCGTTAATGGGCCAAATTGGCCAAATAGTTTCGCAGTAATAGCAATTTGAAATTTAGAGGTTATTTCCCTCATTTTTCAGAAACTACTGGAGCGATTGGATTGAAACTTGACAGTGAATTAAAGAATAACAACGCGCAACTTTGAGCCAGATTTCGTTGAAATCTTAGGGTCACTCAATCAACTTTTTCAAAATTTTTTTCGGAAATTTTTTTTTTCTCAAACTATTGTTCATATTCGAAAACAATTCCGGTTATACTTTGAGCTTCATATTTCACAGCAGTGTACCAAATTTAAATTCGATACGACAATCAGTTTTTGAGATATTGGGAAAAAATATGTAGAAATTCGTGGTTTTCTACTGGATGTCGTTGTTTTTTTCGGTATAACTCGTGAAATACTGATTCAATCGTGATGAAGCTTTGCAGCCAGTTCAAAGATGCTGAAGGACAATATTGCGCGAAATTTCGTGATGACGGTATCATCATAAGGATTCGAAAAGAAAATAAAAATTTTTTTTTCAAATATTCAATATTCTGTGATCTTCATCATATTATCCTGATTTAATTCTGTATGAACCTTCAAACTATCATTTTCGATGAAGTACTGGATTTCAATTCGATCTAATCTTTATTTTTGGAAATATTGGGAAAATAAAATTTTTAATGGATATATCTGCGGAATCATAAGCTGGATTTTACCCATTCACTAATTCGGCCTTCGTAATCAAGGTCCAAACCTTCTCTACAAATATCGAGTTTCTAAGTTGTTATTGTGTTTACGGTCCGACCTTTAGGCATGCGCTGCTGTCTTCAGGGCAGTCCTTTTCTAGAATTTTTGATATTTCGTTGAGAGCGGACAAAGCGGTTCATGAAACTTAAATAGTACAGTTGTTCGGTGCTTATTCTGGGAAAGAGCGCGTTATCGTTCCGTCACAATGTCTGTTATTTTCGAATTTTGAGTTGAAATTGGTCTCAAACGACTAGTTTAGACTCACTGATAAAGGATCTGTGGTCAAATTTGATTCTATATATCTTGTTTCATTTCGAACATTTCGGTTCGTAATTCGAAAATTTCAGTCATTCGTGCGGAAAAGTAACAAGCGAAGATAAATAATACAGTCAAATTCATTGCTGGCAAGATTTTTTTGCATTCGATAAGTGAAGGGGGTTAGGAAGAAAAATGTTTCAAAACTCTCAACTTATCGATAAAATTAGGGATTATTCAAAGAAACATTAATATCATCTGTTAAGACCTTTCTCGGAGCATTTCATACATAATTTCACTCCAATTTAATTTTTCAGGGCTAAAAGACTACATTTACTTCAGTTCCATATTGTGAAGTCATCTGTTATTATAAAAGTTGATATTGGATCTATAAAAAATAAAGCAACCATCTATTCATTCGTCACTGAATTACATACTCGAAAAAATTCATAAAAAGTGTCGCTGCGAACAGGATTCGAACCTGTGCGGGCAGAGCCCATTTGATTTCGAGTCAAACTCCTTAACCACTCGGACATCGCAGCTTGTGAAAAGTGGACGATGTAGCTGCAATATATAGGGAATGTATCATATCACAGAGTAATATTCCAATGATTTCATGTTTTATACTGTTTTTTCACGCTATTTTTTGAACTGGAAAGTGATTATATTATGTAGAAACAATAAAAACATGTCGAAAAAACTTTCACTGCTCGATTCCACGTTCAATACCATTTCGGAAAGTACTACCCACTTGCGAAAAACAATTATTATTCCTGTTTCACAATAATTATACAACCTCTACAATATATAATATGTTCCCCTATTAATTTCGTACACATTTTATGGACTGTAGAAATTTTGACGATTTAAAACAGAACATTTACATTAGGTATATTGGGAGATTTAGCATATGTATTATCATTTTCTCAATACTCATATTTCTGATTGAAATATACTTTGTCCTCGAAGCAGTACCTCGAAACACCCACAGGTTTTTCTGTAGATAAAAATGACCCAAATTTGAACTTATATCAATGTTTTTAAACATAAGTAAAAAAAACTTAGATTCTTGGTCCTTTTATAATAGTAAGTTTTTTTGTTCAGCCTCCAAGCACTCCACTAAGTCAATCGGTTGGCACTAGTCAAAAGTCGTCAAGGTCAAAATAATTTGACAAGATGTTGTCAAGTTATTTCATAAAGAATTCTATGGTTTTATTCAATTACATACGTAACAAGTATTACCTTTATGTAGAAGTGCAACGTTGTGTAGTTATCTGACGAGATAACCAATCTAATCAAACACTTTTCAATTATACAGAGTGGAATGTGTGAAACTTCCATGGCCATTGGACTGACTTCATAAAAGAGCATAGAGTATAAACCATTAGCGAGATCCGTAAGTAAGATCTACATATTTCGAATACCTTTATGATGTGTACATTCTAATTTCCAATATAACCTGAACATTGTTGAGCATCCTGAGATACTAAATTTTTTTTGATAATTTTCAGCATGACAAAATTAAAATCCAAATCATCCTCATAGATCGACGGAAATGGCATTCAACAAGTTCATTCCATAATAATTTTCCCTCATTCAAAACAGTTCTACGATCGTTTTTATGCCTCTTATAAATTCAATTCGAGGTGGAATGAATAGGGGATCACCCGCGTTTGTTTCTATCCAAACCAACGTCGTATTTATTATCGAACAATCATCTGTGAAGTTGAATAAAACCCAGCACATCTTGGCAATCTCGAATATGACGCCGTAAAACTTTACGGCAGTCTTTTATGGGCCACTCGACTTTATATCGAACAGATATCATTTATGGGTCGTTATAAATCTTTATTTAATGAAGTATGAAATGTCTAACGCACCTGTCAATTGTTGAGAGGAGGAAAATTGGAGCCTAAGGTTATATTATAAATTCTGGATGTTGGAATAGGTTGGAAACTGAAAAGGTTAAGAATTTGGTGGATGCGCTAGTTTATGTTTAGAAATCCATTTATAGACACTCGACTAAATGTCTTTTGGGGTTATACTTAAGTAAAGGGTTTTCCAATAGGAGGTGTAATTTTGAATAGCCCGCTATTTCGGTAGTGGTCACTTTTGAAGCTGTCATTATTTGACATTTGGCAAGTAGAAACTACGCCATTAATAAAAATGGAACGATACACGCTTCAACAACGCATTGAAGTTATTAAAATTCACTATAAAAATGGTGAACGTTTGGCTGAGACGATTCGTAAAACTCGAATATTTTTGGGTCGTCGTGAAGCACCTTGTTGGACAGCAATAAAGAAATTGGTGGAAAAGTTCGAGCTGTTGGGACAAGTTAGTGATGTGTAGAGTAAAACCCGTGCACGTCACTCAAGAACAGCCGAGAATATTGCTGCTGTTGCCGAAAGTGTTGAAGAAAACCCAGGTTTGTCCATTCCTCGTCGTTCTTTGGAATTAGGCATTCCACAAACGACATCACACCGTATTTTGCATAAAGATTTGGGTTTTAAAGCTTATAAAGTTCAGTTAACACAAGAACTCAAGCCAGCCGATCATCAACAACGTCGTGTCTCTGCTGATTGGGTCGTTGAAATGCATGAAAATGATCCGGAATTCCATCGAAAAATCATCATCATCATCATTTCCACCTAGGTGGCTTCGTCAACAAGCAAAATTGTCGCATCTAGGGCTCGGAGAACCCGAGAGTTATTGTTGAAAAGCCTCTCTATCCTCAACGTGTGACTGTTTGGTGCGGTTTATGGTCCGGCGGAGTCATTGGACCTTACTTTTTCGAAAATGAGGCTGGAGCAACAGTTACGGTGAATGGATTGCGCTAACGAGAGATGATTAATGATTTTTTTTGGCCGCAATTGGATGGTATTGATCTGGACAACGTTTACTTTCAACAAGACGGCGCTACGTGCCACACAAGCAACGAAACCATTGATCTTTTACGGGAATAGTTTCCAGACCGTGTAATCTCTCGAAGAGGTGATCACAATTGGCAACCGAGATCTTGTGATTTAACACCTTGCGACTTCTTCCTTTGGGGCCACGTGGAAGAGAAGGTCTACGCCTATAGCCCAGTGTTGATTCAAGACCTCAAAGATGGAATTCGTGAGGCTATCGAGGACATAGGGCAGCCACTTTGCGATTTGGTTATGGAAAATTTTATTAAAAGCATATGGTCTTGTAAGCGTGGTCGTGGTGGTCATTTGCCTGATGTTATTTTCCACTATTAACGGCATAGCTTCTTCTTTATAATGAAATAAACATCCGATCATTTATATTGAAAATGGCATTTTTCTTTGAATATCAAAATTACACCTCTTATTAGAAAACCCGTTATATCAAAAGTCTACCACTTGGTCAGTGAGATACAAAATATGTGGTATTGATCCAAAGTGATATAAGTATATAATGCAAGGTTCGGTTCCGAATGTGGATACTCTTTTGAGTAGATTCTATCAATTGAAATCGGATTCTTCGAAGTGGTCATGTAAGTTTTAGATAAGAAAGAGTAGGCTAGAGCCATATCTAGGGAATACGGTAGTTTTTCGATTCGGCCCAGGAGTCCATTCGCAATTATATCCTTGTGAGATCCTCTTTCGAGTGAAGTCACTTCTTCTATTAGAAAGAATCGTCCTTAGCTACTATCACCTATTTTTGCGCACAGGACGACGAAAATGGCTTGCTATCGTGTTATCCAAATGTCTGTAATTTTCGTATTTCGAGCAGAAAATGGTCTCAAACGACTAGTTTGTACTTACTGATGACGAATAAGTAGTGATAAATTGGAAATATGAAAGAAATATCCATCCACCCTGTGTATCCCAAAGTTATTGATCACCCATTATTGAGACGTTATAAATGAATTTCCAATCCCTAACAACGTCTGCAAATAAATCAAGCAATCCTTGACACTGCAATCCCGAAATTGGGCAAACTCCCACATCCATGTAAATCTGCTATATCGAAATCTAGAAAAAATTCTGATCCGATCTTGGGGAATCCATAAGCAAACGAGATATCATCTTGATATTCATTTTCAAGATAGAAATAGGATTCCCACTTCATACAAAATACGTATTGTAAAAAAAGAATAACAGACAAAATATCGATTCACCCTGTGTATAAGAAAATAATCAATCTCCTCTCATTGAGGCGTTATAACAAATCATCGATTCGCTACCGAAGTCTGCGAATGCATGAAGCAATCCTTGATACCGCAATCCCGAAATTGGGCAAACTCTCACACCCACATGAATCTGCTACTGTGAACTCCTGTTAATTCCGGAATAGCTCAAAAAATGCTGAACCAATCTCATTGAATCCCGGTAGTTGTTTGGGTTTCCTGAGCTATTGCTATATAAAACCTTCATGTAGCTAGGTAAACTCAGGATCATTTGGGTATTCGTTTGCGAGATATGAAAAAAGGTGTTTCATACAAAATACGTAGCGTGAAATAGGAATGATGAAAGGAATATCGATCCATCCTGTGTACTTAATCAATCACCCCTCATTGAGACGTTATAAATAAATTTCGGATTCGCCAACTACGCCTGCAAAAGACTCAATGCCGCAATACCGAAATTGGGCAAACAACCACATCCATATAAATTGGCTATCGTGAAACATTGTTATGTCAGGAAAAAATAATGAAGAATCTCGGTAACTGGGTCGTTTTATAAACGTTTGAAATATGCAACAACTATTATGGAGTCTGACATACTTAGTCTCAGTATGATGTAGGAATGATGAAAGAAAAATCGTAACACCATGTGTATAAGAAAGTAATAAATCACCAGACATTTAGACGTTATAAATGAATTCCCAATCCGAAAAAACGTCTACAAATGAAGAAAGCAATGACAATCCCTTAATTGGGCAAACTACCACGTTCATATAAATTTGCTATCGTAAAACTTGTTATGTCAGGAAAAAACAATGACGAATCCCGGTGACTGGGTCGTTTTATAAACGTTTGAAATATGCAACAACTATTATGGAGTCTAATATACTTAGTCTCATTATGATGTAGGAATGATGAAAGAAAAATCGTATACCATGTGTATAAGAAAGTAATAAATCACCAGACATTTAGACGTTATAAATGAATTCCCAATCCGAAAAAACGTCTACAAATGAATCAAGCAATCCTTGACGACAATCCCTAAATTGGGCAAACTACCACGTTCATATAAATTTGCTATCATTAAACTTGTTTTATCAGGAAAAAATAATGACGAATCCCAGTTACTGGTTTGTTTCATAAATGTTTGAAATATGCAACCACTCTTATTGAGTCTAGCAAACTTAGTATCAGTGTGAGGTAGGAATGGAGAAAAATCGTAATACCATGTGTATAAGACAGTAATCAATCACAACACAATGAGACGTTATAAATAAATTCCCAGTCCCAAAAAACGTCTACAAATGAATCAAGCAATCTTTCACGACAATCCCGAAATTGGGCTAACTACCACGTCCATATAAATTTGCTATAGTGAAACTTGTTATTTCAGGAAAAAATAATGCTTATTCCGGTAGCTGGTTCCTTTTATAAACTACTGAAATATGCAACAACTAATATGGAGTCTAGCAAACTTATTATCAGCGTGAGGTAGGAATGGAGGAAAATCGTAACACCATGTGTATAAGACAGTAATCAATCACAACACATTGAGACGTTTTAATTAAATTCACAATCCCAAAAAACGTCTACAAATGAATCAAGCAATCCTTGACGACGCAATCCCGAAATTGGGCAAACTCCCATATCCATATAAATCTGCTATCGCGAAATCTCCCGCGTCAAAAATTCCCAACCCGTTGATGCTGCCAACTTGAAAAATGTCTCTCCATTTCGACTTGTCCTCAAAAACTTTACGATCTCGGTGTCCCGATCACAATCTCCGCTCGATCCTGGCATTAACGTTATTTTTTTACAATCGCACTTATCTGACCATCAGCTAATGAAAAGTCGAAAAGTTGCACCTGCTTTCGTTGGTTTTCCGCCGTGGATTTGCGTCTTCGATCTATCACGTTTAGATGCGGCTATTGTGAAGGCGACACCTGCCAGGGTTACCAACTGGTCTTGGTCCGACTGCGATAAAGGAGAATTTGATGTTTGTTTTACCGGCCGAGGAGTGATAATGTGTACGTGTAAAGATAAGGTTATGTAAATTTGAAATATTGTTTTTTTAGGGGTACTTGATGGGTAGTTAAAACATTGAAGGGCAGCGGGTGTAATCGACAAGGTGGATTGTTGGAAGAGGGATGTGGTGATGGTTTTTCAATCAATTTATTATTTTCATTTGTATATTTATTCCATTGAAGGAGACATCTGGCTGTGATATACAGGGTGTGTCATAATATATGCGCAGGATTTCCGGATGTGATGGCTCGTGAAAAATATGAAAAAAAGTATACCTACAGGTTGTTGAAATTGAAAAAAAATCATTATTTTCGAATATCTCGGCAACCTTTGATCGTACAGAAAACAGCGCTCGTTAGAGTTCTCTAATCATAATATGCGGATTTTTGTTTTAAACTTAATTGGTGAAGGTTTTAAAGGGGTAGTGAGTGTTTTTCTTCTAACTTCTACGCTAATTGAAAAAGTGAGGTTTTTGAGAAACTCATTTAAACCGCCACTGTTTTCTACACAAAAAAGGTACTGTCATACGCTCTAACGTCGACCGTTTCCGAGAAAAATCAACTTTTATGTCGAAAAACATCTTATTGTTAACTGTTATAACTTTTAGATAAAATTGATTTAATAAGTATAAAAAAAAATTATTTCAAAAAGTTGACCAAAATGTTTTTCAACATAAAAAAGGATTTTTCTCGAAAACGGTCGACTTAAGAGCATTTGACAGTACCTTCTTTGTGTAGAAAGCAATGGGGTTTTTCCTGAATTTGGGTGATTACTGCAAATGCAAATTTGAACATAATTATTATGGGTTTGATTCATCATTTTCCCAAATTACCTTCAGAAAGTATTCAAAATCAGATTTCAAAATTGGGGTTTGGGATTTGCCAGCCATGCACGAAGTGACAACGGTGTTAAGTAGAATAGCTTTTTCTGCTATAGAATAATGAAATATTCATTCCTATTCTATGGTACACACATGTTCTTTGTCAATATAACCAAACATAACCCAAAATATTCTAGAAAAGCATTGGCGTGAAATCACGAACTTTAAACTTGTCCATCCAATGATTATCGTTATTGTTTCGTCATTATGTCCGTCATTTTCTAATTTTGAACCGAAATTGGTCTTATAAGATTGGGTTCAACACCCTGAAGAAGAATACGTGGTCAAATTCAATTCTGTCCGTCCGTCCGTATGTGCTCTAACTTTCATAGGAAAGGACCTAGCGACTTGAAATTGTCAACTTAGGTTTGTAGTCCAAATATCTCGGTTAGGTTCGTTAATGGCTGAAATATGTCGAACAGTTTCAGAGTCAGGTCCATTTGGAATTTTGAGGTTAATTCCTCGATATCTCATGAAGGAATGATTCGATCAGATTATAACTTTGTAGATAGTTTTGAAATACCAACGTGCAACTTGATCCGAGTAGATCCAATTGTCGAAAAATAAAAAAAAAATGTTTATTCGAAAATTTTTCGAATTTTTGTTGAAAATTTTTTTTCCGAAAGTATCGATAAGATTTCAACGAAATTTGGCACAAACCTGAAAGTCAGTATTTAGCAACAATATTTTAAATTTCAATTCCATCCGATATTTATCTTTGGAGATATTAGAAAAAAAAATCTAGAAAAGCACTGCCGTGGAGGCAGCAGCTTTTGCGCGCATGTTTAATGTAGATGACCGCTTCGGCAACGAATTTGAACATGCGCGCAAAAGCTCCTGCCTTCACGACAGTGCTTTTCTAGATTTTTTTTCGATAAATTACTGGATTTCAATTTGATCTAATCTATATTTTTGGAAATATTGGAAAAATGAAATTTTTAAAGGGTTTATCTACGGAATCATTGGGCGGATTCTACCCATTCACGAATTCAACCTTCGTAATCAAGCCCCAAACGTACTCTACATATATCAGATTCTAAATAGTTTCTTCCGGAAGTTATTGTGTTTGGACCTTAATTACGATGACCGAATTCGGGAATGGGTAAAATCCATCCAATGATTCCGCAGATATACTCATTAAAAATTTTATTTCCCCAATATTTCCAAAATTACGGAGTGGATCGAATTGCAATCCAGTACTTCATCCGAAAATGACAATTTGAAGGTTCATACAGAATTAAATGAGGATAATATGATGAGAAGATCACAGAATATCAATTATTTGAAAAAAAAATTTGAAATGTTGCACAATGTTGTCTATCAACATCTTCAAACTAGCTGCGAAGTGTCATCACGATTGAATCAGTATTTCTTGAGTTATACCGAAAAAAACGATATCGAGAAGAAAACCACGAAATTCTACATATTTTTTCCCAATAACTTCAAAACTAATAGCCGTATCGAATTGGAAGTTTGATTTGATACACCGCTGTGAAATATGAAGTTCAAAGTATAACTGAATATTTTTTCGAATGTGAAAAATAGTTTCAGAAGAAAAAATTTTTTTCGAAAAATATTTTGAAAAAAAATTTTTTGCAATTGAGTAATCATACGATTTCGACGAAATTCTGCTCAAAATTGCGCGTCGCTATGCTCCAACTAACTGCCAAGTTTCAATCCAATCGCTTCAGTAGTCTCTGAAATATGGGGAAATTAACCTCAAAATTTCAAAAGGCTATAACTCCGAAACTATCTGGCCGATTCGGCCCATTAACGAACTCAACCTTAGTATTTTGAAATGCAACCCTTCCTGAAATTTTCAAGTTGATATAATCCTCCGTATGCCTGTTATCGTGGTGACGGCCGGACAGAATCGATTTCGACACCGGATTCGTCATCAGTGAGTCCAACCTAGTCGTTTGAGACCATTTTCGGCTCAATCATCGAAAATTTCAGACATTTGGACAAAACGATAGCAAGCTGTTACCCTAGAATATGCGCGCAAAAATATGCTAAATTATCTCAAGAAGTATGAATGCAATCAGATTGAAACTTGGTTGAAGAAATACCAACGCGAAACTAGGTGTAAAATTTCGTGTTGATCTGGTAGCAAGAATTTGAACGAGCTCCTGACCCCACATCATCGCTTTTTGCGCGCATGTTCTAGGGGAACAGCGTGCTATCGACTTGTCCAAATGTCTGTAATTTTGGATGATTGAGCCGAATATGGTCTCAATCGACTAGGTTGGACTCACTGATGACGAATCCGGTGTCAAAATCGATTCTGGCCGGCCGTCCGTCCGGCCGTAGACACAATAACTGTCGACAGAAACAAGTTAGCAACTTGAAACTTTCAGGATAGGTTGCGCATCAGAATGCCGCGGTTAAGTTCGTTAATGGGCCAAATCGGTCGAATAGTTTCGGAGTTATAGGCACTTGAAATTTTGAAGTTATTTATTTTTTATTTCAGAAACTACTAGAGCGATTAGATTCAAACTCAGCAGTTAGGTGGAGTATAACGACGCGCAACTTTGAGCCAAATTTCGTCAGGATCATATTGTCAGTAAATTCAAAATATTTTTTTTCCGGAAACAATTCATTATATCCAGAAAAAAATTCCACTCACACTTTGAGCTTCATATTTCACAGCAGTGTACCAAATTTCAGTTCGATACGATCATAATTTTTGGAGATATCGGGAAAAAATATGTCAAATTTCGAGGTTTTCTTCTCGATATCGTTGATTTTTTCGGTATAACTCGAGAAATACTAATTCGGTCCTGATAAAACTTCACAGCTAGTTTTGAGATGCTGAAAGACAACTTCATGAGAAACTTTGTGATAATCGTGTCATTAGAACAATTTGAAAAAAAAAATTTCTATGATTTTCTTATCATATAATAATAATAATAATAATAATAATAATATTGTCTTTATTTCACCAAATTGAACCTCAAGGGGAAGTTCACCAAGAAGGTGCTCTACCACTTAACCCTTGTTACATAAATAATTAAATTCGAATGATCATTGAAAAACAAAAAAAGGAGAATATAATGGAAATGAGCAAAATAAAGCAGAACTAAGATAATAATAGAAAAAAAGCATTCAAGACATTGAGTACTACCATAGTTTCTGTAGACAATCAGGAACTTTACACATTTATCGTACGGAAAAGATGAGCCCTGATTTCTTTCCTAAATCTAACCATTGTGAATTTTTTATATTCGGTTGGAACCTCATTGTAAAACTTCACTATATTATAAGAGAAACTTCTTTGAAAGATCGATGTTCTGTGCTGGGGACAAGAAAGCAGATTCCTATGCCTCACGTTCAAGTTATGAATATCAGTTCTATACCTCAGTTTCTTGTGAAGATATGGCGGACACTTCTCAATTATGACTTTGTGATAAGTACACAGGGCATAATATTCAAAACAGGTTTTCATAGACAACCAACATAAGTCCTTCAACTTATGCGAAACATGCTCATATTTTCTGATCCCATATACAAACCTAATGCAGCTATTTTGAACACGTTGAATTCGACCTAATGTCTCTTGATCAAGACAAAAGCTATAAACAGGGGAGCAATAATTAAACTTAGACAAGACAAGACTCTCACATAGAACCCTTTTTGTAGGGATGGGCAAATACGATCTATGCTGGTACAGCATCCTAAGGGCCCCATAAGCTCTCCGAACTGAACACGCCACATGTTCACGAAATCTTAATGAGCCATCCACAACCAAGCCAAAGTCCCGAGCGTTCTCTACAAAATGTATATTATCACCACCAATTACAGGCCTAAAATTATTTTCAACGAAACTTCTTATATTTTTGGAACCAAAGACCAGAGCGAATGATTTTCTTGAATTCAAAATGAGGGAATGTTTCTCCGCTATGAGGGCCAACCGATTCAGATCTTCAATAATTCTCATGGTTGCGGTATTAAAATCTTCAATGGAGAAATCGAAAAAAAGTTGAAAATCATCAGCAAACATGTGATCCTTGCCGTGACGGATGAACTTGATGAATTGGCTTGTGTATATTATAAATAGAAGAGGCCCGAGAACCGATCCCTGAGGTACCCCACTCAGCACAGACTTAGCAGAAGAGATTTTATCACCCAACTTCACGAATTGTGTACGCCCAGTGAGGTAAGAGCTCAGGAGGCGAAGAGCCTCACCTGACACTCCACAAGACTTCAAAATAGCCACAAGAACATCATGCCGCACAGTATCGAAGGCTCTACTGAAATCCAGCAGGAATAACATTGCACACTTAGAATCATCAATGGACCGAAAAATGTCATCAGTCACATCGAGAAGGGCACCGGTAGCACTGTAACCTTGACGGAAACCTGACTGAGTCGCAGGAAGAATCCCATCGAACTGTTATTTTTCGATGAAGTACTGGATTTCAATTCGATCTGATCTGTATTTTTGGAAATATTGGAAAAATAAAATTTTGATTGGGTATATCTACGGAATCATTGGGTGGATTTTACCCATTCACGAATTCGGCCTTCGTAATTAAGGTCCAAACCTTCTCTACAAATATCGAGTTTCTAAGTTGTTTCTTTCGGAAGTTATTGTGTTTTCGCAGTCGGCCGTAAGGCTGACCGTAAACACAATAACTTCCGGAAGAAACGACTTAGGAACTCGATATTTGTAGAGTAGGTTTAGGGCTTAATTACGAAGGTCGAATTCGTGAATGGGTAAAATCCGCCCAATGATTCCGTAGATATACCCATTCAAAATTTTTTTTTTCCAAAATTTCCAAAAATACAGATTTGATCGAATTGAAATCCAGTAATGTATCAGTAAAAATTTCAAAAAGCACTGCCGTGAAGGCAGCAGCTTTTGCATGCATGTTCAAATTCGTTGCTGAAGCGGTCATCTACATTGAACATGCGCGCAAAAAATGCTGCCTTCACGGCAGTGCTTTTTGAAATTTTAATTTTAAACCAATGAGGTGAATAACATGGTGTGCTCATCTGTATTCAGAAGTGACGTCAGCAGCTCTGAAATTTTTCAGATTTTTTTCATTAAGATCAAAGCCGCCCACCCGTAACCCATTCCATCCATATCCCCCCTCCCCGTGCCCAGATCTCATATGCATTTACGTCAAAACAACCCTTCTTTCCAGCAATTTATCCGCCATGTTTAAAGTCCGCGTAATTGATCCGCGTCTCCGTTCGAGCCATCACCCAATTCCATGGACTTCCTCCGGGCGTATAGGGCGGCCCGAATATGCAAATACCGATCCGGCCCTGACAATGTGTGCATCCATTCCGGCAACGTGATAGGGACCATCGTTTCATTAATATTTATGAGTGCGTTGCAGACATGAGCTGGAATACATTGTCAATGTTTTCGCAAAATATTTGCGAAATTAATAATAAATCAACATAATCATTTATAATATCGGACGAATTTGCATCCGAGTATAACAATTCGGATCAAGAGCAAATTTGGGATGGCGTGATGAACGTTTTGCGAAATGTTTGGATATTAGGTTGATCATATAGATTTAGGCGAAAGGGACTGACTAGATGTCGACACGAGTTGTATTTTTGTTATTTTAGCACGATAGAACTACTTTTGTTAGTTACCGCATTTGTTGCTAGATGCATAGAATATATCAGATGTCGACACATTCCTACTATTGGCGTCTGAATTTGAGATTGCAGCGCCACGTTGGCCAGTTTTAGAAACTAAGATACAGACATAGATTTTGTTCTGATAGTAGATTTTGTACTGTTTGTTAGTGTTGGGTTTGATAATGTTTTATTTCACTATTTATTCAAAGACTTTTTAGACCATAGTTGACGAGAGTATTACTGGGAGTACATATTCCATTCTTATAAAGTAGGTATGTATCATCCTTCAATCCAATTCAGTGTAGCAACTCTAAAATTACGGGGATATCTCCGAGGTTCTCCGATATTAATATTATTTATTTTCAGCTCTAAATTGCAAGATTAAAGGCGAATTTTGGCGCTGTAACCACAGGTAACCATAGTTAGTAGTTACCCGTGACGTCATAGTCACGTAATTACTTCTGTGTGTCAACTCCAAAGAGAACCTCATTTTTTTCTCACTTCTGTCTGTCTACTCCAAAGAGAACTTCGATAATATCTTGTATCGGAAGACTTCTTTTATTTAGAAGAATGGAAATTGTTTCCATTTTTATCAAACAAGCGTGCAAAAACAATAATAAAAACCTGCCAGATGTTTCAAAAATGAACATTAAAAATTGAGTAGAATTCTCGACTTCGTTGGAAATTAATTTATCGTTATCGGGAAAGAAGTCAACTAAATTAATAAGGACTACAAGTGTATTTTTTATTGATATTTCCTAGCTATCGTTCCTACTTTTGGAACTTCTTCAGGGACTGAAAACGAAATGATGTTACTTGAAATGAGCATTCACTTATGGAAGTGCTAAAAAAAACCTCACATTCAATGTGAATTTTGAATACATAGGACCAATTACTATCTACCATTAATTTAATGTTTCATCAATAGCTGCAACTTCTGAACCATAATTGGTTTCACAATAGCAATTATTAATTAAAATTTTTTACACTTTCTTTTTAAAATCTAAAAACAACAACTAATACAAGCTCAAATGCAATCTGAAAAAATTTTTGCACCGGTACAAAACGACAGGAGGAGTGACTTCTCTCCCGATAACGATATATTTGAACATTAAAAATATTTGAAACTTCCATAGAATATGACCCCCAATTACTTTCATTCTCGAATCTATGTTCATAAACTCATTCCATTTCACTCTTTCGAAAGAGATAGAACTACATACTACACGAGTAACCCTGCTCAAGAGGAAGGTTACGCGGTATGGTATGCGTGACGTCATCAATACGTCATAGTTACATAGTTAGCTCCGCGAAAATGTGGTAACCCAAGTAACTACATGTAACCACAATCTTTAGTAAGCTGTGGTTACAGAGCCAAAATTCACCTTAATTTCAAATTATTTGGAGTATCTTGAAAGCACAGAAGCTAGAAGTATTCAGGAAAATGCATGTGATATTATATTGCATGTTATTTGCAAAACTAATGAACTTTATACCTTTTTACCTACCCAACTTGATTATTGATCAATTGCCCCCTCAGATCTACTGCTCAAAAAGTTGAAAAACAGATAGCATTGTAAAACATACTTTTTGGAATAGTAGACAAATACTCATAACTTTACTTTTTTATAGGGAAGGACTAAATTTACACAATATATTGTGAATAGAATGAATACATTCACATAAAACTAATGCTTCTTGTACCGTAAGCCTTATTAATTATTATGGATTGTAAAATAAATTCTTCCAACAATCGTATGATGGGACTTGAAAAAGCTGTAATAAGTAAGCCTTGTATAACTTTGATTTCATCGGCAGAAGCACTTTGAGCGAAGAGTATTCATCACCAGATATTTCCTAGTCCAGTCACTAAAACATTTAGGTTGTTCCATAATGTTCAGTTCAACAGGCAAATGTCTGGAAGGCATAGCATTCCTCTTCTTAAGTAACGTTCTCTGCTTGGATTAGCGGCCTGGAAAAAAATTGTCTTCATGAATGTGATCTAATATTTCATGAGCAATTCGTGCTTACCTCTATAAAAATGATCATCATCAGTAAAATGCGGGTAACATACTCTCATAAATCTTGTTTGTTGGTTTACCAATTTTGAGTTACAAGTTGCCAAGGTTTTTATCGATTCTCCAACACTTTCAGGCCCGACTTTTCAAAGGAAGTTTCTTTCACTCAACCTCGAGATTTTTCACCGGGCTGTGGAAATCTGTGGAAAGGGACATTTGAGTTTGCTTTTCCTCCGTAGAAGCACTTGTGAAATCACACAGACGCCAAGAAAAATGCATAAACTTTCTCATTTTCTTAACATTTCTTTTAACTTGTCAATGATAATGTCTGTACCTCGGGTTACTCTGATAGCCACCAAAGGGAGTAGCGCTTATCTTCATTCGCCAATAGAACGACTTTGTTAGTTACCGCGTTTGTTGCTAGATAGCTGGACGGTTTTTACTGGTTGTTAAGGTGAACATACCGGTAAGTGAATAATTTACCGCTCAAAAAGATGCTCAGAATATATCAGGTGTAGACACTTTCCTACCGCTACCCACTAAAATTTTGGGTCCAAAACACGGTACTAGAATTGTCAAATATTGTCCTACTTATTGGCTCTATAAACGATGATGACGCTGGGGTCGCTTTGTCAATTCCATACAATTAATTCCGCTGAATAAAAATGAATTGAGCTCTAATCTGATGAAACTATTTCCCAAAAAATGAATCAGATATTTGAAGTTATGGATTCTTACTAATATACAGTGCGCGTCAAAATTGTGGAATAAATTCATTTTCCCAGAAGAAAAATATTTGGCAACGAAATCCTAAAACAGGTCAATTTTGTTTCACTTTTACCAAATTTTTATGCATTTCTGAAAGATTTTTGTTGCACCCTGGTCCATCCCCATCCACGATATAGATTTTTTGAATAGGGAAAGTAGGTCATGTGGTACTTTTTTGGCAAGGTATTTGTATCTTCTTTACAGGCGTGCAGAAATTTTCAAGACAAAAATTTTCTTTTTGAAAAATTGTTCAGTTCAAAAGGTTTTCAGTATGTGCACTTTGTCATGGCTCATTTAATGGTACCTGATGAAATTTGTCATCGAACATGACAGCATGAACAAAACTGTAATGGTCGACTTTCATTCGATGACAAATTTCATCAGGTACCATCGTCTCAAAGTACCTAAATGAGCCATGACAAAATGCACTTACTAAAAACCTCTTTGACGTAACTAATTTTCCAAAAAAAAATTTTTCCTTGAAAATTTCTGCACGCCTTTGTAGAAAATACAAAGACCTTGCCAAAAAAGTACCACATGACCCACTTTCCCTATTCAAAAATTTTAGAAGGGTTGATGGGGATGGCACAGGTTGCAACAAAAATCTTCGAAAATGCATAAAAATTTGGTAAAAGTGAAACAAAATTGACCTGTTTCGGGATTTTGTTGCCACATATTTTTCGTCTGAGAAAATGAATTTGTTCCATAATTTTGACGCGCACTGTATAAAAGAGGAGTTTAACAAATGTGGAACATATACTCATTAATCATATGAAAAATGTATAAGGGAATATGAATTTGTTTGTAAGAATACTATCATGGAAGGATACAAGAAGTCAACGGAAGATTGATATTATTTATGGATTTTATTGCATAGTTTGGATATCCTTCCATAAAAATTTGGTTTGTAAATTTTGTATGATCCTATCAATAAATATTCAATGAAGAAGTTGTTGAATTGTTACATACTTATATGGAAATATTTTTGAGGAATTGTTCATGTTTATTATTACTGAAATTGAAGTATGAATTTTCAATTTGCTGTTCATATTCATACCTATTTATCAGACGAATTTCAAACCAGACAAATTAATCGTTCCAAATGTTTTCTTGCAGTAATTTTTGAAACGAAACTCTGGAAGACTTTCTTTCTATGAACTCAAAATTGAGATAATAAATACCTCTTGTTATAATGAGTATCCAAAAAATTTGAAGAAAGTACTGACGTGAAGTCAGCAGCTTTTACGCGCTTGTTCACATTGCGAAATGGTTATTTGGGAATTTCAGTGAAATTCCAATGAAATATAAAAATTTTTTTGACCACGGATTCTTCATCAGTGAGTCCAACCTAGTCGTTTGAGACCAATTTCGGCTCAAAATTCGAAAATTACAGACATCGTGACGAAATGATAACGCGCTGTTCCCCAGAACAAGCGCGTAAAAATAAAAAGTATCAGGTCGGTTACTTCCGTGAATATTTCAGATTTTCCTATGACGGCATCTATCGGCGAAAACTGAAGAGGGACAACAAAGCCGTATTTTGACGACATCTGGACCTCATTTCGGACCCAAAATATGTCAAAAAGTTTCCGAACCTTGTATTCTATGCTTTCGTTCAACGAACGGTAAGTCGCAATGACTGTCGAAGTTACCTAAGAAAAACCCATTCCAAGCTTCAAATTTTAATCTCAATAACACAATTTGTACGAAACCTGATGAACTGAATCCCCCTCAAGCAAAAGGGTAATGATAAACCTGCATTCAATTCACCTATAATTAATAAACTGCATATCTCAGAATTATCCGAACAGAATGAACCCGCTTTGAGCAGCATAGCCAGGCATTTCTCTCCTATTATACCTCATTATTCCGAGTACGTAGGTTCCATATAGTCTACCGAATCCCCAGGTGTTCTTCAAAATAGACCATAATGCGAAGCTTTATAAATTATTATGATTTTATAATTTATATGTGATTTTAAACTGAAAGTTGGAGATTCAACGAGATCTGAGTCTCCTCCCTCATTATACAGGTAAAAAAACCTACCAGTTAACGACGAAATGATACCCTACGCACGCCTAAGATCTATATTTAATAAAAAATGTGTTGCCACAAAACGTTTGAGGAATATCTGGAATTCCAAAGGTATTAATCCTAACGTGCTCCAATGAATGATAGGTTCTAAATCTTGCCTGATGACTTTTGAACGTATGGTAGGTATAATTTGATTTCACGATTCTTGCCAAGAGGTTATAGAAAAATCTTTTCGGCATCAAAATATTGGTTCAGTATTTGTTGATCCGGAATTTTATTATCACAATATTTTCAAAAATACAGGTCGGATTGAACTGGAATCTAGTTGTAGGTTGAGAAATGGCAGTTCGAATTTCTACAGGACCATATTATTGAATGATAAAAAATCCTTTTATCAGGAGGTAAAGCTGTGCTTGTATTCCGGTTTCAATCGATATGCAAAACTCTTGAAAATATTTTTTTCGAGTGGTACAATTCTTGAAAGATTCCGCTGAAGTGTGAACGTCGGCCCTCTGCAACTATTAACCAAGTTCGAATTCAATGAGGTCATTATTGTCTTGAATATGAAGATTTCGAGAAGAATTTTGAAAACTGATTGATTGGCGAATGAAGATAAGCGATACTCCCTCTGGTGGCTATCCGAGTAACCCGAGGTACAGACATTATCATTGACAAGTTAAAAGACATGTTAAGAAAATGAGAAAGTTTATGCATTTTTCTTGGCGTTTGTGTGATTTTACAAGTGCTTCTACCGAGGAAAAGCAAACTCAAATGTCCCTTCCCATAAATTTCTACAGCCCGGTAAAAAATTTGGAGTTAGGGTGAAAGAAACTTCCTTTAACAAGTCGGGTCTGAAAGTGATGAAGAATCGATAAAAACCAACAAACAAGATTCATGAGAGTCTGTTACCTGTATTTTACCGATGATGATAATTTTTATAGAGGTGATGATAATTTTTATAGAGGCACGAATTGCTCATGAACTATTAGATCACATTCATGAAGACAATTTTTTTCCAGGCCCATAATCCAAGCAGAGAAATTTACTTAAGAGGAAGGCATAGCATTCCTCTTAAGAAATCTGCATGTTGAACTGATCATTAAGGAACAACGTAAATGTTCTAGTGATAGAACAGACTATTGAAAAAAAGAGTCTCAACAAGGAAATATCTGGTGATGAATACTCTTCGCTCGAAGTGCTCCTGCCAATGAAAGCCAAGTTGAATAAGGCTTACTTATTATTACAGCTTTTTCAAGACCAATCATATGAGTGTTGGAAAATTTATTTGTCAATCCATAATGAATAAGGCTTACGGTACAAGTAGCATTAGTTTCATGTGAATGTGTTCATTTTATTCACAATATATTGAGTATTAAGTCCTTCCATATGAAAATAGTAAAGTTATGAGTATTTTTCTATTATTCCAAAAAGTATGTTTTACAATACTATCTGTTTTTCAACTTTCAAGACAGCCTAAGAAATCCACCAAAGTCAATCTTACCATTTGGATCTGAAAATAAATAATATTAAAATACTGTCCAACCTTGGAGATATCCTCGTAATTTTAGAGTTGCTACACTCAATAAGATTGAAGAATGATACATACTTACTTTATAAGAATGGAATATGTACTCCCAGTAATATTCTCGTCAACTATAAAAGTCTGAAAAGTATTTGAATGAATCGTGAAATAAAAAATTTTAAACCAAACACTAACAAACAGTACAAAATTGACTATCAAAACAAAATCTATGTCTGTACGTAAGGTTGTAAAACTGGCCACCGTGGCGCTGCAATCTTAAATTCAGACGCCAATTGTCAGTCAACAGTAAATTCTGTGCTCGATTTCAGTTCATTTTCAACCCAACCATCGAATGCAAACCTTAATCAACGAGTTGATCAGAGGTCAAATGTTTTGTGAAACCGACGGTCGAACTTATAACCAAATTTCAGTTAGATCAGTGTTTATCAAGAAGAAAATATTTGATTTTTCTAATGAGATGATAGAAATAAAAGATAAAAATGTAATCCACTAAAGCTGGAATTTGACCAACTGTCGTTGAATAATAATTAATATTATTCGAAGTGGAGTGTCAAATTTCATCGAAATCTATGAATAGTATCCGAAATTTTTCAGATAGAATGTCGAAAATTCCAAAAAAAATGTCTTTCATTTTCTAAAGAGACGATTTTCACGACATGAAGGTACGCGTCGGCATTTTCCAACTAATTCAATCTGATCGCATATATTATTTTTGCTATATTGAGGAAATACAGGGTGGTCCAACGAAAACCTCGATTTTCCGAATTCAAAATGAAAATGTGGAAACTAGCTCGGACCCGTCAATTTCTGATTCGAGGGGGAACAACTTTTCTGCTTTCTTAATCCCCGTAACTCCAACCCCTAACGGGGGTGAGCACAACCCCTTGATTTTGTGCTCACCTTCGTTAGCCGGAAAAACCGAGGTGATAAGTTTTCGTTGTACCACACTGTATAATCCCAATTAATTAAATGGTTGTAACTCCGAAACCGTTGGGCTGATTTTACTCAGTAACTAGCTATGATCTATAAAATAAAAATTCTAAAGAAGCGGTGATTTGTGAGCGACAAAAAATATTTTTTTAAATTGTTCCGTTGATACGAACATCACCATAATTCTGACGAAATTATTCATCAGCATTTGCCAATTAATTACCAAGTTTCATCATGATCTCAACATTATTCTGAGCGTATCAACGATACCGAAGAAAAAGGTTGAAAAAACAACAAAATTTGACATATTTTTTCCAACATCTCAATATTGAAATCAGATCGCACTGAAATCTGTAACAGTAAAATGTAAACTTGAAGGACTGCACAAGATTTCATTGAAATCACACTAATAGTAACCGAAAAAAATTCAATCAAAATTTCGAAAATTTTCGATTTTTTTTTGTAATTTACCAACGATATGATTCCAATTAAGTTCTGCGGGCAGTTGTGCTCTCCAAATGATTTTCAAGTTTCAATTGGATCACCTAAATATATTCTGAGATATGAAGAAAATAACCTCAACAATTCAAATGTGTATTACTCCAATACCATTGGGCCAATTCAGCCCATTCGCGAACCTAAACTTCGCATTCTGGTAAATAACCTATCGGAGCCAACCTTGTCATTCGTGACAATTTTCGGGGAAAATTGAATACTACAGATATTTGGCAAAAAAATAGCACGGTTTCCCCTAGAACATGCGCGCAAAAAATATGTAGCCACAAAACTTTCGGAGTATATCTGGAATTCCATAGATTTCAATCTCGAAGTTCCCCGATGAAAGATAAGTCCTAAATCTTGTCTGCTGACTTTTGGACGAATAGTAGATATAATTCGATTTCACGGTCCTTTCCAAAAGGTTAAAAACTTCCTTTCGGCATCAAAATATTGATTCAGAATGTTCCTGTTCGGAATTTGACTCGGAAAAACTGTAGCATTGAAATACCCGAAAAGAGCAGTTGCTTTTGATTTATCAGCAGTTGGAATCATTGAAGGATGAATTAAATATTCAGTCCAAGGGACACAGGTAGATATTGAAGAATAAATTCCATTCAGAAAATATCAGATACTCTGGGAATATAACGCAGGTGGTTGACATGAGAGGAGGTTGCTTGTACGTTAGATGCTATAAATTAAATTTTGAAGTCGAATAGTTTCGAAATCGTGTTGCTCATTTATACAGGGGTTCAGAGAAGAATATACATGTAGTTAGTTTGGAGAAATATAAGTTGATCTAATCCAACATAAAAATTCCATATCGAGAGGGTTCTTTGGCATGTGGAGTTCCAATTTATCGACGATCTATGCTTGGTCCTTCTAGAGGAAGTCAGAATAGAATTGAAGGACACTGATTGAATTTTTGAGGTACATACATTTCACTTCAAAGCTCACATCTTATGGCATGTCAAGTGCGCGTGAAAATCTACAGGGTAATATTTTTGTGATAGGCACCTATAAGTATCGATTAAAGCTTATTGTGGGAGGATTTTGCATCATTTTGAAGGTTTCTTCTGGATTTTCACTCCTAATATCTGAAACAGAACTATCAAAATTTAAATGAAATTGTTATTTCGTGACAAACTCCCTTGCGGATTGCAGGAATTCATTGTTTCAACCAGTGCGACATTTGTGAGGGATGTAGATTAGATAAGTTTGGAAAAGGATTTATGAAGCGCCCCTGCATTTTCTTGAAATGAAAATAATTCTTCAACCCTTCTTCATTTAATCAAATTTGATAGCCCCATGGCCAACCGTAAACACTATAACTTCCGAAAGAAACAAGTTAGAAACTCTATATTTGTAGAGTTGCTTCGGGGCTCAATTCGAAGACCGACTTCGTGAATGGGTAAAATACACCCAATGATTCCGCAGACATACCCATTCAAAATTTTATTTCTCCAATATTTCCAAAAATATAGAATTGAAATCCAGCATTTTTCTGAAAAATGACAGTTCGAATGTTCATACAGAACATCGTGAGGATAATTTGATCAGAAGATCACAGACTATTTGAAAAATTAAATTTTGAATGGGTCTCTCTCTACGGAATCATTGGGCGGATTTTGCCCATTCATTCGACCTTTCTAATTAAGGTCCAAACCTTCTCTAAAGATATCGCATTTCTTTCGGAAGTTATTGTGTGTGTGCCTAGCGGCCGACCGTAAACACAATAACTTCCGGAAGAAACGACCTAGGAACTCTAAGTTTGTAGAGTAGGTTTGGACCTTAATAACGAAGGCTGAATTCGTGAATGGGTAAAATACACCCACTGATCCGCAGATATAATCATTGAAAATTTTATTTTTCCTATTTTTTCAAAAATACAGATTAGATCGAATGGGGTTTTTTTCTGAATTAGGGTTATTACTGCAAATGCAATTTTGAACATATTTATTATGGGTTTGATTCATCATTTCCCCAAATTACCTTCAGAAAGTATTGGGATATGCCAGGCATGCACGAAGTGACAACGGTGTTTAGTAAAATAGCTTTTTCTGCTATAGAATAATGAAATATTTATTCCTATTCTGTGGTACACACGTGTTCTTTGTCAATATAACCAAACAATTTCCGTTTGCGATTTGTCAGTAATATGACAGTATGATAGTCTGTGCTCTTCTTTTTCTATTCCTTGGTCGTTGTCTTCTACTTTAACCAGATCGAAGTAAAGCTATGTCTGTTTTCCTAAGCAAAGTAACACATTTGACGTCCTTTTCCTTCCGAGAAAGCTGAATTCGACGTTGCCATATCGTGCACTCAAGACAAATCCCTATAAATGCAAATCGCCATTTTCATTTTTCAGTTTAAGGTGATCAAACATTTTCTTAAAAATATAATATTGAAATTATATGTTTGAAATGTGATGTTCTGAAGGTTTTTCATGAAAATTACTGCATTTTCGTTTAAAAAAAAACCCCCATTGAAAACCAGTATTTTATCGAAAAAGGACAGTTCGAAGGTTTATACAGAGTATCATGAGGATAATATGATCAGAAGATCACAGAATATTTTTTCAAATTGTTCTAATGATAGGATCGTCTTGAAATTTAGCACAAAGTTGCCTGTCAGCATTTCCAAACTAGTTGCCAAGTTTTATTCCGATGGAATAAGGATATTTTGAGTTATTCCGGAAAAATAACTGCAGACATTATGGTCGTATCAGAAAAAAATTTGGGACACTGTCGTAAAATCTGATGTTCAAGGAACGAGCAGGAGTTGTTTTCAGATTCAATGAATAGTTTCGAAAAAGAAGTTCTTCCGAAAAAAATTTTTTTCAAAATTTATAAGAATCTTCAATCAATTTCCTTATTTTCATGGATCCTCTAAGCTAGTAAATACCGTAAATTAAGCTTCGTCCAGGTCTATCCGGACCATAGAATGCACAGAAATATTTAATTATTACGCATAGACCTAATATACATACTTATATTAGGTCTGTGCTGTTTCTTGATCCGACCACAGACTAGAGGCTATGTCTTCATGTCTATGGACTAGACATTCCATAGAATTCAAGAGTTCAATTAATGTGTGTATGTGTAGGTTAGTTGAGTGATTTCATATAATTCATTCACAACTCAAAAACTCAGCCTGTATAATGTCCGCTTGGCGCTTAGTTCTTGCATGGGTGGCTAGATGGTACCTTTTCAAATTGACACACTGTATGCGAACAATGAGTTCAGATTCGAACCAAATTTCATAGTTCAATGTCCATAAAATTCCGCCAAAACAATGACCTCTGAAACCATGATATTGAAACGGCAATAACTCTTCCCTCGTAATATTTATGATTGTTATAAATGCACACCGATATTTCCCACAAAAACCGAGTACAAAATAACTCGAATATCTACAAGAAATTATTTTCGAAGCTAGGGAATTGTTTTCGACGGTACTAAATCCAACCCAAGGCAGGCGAAGCAAGAATTTGATGGATTTAAATTGAAAAAACATAAATTCGGTGAAACTTGCACCCTTTTGCGCCCGAGTTCTCTACCTGCCAGGAATTCTGGGAAACGGTTCTTGCGAAATCGATATCATCATTTCTCTCTTTCTCCATCGAGGATGATGTTGGTAATGTTATACGTTTCCGTTACGATGTTTTTTTTCGTTTGGTTCGGTTGGTATGAATGTTGCCTTATGAAGATGCAAGGATGTGCATGTTTATAGGGATATATTCTTGTGACATGGATATAAATATTGCACTATTTATATTTCTCGAGTTTCCGTTGGTTTATGAACACCAGATATACTAAATTTTTTTTGGGGGTGGCGATTGTTCATATGAACATGTTACCCAAATAATACTTCTTCTATACAGGGTGTTCTACAAGCTCTATGACAAACTTTGACAGATGGTAGCTGTGCTTATTCTGAACATTTTTTTTCCTATGAACATATATCCGATTCGTTTTTGTTAAGAAGATACAAGCATTTGAAAAATTATGTTTCTATGTTCAAATCATAATAATAATTAGAAATTTTGATACAAAAAAAATTGTTCAAAATGTCCACCTTCAGCTTGAATGCAAGCTTCACATCGAAGAACTAAAGATGCCGTTATTCGCCGGATCAGATTTGGGTCGTTTCGTATTTGGTTCGCTGCATCTTGAATTCTTTCAAGTAATTTTTGATGAGATTCGATTTCAACATGATAAACAAGCTGCTCCATTATGTCCACATAAATAAAAATCTAAGGGATTTAGATCAGGAGAACGAGGTGGCCATTGTATTGGTCCTCCTTGACCTATCCATTCATATTAATATTTTATGTCGGTCTACTTGATCAAAACATGGAAATAAATGTTTTCAAATGCTTGTAACTTCGAAACGAGAACGAATCAGACCTATGTTCATAGGAAAAAAATTTTTCAAAATAAGCACAGCTACCATCTGTCAAAGTTTGTCATAGAGCTTGTAGAACACCCTGTATTTTTTCATAATTATGGAAATGAATAATGAAAATTTTATTTTCCCAATAGGAATTTGAAATTTTGTTCTAATTGTTCTAATGATACTTTCATAACGAAATGTTTAACTTAGTTGTCTATCAGCATTTTTATACCAGGTGTCAAGTTTCATCGTGATTGAAACAGTATTTTTCGAGATATTCCGAAAAAAACGATGATATCTAAAAAAAACCCAGCAATTTGACATATTTTTCCACAATATCTTCGGCAGTTATGATCGTATCGAACAGAAATTTGATACAATACTGTTAAATAAGAAGCTCAAGGTATGACCAAAATTTTTCCCAAATGTTATGAACAGTTTCCGAGAAAAAAAAATTTCTAAAAAAATTTCGAAAACAATTTTTTTTTAATTAATTGGCTGCACGATCTCAATCAATCAACTAATTTAATCTTTGCATTTCGAAGTGCAACTAACCCTGCAATTCTAAAGTCGATATATTCGTCCGTACGCCGGCGGGCCGGACAGCTGAGAAGAACTTTTAGGTTGGACCGTTTTGAAATAATAAAGAGCGAGTATTTGTGAAGAACCAACACGTATACGAAATTTCGTAAGAAACACATCACTAGAAAAATATTTTTTTTATTCAAAATTTCGAAAAATTATCCCCGGATTACAGAAATATTTTGCAAGAAACTACAATCATCTTTATGCAATCAATAACTAGATTTCAACTCGATTGAAACTTTATTTCTCAGAAACAGAAACAGTGACTTGTCTTTCCAGCGTTCGATATCAAACTCCAAATCTTCTCTACAAATCTCGTGTTTCTTCTTGGTTCTTTTAGAGAGTGAATATGTCGACCTTTCATCCAAAGTTCAAACTTATTTCCTAAATTTGATTAGTAGTGAAATTTTTTTCTTGTTCAAGTTTCAAATTAAAAAATACTAACTGCCTACAGAATCAAACAATAATGTGAAATTCTTCAAACAAATACTGCGAAATTAAAGGTCATTTTTTCAGGAACAATGGGAATACATCTCTATTTCCAAACATGTCAATCTGAAGAAACCATAACGAAAAAATGTAATAAACCGAAAGTTCAAGTAATATTTCAAAAATGGCAAAATTCAGAACAATATTGTTACATTTCATTGTAGGACGTCCAATTACAAGCGTGAAATTTGAAGAATATTTTTTTTGTCCTGTTTTGACAGAATTATTATTCTCCCAGAAGGCTAGTGATTTATGGCATGACCTATCAATTAGTGACATTGGTCAGCGCCTCAGATTTATTAGCGTTGGAATTCTTAACGGTCATAAATCCTTTATTTAAATTGGAGAGTCTATATTCCTGATTATCACAGCTGTTGACGAAAAGAAATTGGAATTGTTATTTGTTCAGGGATTGAGATGATAAAGTATGGATTAAAGCTTATTTTGGGAGAATTTCACATAATTTTTTAGGATTTTTGGTAGGTTTTCACTACCAATATCTGAAACAGAACTATTAAAAATCTGGAAAAGCACTGACGTGAAGTCAGCAGCTTTTACGCGCTTGTTCACACTGCGAAATGGTGACTTGAAAATTTGAGTGAAATTTCGAAGAAATATAAAAATTTTCAAAAAAAAATAATTATTTTCTCGAATTTCTCCATGGATAATTCTTCTTATTGACTGCTCATCTTCCAACCAAGTTTCATTTCGATCAGATAAATATTTTTCGAGTTATTGAAAAATCAAAATTTCAATTTTGACCACGGATTCTTCATCAGTGAGTCCAACCTAGTCGTTTGAGACCAATTTCGGCTCAAAATTCGAAAATTACAGACATCGTGACGAAATGATAACGCGCTGTTCCCCAGAACAAGAGAGTAAAAATTAAATAAAAATTGTTAGTTCATAAAAAACTGCCTTGCCGATTAAACGATTTGTCATGGACTGTTTCTTGGAAATCAAATTGCCTAATGAACAATACAGGAACAATACAAATGATAAAAAAAGCGAATTGTGCCATTTCAGAGCACAAATTGTACTCTTTCATCAGACAAAGGAGAAAATTTTCAGAATTATTTTCTTTCGATTTTTCGTTTCGAGTTAAGACTTCTGCCAAATTGACATTTTTGAAAAAACATAGCAACGCAGATTCATTTGGTTTGAAAGTCTTTTTAATTCTACCTCTTTTTTAAGTGAATTCTGCAAAATAGGGTCTATTTCTACAGAACAATGAGAAGAATTACTCTCTCCATTCAACAAAATGCAAGAGGACTCTTTAATTTTTCTTTTCAAATTATCTGATTCCAACATTACTATTTTTGTATTGTTCCAATCTATCATGTGATTCCCAATGATCGAACATACATGGTTCGTTATTGGGGATTTTTGCATGTCTCTATTCCTTAGGTTGATTTTGTGCTCTCGTTTTCTGATTTCCAACGGTCTAGACGATTCCCTTGTATATGTCTTTCCACAAACACAGGGAATACTATAAACACAATTTTTTTTTTTATTTCTCGTTAATTGGTTTGGTTTTAGTTAGTATAGAACTCAGAACATTTTTTGATTTGAAAACCATTCTTATATTGAATTTAGCACCCATTCTGATTTTTTCTGAAAGTCCATGTACATTAGGAATCTGTTGATTTGGTAGATAATTAGAAGAAGATTTTTGTCTGAATTTGAAAAGGTTCTATCTATAAATTCTTTCGGATATCCATTTACTTCAAGAAACGATTTGATGTAATTCAATTCACGTTGACGAATCTCATGGGTTGATTAGATTACAGTAACTCTGTCATAAAGGGTTTTAATGATAACTCTTTTCACACTGAGTTGATGATTGGAATAAAAATTTAGATATTTATTTGCATGTGTGTCTTTCTCTCAAGACACTTTTTCCGAAATTATCCTGGTATTTTTCATCTGAAACATCCAAAAATTAAAGTTTATTTTTCTTTTCTAATTCCATCGTGGATTTTATTGTGAGTTCTTGACAATTTATGTATTCGAAAAATTTGTCTAGATCTTTCCTTCCATGTAGCCAGATTACAGAAACATCATCATTTGGCTGGCTGTTGTTCAATATAAGTTATGTTTTTCTCGTGAATGCTTAAGTTTTCAAAAAATTTTGTAAAGATAAAAAAGTTAGTAAATGAATTGGGCTTTTCAGGCATATGGATTTAAAAGAAAAATGTGTATCCAAAAAAGTTGTAAGAAAATACCTTAGGGGTTGACTATTCCAACCCCTTTCAAGCAAACTTCAGGGTTGAAAAATTCCAGAATGTGTAGTTTTATAGACAAATAACATTTACCAATTTTCGTGCCTTCAGCTTATTATACAGGAAAAATAAAAAAGAAAAACAAAACGTTTTTCAGAAAATTTATACCGAATACCTACCTCAATTTTCATCACAGAATCACCCCTTAAAACTTATTGGTGTTATTTAGATATATCCAGTATAAATTATACAAAATATCAAATTCTCCAAACAGATCCGAAAAATTTCAAAAAGCACTGCCGTGAAGGCAGCAACTTTTGCGCGCATGTTCAATGTAGATGACCACTTCTGCAACGAATTTGATCATGCACGCAAAAGCTGCCGCCTTCACGGCAGTGCTTCTTGAAATTTTCTACTGATAAATTGCTGGATTTCAATTCGATCAAATCTGTATTTTTGGAAATATTGGAAAAATAAAATTTCGATGGGTATATCTACGGAATCATTGGGCGGATTTTACCCATTCACGAATTCGACCTTCGTAATTAAGCCCTAAACCTACTCTACAAATATCGAGTTTCTAAGACGTTTCTTCTGGAAGTTATTGTGTTTACGGTCAGCCTAACGGCCGACTGCGTAAACACAATGACTTCCGAAAGAAACAACTTAGAAACTCGATATTTGTAGAGAAGGTTTGGACCTTAATTACGAAGGCCGAATTCGTGAATGGGTAAAATCCACCCAATGATTCCGTAGATATAACCAATCAAAATTTTATTTTTCCAATATTTCCAAAAATACAGATCAGATCGAATTGAAATCCAGTACTTCATCGAAAAATAACAGTTCGAGGTTTCAGACAGAATTTAATGAGGATGATATGATAAGAAAATCATAGAAATTTTTTTTTTCAAATTGTTCTTATGACACGATTATCACGAAATTTCGCATAAAGTTGTCTTCCAGCATCTCAAAACTAGCTGCGAAGTTTTATCAGGACTGAATCAGTATTTCTCGAGTTATACCGAAAAAATCATTGATATCGAGAAGAAAACCTCGAAATTAGACATATTTCTTCCCGATATCTCCAAAACTTATGATCGCATTTAACTGAAATTTGGTACACTGCTGTGAAATATAAAGTTCAAAGTGTGAGTGGAATTTTTTTTTGGATATGATAAATACTTTCCGAAAAAAAAATTTTTTGGAAAAAAATTTCGAAAAATTTTTTTTTTTAAATTTACTGACAATATTATCCTGACGAAATTTAGCTCAAAGTTGCGCGTCGTTATACCCCACCTAACTGCCAAGTTTGAATCTAATTGCTCAAGTAGTTTCCGAAAAAAAAAATAAATAACTTCAAAATTTCAAGTTCCTATAACTCGGAAACTATTCGACCGATTCGGCCCATTAACGAACTTAACCGCGGCATTCTGATGCGCAACCTATCATGAAAGTTTCAAGTAGCTAGATTGCTTCTGTAGAAAGTTATTGTGTCTACGGCCGGCCGGACAGAATCGATTTTGACACCGGATTCGTCATCAGTCCAACCTAGTCGATTGAGACCATTTTCTGCTCAATCATCCAAAATTACAGACATTTGGACAAAACGATAGCACGCTGTTCCCCTAGAACATGCGCGCAAAAACGAGTGACATATTTTCAAAGATGTTCTCATTTTTGACGGTCTTCATTGAATTTTATTTCGTTTTGCTGCATTTCTCGGTTAAATCTTCGATCGGCCAACATCTATTCCAATCCATCGAATTGTGAAATTTCCAAGGTGACCTGAACATTTTTCCGCAGTTCCAATCGAATGCTCCCTATCCCAGTTCAATTATCATTTTGTTTTCACGGACAGCGTCCCGGCAGAGCGATAAATTTCTCCGTGTTACAAAACAAACCAAAGCAACAATGGGGCCGTATGAGTGACACAAATAACCCTGGAAAATAGCAGAAAGACGGGGCCCATACCGGGGCCTATCCGAGAATGCGGAGAGAGGCCGAGTGATTTATGCCATATGCTCCTTAAGAAAGGCTCAAGCATCTATTTTTTGTCCCTATTCGAAAGTGTCAAACCATAAATCGTCCCGGACAAAGGTCCGGGCTATTGAGTGCGGGCTTATTCCGTTCCCCGTGAACGGAGGATGAGAACACACCGAACGTTGAAATATTGGAAGGTTTTTCTTTCACAGAATTCTAATTACATGGCTTCTCGTGTGTGGGGGAAATGCGGAAAATGGGTCGGGAAAACGCGGAAATCTGACCCTGCGATGGTTGTTGGTAGACAATGGATGACGGCTATCTGTCAGGGTTGAATGTGCGTTCACATTGATGAAGTATTGAAAGCCGATTTACAAGCATTCGGAAATATTCAAATTTCAAATGTGGTGCACTGACTATGGCTTGAATTTGACAGCTGACCTGCTGCGCGGAATTTGTATTTTTGAACAACTGTTCTAGGGAATTAAACTTTATGAATTTTTTTGATAGTCTGGACATACTGTAAAAGGTTGTGAATAGTTGCATATATACAATACAATAATGCAGAAGTAACTATTGTATATGGTCGTCATAGACGTTATGGGTATAACTTGATTCAAGGCGTTTTTTAGCTGAGTTTATTCCACAAAAACAGCGCTATTTTTCGAATGTATGTCAGATTCTATAGCATTCAACGTTGAATATCCTAAAATCATTGAAAGAAGCATGGAAGCACACTGAACGTTGATTTATTGGAAGGTTTTTTTTCACAGAAATCTAATTGCACGGCTTCCCTAGTGTGAGGAGATGCGAAAAATGGATTGGGAAAACTCGGAAATCTGACCCTGTGATGGTTGTTGGTAGACAATAGATGACGGCTTTCTGTCAGGGTTGAATATGCGTGCACATTGATGATGTATTGAAAGCCGATTTTCAAGCATTCGGAAATATTTAAATTTCAAATGTGATGCACGGGCTATGGCTCAAATTTGACAGCTGACTTGCTGCGTGAAGCTTGTATTTTTGAACAACTGTTCTAGGAAATTGAACTTCACGAATTTCTTTGATAGTGTGGACACACAATGCAGAAGTAACTATGTATATGCTGTGGTAGTGATGGACGTTATGGGTATAGCTTGATTCAAAGCATTTTTTAGCTGAGTGCCATTCCACAAAAACAGTGCTGTTTGTCGAATGTATGTCAAATTCTATAGCATTCTACGTTAAATATCTTGAAAAGATTGGAAGGAGAATGGAAGCACACCGAACGATGAATTATTGGAAGGTTTTTCTTTCACAGAATTCTAATTACACGGCTTCTCTAGTGGGGGGAAATGCGGAAAATGGGTCGGGAAAACGCGGAAATCTGAGCCTGCGATGGTTGTTGGCAGACAATGGATGACGGCTATATGTCAGGGTTGAATGTGCGTGCACATTGATGATGTATTGAAAGCCGATTTTCAAGCATTTGGAAATATTTAAATTTCAAATGTGGTGCACTGGCTATGGCTCAAATTTAACAGCTGACTTGCTGCGTGGAGCTTATTTTTGAACAACTGTTCTAGGAAATTTAACTTTATGAATTTCTTTGATAGTCTGGACACACAATGCAGAAGTAACTATGTATATGCTGTGGTAGTGATGGACGTTATGGGTATAGCTTGATTCAAAGCATTTTTTTGCTAGGTGCCACAAAAACAGTGCTATTTTTCGAATGTGTATTAGATTCTATAGTATTAAAGGTTGAATATCTCAATAGGATAGGAGCAATATGAAGATTGTCGTAAGAACACTTTCATGGATGGACACAAGCAGTAATTTCGGAGCCAAAACAAACTGTGAAAACGGAACAGGAAATTGATATTACTCTTATTTATTTTATTGGATAGTTTGGATCCCCTTTGACAAAAATATGGTTTTTAAATTTTGTATGTACCTATTGATGAATATTCAATCCCGAAATCATGGATTTTATTATATACTTATGAAAATATTTCGAGGAAAAGTTTCGTGTTTATTATTATTGGATTTGAAATATGAATTCTCACTTTGCTGTTCATATTCATATGAATTTATCAGAACAATTTCAAACCCGACAAATTAATTGTAGTATCTATCGTTCCAAATTTTTTCTTCAGGTATTTTTGAAAACGCAACTCTGGAAGACTTCCTTTCCATGAACTAAATATTGAGATAATAAATACCTGTTGTGATAAACAGGTATTCAAAAATGTCATGTTTGAGACTTGTGTATTCAGAGACGAAGAAAATCTTTATATATATTAAAATTCTGACTGGATGAAATGATTGATCATAATTTAAATTTGTCGAAATGAATTTATTTTCGAAAATTCTTGAAAATAATGTACGGTCCAACTTGGAAAATCAGAAAGAAGATCTGATTCGATTAGTTTTTATATGACAGGTAGGTAACTTATTCGGTAAATATTTCAGATTTTATATCGCAGATTTTCTTATGCCGGCATCTACCGGCGACAACTGAAGTAGAACAACAAAGCCGTATTTTGACAACATTTGGACCTCATTTCGGACCCAAATTATGTCAATAAGTGTCCGCACCATGTATGCAATGCAAAGAGCATCAGTGATGGAATGAATACCGATTTGCGAGTATTTGGAAATATTCAAGTTTCAAATATGGTGAGAGCTGTCTATAGCTTGAATTTGACAGCTGATTTGCTGCATGAAACCTGTATTTTTGAACGATTGTTCTAGGAAAAAATATCGTTATGGTATGGCGCCAATATCCAATAAATTTTCCAAAAGTCTTCGTGTCAATACTTTACAACCATTCAACAAGTTTGAGTTTGATCGTATTAGATATTGAGAACAAACTTCTAGAAAAGCACTGACGTGATATCAATAGCCTTGACGAGTCTGTTCAAATTCGTTTCCAAGGCGGAATTTTTCTAGTTATTGAGGAAAAAACAACGATTGTGAGGAAATATCAATGAAAAATGCTAAAAGAAACAGCGTGCTATCGGTTTTCCAAATTGTATGTAATTTTCGAATTCCGACTAGCTTGCCAGTACCACCCTGGTTGGTTTGCAATCACGTATTGGTGAAAGCACGTGGTAAGATTTTGATATGTAATATAGAAAAGATGCTGATGATGATTTTGAATCCAAAGATAAAAGATGAAACAATGTGTCTAGTATTATTTTTGTTTTGTATTTCAATATGTTGTCGTTTTCTCGAGTTTTTCTACTTCAATCATTATATGCCAGTTGATATATGATAATTAAATTTCATATTCAAGACGGTAACGTTGATGAAAATGAAAGTTGAAATATCAATATCGAAAGATATTATGTGAAGATATATCATAGAAATTTTTCAGAGAATTTTCTATAAGAATTTAACGGAATTTACCACAAAGTTGTCTTACGATATAAAATTGTAATATGCCTGCTAAGACAAGACATTATCATCTTTAATCCTTAAATTCAACAAATTAGGAAAAATTTTAGGTATAACTCAATCAGGGCAAGAACATTAATTCAATTTTATTTATTTATTATTATTTTGATAATCTGGACACGAAATGCAGGCGTAACTCTGTGTATTCTGTGGCGTGATGAAAGTGGTGAGTTTGATTCAAGGCATTTTTATGAAAGAATCTAGAAAAGCACTGACTTGAAGTCAGCAGCATTTACGCGCATGTTCACATTGCGAAATGGTGACTTGGCAATTTTAGTGAAATTTCAATGAAATATAAAAATTTTCAAGAAAAAATTTTTTTTTTTTTATTTTTCCATGGATAATTCTTCTTATTGATACTGTTCATCTTCCAACCAAGTTTCATTTTGATCAGATAAATATTTTTCGAGTTATTTGGCCCATTAACGATTTCAACCGAGATATTCAGGATCTCAACCTAACCTGAAAATTTCGAGACTCTAGGTCCTTTCTTTCGAAAGTTACAGCACACGGTCGGACGGACAGAATCAATTTTGACCACGGATTCTTCATCAGTGAGTCCAACCTAGTCGCTTGAGATCAATTTCGGCTCAAAATTCGAAAATTACAGACATCGAGACGAAATGATGAATGAAGGGCCATTCCAAAAGTAGTACTTTTCTTTCAGTTTCCGATCAGGTTTATTTACATTCAAAGAATTGAATATTTCAAGATCGTTGATCACTGATGAGCAATTATTTAGTATTCCAAAATGATTGAACGTACAACTCTATACAGGGTGATTCCGGAGGAGACCGTCAGATTTAAGGATAATTTTACACTAGTCAAGACAGTCTCGAAACAATGTTTGGTTTATGGTTGGGGGTCTCTATTGAGAATATACAGGGTGATTTGTCCGATTCGACCGATTTTACTTTTATCGATAACTTTGGTATGGCTTATTCGATTTCAATGAAATTTTCAGTGCAGTGCAATAGTGTTGAACATATTCATTGGTTTCAATTTTTTTTTTCAAAATAAGCGGTTGTTATTGTGATAAATCCAGATTAATTGTCCAGGTTGAAAAAACACCCTGTGTATAGAGTTTCCTAAACTACGCTATCTGTTTACGATTCTACTATAATAAGTCATTATTTGAGAGTTTCTAATTTTTTTGGCACACTTCTAGTTTTCCGAGAAAATTTTTTCAAAAAATGATAATGTCGAAATTTCGCTCCAATCGATTCTACTTTTATTGAGAACTTTGGTATGGCTCATCCAATTTTGATGAAATTTGCAGTGTAGAACAATCTGAACGAGTACATTCAATAGTCGCAAAAATCTCCCAAAATATAGGGTTGTGATTGTGATAGTTTTAGAATTTCAGATTAATTGTGTAGTTGAAGAAAAAACACCCTGTACATTGCTTTTCCAAAACTTTCTTATTCGTTTCAGATTCTACAATAATATGTCATTATTCAAAGGTTTTTAATTTCTTTGGCACACCTCCGGTTTTCCTAGAAAACATTTTTGAAGAAGAGCATGATCGAAATTTGGCCCACAAGCAGTGAACGTATTCCGCACTAGGTAGGAAAGCTTTATTAACCAAGAATGCGAAGCAGTTCTTAAGTTCTAAAATATCCTTTTCAAACTCCAAATTCATATTTAATTGCTAATATTTTGTATGAAACCATTCAATTCGGAATATATTTCGAATTTGAAAAGAATATTTCAGAATTGACGAACAACTTTGCATCTTTGGACGATACAGCTTTCCTACCTAGTGCGGAATACTATCACTGCTTGTGAGCCAAATAATGCTCTTCTACAAAAATGTTTTCTAGGAAAACCGGAGGTGTACCGAAGAAATTAAAAACCTCTGGATGATGACTTATTATTGTAGAATCTGCAACGAATAATAAAGTTTTGAAAAAGCAATGTACAGGGTGTTTTTTTTTCAACTGCACAATTAATCTGAAATTCTGAAATTATCATAATTACAACACTGTATTTTGAGAGATTGTTGCGATTATTGAATGAACTCATTCAGATTGTTCTACACTGCAAATTTCATCAAAATTGAATGAGCCATACCAAAGTTCTCAATAAAAGTAGAATCGATTGGAGCGAAATTTCGACATTATCATTTTTTGAAAAAATTTTCTCGGACAACTAGAAGTGTGCCAAAAAAATTAGAAACTCTCAACTAATGACTTATTATAGTAGAATCGTAAACAGATAGCGTAGTTTAGGAAACGCTATGTACAGGGTGTTTTTTCAACCTGCACAATTAATCTGGATTTATCACAATAACAACCGCTTATTTTGAAAAAAAAATTGAAACCAATGAATGTGTTCAATACTATTGTACTACGCTGAAAATTTCTTTGAAATCGAATAAGTCATACTAAAGTTATCAATAAAAGTAAAATCGGTCGAATCGGACAAATCACCCTGTATATTCTCAACAGAGACCCCCAATCATAAACCAAACAGTGTTCCGAGACTGTCTTGACTAGTGTAAACTCATCCCAAAATCTGACGGTCTCCTCCGGAATCACCCTGTATTGAAAAGCCTCGTTAGCATTCTTTGTGCTAATTTTTTGAAGTTTTATGAATCGTAACTCTATAACTCTCTAATAACTGTGTCATAATTACCAAAAACTTCACTCTGAAACTGATTTCATTCGTAACAAAATCAAATCTACAGAAAGAAAAAAGTATTCCATTACTTTGATGAAAAAAATCCATGCTTAAAATAAATGAACAATTTAAAATCTGACCCTGTATATCCAACATTATCTCTCATCGCGAAAATGTAATTTCCAAGAAACAGATTTTTTAAAACAGTCATAATTCATGGCTTCGCCCTAGGACACACACACTCAACATACTACGATTTTTGTGCCACACATTCCTTCCATTATTCCTTCGGTTCGTTCTGTAACAGGAGGAAATTTATTGCTCTGCCATGATGCTGTCCGTGAAAACAAAACAGTAATTGAACTGGAATACGAACGAACCGGATTTTTTCAGGAAATTAAGGACGCTCAACGAAAACAACGTCTAGAGATCGCGGAAGTTGAGTTATGGATATTATTGAAGATATTTTCGGCTGAAAGCCTCTTCCGAGTTTTGGGGGGATTCGCCTGAAAGAAAGTGAAGTTCAAATCTCCCTGAACATCTTCCTGAGATTCGTTTAGAATAAACAAAGTTGGATTTTGGAAAAATGCCATGTCTAAATGGGTTAAATGCGATGAAAGCTTTCGGTTGATGAGTGGATTTCAATGATAAACTATGAATGGGGATCTTTAATGTATTTTCGAAACTATGACGTGGTGAAAGAATGTACATTTTGGGGACATATTCACTGGGTCCTCACTAGAATCACTATCCTAAAATTTCTTAGACTCGGGTCGACTCTGTACAGAAGAATAATCACGAAAATTTGCAAAATTGCGCATTAGCATTTATCAAACTGTAACCAAGTTGCATCATGACCAGATCAGTATTTTTTGAGTTATTCCGGAAAAAACAACAATGGCGAGGAAAATTTGAAACATTTTTTCTCGATAGAAACACTATACGAAAGGATCACTGTATCTATTTGTATGCTTTTTCTGGGATTTTACTCCCAGTATCTGAAACAGAACTATTAAAAATAAATATAAAATCTTCGTCACGATGTCTGCTATTTTCGAATTTTTAGCCGAAATGGGTATTAAACGATTGGGTTGAACTCCTCGAAGAAGAATCCGTGGTCAAATCCAATTCGGTCCGTCCGGCTGGCCGGTTGTACTGTAATTTCCGAAAGGAAAGACCTAGAGTCTTGGAATTTTCAGTTTAGGTCTTGATCCTAAATATCTCGGTAGAGGTCGTTAAAAGGCCAAATCTGCCGATTACAGCCATCTGAAATTTTGATTTTTCAATAACTCGAAAAATATATATCTGATCGAAATGAAACTTGGTCGGAAAATGGACAGTATCAATAAGAAGAATTATCCTTGGAAAAATTCGAAAAAAAATTTTTTCTCCTGAAAATTTTCAAATATCATTTGAATTTCATTTGAATTTCCAAGTAGCCATTTTGCAATGTGAACAAGCGCTTAACAGCTGCAGACTTCACGTCAGTGCTTTTCTAGGTTTTTTATTATGGAAAATGCCCTTGCGGATTGCAAGATTGGTCTATTTGCCAAGGGCTGTTTCTTGGGAAATAGATTGCCTAATGAACAATACAGAAATAATATAAACGATAAGCAAAGAGAACTCTGAAAGAGTCAGATTTGTACTCTGAAATGTCGCAGTTCGCTTTGTTTATCGTTTATATTATTCCTGTATTGTTCATTAGGCAATCTATTTCCCAAGAAACAGCCCTTGGCAAATAGACCAATCTTGCAATCCGCAAGGGCACTTTCCATAATAAAAACCTAGAAAAGCACTGACGTGAAGTCTGCAGCTGTTAAGCGCTTGAACAATACAGGAATAATATAAACGATAAGCAAAGAGAACTTTGAAAGAGTCAGATTTGTACTCTGAAATGTCACAGTTCACTTTGTTTATCGTTTATATTATTCCTGTATTGTTCAAGCGCTTAACAGCTGCAGACTTCACGTCAGTGCTTTTCTAGGTTTTTTATTATGGAAAGTGCCCTTGCGGATTGCAAGATTGGTCTATTTGCCAAGGGCTGTTTCTTGGGAAATAGATTGCCTAATGAACAATACAGGAATAATATAAACGATAAGCAAAGAGAACTCTGAAAGAGTCAGATTTGTACTCTGAAATGTCACAGTTCACTTTGTTTATCGTTTATATTATTCCTGTATTGTTCAAGCGCTTAACAGCTGCAGACTTCACGTCAGTGCTTTTCTAGGTTTTTTATTATGGAAAGTGCCCTTGCGGATTGCAAGATTGGTCTATTTGCCAAGAGCTGTTTCTTGGGAAATAGATTGCCTAATGAACAATACAGGAATAATATAAACGATAAGCAAAGAGAACTCTGAAAGAGTCAGATTTGTACTCTGAAATGTCACAGTTCACTTTGTTTATCGTTTATATTATTCCTGTATTGTTCAAGCGCTTAACAGCTGCAGACTTCACGTCAGTGCTTTTCTAGGTTTTTTATTATGGAAAGTGCCCTTGCGGATTGCAAGATTGGTCTATTTGCCAAGGGCTGTTTCTTGGGAAATAGATTGCCTAATGAACAATACAGGAATAATATAAACGATAAGCAAAGAGAACTCTGAAAGAGTCAGATTTGTACTCTGAAATGTCACAGTTCACTTTGTTTATCGTTTATATTATTCCTGTATTGTTAATTAGGCAATCTATTTCCCAAGAAACAGCCCTTGGCAAATAGACCAATCTTGCAATCCGCAAGGGCACTTTCCATAATAAAAAACCTAGAAAAGCACTGACGTGAAGTCTGCAGCTGTTAAGCGCTTGAACAATACAGGAATAATATAAACGATAAGCAAAGAGAACTCTGAAAGAGTCAGATTTGTACTCTGAAATGTCACAGTTCACTTTGTTTATCGTTTATATTATTCCTGTATTGTTCATTAGGCAATCTGTTTTCCAAGAAACAGCTCTTGGCAAATAGTTCAATCTTGCAATCAGCAAGGGCGTTTTCCATAAAAAAAAAACAATTTTCATTTAATTTTAAATAGTTCAGTTTCAATTATTGACAGCGAAAACCCATAAAGAACCCATTGAATGATGCAAAATTCTCTCAAAATAAGCTTTAATAGACGACTTGGGCCTAAGTTGCCAACCCACAATTTTCTTTACAAATTTACTATTACTGGAGAACGGGAATTTCAGGACCAATTCGACATGATGATGAGGTTCGCGTTATTATAAATATCCGTAAAAGATGCCCCGGCTCCTCAAACAAGATTATTCCTTCCAAAAATAGGCTGAAATTTGAGTTGGGATTCCTGATTTCATGATAATAGTGTCAAGTTTATAAAGCAAATCAACATGGTTATTTCGGTTGCCGGTTTTCCGTTTTGTAAATATGAAATATTCGGTTGGTTCCTGAAAAAAAAAGGTTAATTAAAAAATTCCTTCCACTCACCAGACATATTAAGTCTATGCACCAGAACGACAATCAATATTTTATGGTAACATATCCATAGCATAGAACAATCTTTATTTACCTTATGATCCATAGACCTTACTTAGTAATTTTTCCATTGTTGATTGTTGTCTCTTCTATGTTCTATGGATCATAAAGTGAATAAAGATTGTTTTATGCTATGGATATGTTACCATAGAACATTGACTAATTCTGGTGACAGAAAGAACGTTTTTTCATCAATCAAATTCGGTAATTATAACCTTTTTTTCAGGAACCAACCGAATATTTTATATTTACGCAATGGACAACCGGCAAGCGAAATAACCGAGTTGATTTGCGGAACATATTCTATAAAAATTTGACACAATTAACATGAAATCAGGAATCCCAAATTGAATTTCAGCCAATTAGAGATGATCTTAAAAAAATCCTATATTTGGAAGGGATTATCTTTTACGGATATTTATAAATAACGCGAACCTGATCATGTCGAATTTGTCCTAAAATTCCCGTTCCCTAGTGATAGTAAATTTGTGAAGAAAATTGTGGATTGGCAACTTGGGCCAAAGTCGTCTATTGATTCTCAGGATCGCTGTACACCTTTGAATTAAGAAGTGAAAGTAAACAAACAATTTTCGTTTCCTCAACAATCTCCATCTCCAAACTTTCAAAAAGTGTTTTTCGGCTATACTTGATCCAATACAACAACAATAATTGCCTATTTATATTAGGAACCCTCGATTCAATATCAGATCATTACGAAAATCTATTTCCAAACCACTCAATTTTTCATTTCGCTTACAAACTTTCGGTTAACTCAATAACATCCCTAATAGACCTGAAGTTCACAGGGTAACCTTCCAATACTACTGAAAAATTCAGCACGACATATCACCACTCTTTCCTTCCTAAATGCCCCATCGACAAGACACGCATGACTAATGAATATTTAAAACCATAAAATTGGAAAGAAAAGTCAGAGAAAATTGATATGGGGTCGAAGTTTGTATAATTCATCGAAAACATCGTGTATCTATTTCCTGACTGGTGCATTTAAGTCGGTTTCAATCTCATCAATAATTTAGGTTGCGGTGTTTGTATTTTTTCATTGGGGTTGTTTGAATTTTTTTTTAAGGGGATTTTAACCTCAGAAAACCATATCACGATCGGTTCAGGGCAAAAGAGGGTAATCTTGACATAATGGGGGATTTTCCTTTAAACGAAAATGCAGTAATTTTCATGAAAAACCTTTAGAACATCATATTTCAAACATATTTAATTAATTTCAATATTATATTTAAAAAAAAATGTTTGATCAACTAAAACTGAAAAATAAAAATGTGGATTTGCATTTAAAGGGATTTGTCTTGAGTGCAAGATATTGCAACGTCGAATTCAGGACGTCAAATGTGTTACTTTGCTTAGGAAAACAGAGATAGCTATACTTCGATCTGGTTAGAGTAGAAGACAACGACCAAGTAATAGAAAAGGAATAGCACAGACAGTCATACTGTCATATTACTGACAAATCGCAAACGGAAATTGTTTGGTTATATTGACAAAGAACACGTGTGTACCACAAAATAGGAATAAATATTTCATTATTCTATAGCAGAAAAAGCTATTCTACTAAACACCGTTGTCAGTTCGTGCATTCCTGGCAAATCCCAAAGCCCAATTTTGAAATCTGATTTTGAATACTTTCTGAAGGTAATTTGGGAAAATGATGAATCAAACCCATAATAATTATGTTCGAATTTGCATTTGCAGTAATTACCCAAATTCAGGAAAAACCCCCATTGGGTTTTTCAGAGAGCGGATGAAAATTATTAAGGTTGAATTAGTTCTTTTCGAATCCATCACCGTAGCGAACCTTCAAATAGCCAATATTAACTAAGGCTTACTACTGAAAGATAGAACTTTTTACACTGGTGAGTAGTATGCAATTCAAATGACTATAGCATAAGAACTATTAACTACTGTCCATCTAAGCTTGAAATATCTGAAAGGTTATTCTAGAAGTAGCAGTAAAAGATTTCGGCTAGATCGAAGTTTTGGAATTGGGAAAATCAAATGAGTAAACAGAGTGTCAATTTGAAAAAACCACCGTTATCTTTTCACCGATGCAAAATCAAAAAAAATACAAGAAGAGGCAAAGTTTAGTTCGAAGGGTATACGGTTGGATTCAATCAATGCGTATCAACCCTGTGAACGTGATGAGAGCAATACCTTAGATCTCAAATGGAAAGCGAGTTTGAATGATACTTTGTTTCTGTGATTATTCCGGACTTCATGATAAACATTTTTTCAACAAAATTAGTTATTTATTCTCTTCACTTTTTCATCACGATTACAAGATTGTTACAAATTGATTGCAACCAACCGTATAAAATGTCCTTTTAAGGACCAAATTTCACCTCTTTTTGCAGTTCTTCTGATTAGGCATGAGGGCCGGGATCTTAGAGGTTGGCACCTTTTAAAATTGACACACTGTAAAGAACGATGCATTGGGTGGATTATATCTATTCAGGAAATTGAGCTGCGTAATTAAACCCAAAATCAACTCTTCAATCATGATGATTCCTAGGAGTTCTTTCCTGAAATTCGAGATGAGGCAGACCTAGAGAAAATTTGGAGTATCAGGAGAATCTGGCCGATGATCACCATATTGAAATTAAAACTGAAAACATGAGGCTTTTTCTGCAAATTCATTTGTCTCTAGATGATATTTCCCTTGGGGTTGACAATTTATTTCAGCTTCCCTTCCAGTCTCTTTACTACACAAATTAACAACCCAAAATCATCGAACACCAACAAGATTCTCTTATCAGAAAAAGGTGTCGCGAAGCTTAATTCGAATCTTCATAAAGCTCAAATTAAAAATGAATATTTTCAGGGAAACAACCGATAACCTCTACCACCTATACAATGAGTCCCATAAATAATGTCCCGTTTCTTATCTGACGCGCGCAATCATGGTGTCTCTCTGGATCCCAATTAGTACAAAGCTCGATTGTATGAACTGCTGGCGATGTTATTTATCAGCCAGTCGAAAACACCGAGTTCTGTGTGGTTAGGAGATGGGTTCTCTTGGGTTCTCTTATTTGTCGGCCAACTGGACAAGAGGTGAGTATATTGCCGACTATCACACCGTGGTTGGGAGGAATGGTGACCATAGAATGGGAGTTTGTCCTGAATTTGAATTATTACTGCAAATGCAAATTTGAACATAATTATTATGGGTTTGATTCATCATTTTCCCAAATTACCTTCAGAAAGTATTTAAAACCAGATTTCAAAATTGGGGTTTGGGATTTGCCAGGTATGCACAAAGTGACAACGGTGTTTAGTAGAATAGCTTTTTCTGCTATAGAATAAAGAAATATTTATTCCTATTCTGTGGTACACACGTATTCTTTGTCAATATAACCAATCAATTTCCGTTTGCGATTTGTCAGTAATATGATAGTATGACAGTCTGGGCTCTTCTTTTTCTATTCCTTTGTCGTTGTCATCTACTCTAACCAGATTGAAGTATAGCTATCTCTGTTTTCCTGAGCAAAGTAACACATTTAAAGTCCTTTTCTTTCTGAGAAAGCTGAATTCGACGTTGCAACATCGTGCACTCAAGACAAATGCCTTTAAATGCAAATCCCCGTTTTCATTTTTCAGTTTTAGGTGATCAAACATTTTTTTCAAAATGCAATATTAAAATTATATGTTTGAAATTTGATGTTCTGAAGATTTTTCATGAAAATTACTGCATTTTTGTTTCAAGGAAAAACCCTCAGTATCTATGCGTCCTAGATTTCTTTGGTTTATAGAAGATTGGAACTCGTACAATGTTGATTATGCAGTTTTCTTCTTTTAACCAGAAAAGAAAAAGAAAGAAAATTCCAGAAAAGCACTGATGTGACCGTTTTCGATACAGTTTCCAATGAGCGTCCAAAAGCTCCTGTTTTCACATCGGTGTTTTTTTGAAATTTACATTTTATCGCACTTGTTCTGTGAAACAGTGCGATATATTTCGACCAAATGCCTGTAACTTTCTAATTCCGAGCCGACAATGATGCTAAACTTCCTGAAGAAGAATCCATGGTCAAATGTGATTCCGTCCAGCCTTCTGTCCGTATGGCTCAAACACAGATTTTTTATTTTATTTTTTTTAATTTTTATCCAATGTCAACGGACCGATGACCATATCAAAGATCCTTTTTCACAAATTTAAACAAAAAAGAAAAATTACAGCATAATAATACGAAGATAATGATCAAAACGAAACACAGTTTCAAGTGAATATAAAAAAAATACAAAAATATACAAACTGAGAATCAGCAGAAAAGATTTCCATTAGAAATAACGATTAACAATCGGCTTTAGCTATTTCTTAAATATTCTTGAATTATTAGTTTGAAGCACAGCTGTAGGTACAACAATTTTATTCCACTTTCTCCTTAACCTAAACATGGCTGAGCTATAAATATAATTTCTATGAGTTCCACGCTCAATAAGTTGTCTAACACATCCAAGCTCATGAGGGACCTCCCTCTTAGCCAAAAGCTCAAAAAAACCTTCGCAATTTACAAAACCCATTAGTGCTTTCTTAATAAAATAGACATCTCCATATATATATGAAGGGATTTAATAGGTCCCAAGTTATTCCAAGTTGCAGTGAATTTTTAATAACTTCGGCATCTGAAATTTATTTTAGGAGTGATTGGGAAAAATATCAAATTTCATTGTCAATTTGAAATTTTCATTTATTTCCTCATATCTCAGAATATTAGGGCTCTCAGATTGAAACTTCCCGTCAAATTTCGCGATGATGGTATCGCTTATAATTCATAGAAATAAATCATTTTGAAAGCTTTTGAAATTTTTCTTGAATTTTCTTCGAACAACTATGAATCGGATTTCAATGAAACTTGAATACCTTGCAGCCTAAATTCAACAAAAGTCTTCCAAATTTCAGTCCGCAGAGATATTGAAGAAAGATATGTGAAATTTCGTCGAGGACTTTCCAGATTTATGTTGAAAAAAAAATTTCAGCAGAGACTTAAAAACAGTTTTTCAAATTCACAAGTTTGCTCGGATATTTCTGTTCGGAGATATTGGATAAAATAGGTCCAATTTCTGCTTGATAACTCGATATCATCGTTATTTACTGAATAACTGAAAAAAAAACTGATATGATCATGATAAAACTTGGTAACTAATTGGCAAATGCTAATGAATAAACTTAATAAACCTCCCAGTAGAACAACTCAAAAAAAAAGAATTCAAAACTTTCGCTTTCAGATATTCAATATTTTATGTTGTTCTAATCATAAGATTACCACGAGTTTCTGCGTAAACTTTCACACTGTCATTATTCAATCGAGTACTGATTTTTAAATCGATCGAGTTTGTTTTTTTGAAAATAATAGAATTGAAAACTAATAGCTTCAAGGTTCAGGCAGAATTTCGAGAGGATCATATGAAAAGAAGATCGCCATATTTTTCTATCAGAAAGTGAAGATGCATCAATACAGGGTCAGTACGTGAATTAACCGCTTTGAAAACGAATTTGAACAAGTGGGTATGAGCTCCTGACCTCTTGCCAGTGTGCTTCTAGAATTTTCCAATAACTTTTTCAATCATTCATATGAGCGTTTGAATGATCGAATGATCGTCAACTTTTCAGATTTCAATAAGAATCCACACATCGCAGTACATAAAAATAGTTTTTTAATCAACGAGCATAAAATGACTGCTATTATTCACTAGGGTGAAGTGAATAATAGCAATTATATGCTAGAAAAATAATATACTTTGTCCACGACTTCATTGGTGAAATTGGAATTATTCTGCATTTCCAACAACCTACAAAAGAGTGCTCAGAATGGTCAACTTGATTCTCTGTGATTTTTACCGATTGTCTAACGAGAAACGACAAAACTTTCACTTTATCTATGCATGGAGTGTATCATATTCATTATACACGCGTATTATCCACGGGTTTGATCAATGACTGCATTTTTCTTCAACAAGAGCCATCGAAATGGGGGTTTTTCCTTTAAAAGAAAATGCAGTAATTTTCATGATATTTCAAACATATAATTTCAATATTCTATTTTTAAAAAAATGTTTGATCACCTAAAACTAAAAAATAAAAATGGGGATTTGCAATTAAAGGGATTTGTCTTAAGTGCACGATATGGCAACGTCGTATTCAGCTTTCCCGGAAAGGAAAGGACGTCAAATGTGTTACTTTGCTTAGGAAAACAGAGATAGCTATACTTCGATCTGGTAAGGGTAGAAGACAACGACCAAGTAATAGAAAAAGAAGAGCACAGACTCATACTCATACTGTCATATTATTGACAAATCGCAAACGGAAATTGTTTGGATATGATAACAAAGAACACGTGTGTACCACAGAATAGGAATAAATATTTCATTATTCTATGGAAGAAAAAGCTATTCTTCTAAACACCGTTGTCACTTCGTGCATGCCTGGCAATTCCCAAACCCCAATTTTGAAATATGATTTTGAATACTTTCTGCAGGTAATCTGGGGAAAATGATGAATCAAACCCATAATAATTATGTTCAAATTTGCTTTTGCATTAACAACCCAAATTCAGGAAAAACCCCCATTGTATATGTTATTCAACGGTCGTGGACAATAAACCTTTTGATCTTATAAACAAGGCATCTCGTAATAATAAATATTATTTCACTTTCTAAATTCACGTTTGACCAGTTGACCAATACCCATCGATGATCGTTATGCCTTGTGTTGAGATAAAATCAAGTGACTGTAGGTCAACGATTGTTCAGTACCTGTGATCTGAAAACATCATTTCAAATGTCATTAGATACCTCGTATCGAATTGCAATAATCTCTATGGGATGTGTGGTATTTTAATTTTATTGTTACGCTGGAATTTCAGTATTCCTCTTCATGGGATAATCGTGAGGAATCATCTTCAATCTACATACTACATAGGTGTATTTCTTGGCGTTCAAATGATGCTTTTGTAACGAATATCGGACCGTTAGGCGTACCTAGGTAGATCAATAGTATATCCAATACACGGGCAAGAGGAAACGGAGGTTTTTTCTTGAAGAAAAATCAAGATTTTGGAAAATCACGCAGACCAGTCAATTTTGTTCGCGAGGAGAAATGTCTGTTCTAGGAAACAGCATGCTATCAGTTTTCGATTCAAACGACTAGGTTGGACTCCCTGATGACGAATCTAAATCGATTCTGCCAGGACGGCCGGCCGTCCGCCGAGGACACGATTATTGTTGAACGGATTGAGCTAGCGACTCGAAAGGATATGTCACGCAAGATGCGGGGGTTAAGTTCGTTAATGGGCTAAATTGATCGAACGGTTTCAGAGTTCTGGTTTTGAGGTTGTTTTCCATAGAGTTCAATAAAACCTGGAGCGATTAGATTGAAACTTAGCAGTTACTTGAAGCATAAAGACGTGCAACTTCGTTGGGATCGTAGTGTCAGTAAATGAAAAAACCTTCCTACATCTTTTTTCCGAAACTTTTCATCAAACTCGGAAAATATCTCTTTCATACCAAAAGCTTCATATTTCACAGCAGAGTACCAAATTTCAGTTTGATGAAGTTCTAATTTCTGGAGATATTGGGAAAAAATCGTCGGTAACGTTGTTTTTTCCGAAATAATTCAAAAACTACTGATTCAATGCTGATGAAACTTAATAAACAACAAACAACTTTGTGCAAAATATCGTGATGATCGTGCCATGAGAACAATTTGAAAAAAAAAATTGAATTTTTTTTTCAATTATTCGATATGTTGAGATCTTCTGTTCATATCATCCTCACCAAATTCTGTGTGAACGTTCAAGCTGTAATTTTTTGATAAAACACGGGATTTCAATGAGAAATCATCTATATTTTCCGAAATATTGGGAAAATAAAAGTTTGAATGGGTTTATCTTCGGAATTATGCTGGGTGGATTTGACCCATTCACAGATTCAGCCTTCGTAATTAAGGTTTGAACCTGCTCTTCGAATATCAATTTCTAAGTCATCGCTTTCGGAAGTAATTGTGTTTACGATAGGCCGTTACGCCGACCCTAAACACAATAACTTTCGAAAGAAACGACTTAAAAACTCAATATTTGTAGAGTAGGTGTGGGGTTCAATTCATGAATCAACCTTATTATTATTAACATAATCACAAGAAATTTATTATTATTATTATTGGTAGAACATAGATAGTATAGCAAGAAGGAAATGATTGACACTTGGAGAAAAAAAACAAAGGGTTTAAATTTTTTTTATTAAATTTGTTGATGATGTGTTTGTCCACCGCGTTCATCTATACACTCCCCAACACGTAACGACATTGATGCATGAAGATGGTATTTATCTTCTTGAGGGATAGTATCCCAAGCTACCTGTACTTCATGTGTCAGAGCCGCCAAAGTCCGTGGGGGCAGGGGTAAATTTCCAAGCCTACTACCTATGATGTCCCAAACAAGCTCTATGGGCGAAAGATCGGGGGATCTGGGAGGCCATGGCAAAAGATTCACATGTGTCGCTTCAAAAAAGTTGAAACTAACTCTGGAAACATGAGGTCGAGCATTATCTTGCTGAAATATTGGATTGTAGAGCCGGTTAAGGTAAGTGAGAACATATGGCTCCACTATTCCTTGAAGAAAACGCAGCGCTGTCATGTTACCTCGAATAAAGACTGAAGGAGACCTACTTTCATGAACAATAGGACCCCATACCATAAAGCCTACTGTCCGTTGTACATGACGCTCAACATCAAAATGATTGTCACGTCTTTCTCCCCGAAGTCGTCTAACCCTTCTTCGGCCATCATGTGCAGCCAAGGATAATTGGGATCCATCAGAAAAGACGACTTGATGCCATTCTACGTTCCAATGTTGTCGTTATCTGCACCACTGTAATCGTTGCCGGCGATGCTCAACCGTAAGAGGAAATACATGCAAGATGGGATCGATAATGCTGCAGTCCAAAAGACGTTATACGGCGGTAAACCGTTCGGACAGCTACAGGATGGCCTTGTTCTCCAAACCACTCATCAGCCAAAGATCGAGTTGTCGCAAATCGGTCTCTAATGGCCATAAGTCTTAAATGTCGATCTTGAACTTCATATGTGCCCCTTCGACGTTTGGTGCCTACACTTCTTCGGTTTTGGGCATTTTCAAACCACGCTTGACAACATCTCATAACAATAGTTGGATTTCTTTTCGTACGGTCAGCGATTTTTCGAAATGATAACCCCGCCTCCCGTATACCAATAATTCGACCTCTTTCAAATTTTTTCAGCTGGCGATAAATTCCGCGTACAAGTGCTCTAGGCATTTTAACACCAACTAAACCTCGACTTTGGATCTCCTGGAACACCTGGTTTGACAAGATTCTAGCGGTCGCCCCGCCATGGGTGAAAGCACAGAATGGAAAAATATTATAATTTCTCTATTCTTCTGTGGTGAAAGTAAGCATGCGTATTGACATAAAATCCAAATAACGGGGGCGGGAAATATAAAATACAGACAATCTTTGAAATGGTAGGTTAAGTTAGGTTAGGCTAGGTTAGGTTAGGTTAGGTTAGGTTAGATTGTCTGTATTTTATATTTCCCGTCTCCGTTATTTGGATTTTATGTCAATACGCATGCTTACTTTCACCACAGAAGAATAGAGAAATTATAATATTTTTCCATTATGTGCTTTCACCCATGGCGGGGCGACCGCTAGTCTCTTGTGCTGGTTTGTTGTAAAATTTAAAAAATTTGCGAAAAAAAACTACAATATTTAAGTAACAAAAATTGTTAATATGTAAAAACCTTCAGAATATTTTTCTCAGCAAGTTATTCATTTACTCCTTGCTATTGACGAATGAAGATAAGCGCTACTCCCTCTGGTGGCTATACGACTAACCCGAGGTACAGACATTATCATTGACAAGTTAAAAGAAATGAAAAAAAAAAAGAAAATGAGAAAGTGAATGCATATTTCTTGGCGTTTGTGTGATTTTACAAGTGCTTCTTCTGAGGAAAAGCAAACTCAAATGTCCCTTCCCATAGATTTCCACAGCCCGGTGAAAAATTTCGACTTAGGGTAAAAGAAACTTCCTTTAACAAGTCGGGCCTGAAAGTGTTGAAGAATCGATAAAAAACCAACAAACAAGATTTAGGAGAGTCTGTTACCTGCCTTTTAACGATGATGATCATTTTTATAGAGGTAAGCACGAATTGCTCATGAAATATTAGATCACATTCTTGAAGACAATTTTTTCCCAAGCCCCTAATTCAAGCAGAGAAATTTACTTAAGAGGAATGCTCTGCCTTCCACAAATCTGCCTGTTGAACTGATCATTAAGGAAAAACGTAAATGTATTAGTGATAGAACTGACTATTGAAAAAAAAGAGTCTCAACAAGGAAATATCTGGTGATGAATACTGTTCGCTCAAAGTGCTTCTGCCGATGAAAGCAAAGTTGTACAAGGCTTATTTATTACAGCTTTTTCTATACCAATCATATGAGTGTTGGAAAAATTATTTGTCAATCCATAATGAATAAGACTTACGATACAAGTAGCATTAGTTTTATGTGAATGTGTTCATTTTATTCACAATATATTGAATATTTAGTCCTTCGCTATAAAAATAGTAAAGTGATGAGTATATGTCTATTATTCCAAAAAGTAATACTATCTGTTTTTCAACTTTCAAGCCTAAGAAATCCACAAAAGTCAATGTTGTCATTTGGATCTGAAAATAAATAATATTGAAATACTGCCTAACCTTGGAGATATCCCCGTAATTTTAGAGTTGCTACACTCAATAAAACTGAAGAATGATACATACCTACTTTATAAGAATGGAATATTTACTCCCAGTAATACTCTCGTCAACTATAAAAGTCTAAAAAGTCTTTGAATAAATCGTGAAATCAAAAATTATCAAACCAAACAGAACAAAATCGACTATCAAAACAAAATCTATGTCTGCATCTAAGGTTCTGAAACTGGCCACCGTGGCGCTGCGATCTTAAACTCAGACGCCAATACTCTCTATGTTATACCAAAAAAAAATTTAAAATTCAAACAGCTCTTTCTGGATGTTGCAGTTTCTTTGTCAGTTAGTATATATCAACCAATCATTGTCTCTGGGCATCTCCAAGAGCCAAAAAACATCGTAGAAAAGGCCAACTGGGAGTCATTGAGACCATCATATTTCCCAGACAGGCCGCGGCGAGGGTATCACTTGTTAATGTCAAAAGTTGAGTGTTTGAAAGATTTATTCGTTCGCTCAATCATTTTTCATGAACCTTGACGAAGTGCGTCGTCCAGGAGCGGATCTGATTGACAGTGACGAGAAAGAAAGTGGCTGTTCGATGTACCAGTCCGCGGTCTGCTGTTGAGTTTGGCACTAAATCCACATATTATCGTGTATCTGTCACCAGGTTTTATGCTCCAAACTGCTGGTCGGACAGGAACGAAGAGCGGAACGGAATTTTCTTCGACCAGATTGACGGATGCGGGTGATGTACGGGGGATGATTGAGAAGGTCAAGACCAGAATGGTTAACAGGGAAATGAGACGAAATTTATAATATAATTCTAGAAAAGCACTGAAGAATTCAGGAACTTTTACGAGATGGTTCGATTGGCGAATGAAGATAAGCGCTACTCCCTCTGGTGACTATCCGAGTAACCAGAGGTACAGACATTATCATTGACAAGTTAAAAGAAATGTTGAGAAAATGAGAAAGTTTTTTGCATTTTTCTTGGTGTTTGTGTGATTTTACAAGTGCTTTTACTGAGGAAAAGCAAACTCAAATGTCCCTTCCCATAGATTTCTACAGGCCGGTAAAAATGTTGGAGTTAGGGTGAAAAATTTATTTGTCAATCCATAATGAATAACGCTCACGGTAGAAGTAGCATTAATTTCATGTGAATGTATTCATTTTATTCACAATATATTGACTATTTAGTTTAGTTATGAGTATTTGTCTATTATTCCAAAAAGTATGTTTTACAATACTATCTGTTTTTCAACTTTTAAGACAGCCTAAGAAATCCAACAAAGTCAATCTTGCCATTTGAATCTGAAAATAAATAAAATTAAAATACTGTCTAACCTTGGAGATATCCCCGTAACTTTCGAGTTGCTACACCCAATCAGATTGAAGGATGATACATACCTACTTTATAAGAATGGAATATGTACTCTCGGTAATACTCTCGTCAACCTTAAAAGTCTAAAAAGTCTTTGAATAAATCGTGAAATCAAAAATTATCAAACCAAACACTTACAAACAGTACGAAATCGACTATCAAAACAAAATCTATGTCTGTATGTAAAGTTCTAAAACTGGCCACCGTGGCGCCGCAATCTTAAATTCAGACGCCAATTTCGGCGTCAAAGAGGTCACCTATTCACGCATTGACCCTGCCAAACGCAGCTTAACTTCTTGATGGAAATATTCGGCCATCTTCTGTCCTTATGATCCTCAAGAAATTCTGCATGAACCTTCAAGATATCATTTTTCAATCAGAACGAATTCAACCTTTATAATCTCTGGTTCGTTTCTGTCCTTTTACGACCGATTTAACCGTTGATTGTAAACACAATAAGTACCGGAATACGTGCATTGGTCAAATCTACCCAATTACTCCGTAGACATTCCATTTATAATTTTATTTTTCCAATATTTTCAAAAACATAGTTTGGATCGAACTGAAATCTAGAAACAAGTTGAAAAATGATGACTTGGAGGTTAATGCAAGATATCGTGATTAGTAGTTTGCAAAATATAAAATAATCGGAGAGAAATTGAATATTTTAAAAATTTTCTACAGGAAAGATAATTACGAAATATCGCAACAATTTTCTCATCCGCATTTGCCAACTTGATAGTTGCCAAGTTTAATCGTGAGTTATCTCGTATACAACAACGATACCGAGAATAACCGAAAAATAAGACATATAATTTTCGAGAGAAATTTTCCGATTTATTTTCAGGTTTGCATTTTTGCGCGCATGTCCTGGGAAACAACAGTGTGTTATCTTTTTGTCCAAATGTCTGTAATTCTCGATTTTTTTCGAAAATGGTCTCTCACGACTATGTTGGACTCACTGACGACGAATCCAGTGTCAAAATTGGTTTGACGGAGCAAGCAGCTATCGGCTTTAAACCTTTAGGGTTGGTCGCGTAACGAAATGCTGCGGTTGAGTTCGTTAATGGGGCAAATCGGCCGAACGGTTTCGGAGCTATAGCCATTTGAAATTTTAAGGATTTTTCCCAGATATTTCAGAAACTACTGGAGTGGTTGAATTGAAACTGTGTAGTTAGTTGAAGCATGAGTCAAATAAAAAATGATAAGTATACAAATTATGAAATTTCACAAATGATGTTCGCCCAAAAAAACTATGCTAACCTTCGGTTTACTTCATTCGAATGATTTCTCGGAAGCACCTTCTCGTGTGACATCAGATTTATCAATAACTTGTATGTATACGAATCTCCAGCGAACGCTACTGAAATGGCTTCTTGTGATATGATTCTCGCAAAATTTCGCACAACCATTGATGGGTCTTTATACATAGCACTAGATTCTGTCTGTTCTTCCGGAAATATTGGGATCGCCCAACTTCAGATGGGTTATGAAAATATGTTCCATTTTAGTGAATCGAGTTCTTTTTAATCTCTCGGCATGAAATTCAGATAGAGATATCATCCTCGCTTTATATTATTTTGTCTCATTTCTTCCACCCAAATTATACAACACACCATATGCTCTTCAACCAACATCACTTGTTTCTTGATTACGTTATTTATTGCGATGATTATAAAACTAATAAATTTAACGCCTGAACGTTGCTACTGCTGAAGTATTTACATAACCGAACCCATATATAAATTCAAGAAAGACTTGACATTTTCTCACACCTGGTGAACATTGTACCTACCTTATAAGTTTTTATTTGCCTGATGGTTAGTCGGGGATCGTGAAAATTCGTTCATTTAGTTTTTATGGTTGAAAACATGATGTTCTCATCTGCTTTTCTGTGATCATACGTCGTACACATGATGCCGTATTCATTCATTCTTTCGCTCCTTTAATGTCCTCGGCTACTTTGTCCATTTGAAAAAGCTTCAAAGTTTTATATTTATACATTAACATTCATTCACATTCATACGTAACTGAAGACTTTGTATTTATAGACACATAAACATATACCTACAACCCAAACTTTACCACAACATCCATGACCTTGCCGGGATTCGAAACCAGTACCTTCAGTACCCCAGTCAATCTGTCAATCCACTAGGCCACCGAAGTGGTCGTGATGACGTATTAAAAAACTATATGAAAATTCAAAGCACAGAGTATATCTGCTTTGAATTTTCAAGCTGTTGACGCCACTTCTGAATACAGATGAGCACACCATGTTATTTACATCATTGGTTGAAAACAAAAAAGTACCATGTGTCGCTTTGATACGATTATACTTTTCGGAAATATTTGGAAAAAATAAGTCGAATTCGGTGGTTTCTTCTCCGGTATTTCTGATATTTCCAGAATATCTCAAAAACTACTGGTTCTATCATCACGAAACTCAGTAAGTGGTTTGTGAATGCCGATGAACCTTTTTTCCAAAATTTCGTTATTATAGTGTTATTAGAACATTTGCAAATGAAACATTTTTTTAATATTCCATATTCTGACATCGGACATCGGAACCTTCAAGCTATAATTTTCAAATCAGTACTGGTTTTCAATTACATCCAGTCTGTACTTTTGAAAATATTGGAAAAATATTAATTGGTATATCTGCGAAATCATTAAGCGGATTTATCCATTGATGAATTCGGCCCCCATAATTGAGGTTCAAACCTTATCTACAAATATCGGGTCTCTAGGTTGCTTCTTTCGGAAGTAATTGTATTCACGATCGGCCATGAGGAGACAATTTTATTTTTTCAAATAAATAGGTATAGCTTGAAGGTTAATGCAGAATTTCATGGGGATGATATGATAAGAAGATCAAAAACCATCTAACAGGAATTATAGGAGCGTTTGGCGACGTTAATACCTGAAAAGATGGCCAAAAGCTGCTGGTTTAAATCAGAGGTTTTCTACCTCATTAACTCAATTGAAAAAATATTAATTCAATGAATTTTTTCTCAATTCAATTTAATTTTCAGCATACAATCAAATTTGAAACCGTTATCCAACAATCAAATTATGAATTTCAACCAGATTGAATCTGTATCTATATAAAAAACAAGAGAATTAAAATTTTTTGAGCGTTTATGGAATCATTGAGTGTATATCCATCTTGAATTCGAGCTTCTCAATTGAGGTCCAAACCTACCATTCAAATATTACTTCTCTGAGGTGCTTCGTTCACAAGGTTCAAAAGATTTTTTTTCCTTTATATATCAATGCTACAATTTCATTCGGAAAAAAATTTTCAATAAGAAAAAATTGTTCGTGCGAAAATTCCTCATTTTTTTTCTTGATTTTTACTCTCAATTCCTGAAAAATAATGATCAAAAATTAAATGAAATGATTATTAATAGATGTAGTCTTTGCCGATTACGACATTGTTCATAAGGCCGTAAGGCGATTTCTATGAATAATGATTTAAATAATTCATATATTGGGAGCAAAAACCTAGGAACAATGCTGAAAGAAATAAGATTCGTAACGAATATACAGAGTGTAACAGCCAAATGGAATAAATTCGATAACGAATAAATGAGGGCGTGTTGGGAAGAACGCTCGGACACGTCGATTTGTAATTTTAAATGCGCATATTTTTCAAGAAAATAATATTATTTAGGGTGTTCCATGTGACCGTGGCCAATACCAACTTTCTTATTTCAAATGCAACCCCCTGTATATTATTTATTTTTTGGATTCTTCAGAGAATTCTAGAGACAATTCATGCACAATGTCCTATACCTATCTTTAACTATTTCGGAAATATTAAGTGTTTTCAGATTTAGTGCAAAAATCAACGTTTTAAATAAAAATTATTTTATTTCACAAATTCGGTACATTACACTTAAAACCTAATAAGTGATACTGATTATTTCTTTATAATCAAAAAAAAAACATTAATGTCAATGTAGGGAAATGTTCAAAATGCTCGCCGCGAACGTCTTGGCAACATGCTAATCTGGTGTAGAATTGGCTTCTAACGTTACTCAACATTTCTGAAAACACTTAATATTTCCGAAAAAGTTGAAGATAGTTATAGAACATTGTACATGAATTATGTCTAGAGTTTTCTGAAGAATACACAAAATAAATATTATACAGGGGGTTACATCTGAAATAAGAAAGTTGGTATTGGCCACGGTCGCATGGAACAACCTATATAATTTTATTTTCTTGAAAACTATGCGCATTTAAAATTACAAATCGACGTGTCCGAGCGTTTTTCCTAACACCCCCTCATTTATTCGTTATCGAATTTATTCCATTTGGCTGTTACACTCTGTATGGTACTTAAATGTATATCTACTGTCCAAATACAAAATGAGAAATATGTATTAAATGGATATTATGACCTAATTTTTTCACCAGTGAAGTTGATGTATTATAAGTCAAGGATTCACATAGTTTACTCTAGATATATTCGTTCTTCTTCTGGATCATAGCGTACCAATCCTTCGTATGGGCAGCTTGAATATATGTATGCAACTCAAATAATAAATAAATATAGAAGTAACATGTGGATTAGCCGGCAGGTGAACACATAGCGTATGTAACATTATTGCACTAATCAGTTATTCAGGTTTTCTATAAGATACAACTGACTACTTTGCACGAACAGGTGCATAATTAATATCCATTACTCGCAATTAATCATCAGTTTTCGTTGTGAAGAATATTAACGCACCCCTATAGTTGACGTTGATCATTTTATTCATTATGATATTTCTTCGAGAATAAAAAAATATGCATTTCGCATTGGTATTCTTGGTAAAAACCGAACAGTTTAACAGGGTATTTCCTTTTACATTGGTGAAAATTAGTTCTTTCTACAGCTGTAATGTAAATCCACTTTTTACAGATTAATGTTATCATCTTGAAATTTGGAATTTCAGTGGTGGACGACTTGTTTTTCACAGATGCGTGTAACATTTATATTGGTAAAACATGTGATCGGAACGTAGATATTAGACTAACATAATTATAAGGATAAATATCGATAAAATAAACAAATATTCCACTTTTATCAGAGCTAATCATTCAATCGACCAAAACATCTAAACGAAGAAGCGGACCCAAGAAGAATAACTACAGCTGTTTCTCAGTTATTACTGATCGTCAGGCCATCTTACCTTGTATAAAACCGCTGAGTAGGGAATCTAGTTACTTGTCACCTTTCAGATGGAATACTGCAGTATAATTACGAACAGCACGCCATCTTCCAGGAGCATTTTGCGAATCCTACCTTCGAGTGCAGAATACTTTGATCAATGTGCATGACGTTCATCCTTTTGTCGTATCAGATCGCTGCATCTGCGATTTCGCAGTTTTAAAACGTCCGTCACGACTTTCAAAACACTCGGTTCCTGCGGTTTTTCCACGAGAAGATAACGTCCAACATCTGACAAAGATAGGAATTGGTTCGTGGAGAATATCCTGTAGATATCTGAAAAATAATATTTATACTATGAATTCTCGGTGAAATTCAAGCGGAATATTTTCTACATTTCATAGCAGTTTGCGGAATGGCATGTTAAATATAGCGTAAAAATTGATAAGTTATCAGAGGTGTGGATAATAGGTAACTAGACAGGCAATAATATGAAGCAAACATTGTTGAAAAGCATTTATGTTGAAAACGTTAATTGTAGGTTTAACCTCATTTTAATAGTTCTGAAACATAATTTAAGTACTAATGAAGTATTGAATATAATGCATATATGGACGTGGGCAGAAATATAAGTAAACAATAGTGAACTCGTATTATCAGTGGAAACGATTATGAAACTACTTCGTGTCGCAAAATTGTTTAATGGGTACAATCTAGTCATACCGCCTCGAATAAACAGAATTGATGCTCGTTACAGGGATCCTATTTATGAACGTTTTGTATCGTTCAATCAATAACTCACCGCGTTTCCCTGACAACAGCGTCGACACGCCTATTTTCCCCCATCCCCGATTCAAGAATAGGGACCCAGGCTGATTTACATCAGACGGGCGAATGCCTTTCGTTCGTTCGGACGCGATCGCTCCCTGATGCGGTTCAAATCGTTCTTGTTTGTGTTCTAGCGAATTGGTGATGGATTAGCTTCTTGGATCTTACGGTGCTGACTGCACTGATAATTCACATGTTTTGCATTCAAAAGTTTGCATTCATTAATGGATAAATTGACATGAATGAGCATTCGATCGGCTGATTTAAACATCTATATATTTCGTTCCAGAACTCTTATTCTTAGTTCTCATTTTTGCTCGCTGATATTATAGTGTAAACGCTTAGAACGAGCTTTCGTTTACACTTCAAGATTAACAAAGAATGTTCTTATTCTAGCTCTCGCTTTTTGTTCTTTTGGTTCAAACCCACGGCCATACATAGACATAGTAACAATTCGTTGCTGAATACGACATGATGCCATTTTGACTCCCAATGCTACCGTTTTCTGCACCAGTTCAAACTTTGACGAAAGGGGTCTTCGATCAAATAAAGCACTAATCAAGGACGAATACGATGAGATGCCTAATGTACTATCAGTAACAGATCTACATTTTTATCTGAACCTTTGATCAGCGATTTGACGCGTAGTACAAAGATGCCTGAAGTGCCGATGTTGACTTTCTGTAATACACCTCGATCGACCAGTTGGTCTTCTTCGAATTCCTTCACATTCAATTGTCCATATACGACACAGACGCATTAGTTTCATCGCAGTACAATTAACACGACGGCTAATTTCGCGACAGGATCTCTTTTGCAGAATAACCGATGAATTGCTCGAAATTAAAGGTAACATGATTGAGAAAACTCATTTACTCACTTAATTCTTATGATCTGGTGCTTTATGCGATATTGTCTTAGCGGAAACATTTCATTATACACTTTACAATTGGAACACTGATCGTTGATTTTATATTGCAAATTCCATAATTATTTTTATTTTCAAAGCTAACCTGTGAATTCTGTGGAAAGAAGAATAAAGATTATTTTTTTTGACAATTTCAACAGACTGTTCGTTTTTACCAGAGCTGAATCTGGAAAAATGGTGAATGAAAAAAGTGTTTTATTCGATGGGAGGAATCTGTGGTTTAAATGAATGTTCAACTTGAAGACTCAACCTGCATATAAGAACCCATATTCTTTGGTATGAACACAACTTAATTTGGGGAACAGATATCTTGCCAACGTTTCGAACTAACTAAGGTTCTTCATCAGTGGATTTATTTCTCCATTTAGTGGACTGTATGAATTTTCATCACTGGTTAATCATTTCGAAAGCTGAAACGCAAGTTTTATGTTTTACACTTGAAATACGAATTCATTTACATCTTACAGATTGGAACCAAATCAGGTTATGATTGTTGAACAGCTGACGGGAGAATAGAGCTAACTTTTTTCATGATATAGAACACAGAATTCGAACATAGGAATTCAGAAAGAAGATAATCAAGAATAAAAATAACATTATTGAAATCATACAAATTCTGAAATTTGAATTAGAAGAATATTGAATACAATCATGAAGTTTGATGAAAATATGAATTAGAGTTGAATTAAATATGGCAATCGAGATGAGCGCTATCTGTCTGCATGCCATCGTATTTGCAATTTTCCCTAATCAGGGCTATGAAATTCAAAAGCAAATAATAGTGAGAAGCGCACCGAAAAGCAAAACATTATTAATCACCATTTTACTTAAAAGACAAACGGAACAAAACATTAACTAAAATATAATACAAAAAAATCTAAAAAAAAGATAAATATAAGAGATGTGAGAGAACTATTTCTTTCAAATATATATTCGTGCTTCAATATTCCACTACATTCCGCAAACTTGAATTTCAAAATTTGAAGCCCTTGGCCTATATGAATCTCATGGAAGCATTTCCTCTAAAACATTAACACTTGTCAAAATAAACTCTTTGTTCTAGTTACTGTCACTGCCTCCGTTTATTTATAAGTCACAAATTACCCTCGACAAGTACTTAATGTCGAGCAATTATCTTCATCAACATGATCTCGTTGAGGAGATGATTGGTCCACGATGAAAGTCAGTGATCTATTACAGAAAAATTTGATACATCGACCCAAGTCTGCCATTTAGAGTTGATTAAATAATGAACGCACTCTTCAGTCACCCACATGTAATGGAGACCATCTTGGGAGATAAATAGTGTAACACGAGAAGAAGGGAAGCACATGCATGAATCATGCCTTCTATGTTTACTTCAATTTTGTATGGTGAAATAAACCATCGGAAAATTGGAGAATATGTTGGAGAGAACTTTGGGAAATAGGTCTCTTGCATGTAACACGAATCATCATATTTTTATGTTTTTCTCATTTTATTTTCGATAAAAATCATAAATCGAATTTCGAATAATTCGGTATTAAAAATCTTCAAATCGGGACGCAAAACCAAAGTGGGTGAAACGCGGTAGATCGCCTCCTACGTCACTCGTTATTCCACGATGCATCGATCGAAACAGCTGACGCTCCCTATTGGCTTGCTAGAGAGAAAGGTACACGAGAAGAGGGAGAGAGTAGATATATCGCGGTACGTCACGGAAGGCGCGGAGTTCCGAGTGTTTAAACAACCAATATGTGGAGCCTAATTTTAAAGTTCGTTTTTTCGTTGAAAATTGAAAATTTTGACGGCGATTGAAGTTTGCCAGTTTTCTTATGGATAGTATATTTGATTCCTTTGATAAAAAAATACATGCAAGAGACCTATTCCGGAATTTGTATTGGTGTAATTCTTTGTAATAATTTCTGTCGCTTAGCGATGCAATTGCAAGGATTTTCCTATTTTTACTTGCTTGATATTTCGTTCATCTATCCGATTGTGGGTCATTTTTCATTCCATGCCATGGAGCTCTGAGAACTCAAATGTAAAATAATGAAAAGTATATATATATGTAGAGAAAAGATACAGAAATAAATAAGTACAGAGAAAATAACGAACTGCATGTGAAAAGTTTCATCGTTTTTTCGAAGCATTCTAACAAATTGGAATAGTTCCATCAGTATAAACCTGCATTAATCCAAAAAGCGAAAGACTGTCACCCCAACCCTGACCGATTCATTTCAAGATCTGTCCGTCCATGTTCAGGTCGGAAACCATGTTATAATGTTTTTCTCAAAAATGGATGTTCAAACAGTTTAACTGAATTTTCATTCCATTCCATAGAGCCATAGATCAGAAATTTTCATTATTTTTCAATGCATTCTACAAAGTGGAATTAGTTATACAGTGCGCGTCAAAATTATGGAACAAATTCATTTTCTCAGAAGAAAAATATTTGGCAACAAAATCCTGAAACAGGTCAATTTTTATTTCACTTTTACCAAATTTATATGCATGAAGGATTTTCGTTCCACCCTGTGCCATCCCCACCAACCCTCTAAATTTTTTGAATAGGAAAAGTAGGTATGTGGAACTTTTTTGGAAAGGTCTTTGTATCTTCTTTACTGGCATGCAGAAATTTTAAAGAAAAAATTTTTTTTTTGAAAAATTAGTTAGTTCAAAGAGGTTTTCAGTATGTGCACTTTGTCATGGCTTATTCACTTTGAGACGATGGTACCTGATGATATTTGTCACCGAATGAAAGTCGACCATCACAGTTTTGTTCATGCACAGCTTTCAACACCCTCACTTGAAAAAAATTTGTTTTCCCCATTAAAGGGTCCGTAGGGGTTGAAAGTTGTGCATGAACAAAACTGTGATGGTCGACTTTCATTCGGTGACAAATTTCTTCAGGTACCATCGTGTCAAAGTAAATGAGCCACGCCAAAGTGTACATACTGAAAACCTCTTTGAACTAACTAATTTTTCAAAAAAAAACTTTTTTTCTTGAAAATTTCTGCACGCCTGTAAAGAAGATACAAAGACCTTGCCAAAAAAGTACCACATGACCTACTTTCCCTATTCAAAACATTTAGAGGGTTGATGGGGATGGCACAGGGTGCACAAAAAATCCTTCAAAAATGCATATAAATTTGGTGAAAGTGGAACAAAATTGACCTGTTTCAGGATTTTTTTGCCAAATATTTTTCTTCTGAGAAAATGAATTTGTTCCATAATTTTGATGCGCACTGTATATAGTTCAAAATGTATAAACCTGCATTCATTTAAAGAGGGAAACTGTCAACACAAATCTGACCGAATTCATTCCAGACTCGTCCACCCATATCCTGGTTCGAAACCATTTTATAATGATTTTCCCCAAAACGGCTATTCAAAAAGTTTGACCGAATTTTCATTCCATTTCATGAAACGTGCCTGAAACTTTAAAAACTTCAATTTTATATAGTGAAAGATAGAAGAGAATAGAAAAAGAATACAGAAATAAGATCAACCCGAAGAGAAAATAGCAAAACTGTATGTAGAAATTGCATCTCTTTTCCGATCTACAAATTTGGATTATTTATAACTTGTCCACCCTCATTCTGGTCGGAAACTACTTTATAATAAACTAACATAATCACAAGGACGAATATCTGTCGATAACCCAACAAATATTCCACCTTTATCAGATCTTATCATGCAATTAACCAAAACATCTAAACCGAAGAAGCGGACCCAAGGAGAATTGTTACAGCTGTTTCTGATCGTCAGACCATCTTACCAGGGATGAAATCGCTGAGTAGGGAATCTAGATACTTGTCACCTTTCAGATGGAATACTGCAGTATAACTACGCAGATCGCGCCATATTCTAGGAACATCTTGCGAATCCTACCTTCGAGTGCAGAATTCTTTGATTGATGTGCATGAGGTTCATTTTTTTGTCGCTGTATCTGCGATTTTGCAGTTTACAACGTTCGTCACGACTTTGGATTTGCAAAATGCTCCTAGAAGATGGCGCGCTGTAAGTAGTTATACTGCAGTATTACATCTGAGAGTTGATAGTTGATAGTTGGTAAGGGGTTACGTTCCACTGCGACCTTAAGGTCTATTGTGCCCCCTTGTCAGTGCTGTTTTCGCAACCTACAGCTCGCCCTCCAGCTCAAGAGCTCTGATGAATTCTAATATCTGTGAGGGCTTCAAGGAGGCTAAGTTCTCATTCCTCCTATAATGCTCCTGTCCAAGATATTTCTTGCGCAGGCTCACAATGGCGAGGCATTCTGTGATCAGGTGAACAGGGGTTTCCTCCTCCTCCCCACAAAATCTGCACTCGTCAGTTTCTGATAAGCCCATTCTCATCATGTGCTTCCTTAGGCGACAGTGTCCTGTGAGGAAACCAGTGAGGAGGCGTAACTTATTCTTACTGAGATCCAGATGATTTTTGGATCTAGCAATTTCAAAGTTCCGAAGGAACTTTCTAGAGTGTTCCATTCCTGGAGAATTCCTCCACAGTGCCCCTCTTTCATTTTCTTCTTTCTCCAAAAACTCTTTCTTATAGGTACATTTGCCTATACCACAGAAAGGTTCTGGGCCAGTAGGTAGCGTTTGTGCTCCCTTTCTGGCTAGAGTGTTGGCCTCTTCATTTCCTTTGATTCCTGAGTGCCCAGGAACCCAGACTAAGGAGACCTTGTTATTCTTGCCTACTTCATTGAGTTTCCTTCGGCACTCCCATATCAGCTTTAAGTCGATGACATAGGAGTTCAGTGCTTTAATAGCAGCCTGACTATCAGAATGGATCACTATGTCACACCCTTGATAGTTTCTTTCCAGGTTTATGTCTATGCATCTTTCGATAGCAAGTATTTCTGCCTGAAAAACACTCGAGTAGGAGCCTAGCGATAGTGTACATTTGGTTCTAGGCCCGTATACTCCAGCGCCGGCCCCCGTCGTGGTTTTAGAACCATCTGTATACCATTTAACAGTATTTACTTTGAGTTTTTGGGTAGTGTATTCCTTTTCCCATTCTTCCCTTTTACATAGCATTGAGTCAAAGTTCTTCTCGATGCTTACTTTTTTAATCATAATCATCTGAGAGTTACAAGTATCTAGATTCCCTACTCAGCGGTTTTATCCAGGGTAAGATGGCTTGACGATCAGTAATAACTGTGAAACAGCTGTAGTCATTCTCCTTAGGTCCGCTTCTTCGGGCTAGATGTTTTGGTTGATTAGCTCTGATCAAGGTGGAATATTTGTTGAGTTATAAAAATATTTTGTTCCTTGTGATTCTGTTAGTTTATTATTACTGGAGCTCTCTTCTCTCCACGAACCAATTTCTATGTACTTTATAATTTTTTCTCAAGAGCGATTTTCCATTCCATGCCATAAAGCCTGGAGCTCTTAAATCCAGATTGTAAAATAGTGAAAAATATGAATAAGTAGAGAAAAAATACAGAAAATAAAAAAGCTCGAAGAGAAAATAACAGAGCTGTATGTGAAAATCTCATCGTTTTTCCGATGCATTCTACAAAGTTGAATTATTTATAGTTCCGCCTGTATAAACCTGCATTCATCCAAAAAGGGATAAACTGTCACCACAAATCGGACCGAGTTCATTCCAGACTTGTCCGCCCATATTCTGGTCGGAAACCATTTTATAATGTTTTTCTCAAGAACGGCTATTCGAAAAGTCGGACCCAATTTTCATTCCATGCCATAAAGCGTGCCTGGCATCTTCCTCCCTGCCTCCTCAATTTGCATAGGGATGTTTTGGGATGCGGAAGGCGGCGCGCCATCATTTATATAAAGTTGGTAAAATATTATTAATTCTATTTTTATCGCTATTCGGGACCCTTCTTCATTAGAGCTGCGTAATTTGTGTTATAATCAGGCATACTTGGATGGTCTTTTGTGGAATAATTGGTTTGTTGATTTCGGTCTCTTTTCTGTTTCGCGTTTTGAATTTGGTGGTTTATTCGAGGAATGATTCGCTCGTAAGAATCGTGTTTTTTATCCCAGTTCACATGATTGTTGGAAATAGCAGTTGTGTGTTTTTTAGCACCATGAGAAATTTCCATGGTTGTTGTCTATGGTTGAACCGTTGTGAATGTCAAGATGCATAAAATATATCGGGTGTCTACACTTTCCTACTATTACTCACCAAAATTTTGAGTCCAAAACGCAGTCCTAAAATGGGGGTTTTTCCTGAATTTGGGTTATTACTGCAAAGCAAATTTGAACCTAATTATTATGGGTTTGATTCATTATTTTCCCAAATTACCTCCAGAAAGTATTCAAAATCGGATTTCAAAATTGGGGTTAGGCATTTGCCAGGCATGCACGAAGTGACAACGGTGTTCAGTAGAATAGCTTTTTCTACTATAGAATACTGAAATATTTATTCCTATTCTGTGGTACACACGCGTTCTTTGTCAACATAACCAGACAATTTCCGTTTGCGATTTGTCAGTAATATGACAGTATGACAGTCGGTGCTCTCATTTTTCTATTCCTTGGTCATTGTCTTCTACTCTAACTAGATCGAAGTATATCTATCTCTGTTTTCCTATTTCCTAAGCAAAGAAACACACTTGACGTCCTCTTCTTTCCAAGAAAGCTGAATTCGACGTTGCCATATCGTGCACAAATTCCTTTAAATGCAAATCCCCATTTTTATTTTTCAGTTTCAGGTTATCAAACATTTTTTTTTAAAATATAATATTGAAATTATATGTTTGAAAAGTGATGTTCTAAAGGTTTTTCATGAAAATGACTGCATTTTCGTTTAAAGGAAAAACACCCATTGTCAAATATTGTCCTACCTGGCTCTGTTAACGATGATGGCGCTAAGGTCGCTTGGTCAAGTCCATACAATTAATTCCGCTGAATGAAAATGAATTGAGCTATAATCTGATTGATCTGATGAAACAATTTCCCAAAAAATGAATCAGATATTTGAAATGATGGATTCTCACTAATATATAAGAGGAGTTCAACAAATGTGGAACATCTACTAAGCGCACTAATAATAATAATAATAATAATAATAATAATAATAAAATATGTACAAGGGAATAAAGTTCAATATGAGGTTCATTTTAAGAACACTTTCATGGATGGATACGAGAAATAATTTCGAAGCCAATACAACGAGAAAACGGATTGATAATACTAATTGATTGATACTACTAATTCAAAAGTTAGGAATGTTGTTACATACTTATGGAAATATTTCAAGGAAATGTTCATGTTTATTATCATTGGAATATGAGTTATTCACTTTGCTGTTCATGTTCATACGAATTTATCAGACGAATTTCAAACCAGACAAATTAGTTGTAGTATCTATTGTTCCATATGATTTCTTGTGGTATTTTAGAAAACGCAACCCTCGAAGACTTCCTTTCCATGAACTAAATATTGAGATAATAAATACCTCTTGTAATAAACAGGTATTCAAAAATATAAAGTACCAGACTTGTGTATTCAGAGACGAAGGAAACCTTCATATATGTTATCGCCGTTCTAACTGAATGAAATGAATAATGATAATTCAAATTTGTCGAAATGAATTTATTTTCGGAAATTCTTGAAAATAATTTATGGTCCAACTCAGAAAATCAGAAAGAAGTTCTGATTTCACGGTCAATATGAGCAATTTGTGCAGTTATTATTCGTTTTCGCACGTATTTTTCCTTAAGCATTAAAGATATTCTGTTACCATGAGAAGACACAGCTTGCAATACAGCGCGATTAACCATCCATTTATTGCAAAATCAATTTGGTGATAACTCTATTTCCAGAAAAGGTTAACTGGCTCTCTCGTTCGTATAACTTCACGCCTCTCGATTCATGGTGTTATGGTAAGACAGTGGTTTATGCCTTGAAGCATAAGAAGCTTATATTCAAGCCATCACTGATGCCTTACGTCCAGTTTTATATATTGGAAAAAGTGATGAAAAATTGGACTGATCGAATGGACTATGTACCACGTATGTATGGAATTTGTTTACATTTTTGTCAGCGAATTTTCTTTCTACATAAACAAGGTTCAAAGTCCAAACTATCATGGATAATATTCTGAGACCCCTATCCAATGAAATATGTCCTCTTAATTCCTTTCGGTAACCCAAGTAGGATGATCTGATGAAACAACCAGTACGCAAAAGAATTGAAAATTTGAAAAAATTTGATTATTCAACTATAAGAATTCAAAATGGATTAATTAATAGAATGAAATAGTTTTATGCACCAAATCTAACGTTAAGTCCCTATTTTCAAAGTGGAATCTTTTTCTTTTTCCGTTATTTCTGAACACCTATTAAATCATTCAAAATATGGATACCTACATCGAAAATTAATTTTTCTTCCGTCAATATAGATCATATCCTTTTAACCATCAGGTCAACAACAGAAACACCATGCGATTCCTTCAACATCATCAATTTCCATAATGTAGGTTGAAATTTTCAGATAAGTTCCAGAAAATGGCTTCCTGCAATTTCATTTATGCAAATTCGTATTGCTGAAATATTTAAGCGTAGAATGCACGCATATGGGGAATTTAACTTCTTGTTAGGGCATAAAATTATGTAATATAACTCGAGATTAATTATTTATAAGTTAATAATTGGAAAAGACGGCGATATTATCTGCATCTTGCCGTTCGGACTTGAAGGTATTGTACCTGTGAGCTACTCATGATTTTATTGCTGCCATTAGGTCTATAAAAAATTTAAATCACGAATGACGTGCCTGAGACTATCACCAGCAAGTTTTAGTTTTTATAACTTTTGAGCTTTGAGGTAAGGTATTTTAACCGATAAAAATTACGCAATAATTTAATAGCGCATTCAGTCAGTTATGAGTGTGCATTTCATAGCGGAACTTTTAGTGTTTTATTTTCATTTCTTGGAGTTGTAATTTTGGAGCAAATGGAAATCGAGCATCCAGAACTCAAGGAGCTTTTCCGTACTTTTTCTACTTTATCATTGAGGATTGAAGTCTACCCTTCAAATAACCATACTCTTGAATGAATAAAACGTGAAAATATTATAAAATTTAAAATTAATATCTACAAAATCATTGAGTGTATTCCCAATCATAAATTCAACCTTCGCAATATTGCTTTAAACTTGTTTTATACAGGGCGAGTCTTTATGTTGTACATTAGTTTTAACCATAGATTTCTCTTATCAAATAAAACACTTTCTTCCTTCGCCATTTTTCCAGATTCGGCTCAGGTAAAAAGTTATAAGCATTCAAATATTCCCCAATGTGCTAATACACTCCTACACTTTCTTTGCAAGTTCACCACAGATATCTCTAGCGGTGATCTCTTTGGCAGAACAACCAATCTAATGTTTGAAATTCAGAGAAACATGATTGAAGAACTCATTTACTCACTCAATTCTTATGATTTGGTGCTCCTTGCGATATTATCGTAAGGTTTACATTTCACTACACTGCAATGATTTTCCAGTTGATATTCTTGAGATATTCAATTTCATTCCACTATAAAACTATAAACAATTCCATTCTCGCACACTCTCATATTTAAAACTAAATAATTATTCTTTTTTCTATCAAATTTATACATAAAATATATGAAATCAATCAACTAACCTAAATACAATAACCACACATAAATTGAACTCTATGGAAAGCCAGGTTCATAGAGATGCAGACCTATCGCCCATATCTGTAGTCAGATCACGAAATAGGATAGACCTGATATAAGTATATTAGTTCTATGCGATACCTATTTCTGTATATTCTATGGGTTGGATAAGCGTTCGGAACTTAATTTACCGCCTTTACGAGCTCAGGGAAGGATCCATAAAAATGAAGTAATTTCTCGAATTTTTATCAGATTTTATAACATTCAACGTTAAATATCTCCAAATCGGTGCGTTTAATGAAAAATTAGAAGGAATAATTAAGTATTCTAAAATGATTGAAGATTCTGACTATGACATATACTTCATCTGCAATCTTCATGCTAATTTCATATAGTTTGATGAATGGTTGAGTCTATAACTCGGAAACTGTTTGATGTAGGATGAAAGCGATTACTGAAAAATATGTGTCATATTCATAGAAAACTCCACACCAAAATTCATCTCATTAGGAGTCACCATATCAAAGCTACAAAACAAAAACTGATTTGTTTTGGAAATTTAAACAGCCTATATCTTTTCATTTTTCAAAAAAAAATTCTTTTCTAGAAAATTTCTGCATGCCTGTGAAGAAGATGCAAAGACCTTGCCAAAAAAGTACCACATGACCTACTTTCCCTATTTAAAAAATTTAGAGGGTTGATGGGGATGGCAAAGGGTGCAACAAAAATCCTTCAAAAATGCAAGTAAATTTGGTAAAAGTGAAACAAAATTGACGTCTTTCAGGATTTTGTTGCCAAATATTTTTCTTCTGAGAAAATGAATTTGATCCATAATTTTGACGCGCACTGTATGTTATAAATATCGAGTATCTGGGTTTTTCTGTTTTTGATCAACCATGAGGTTGTATATGCAAACCTTTAATTGACTTTTACGATCCAGAATATCTTCTACTTTCTGTAACTATTTGGTGTTATTTTTGTAGCAATGAGATATCGAAGAAAATCAACTATTCAATCTGAATATCTCAACAGCAGTTGCTTGAAGGAACCTGCATCAGTTATTTTTTTCCAGATAGACGTTGGAGAATGGAAATTTTCATCAAAATGTTAAATACAGCTTGACACGAAATAATTATTTCTGCTGAAATCAATGCAATATAACCCACAAGGTTCACTCTGAATTCAACAATAAAAATGAATTAAGATTTCAATTGTTCCGCACCTTCTTCATTCTTTTATAATTAAAATGCTACAAAAAAACCACTCAAAAATCTATATAACTTCACAGATCAGATTATATAGTTGGTAACGACTCTATAAAACTCTCGTTTTATTTGAAATAAAAGATTCATATACGAATCCACTCTATAAAAATTATTAATATGGTTGTTAAATAAAAAAGATTTTTTTGCAATAAATTTACATAATATCTTTCGAGATATATCTCAGGGTATACCGAAGGGTTTTCCAATAAGAGGTGTTATTTTGAAAAGCCCGCTATTTCGGTAGATGTCACTTTTGAAGCTGTCATTTTTTGACATTTGACAAGTAGAAACTACATCATTAATAAAAATAGAACGATACACAGTTCTACAACGCATTGAAATTATTAAAATTCACTATAAAAATGGTGAAAATTTGGCTGAGACGATTCGTAAAACTCGAATATTTTTGGGTCGTCGTGAAGCACCTTGTTGGACAGCAATAAAGAAATTGGTGGAAAAATTCGAGCTGTTGGGACAAGATAGTGATGTGGAGAATAAAACCCGTGCACGTCGCAAAATTGTCGCATCTGGGGCTCGGAAAACCCGAGAGTTATTGTGGAAAAGCCTCTCTATCCTCAACGTGTGACTGTTTGGTGCGGTTTATGGTCCGGCGGAGTCATTGGACCTTTTTTTTCGAAAATGAGGCTGGAGAAACAGGTACGGTGAATGGATTGCGCTATCGAGAGATGATTAATGATTTTGTATGGCTGGAATTGGATGGTATGGATCTGGACAACGTTTTCTTTTAACAAGACGGCGCTACGTGCCACACAAGCAACGAAACCATTGATCTTTTGCGGTAAAAGTTTCCGGACCGTGTTATCTATCGAAAGGGTTATCACAATTGGCCACCGAGATCTTGTGATTTAACACCTTGCGACTTCTTCCTTTAGGGCCACGTGAAAGAGAAGGTCTACGCCAATAGCCCAGCGTGGAATTCGTGAGGCTATCGAGGACATAGGACAGCCACTTTGCGATTTGGTTATGGAAAATTTCATTAAAATGGTATGGTCATGTAAGCGTGGTCGTGGTGGTCATTTGCCTGATGTTATTTTCCACTATTAACGGCATAGCTTCTTCTTCATAATGAAATAAACATCCGATCATTTATATTGAAAAATGGCAATTTTCTTCGAATATCAAAATAAAACCTGTTATTGGAAAACCCTCTATATTGTCCACGAACAATCTACGTCTTGACAAACTTGGTGATTGTATCTACTGGCACACCAAAAACAAATTTCTAGAGAAAGTTGACACTAAAGAACCTAAAACAAAAATAATACTAGACACAGTATTTCATCTTCTATCTTTCGATTTGGAAATATCAATAATTCAAAAACATAGAAAGATATAAGTAAATGTGAAGGTATTTCAGAAAAATCTGTATTAATTCATGAAAATATTATTATCACACAAGATTTCCGTATCTCCGATCAGAGTTCCCAAGGGCCCACGGAGGAAATTCTAACTGTCGGAAATTGCAGGAAACTTACATAATAGGTGTAATATATAAACCCGGCAAAGTTTTCGACAAAGCGAGGAAAGAGTAAGTTCCGTACAATTTAAAGTATTCCCTCACTCTTGATATAAAATTGCATTAAACCAGTGATGAGATAAACTAAGTTAATTACACTGCCTAGCGTCAGACTGAAGGGTGTAAGATTAAAGGGAAGGGAACTGAGGGATGGTGGGGGAAGGGTCCACGTCCGATTTTCCGCCGCATAAATCAGATTTACAATTAAATACCTAAGCATTTTAGTGGGTGTTCCCTGCCCGGCTGACTGACGTCGAAACAATGACAGCGTGGGATGATTTACAGGAGATATCCGACGATCCTTCGCTTGGATTTTAGGTTATTCGGCAATTTTTTAGATTTTGCTTGTAGGTGCGCTACGTTCCGCTAATTTATCAACAGTATGTTCGCAAACACGAATTATTTTTGTTGATTTCGAAAACGTGAACAACCAAGTTCATTGAATGTGATTCCTAATGTACATGACCTTTCAGAAAAAATCAGATTCAATATATGTTTTCAAACCAATTAATGAAAAACAGGAATCAGAAAATTTTGTTCATAATATTTTCCGTATTTGTGAAAAGATTTGTATGGGAGAAACATCACGACCCTTAGATATCAGAAAAATATAACATAAAAACACTGCAAATTTTACACAAAGGTTTATTATTTTCTTAGTTAAATAACCCAATATACCATTGTTAACTCAAACAACTTAGAACCGAATGCTATGATTCATTTTCGACATTATTGAAAATTTGCAGCGTTTTTCTTTATAACTCAGGAACCACTTATCGGAAATGATCCGGGTTGAATTTTTTAGGTTTAGTTATGCAACAGTGATCAACATTTAAAATTTCATGAAAATTGGGTAATAAGTTTTCGAGAAATAATTTTTTTTTCCCCAAACCCTTATTTAGAGCCCTTAGGGTACATCGATCCTCCTGAAAAGCTTGGAGGATCAACCCCGAGTGACACACGATTTTTCTACCAAGTTTCAAGGATTTCTGTTCAGTACTTCCAGAGAAAAGCCCCGGACAACGGACGGCGGACGGACGGATTTTTTTTTATTCGTTTATTCAAATCTACATACTCCAAAACGTAAACTGTGAAATTTTCAGGGGGGGTTAAATTTTTTTTTTGCTTGGTCGATCACTAAGGTTTATTATTTGATTTTATCAAATAATAAACCAAAATAATCCAAAGAATTAGGATATTTAAAGATCTATTGCAAATCATGTATGTTATAGAACATTGGAAATCGAATGATAGATTGAAATAATCAGAAGATACTGATAACCGAACGAGACAATCCAAAAAAAAATAATTGAGGCCTCCTGTATTGGTTTATCATTCAATAAATAAAACAATAAACCTTGTTGATCGACCAAAAAAAACACTGCAAATTTTACACAAAGGTTTATTATTTTCTCAGTTAAATAACCCAATATACCATTGATAACTCAAACAACTTAGAACCGAATGCTATGATTCATTTTCGACATTATTGAAAATTTGTAGCGTTTTTCTTTATAACTCAGGAACCACTTATCGGAAATGATCCGGGTTAATTTTTTTAGATTTAGTTATGCAACAGTGATCAACATCTAAAATTTCATGAAAATTGGGTGATAAGTTTTCGAGAAATATTTTTTTTTCCCCCAACCCCCCATTTAGAGCCCTTAGGGTACACCGATCCTCCTGAAAAGCTTGGAGGATCAACCCTGAGTGACACACGATTTTTCTACCAAGTTTCAAGGATTTCTGTTCAGTACTTCCAGAGAAAAGCCCCGGACAACGGACGGCGGACGGACGGATTTTTTTTTATTCCTTTATTCAAATCTACATACTATAAAACGTAAACTGTGAAATTTTAAGAGAGGGTTGAAATTTTTTTTTGCTTGGTCGATCACTAAGGTTTATTATTTGATTTTATCAAATAATAAACCAGTGGTCCCCGAGTTACAAAGAAAAATGCTGCAAATTGTGTTGTGAAAAACAAATGAGTTATGAATAATATATAGGTTTTATGTAAGATATCAATGGTATAGGGTTATTTGACTGGGAAAATAGTAAACCTTTGTGTAGAATTTGCAGCGTTTTTTCTGAATGGTGAAAATAATTTCCGCCCATTTCTCTTCAGAAATGAACCATGTTCAGCTAAATTTACTGAAAAACCCTAGATGATGATCGCTTTGGCAACGAACGTTTAAAGTCATAAACACAATAACTTCAAAAAAAAAACAACTTACAAACTCGATATTTGTAGAGTGGGTTCGGACCTCAATTACAAAAGTCGAATTAGTGAATTGATAGAATCCACCGCAGATATCTTCTTCTTCTTCTCTTCTTTCTCAATCTGTGCTCGTCCACTCCTGGACATAGGTCTCTCTCAAAAATGTCCACGTCTCTCTGTCTTGTGCCTTAATTATCCAATTCTTTCCAGCCACCTAGCCGCAGATATACCCATTCAAAATTTAATTTTTCCAATATTTCCAAAATACAGATAAGATCGAATTGAAATCCAGTACTTCAATGAAAAATAAATATAGAATCTCGTGAAGATAATATGATCGCAGAATATCAAATATTTCAACGAGAAAAAATGATTTTTTTTTTCAAATTGTTCTGATGACATGATCATCACGAAATTTCGCACAAAGTTTTAAATCAGCATTTCCAAACTCATTATCAAGTTTCAACATGATTGAATCAGTATTCCAGAGGAAACAACGATACAAAATGCAAAACCTCGAAATTTGACAATTTTTTTCCAATATCTCCGGAAATAATGATCGTATCAATCTGAAATTTGGTACACTGCTGTGAAATATAGAGCTCTAGGTTCAAGCAAAATTTTCGCTGATGATAACTAATACATAGAAAAAAAAATTCGAAAAAAATTTTGAAAAATTTTTTTTACAATATTTGACTTGAAGTTGCGCGTCATCATGCTTCAACTAACTGCCAAGTTCGAATACAATCGTTTCAGTAGTTTTTGACATATCAGGGAAATAACCTCAAAATTTCAAATGGCTATAACTCCGAACCATTTGGCCGATTCGGCCTTCGAACTCTCATTTATCGATAAAGTACTGGATTTTAATTCGATCTAATATGTATTGCTGGAATTATTGGAAAAATAAATTTTTAATGGGTATATCTGCGTAATCATTGGGTGATTAAATGAATCATCACAAAATGTCATCCTGACATAATACATGTCACAAGTTTTTCACTTTATTCCCGATATTTCATTAGATTTCTAGTTCGAAATGAACAATTATGGATCTATGGGAGATGATTCCCCAATAAAGGGGCCTGTAGCGTTCTTCGTTTATCTGAGGATCTGAAAATCATCGCTTGGAGGACTGAACCTGGTCGAAAGACCCTCTCGGTCATGAGCAAATGTAGGTAATATTATTTACTGCTTCCTTCTGGTTTTCTGTCCCTCTTTCTGTTTCAGATATTATGTCAAGATATTTTGTCGAAATGAATTCAAGATGACGAAAAAATTATTTTCAAATGAAAAAGATGCCATCCATCTTCTATAAACAAATTACTACACTTATGCGGGGAGACAGAATTTTTCCTGAGGTTTTTATCTGTGCTCTTGTATCATACGCAAATATGTATGGTACCCCGTTTACATTTCCTCTGCTAACACTGTGATATATCTTAGAATTGTAATGCTCGTTCTCAAAAGAATATATATATATCATTGGGTGGATTTTACTCATTCACGAATTCGACCTTCATAATTGAGCCCCAAACCTACTCTACAAATATAAAGTTTCCACGTCGTTTTTTCCGGACGTTATTGTGTTTAAGGTCCGTGAATGGGTAAAATCCATCCAATGATTACGGAGATATTCCCATTGAAAACTTTTCCAATATGTATTTCCTACAGATTAGATCGAATTTAATTCCAATTCTTTATCGAAAAATGACAGTTCAAAGGTTCAAACAGAATATCATGAGAATACTATGATCAGAAGATCACAAAATATTGAATATATGAAAAATAAAATTTGAAATTTATTTTAAAATTGTTCTAATGACACGATCACCACGAAATTTTGCACAAAATGGCCCATCAGAGATTGCAAACTAGCTGCCAAGTTCCGTTTCGATTGAATCAGTATTTATCGAGTAATTCCGAAAAAGAATGATATCGAGAAAAAACGAAATTTCACAAATTTTTTTCTAATATCTCCACAAACTATTGTCGCATGGAGATGAAATTTGGCGCACTGCTGTGAAATGTTCAAAGTATGAGGAGAGTATTTTTTCCGGATTTAATGAACAATGAAACACGAGTAGTTCCTAAAATATCAGGGAATTAATTAAAATTTTCAAATGATTTTAACCGAAACCATTCAACCGATTTGTTGCATTAACGAGCTCAACCGCCGCAATCCGATGCGCGACCTAGTCGCTATCTCGCTTCTTTGGACAGTTATCGTGTCGCTGGCCGGCCGGACAAAATCGATTTTGAAACATTTTCGGCTCACAATTCGAAAATTACAGACATTTGGACTAAACCACAGCACTTTGTTTCCCCGAACATTCGCGCAAAAATAACCAAAATTCCAAAAATAATATAAAACAATAAACATTCTTCTTCGCCCAGAGAAACAAAACGAAAGTCGCCGTTCGGACACCCTGTGTGTTCCAATTCAACATCAGTCGGTCTAGTTGGAAAACTTCCCGATATATTTCAAGGCTCATTTCATTCCACCGAAAGGAAACTTAGAGGGGTGGTTTTCCTTCCTTCACATCGACTGCGTCAAACCGTTGATCTGGACGGGCGTACAGAAAAAGAACGGAACCGACCGGAAACGATGCCATTCGGCACAGTTGCTGCGGAAAACAGAAACCGCAACATCACAAAAGAAATAATTCATCCTTTGATGTTTTCGGTTATGGTTCTGAGTAATATGCCAGTAATGTTTTTCAGCGACAACTCGACGTATCGAAAAAATCATGTTTTCACGAGCAGACGAGGATAAACATTTATCAGATTCTGGAAGGGCCACGGTGGAATCGGTTCTTTGAAAGAGTGAATATGATCACTGTGTTTGTATCTGTATCAAATATCAATTCTGATATCACGGTTATTACGTACATATCTAAAAATAAATAATCGCTTGAATCAAATATACAGGGTGAGTCTTTAAGCTGTACATTAATTTCAACCATAGATTCCTCTCATCAAATGGAACACTTTTTTCACTTATCATTTTTCCAGATTCGGCACCAGCAAAAAGATACAAGCTGTTTAAATTTCCAAAAAAACTCACTTTCATCCTACTTCAAACATTTTCCGAATTAAAGACTCGCCAATTCATAAAACTATACTAAATTAGCATGAAGAATGCAGATAAACTTTATCTTATGTCATCATAAGAATCTTCAATCATTTTGAAATATTTGATTATTCCTTATAATTTCTCCTTAAATGCACCGTTTTGCAGATATTCAACGTTGAATATTATAAAAATCGGATAAAAAGTCGACAAATTCCCTTATATTCATGAATCCTCCCCTGATCTAGTAAAGGAAGTAAATTAAGCTGGGTTCAGGTTTATCCGGACCATAGAGCTCAAAGAAATATTGATCTATTTCGCATAGAAGCAATATTATGTATATGCATAGATGTAACATTAAGTTATAATTTCTATGGGTATATGCTATTTGGTGACCACACCACAGACATAGTCCCTGTCTATGGACTAGACTTTCCATAACCGTAACATTCTAGAGAATGATTTTAGGTTAGTTGATTGATTTCATATAATTCATTTATAAATTTCGTGAAAAACGTATAATTATGGAGTTCTCAATATGAGAATGGGCGAGGATGGAATTGTGTATAATCTTATAGTGGAACGAAATTGGATATTGCATGAACATCAAGTTGAAGATCAATGTTTCAAGTCCAGTGTATTGAAATGTTTTCCTTGCGATAATATCGCAAAAAACACCAAATCATAAGAATAAGGTGAGTAAATGAGTTTTCTCAATCTTGTTCCTTTGAATTTCAAACCTTGGATTGGTTATTGTCCGAAAGAATTCAACGTAAGGGTTATCTGTGGTGAAGCACATTGAGGAAATATTCAAATGGTTATAACTTTTCACCTAAGCCGAATCTGGAAAAATGCCAATAAAAAAAGGGTTTTATTTGATCAGAGGAATCTATGGTTGAAAATAATGTACAACTTAAAGACTCACCCTGTATATATTTTATCTTGAATTAAATAATTTTCCCACAAATATAATAATTTAAGATTGACCAATATACATCTATTTTCAGCTAATCATAATTCGCTCGGATAAAAAATATCGAATGCTCGTAGCCTGTCCGATTACAGCAAAAAAAGGATAATAAAGTTTTATTTCTTCTTAGATTTTGGTGGTTTAGGACCTTGCGAAGTTTTTAAGCTCAGCCAGAAGCTATGAAAACTTTTTGTATTTTTAAATTGGAGTTGAGTGTTTGAGAAAATCCTACTGAAAACTAAAGTTCTTACTTTCAAGTCTTTTTATGAGTACCTTACTTTGAATAATTTCAGGGAGCTGAGTTATTATTGTCATTGAAACAATATTCAGGGAGATCATCAAAAAATATCTGCAAAATATCTGGCAAAACAAATTGGAAAATCACAAAAAAAATTATACCTTGAAAATTACAAAAAATCGCTTAACATGTACATGGAATATTTTTGGATTCCCCAGGCGTGACTAATCTAAAATAAAATTATTGACGTCACTACTTGGACCACCCTGTATATAGAAATTTTTTTTCCAGATATTGTGGGAATGAAAACCCAGGAAACATCTGAGAAATAATAGAACTATCAAACACAATTCTGCAGAATGAAATCATTTGTGTTGATGCATGTGTTGTTTGATTTCAAATGTTTACTCCATATATTCCCCGTGCCAAATATCGGATTGAAATAAAATACATGATCACAAATTACATTTTATTAAAAATATCGGCATAACCATCACCCGTTAAACTGGAAACCTCCGAATAATTTCCTCCATTACTTATCAGCCTAAGACATATACAATCGCCGAGAAATCTGACCTCTTGTCAAAATTTTGACAAAATTCTTGAAATACGAAAGTATTGAAAGAGAATAATTCGACAAATTTTCTCTTTATTGTCTGACGAACGAGCCCGATATAGATTCTGAAACATGACAGTCCACTTCTTTGATCTTTGATAATATTTATTCCAATATTGTTCATTAGGCAACCCTTTTCCTAGAAACTGCCCTTGATAAATAGTGTGAATCCAGCAATCCGTAAGAACGGATATTTCAAGATATTGGGAGTGAAAATCTAGAAAAAAACTGAAAAATAATGAACAGTACAGTGTTAGCTCGAAGCGAATCTATTGTTATGTATCCAATATTCCCCAAAGATTATAATTTTCGACCGAAAATCAATGGTAAATTGATTCTGATCTACTAACATTTATCTATTTTACTGTGAATTTGTAAATTACCAATCAATAAATATTTCGATCATTATTCTTTCCTCTTCTCCATGTTCTGTTCTTCGTTGCTTATAATCATTGTTCATTATTCTAGTTGAAAATACGATTGATAGTTTACAACAACAATTGATGAATGGAAACTCACAAGAATATCAACTAATTATTGCAATAAAATCCGGAAACAGTAATAAAAGGCCCTGAAATAAACTCGCACTTCACTAGAATTTCACAGGTAATAACTCAAATGGAGTCAATGCTAGGAACACGTAAATTTAACTTCAGTATACCAATAGACATTTAAAGAAGAAGGTGCCCACAATATTCAAGATTTATTTCGTTCAGGTCAGGCAGTTTGTATTTGGGACATTATGGTGGTAAGTGGCATTAGTTTCACAATAATTCATAATAAGTCAGTAAATAATTCTTCGAAATATTCGAAAATATCTTGTCAGTAATCCACCAAAATACAAACGAATAAAAATCATTTAATATACAAATAAAATACGAATGCGAAGGTTTTCTTGGATATCTGATTGTGATTAAAAAAAACATGATGAGTATGGAAAAACATGGTTCAAATTCAAATCGAAATATCCCGAAGATATTAAATATTTTCACTTTAGCAGGATATAAACAAAAATGAATGAATATACGATTGCAATAACTAGAAACCCTATTTATATTTACAATAATTGATCGATATGTTGTTATTTTTCTGCATTTTTTTTCAATTTGAAAATCGACGTACACTTCGACATTTTTGAATTAGTCCCTTAGTTCAATATCATGATGTATAAATTTTTGTCATCGTGATTAAATTAATATTTTGAAATTTAAGTGGTGTTATTATGGGCAGTTCAAAAAAATACTCAAATGAATGGAGCATTCTATCCAATTTAATTCTTTTGTTTGTATCAGTTTCTCATTAATTACGCAACGAACACATAATGTAATCCAAAAATAAATGTCTGGGAATAACAGAATTGATGCAATGCCCATAATTCAGGTCTACGAACGACAATACTTGCATAGCGCTGCTCAAATTTAACGTGGAAGTTTCCTCACAAACAAAAATTATTTCCTCAAGGTCACAGTTATGAAATTAAATTTCCTATTTTCTTTAAACTTTTTTCCGAGAATGGAAATGGGATAAATAATAAAATGGAATTAGTCATTGAATTTGAGAAAAATTCCATAAAATTATTGAGAAATTTGTAATCAACGAAATTCACATTTCAATTGACAAATGAACAGATTCTTCAACAGAATTTTACTTTTTGATTTATCAGTTATGGATTGTATTAACAGATAATACGTATTATTTTAAATATTTTCGCAATCAAAATGTTGAAGTATGATGCGCCACTGTTTTCAAATTACATATATATGTTTATCGGTGAATAAAATATACTAAGTAATTAAGTATCGATTGAAGCTTATTTTGGGAGGATTTCTTATCATTTTTTAGGTATTTTCTCGGTTTTCACTCACAATACCTATCTGAAACAGAACTATTGAAAATTAAATTAAAATTATCAAAGTATACTGATTGAAGCATCATAGAAAATTTCTTTTTCGATAGTCCTTATCACTGAATACCTTTATAATGTCGTTTCCTCATGTCATTGACAAACAGTTTATCCTTTAGTCGATCCGAAATCAGGTCTATTTTTCCAACTTTTACTTATTATTGCTTAAGATTAAGAACTCATATTACTCATAAAAACTATAGTATCAAATTTCAAATTCCTCACAGAAATTAAACTTTCAAAAGCATTGTCAAAATTAATAAAGTCAGGCAAAAGATATAATTTGACGGGAGTAAATTATGGGTTATATTATTTATGCTTTCTGAATTATTTTTGTCTTCTAGTTGAAAATAAATTTTGGATGGAAGAATTGAGGCCATTTCGGAGTATTAAAAATGTACCTTCTCAACAGATGACTACGGAGAAAAATAATAGAATGTAATTCGATCGATTTCCTCGAAATTATGGTAAACAAGCGGTTTTCGAATGATGGATTTGAATACATATGGATTGATATGAATATTCGAATTTCCCATTCATAATATATATCAAACATATATATCAGATTGATTATGGTATTATTTTTGTGTTTTTTCTACTACCTACTCACGTTTGTGCAAAAATGTGTACTTGATTTATGTAAGTCAAGATTGTTTTACTATTACTTTAACTTGTTTCTGGTATTGATTCGGTAAAAATTGTTACACTTCCAAAATCCTATGGAATCTTAGGCTATAAATCAATAACGATTTAGTTTCTCTTTCAAGTTCATTCCTGCCTGAACAGCTTATATAAAAACTGAATATACTTTCTGTCAAGTCAGTTCAAGTCAGAATTATAAGAATTCCACATTTTATCGCTAGTACACCAATGAGTATTTAGAATGAAAGTACCTGCTTGCGGATTCTGTGGTAAAGGTATTTAGTTTGCCATTATGGGTTCCATAGGAATGAATATAACTATGAATCAGTAGGTAGTCATTTCAGGGGCTAGAATACCTACGTGAGGTTTGAAGTATCGACTTACTATGAATTGCATTGTTAGAAATCCTAGAAAATAAATATTTTCTTTTCACTGATTACGAATGAGAATTGAGCGTGATCCTATGATGGTCAAATTTTATTCCGAGGTTTTCTGAGCTATATTGAACGAATATATGAACATTTCTATATTATATATTCATAATTGGCGAAAAATATCTACCTACCTAGACTCTATTCACTTTCATGGGGTCTCCCGGTTGGCCATGACATTCTGACACATTTCACCGTGTATATTTCCAAAATGTTAGGTTATAGTCATGTTCCTGTCAGATAAATACACAACGTTGTCCTCTCTACATAGAGGTAGTAGTAATTACGTATTTTTCGAAATGTGAATTTACTTTGAGAAAATGTTAAATTTGAGAAGATATTATGTGAATTCAATAATTCCAAAGACCTGACGAATGTTGAAGAAACTCTTCTCGTATATAAACATGGTTGGAAGATTCATTTATGCTATTTTCTTGTACAGAAATCAAGAATTGAGTGTTGAAATTTGACTGAAATATAATGAATGGAGTAGTCCGTTACTTTGTGATAATTCATTCGAAAAAAAAATAGAAGTACTCGAATAACCCTGCCGTAAAACTTCTAAACGAACAGAAAACCTATGGAATTCCCTACTCTTCTAAATTCTCAAGAAATAAGTCTACAGAAGACATTTAAACACCTTGTTGTACAACTTGAAATACTCCAGTATGAAAATATAGTAGTACTACAAAACCTGTGTCACCTCAAGAGAATTAACTCAATTTACAAAGTTCTTATGAATCTATGTGAACGATACAATGGGTTTTCACTCACAGACGTCGATAATGTTGGATAGCTTGTGATAAATTATTGATTCCAAATTATCAGGGTTACTATCAGGAAGAGTAGATTTCAATTCTACATAGCACTTCCTGATACTTTGTCCCTGCTCCTTCAAAACTTGTTCCCAAACGTGATGATTATGTTGAGAATGTTGAGATTGAGAGTAGAAATTGGCATTCGCATTTGGAAACGTCTCTGAAAATTATTTTGACATTGCCGATATTTCCGAGTGGCAACCTGCGTCAGTGTTAAGTAAAAAACTTGATATAGATTTAAATCTTGGCCAACCTGGATAGTTTATAAAAGTGAACCTATTCGTGATATTTTCGAAAAGAAAACAATTTTTAATACTACACTAAAAAAAGCAATTTTTCTATATCGTAACCAACTCCCTAAATCCACTGTTTTCGAGATACTTATGCTGTAGACATAGAATTTCAACTGAATTCAAAACCTGATAGATCCTTCTTTACCCCTCAAAGGATAATAATCAATAAGACAAGAACGCAAGGGTCATACTCCACCCAATCGATAATTACACGAACTCTTTAACCATTGTCGGGAATTCCAAATCATCGAATAAGTTAGATATTTCATCATGTCCTAGACATTATTGCAACCAAAAAATCATATGGTCGCGTTTAATGAACCCAAGATTCATACGTGAAAAAAAAAGCATAAACAAGGAGAGAATCACGAAGACGCATAGCTCAGGCGCTCTACGGACAAGTCCAAAAGAGGCTCATACGCCTCGAATTGCCCCGCTTCACCGAGAGAGCGCGCGCGTGTTGGCATCGGCCGCCATTGGTAGATGGGCGGAGCCTGCTCAGACAGATCATTCATTTCAGCCCCACTCTTCCCCCGCTGTACGGAGTGATTGACAGTTGGCAGACGACTGCGGACCGCGCAGGACCTCCGCACGCGCTACGGACAGGTAGGACGAAAAGGACTACACACGACAGCTTTTTCAACGATCGCAATAACCCTATGCACGCGCCGGTGAGGGCCTTATACAAGGAAACACGCGGGGCATCCGCCTAACGCAGTGTTAAGTGCAGTGACAGTGACCAGTGAAGTGAAAAACGGTGACTAAAATAGTGAATTTTCGCTGGTTTCGTGAAGGGTGCAGTACATGGCTCAGCCACGGGTACGCTATCCACTACAGAACAACGACAAGTCGACCTACGCCTTCTGCACGCCACTGGTGCTACTCCGGAACTGTTATATTCGAAAAATCACCCCTGGTACTCATTTCTAACCTCAAAAAGTCGTTCCCGCTCACAACACCACCAAAATCAACCTGGTAATCACTAGCGCGCCAAAATTCAAATTTACCGCCGTTCAAACCTACTCATTGCTCGAAGAATTCGAGCATTTCCGACATACTATCACATGTCAAAGTGAAAGACACCCGTCAATCAAGCGAAGAACTCATAAATTAACTCAACCAATCGAATATAAATCGTTTGCGGTCAGATGTCGAACTAGGTGTCATTCTGTCCGCTATCGGATAGGTAAATTGGTCACTGTCATTATTGCATTCCATTCAATCTAATTAATCAAAATGTCAAATTCGCCTTTGAACTTGACCTATCAACTGATCGTCCGGTATATCAGTTTACCCGTCAATTCCTGAATTTATTACGTTTGGTTGACTTTAAGGTAGTATAGTCAAGGCCTCATGGATTAACTTTATGGTTATTGCTGCTTTAAAATCGTTTACATCTCTCCTTCGGCTTGTAAAGTCAAGTTGACGGTCTTAAATCATCGTTTTGACCATTTGTCGAAATTCCCTCAGGTTTCTTCGGTTGATGGGTTAAAATTGTCGTTACTTGGGTATCACCTCTCAAATTCCTTAGGATTGTTCATAATCGTAATAAATAATTTTCGGTTTTCGTCAGATGGACAAATCAACCCAAAGTAATGAAGAATTGATTCATTTTATAATAGAATTGAACCTTTAGTTTACCTACAGAAAGCTTCAACTACCTTAAAGGATATTCTTTCAATTTTTCATGAGCGTCTAAAGAGCCTCTGTTTACTTGCGCAGTTCGTAGATTTCTCGTTCTAAATTACTATGTTCGATTTTCACTTCGACGCTTTCAAAGACTACCCTGCAATTAAGACTCAGCTTTCAAGTCCTTTAATTTCTCTTAAATCCAATGAATAGACACTTTGGCTAAAGTTAGATATCTTTGTCTGATTACACAGTATGAAACTTCGGTTGAAACAGCTAGTCATCGTGATTCTCAGATATCAAGTCGAGGAATGTTAAGAATGGAATGCAGCTTCGTAACTTGAAGTCCATCTCGAAGTTTTCTTTATCAAACCGACTTGGAAACAAGCGCGTTGTTATATTAGAATATTTAAGAAGGGAAGAACTTGAGTTATGTTTAATTAAATACAAGTATCTTTGTATCTTCCAATTAATCGTTGTAAACCCGAGTTGTAGTTAGAATTTTAATTAGGAATGGTACTACTCGAGTTGATGGTTCGGAATTGTCGATTAATATGTATGAACCATCGAGCTTTGAGGTCGGGACTTGGTCTACGTTTCAAGAAAAGTACATATTATTCCTATGGTCATTATGTTCGTATATGACCGTCGGATGGTCAACTTGAATACGTCCCACATTCACCGCAAAGTTCTAATTCGCCCAACTTTACTCACTTTTTCACATAGTAAATGCCGGAGACAACACCATCATTATTCTAAGATTAGGACGCCATATAATAAGTCATTCAAAGCGTCTCTGGGCTCATAAAAGATTTTATAGCTACAGTTTTACTAACAGGTCCTCACTCATGCTCGTATCCAACATTCTAGATAACGAGAGTGGCATAGATACCTAGATACTATTCACGATCAAAATTATTTTTTTGTATCGTCGGAAAATGTTGAATTGCAATTTGTATCCGATGAATATTTATAAAATTTGTTTTAGACCGACGGAAACGATAGCGGGTTTTATAGCGTGTATGCGTGTTCGAAAATAGAACAGAATTATAAGGCCGAGATATCAAGTTGTTTCGGTTTGGAACAGCTCGAACCTTGTGCGTCGGCTATCAATTTTGATAATCGTGTAAGATTTGAATAAAGAATGGGGTAGACTTAGAAGATAGAGACCACAGCTTTCAGAATGCAAATGTGGGGTGAAAAAAAGAAACAAAGAATATAAAAAACTGGAATATTTTGTTGAGGAATATCCAATTGTTGACTTCGGCCAATGATAGTGTTGGGTTTATGTTAACCTGAGCCTAATTTCATGAATACCGGATTTTTTGCCTTGAGGTTACCGCTTCGCTTCACAATGCTCGCTATTGGACGTGAATAAATTTCAGCTTGGAGGTGATTTTTTCGAATATAACAGGTTTTTAACAATACTTGCCTTATCCGACGGCTCTAGTTCTGAAGCATCTAAGGAGCATATCACAACGCAAAACATAACAATTGTAGCTTATTCAGACAACCTCAGTTGTACTTAATAAACCTAGTTAAGGAGCTGAAAAAAAAATAATTCTTTGAAATTAACTTTCGAGATATCAATTGTCAATTGACAGTTCCTGCATCTGACATCACACACTGAAAAAATTAATCAAATCTGCTACTCATTTCCGTACCAAGCATTCTTTCGAAGAACTGCGTTTTGCACAGATTTTTGTTATCTGGATCGGCTAAAATAGAAATTTTCGAAAAAATCAACAATCGAATATGGTTGAACAATACCACACGGATATATTCTGCTATCTTATAGAAGTTTTATTATGATGAAATTTTCCTCATTCAAGCGTTAGAAAAATATTGAATACTTTTTGCAGAGATGATTGAAAGAATTTTTTTTTGAAAAATTTTCAGTAAGATTCCGACGGGACTTGAAACTTTTAATCCTGTCTACTGCCAACAGATCCCTATGAAACTTGCATATCATTGAGATGAGCTGCTAAAAAATTCAAAAATCAAAAAGTTTTTGACGCTTAGAACTAGGATGCATTTCCTTGAATCCTTTTTGTCAATATGTGAGAAGTTGAGTTTGTCTAAATGGGTGCATATTTTGATACCTCCTTTAATTGGGCGCTTCGAAGTTGAGGTCGGATAGTCTGTTTACGTCTTCTGCTTTATGACAGCTGTAAAAACTTTATGCGGTACTTCCACGTAAGTGCCTGTGTCAAAATGTGGTGCGTGGCTTGACTTTGGCGACTTGTCGTGGTTCCAATTTGGATGTAAGCCTCAAGTATACTATAAGGATCCTTTTTTAGGTGTAATTAATATTAAACTACCGACTATAAAGACTGAACTTAAGCATCATGGACGTTCTCCAGAAAAATGTAAATATAAAAGTTCTTATCCATATCTCAGTTTTACTTTCGAATTTTTGTGATTCCTTTTATTTTTGGAAATGCATGTTTCGATATATGTTCAGTGTTTGTGCGTTTTGAAATTTTTATTGAATCCATTGATGCAGAAACATTGTTGAAATTTTCAAAATATTTTCGGTTGAATGTAACTACCTGAATAATTTACCGTATCAATTTCTGAGTAACAAACAAAACTTAATTTCTTCAACACTACCGTACTTACCAGTTCTGTAAGCTTCCGACGGATGCTGGTACTCTACTACTGGGCACCTACGAGCCTACCTCGAACCTTTTTTCGGTATTCTATAAAAGAAGAAATCTCTAAATTTTGAAAAATGTCCGATCAAAATTAGAATTAGAATAGTGCTTAAAAATATTTATTCATTGTCAATATGAGAAAAATTCAATTAACTTAAGGAAGAAAATTCCCATCAATTCGCCTGTTACTATTCAATTCATTTTGGAAAATTAGAAATAATAATAAAAATTCATAATAAATTTCTTGCTGGCAAGTAGGAATATCTAGAATATGTTCATGCTCATTCTCAAATTCCTGTATACATATTCATGTTTTTTTTTGATAACTAGTGTTGCTGTTAATTTTAAATTTTTATCTGACAATCAACTTTACATGTTTTCAATTTCTTTAAAAACGGCGTTAAAAAAATCAAACCGCTACACGGTACATATTCACACTACTTATTCCACACTCGTTTCAACAATCTATTCATTATTATTTTTCCATCAAAATGTTTTCCTTGTCTGAGAAACTCAACTCCAAGAAATAGTGTCCATTCCATTCATAAAACATCAAAAAAGGTAAATAATTACCGACAATTAGAGAGCAATAAATGATACATAAATTTGCGCCATATGAGCTGACATCTGTCTACCTTAATCATTTTGTACGTCAATTTTGAAAACAATAATACATTGAAAATTGAATTATGCAGGTCGGTATGCCGGTTTAAATGAAGTGAAAACTGTATTTTAATGGACCGGGTGATTTGACAAGCACGAAATTATGATTTGACCGTATTTTTATTTGAATATTTATAAAAAAAATTGCTTCAGACTCGTGCGGAGATGATTTCAAACAGTGCCCACAGAAATAAACGTAGAAATATTAATATTGCCGTCACATATCCCGAAATGATTAATTGGATAATATAAATTGTTATTAAAATCATTGTCGCTTATATTTAAGACACTTATAGCACCTTTCATGAATATAAATGAGGCTTATAGTGTTCGCTCAGAGATTTATTGAGTTGTATGGAAATATGTAGGTCTGGAATTGATATAAATTTCACAAATTTTGATATATTTTCATTTGCCCAATCACTTCATTTCTCGAATTATTTAGTTGATATTGTAAATTTATTATTCAAAGGATTTTTTACCACTATTAAGTTTTTCCATATTTATTTCACCATTTTTTGTGATGTATTTGAATTTTCTCAACTCAATAATTTTATTTATGGAAAAATATAGAGAAGTGAAACATTTTAAAGCGGAATTCCAACCGTTGTGGGAAGTTGTAAAAATCTTTTTAGTCTAAGTATCTCGTAAAATGTACAAAACTGTGGTGTGAACTTTAGATTGAACCATTCAGCAAAATTTTAATTTTCGTTTCAAAGTTTTATTCGAATTATAAATGAGTATATTTTGAAATTTCATTCCGTTCGATTTAACTGAGTCAGTCTGATTTTTTTTATTTTCTTCCATTTCTAAATAATCAACTATTACTGAAATGATACTATACATTGGAACAATAATATCAATGGTTTAAAATGTCAAATTTTTAATTTAATTCGGAAGCATAAACTAAAAATACAGAATCGTCTACGCTCAATGCTATGAGAAAAAGGCTGTAAGGAACCCTAAAAACTTAAAGTCATTTGCTCGGTTATATTTTCAAGTGGATGAATTGATTCAGGACGGTCGTATAAAGATTTCTCTGAAGTTTTTACCGATGTTAAATAATTTGAAATTCATCCAGTTCATTTCATCTTCGGACCGACGGCCGGCTGGTATAATAATTCTAGAGCATCTTCATCTTTGGGTATTTCAAGTTTTTATCAAGTCCACAGCAGCCAGCTCTGCATTCACTCAAACGGCTCTGTTGCATTGCTTTGAAGCGGATCTTGATTTCTCCATATTTCTTTGATCGTGTTCATCTTCGAATGATATCCGACGATATCATCGATTATGCCTAGTGCTTTCTTCAGTCCTTGTTGAGATTTATCTGATGTCTTGGTTCATTTTTGATAAATAATATTTTAACACTTCCGTCGTTAATTTACGCTCAATAAAAAACATATATGTACTTAACGAAAAATAAATGTACTGAATTATCTTTCTCTTTTTTCTGTACTGCTTTTTTCACTACTTCACATCATTTTTCACGTTTATTATTTATTCTATTTATTATATTTTTACTAAGCTTACTTTTCTTTGATCGTATCCTGCATAAAATCATTTCAATTCTCTTTACTATAACTCTTTCTCATTTTATGAATTTAATTTTCGATAAGATGATTTGCATTATCTTAGAGACATAAACAAACATATAGGAACCTATTGCTGAAAACTACTTAGTTTAATATTTCTTATTTATTATAAAGAAGCTCAGGATATTCTAAGTTCTGCAATTTCCCCCGTTATTGTTCACCTCTCTTCAAATTTAACAATTTCAATATTTATTTCGCTTGATTTTTCTCGAATAATCTTTGTATTAGTCTGAATTATCATTCTTATTCTCCTCAAAACACTATAGTCATTCGAAATGAGTTAATCATGTTAGAAATTCAATTTAAAACTACCTATTCTAGTAGAAAATAATTTTCGTTTTAGCACAAAAAAAAATAATTTATATAAGTTAAGTGAAATATTCTATTTCATATTTCGAAATAATTATTGAAAATCATAAAAGTAATAATTCTATTGTATCTGTTGCCTAACAGTCATTTCCTGATTTGTACAAAATTACTTCAAGAAACAAAACCATACAAAATAATTATTTATTTAATTCCATTTTGCTAAATGATTGAATTACAGAATTTCAAATAATTTGGATACATCTATTTCATAATGGTTATTTCTTGATGTATACTAAAAAATTTTAAAAATACGATGAAGATACAAGTTTTTTTGATTTAGGTTTAGGGAGAAATATCTGAGTGTACGATCCGTTATTTTTTAATTCATTCATACTGGCCTAATTTTTTTGATGTTGAAAAATCAAGTTTACCTTTGAGATGAATTCATTCGAATACAAAATTGTCGGTACATTTTCATAACACAAGAATCGACTCTTTTATCGAATGAAATTCTCCTTCTAATGAATCCAGATTGAACCTTAAATCCGGTTATAGATAAACTAAAATTCCTTATAAATTAGAAATAGTTGTAGAAAATGCCGAGGCACTTCGAAATATATCTAAGAAATGATGAAACAATCTTGTTTCATTCATCAAAAAAATCCATTCATTATTTATCTTTTCAAGTTTCCTCTTTCATCTGCATGAGGGACAAACGTGTACTTGTTTTCGTGGTAGCAGACTCTCAGGACTACCAAAAACATGTAATTCTATTTTATTCGTTTTCTATTCAAATGCCTCGCTGTATAGGACATAAAATGGTCTTGGTACTGATAAAACGTAGTCCGCTTTTCGACTAGGGTGAAGTGATTAATGGCACTAGTCTGATTGGCCTTCAAAAAAGTCGATACCACCCTCCGAGGTGATTTATACCCCTAAATATTTGTTCTGATTCCGACTCGACTGAAATTTCAACAATCCTATTAGAGCAGTCTTGCAAAAGTTTGTTTTCAACTAGTTGTGATTGAAGTTGAAGGCTCTTTTCTGTCCTATCAGTATTTCCATTTGATATTTATGTTTTTTTTATTTGAGTTGATATTGTTGCTTTCTTGTTCGTGGATACAAGGGATTTGAAATTTTTCGTTAACTTGAGATTGGTTGCAAAATATATTTCCACTCTACTAAATTTCAAGTCAATCTGATTTCTATTTTTGCTTAACTTGCTTTCAACCCGTTCATGAATACGAATTTCATAATTGAACACAATACCTACCCTACAAATATCATGTGCCTAAGAGCCGGCATTATAAAACTTATTTTGACCACTAAGAGTAGTCAACTTCCATTTTTGAACCGTATTTCACAAGTTAACTTCTAGTCATCTGTCATAATAGTTTTATATTAATGAACCTAAGTCGTTTTTATTCGGTTGCATTATATACCCATTCCGAATTTCATGTTTTTGAAATAAACTTTTATATTATCCTCTTCATCAATTTTTTTTATAATGGAGGAAGCAACAAACCTACTTCTTTCTCATTTGACATTATTTTCAAAAATAAATACTGAAGATTTAATGGATCAAATTAACACTCAGGTGTGGTTGCTATTCCTATCTATAAAGACATATATTTTTCGTTCAGTTAATGAAAAAAATTGAATTTAAATTTCATTAAACAATACATATTTTTTGTGATATCTTTACATAATATAGATGTTGATAATTCTGAATCGAAAGATAAAAGATGATAATACTGTGTCTAGTATTATTTTGTATTTTTTTTTTCAACCTGCACACTTCTCAAATTTTTTACTTACAATCATTATATGCCTGTTGATTTAAATACTAAATTTGGTATTCAGTATACGTGGTACGTTCGAGGACAATAAAGTTTATTGTTATACATATATCAATACCGAAAGATTCCATTTAAAGATATTTAAAGATTCTGTATTACTGTATTACTTTATGAATGTTAATAACTTTTGTCAAGTAAAGTCGTTTGAATTTTATAATAATATTCACAAGGTAATTTTTTGGAAATCGTCCGTATGTGACGAAATAATTTTCAAACGATTATAGTAGATATTCTGTAAAGGTATTACAGAAAAATCTGTATTTAATGATTGTATGGATAACTCGTTTGAATTTAATCCTTAAAGTTAATTTCTTCAATCTTCGTTTATTTCTTCGGCTTATTCTCAAATTGAAATAATTTGTTCGGCATATATTTCATTCTTCCCATTTTTCAAGTCACATATGACTGAAATCAAGTTTCAACGAACTGAATTCTCGAATTTTGACTTATAACTGTCTAAACCCAGCTTCCTATCACCGATTTTCACACCCAGACCCCTCGAAATTCCAAAGCGAAACAGATGATGCACAGGGGTTCATGGAAACATTTTCAATCTGCAGATGCCACACAACCCACAAGCAAAACTAGCATCCCATGAATAGAGAGGAATGTCAAAACCCCCGAAAATAATATTCACCCCAGCAGGGGGCTGAAAACGCCATAAGTCTGCGTTTAAAACCGAAATCCTTGATTAAAAGTATCGTGTTACCGAAGACGGAGTTGAAATTAAAAAAAATGATGCCTAATCTCGGTATGGATTTCGAGAACCGACGTATTTTACGTTTTATTGGGTAGTTATACGAACGAAATTAATAGTTTAACGATTTATTAAGATTTTATTCTTGTTTTATCGGAAATTCGTATAAGTAGGAAATAAAGGGGCAATAAAAATTTGTTATTGTTTTGTTTCTTTTCTAATTACTTTATTTTGTATCGATGACGGCGACTATTTTGAAACTAATATTGTATTCTCTTCAAGGATTCTACTTAATTCTTTACCGTTCATCGAATAGAATAAATTTTATCATAGATTTATTCATCTTAATTATAATTATCGTTTTTGATGCGTCAATGGCCAGTACCGCTGGAGTTAATATCTCTTGAAAAGGAAGTATGCAATGTTTATTAGCGAAAGCTCACTAAACATCAATTTATTGCCAACATTATTATTGACGATAACGTCTTCATAAAGTTTTATTGAAATTTTCATAACGGCGATTTAAATGCTGAAATGGTGATAAGGACCAATCAATTGGTATTATTACCTCTTTCTTCTTTTGTTTTTTGTTTTTTTTATGCTTTTCGAACGATGTATGATTTTTAATTTGTTTCCGTAATATTTTTCCATGTAAGGAGTTTTGTGATGTTTCAATACCGGTAGAAACTAGCGGAAAACTGCGTTTACTATCAATATAATACGCAAACTTTCGTTATCTCCTTTTTCACTATTTCCATTCTTTCAGTTCTTATTCAAGAATAAAAAAAAATTCTTTGCCATTTCCTTTACAATTCCTACACAAGGGATGTTGAAACATTGCTGCAGAAGGTGTATTTGGTCCTTCGAAACAAATACATATTCCGTTTTATGAATATATTTGTTGAATTTTTTTTTCAAATCCGATGATCAAATATAAGGTCGATACAACAGGAATGTTGGAAACTCCGGCGCATTCTGAATGCTTTCCCCCAGATGCGAATGAATATGGGACTACCAAACGCGATATATACTTTGCAAAATACCCCGATATTTCAGTATTATCAGGAGATTATAGCCGGTGGCCATCTTTAATCCTCGAAATTGCATATGGCACGTTGGGAGTGCAACGCATGCACACCGGTTTTGGGCCCACGCACCTCCGCAGACCGTATCAGATGTGCCAACAGAAGAAGAAAAATATTAAAATCGCCACAATTTATTATCTTGTCCCTGCGGATTATAATTGTCACTCTGTGAACTTTATGTGAAAGTTTAATGTGAGGCTATCTTCTTTTTTCGCAAATTCCCGCCGTGAGCCTTACGTTTTTTAATGACTCTGTTGAACAAATTGCCTGGCAATCCTTTCAAGATCTGCCTATGCCTAGTCCCATTCGAGGTCTCATTGAATGCGTGAATACATGTAATAAAGAGAAAAATTGTAATATCATACGATATAGGATGACATGGAGACATTCTAAGCGCCCAACCTTTTCATATTGACTGTCCAAAGCGTCTAGAGAAAGTTCCCACAGTTTTGGACTTCATGGTTAATCTATATGGATTAATTTAATAACCTCGAAGCCCAACAGTTAACTTTTTTTCTTTGGTTCTCTTATGATCATTCAGTTCTCTGACACAACCAGGAAACATTCGAATAATGTTGGTTCTCGGACCCCGAAAAAGTTCATCTTATCTTGTTACTACAACTTGTTTAATGTTCAATGTTCTCGGGTACCAACTCAATATCACTGGTTCATATTTTTACCACAGTTAAGCTCAACACAAAGTTTACTCAACCAAACCATCATCATATACCTTCGTTGCCACAATACAAACTAAGGTCTCTGCGTTCTCATGTGTTCCTTAAGTTCTCTTATACTAGCAAAGAACTTTCGAATACTGCAGGTTCTCGAATCTCCAAAATTCGACACATTCGTGTTTCAGTACAACTTATACAGTTTTAGTTTACATTATTCTCTTATTATTATTGATTATCGAATATTTGCTCCATCACTATAGTTCATGTTAGTAGCCCCTCAGCCATCATTAGTTCAATATTCACTTAGCCAAACGATAAATTTTTTCCGCCATGCAAATTTCAGTACCAAAAGCAATTACGTGTGAATAACCAATTTCTTTTTTCAGTACGACGATGGGATCCATCCAGGGTACATGGACAGTGCTGCGGCAGGGGCTCTGTACGAACCACACGTCGCCCACAGACCTGGATTACAGGGTCTACATCATTCACCTCATTTAAACCATGCGATGCACCCGTACCATGCTGCAAACCATGTCAATCCCGCTGCGAACCATGTTATGGGCGGTGCAGTACCAGACGTTGGCAAGAGAGACAAGGACGCTATCTATGGGTAGGTTTAGATTTTTATACCCCCAATATCTCCTACGATGACTAAGCGTTTTCTAGAACAAGCTGGGGTTTGACAGTGTCAACGCACGAAATCGTCTTATTGGTATTGGGTCTGTTGGCTGTCATTCTTAGTGAAGGTGTTAATTTTAATCATTCCATTAGTACCTACAATTTGCCATCTCGACCTGGAGTTGAAATTTGGCAACCAGGTACCTAGAGGTGCTAGAATGGATGTCTTGAGATTTCTCAATTGCCAGGTTTCCTTGGATAATTAAGTCCATCACAACGTTACCAAGTTAGCCAAGTAAATCTGCTTCCAACAAATCTTTTTTTTCATTGTGAGGTTATTTCCAGAATCTATTCGCTGTTGTCTTGCTGCTTTTATGCTCTGAATATCTCCCACGATAACTGCTTCTGGATGTCATTCCCATTAAAGATGTTAATTGGAACTACAGTCGAAAATTCAGCATTAGGTAGCCAAAGTTGCTGAAATTGATGTGCATGTCTTCAGATATCTTCATTTCTAGTTTTTCTCAGTTTAATACTGATAGACAATCAATCACCACTGACTGATAACTGCAATTAGTCTTCACATTGTGAGATTATTACTGAAATTTATTCGCTGTTGTCTTGGTGGTTTTATACTCAGACCATCTGCGTGAGTTTGCTTCCATTCTTAGTGAAGATGTTGATTTGAATTTGCTACGTCGAATTCTCATTCGACATTGAACTCTCAAATTTAGCAACAAGGAAACCAGAGGTGTCGAAATGGAGGTCCATGTCTTCAGATATCGCAGTTACCAGGCTTTCTAGGTGCAGTGTTCAAATTTAGCAACAAGGAAACCAGAGGTGTTGAAATGGAGGTCCATGTCTTCAGATATCGCAGTTACCAGGCTTTCTAGGTGCAGTGCTGATGAAAAGACAACACATCTTCACCAAGTTGGGCAATTCGTTTTCGCATTGTCAGGTTATCAGCAGGATCTTTTCGCTGTTGTCTTGATATCGTACAATTTCGATTCTCTGGGAATATGTTTCACAATGACTCAACAGTTTGACCTCGTAAACTAATGAAATCTTCTCGCTGCCCCCTTCATAACCTTCTGTTTGTTGTTGATACTAGTTAAAGAGTTAATTTCCATCAGTCACCCTTGCCTTTTCAAATCTTTCATCGTTGGTTTCGATTTATATTCACTTTGGCCGAGATCTGTCTCTATTCAGAAGAAAGGAATTTGCTCGGGAATTTGTATTGCTTGTTTTATTTGAGGGAAGCCATTATTTCATGTAGTTCAGAAGACTAGCAGTCTCAACACTGCCAGAATAGGTTCATAAATCCACGAACCATATAAAGTTGGAAAAAAACGTCCTAAACCGATCCTAGATTGTCAAGATGAAACGTTGATACTTTTCATCAAGAGAACAAACGAGAGGAGAGAAAAAACATGAATCTCCAACGAAAAACCAGCAAAATGATGGATGGCAGAGGAGAATGGAAGAACCCATAATGGACAATAAATATTTCCCGTTGATATAGTTGTCCGGCTGATTTTTATGATTTCCCGATCATATTGAAAAATTGTGAAATATCATTTCAATCGGCCATATATAGGTCTGATCAGTTCTTTGGTCATCTTGCGCTTTCAATGCTAAATCGCCGGCATAAAGAAGTTACGATGTGTCACCTTATTCGTCATATCGGCCAACATTCCGATGCGTGAGAAATACTTCAATTCTGTTATAATAATGCCAACGGAGAAATCCTGTTTTGTATCTCTGCCTCAAGTCGTGATCATTGAAAGTCAAAACGCGAGACGAAGATGTCTAAACAACTCGACCTGACCTTACTTCAACCGACCTGTCTTCACGTGTGCTGTTATACAAGGTTTATTATAATAAATGTAGAGTTCATAGGAACGAGGACCGGTCAAAGTAAACAAAACCTTATTCAATCTTCAACGTTTCGAATTCATATTTAAGACTTCATCAGGAGCAAAAATTAACATTTTCGGCTCAAGGTAAAATTCAAAGACCACATAGCAGTTCTTGTTCCTCAGAATGTTCAAATTCATGAGCAAAAAAAAATTGAATATTTTTCATTGTTCTAACGACATGATCATCACGAAATTTTGTTCAACATTTCGCATCAGCATTACTTGCCATCTTGTTACCGAGTTTCAGCATGACCAGATCAGTATTTCTTGGTTCTTTTCGAAAATATCATCGATACCTTCGAAAACCCAGAAAAGCACGTGAATTCAGCAGCTTTTGCGCGCATGTTCAAAGAAGATGACCGCTCCAGCAACGAATTCGCACATGCGCGTAAAAGTTGTTGACTTCACCTCAGTGCTTTTCTAGGTTTTTTCTTTCGAATTATTCTAATGATCATCACGAAATTCGGCACAAAATTGTTCATCGGCATTTTGAAACTAGTTACTAAGTTTCATTATGATTTAACCAGTATTTTTTGAGTAATTCCAAAAAAACAACAGCGATACCAAGGAAAAAAACACGAAATTGGACTTAGTTTTCCAAACAAAATTTCGACAACTTTTTTCCCGAATTTACGACAGGGCGATCTCAACGAAATACTGCTCAAAGTTGCGTTTCATTATGCTCCAACTAACTGCCAAGTTTCAATCCAATCGCTGCCGTAGTTCCTCAAATATCTGGGATATAATCTCAAAATTTCAAATTGCTATAACTCTGGAACCATTGATCCGATTGAGCCAATTAACGTACTCAACCGGCGCATTTCAATAAGCAACGTACCCTTGAAGTTTCAATTCGCTAGCTCTTTCCGTTCTAAAGTTATCGTGACAACGGCATTCATTGAAAAAAATCGAAAATTACAGAGCTTCGGGCAGCATTTTCAGACTGTTTGGATTCGAAGCTCAATGAATGTTTAGGACAAATTACATATGTATACAAATTCTATCGATTCCCCTTCGTTCTAGGTCAACGACGACACTCCAATCCAACACGTTAACGGATTAAAATTTCAGATTTTGGCAAGGTTATCCTTTTAGTGAATTTTAAGTGCTCGGCTAGCTAGTCTATTTGATTTTGTGTTTGTTTAGATATCGCGAATGTTTTTGTAACAAAAGTTGGCAACACTTAGGAGCATTACACGTGCGAAGTGAACTATTTTGAATTGGATAGTTTACATTTTCTGAAGAGTTTATTTGAATCACCGGCTAGAGGTATTCGTGCCTGCTATATTACAAAGATGTTTCTGGGCCGATGAAAATAGAAGTGTAGAAAGCAAATAGAGTTCTGAATATAGTTGCATAGAAAAAAACGTGAAATTCTGATACCTAGTTAAAGTCATTAAAAGGAGATAAAACGTATACTATTGACCAATAGAGTGTGCCTTTCTTTGCAATATATTTGACCTCTTATCTAGAAGCATGAATAGACTTCTATATGGAAAGTTAGATAGTTTATCTGCGTTTTATGAATGTGTTGGACATATGTCGGCAAACAGGGTGATAACTGACCTAATATTTTATGTAAATATTTGTGTTGTAGTGTCGACAATATGTATAGATCTTCATCCAACCTATTTATCTACGAACAAATGCATAAAGAAGAAGCATAAAACGATATACTTGTTTCATGTTCTAGTGAAATACTGCAGAATGCTCTAAACGGATTCTCGGAAAGAGACCAGCTTTCGTATTTCAAATTTGGAACTTTTCAACGTGTCATCCGAATTAATCTCTTGCAGTTATGAGCATGATGCAGTCGGTTGGTGAACATCTGTCAACTTCCTGTTGTTGAAATGTGGTATAACGCGTACACCCCCAAGATATTTCTAGAAATGCGTTTATGTGTGAAACCACGAAACCACACGCTTTCGATAATTGGGAAATGCTTGTTTCGTCTAATTGGATTTAGAGAATGAATTGGCGAATCTTGATAATTGCAGGCAATTGTGGTTTTTGTGATGAAATGTTGAGCGTAACGAATTTTTTGGGATGGATGATTATAATTCTTCCTGTGTTATGATTTCAGGGATATTTTTTTGTTGTGCATCATCACAGGTGACAAGGCACTGATGGTCATCGTATACTCCATTCACTTTCATAAACTATTCCGGTTGGCCATGACATTCTGACACATTTCACCGTATATATTTTGAAAATGTTAGGTTATAGTCATTTTCCTGTCAGATAACTACAGAACGTTGTCCTCTCTACAGGAGGTCGTAGGTAGTGATTACGTATTTTTCAAAATGTGAATTTACTTCGGGAAAATAATGACTTTGAGAAAATATTATGTGAATTCAATAATTCCAAAGGCCTGGCGAGTGTTGAAGAAACTTTTTTGACTGTTAATACTGGAAATAGTTCACGTACATAAACATGGTTGGAAGATTCAGTTATGCTATTATCTTGTACGGAAATCAAGAATCGAGTGTTGAAATTTTACTGAAAAATAATGGATAGAGTAGTCCGTTACTTTGTGAGAGTTCATTCGAAAATAAAATAAAAAAATAAAAGTACTCGAATAACCCTGCAGTGAAACTTCCAAACGAACAGACAAACCTATGAAATTCCATACTTTTGGAAATTCTCAAGAAATAAGTCTACAGAAGACATTTAAATACATTGTTTCACAACTTGAAATACTCCAGTATGAGAATATAGTAGTACTACAAAACCTATGTCACCTTGAAAGAACTAACTCAATTTACAAAATTCTCGGGAATCTATGTGAACGATACAAAGGGGTTTCACTCACATACGACGAAAATGTTGGATAGCTTGTGATAATCTAGTAATTCCAAATTATCAGAGTTACTATCAGAAAAAGCAGGTTTCAATTCTTCATAGCACTTCCTGATACTTTGTCTCTGCTTCTTCAAAACTACCTTCGGCATTTTAGTTTCCAAGCGTGATGTATGTTGAGATTGAAAGTAGAAATTGGCATTGGCATTTGGCAACGTCTCTGAAAATTATTTTGCCATCGCCGACGTTTCACCAGTGCAACCTGCGTTTTAGTTTATAAGTTTATAAAAGTGAATGGAGTATGAATGATTCGTCCTCAAGTTTTTGTTGAAAAGCTGACACGAACAAATGGTCGTCACATTGTTGGAATTACAGGATATGATTTCTCTATACCACTGAAAGTTCATAGAATATTTGGACTTGGAACACCAAACTTCTAAGCACGATTTACTTTCTATGGTGATCGTTTTTTCGCCCCTGTTGCCAAGTCGGTCGAAATTGCCCCACAATGCCTGTATAGGCTCGTATTTGCCTGTTGAATGTTGATGTTGCAGGAATTTCGGGACAGGAAACATCCGATTCAATTCGAGTAGAATGCCTCTCGAGAAGATTCCCCGATAACATTATCCCTAGCTGCTCGTTCCCCACGTTAAGCCTCGGTTCTGGAATGCACTAAGGAATTATTAGGGACCCGTGGAGTATGAAATTGGCAATGTTGTATAAGGTTTTAGTCGACGGCTTTATGTCTGAGAAAATTCTTGATTCATGTGAAAAAACTTTTTAGTAGATGGGTTCGTTCTTCCATCTTCTGACCTCCCCTGAAGTTTCAGGGGGACAAATCCTTGCGAAACGCTGCCTGGGGAGGAAATTTTATTTTTACCCTCTCTTATGGGCAACCAGGTTCCTTGTCAGTCATGATTTTATGATACTTAACACTTTTTTCGCCGCAATCTAAGAGATAACATGTTGGTTTGACGTTAGTTGAGTAGTTCTCAGGACAAATCCGTCGTTCCTGCCGGATTTACCACCTATAGTTGATGTTGAAGTTCCTAGGAAATTGGTTTTAGAGGAAGTAATAGTATATTCATCTTCATAGATTACAATATAGAAACTTGCGATAAGGCCTAACTTACATGATGCCAATTTCCTGTTGTTATTCTCTGTGATCTCTTTCTTGATCATCATCGAATGATAGTCTTGTCAATCATGAAGCTCCGTGCCAATGAAAAGCTTCCCTTGTATGACCGGTGTCCCAATAAATCGCTAAACAAACGCATTCATAAAATAATAAAACATTGCGATTATTTGCTTGTGTCGGGTATCTCTCAATTAACTAAGGTCAATGATTCGCGCTATCTGTGACTGTATCTCGGGCTCTATGACCAGGCTTAATTGTTCGATGATTGCGCTCTTCCTTCGTTCTTTTATTCCGTAGTTTAGAATGTTTGGAAACAGGCAATTGTCGTCGTATTGTTGAAATCGGGGCTACGGCCATAACGCTCATATTAATTAATGTATTCCGATAGTTATGAAGTTTAATCAAAGCAGGCTTCGGTGGTCCTTATTGTGATGACACTGCTGTCACGGATTTTCGAGTAATTAGTCGTGATAGGGCTTTGTCATGCGAGAACTTTTATTTTTATCTCCGTCAATTATCTGTCAAATTGGATGTCGTGGTTTGTCGCGATTTTAGAGAATGAAAGGATATTGATGTTATGGGCACAGAACCAAATTGTAGAACACAGATCGCAAGCTCATAATTAACTGGTTCCACAATTATTCACTTCATATTTCAATGATTCTCATTGTTTTATTGATGGATATCACTGCTGTCTATGACATAATGATAGGTTAGGTTATTTGACGAAAAATAACTCTCTTTTCGTACAACAACAAAATTTGGCAATCATTTAATATATTATTGTCCTTTTGAGATTCTGCAGGAACTTTTGAGCTAACATTTTCCAATCAAGTACTAGATCTTAATTTGATCCGATCTGTATTTCTGAAAATATGGGGAAAATAAAATTTTATATCAACGGAATTATTGGGCGGATTTTACCCATTCACGTATTTGACCTTCGCATAAGCCTCAAATCTCCTCTACTTATATCGAGTCTTTATAGGACTCAGGTCATTTATTTCTTAGAAACTCTATATCTATAGAGGTTTCGACGAAGAAAAAAATGTTGAATGTTACCTTTCAAATTGTTCTTATGACACGATCATCACAAAACTTTGCTGGTTACGAAGTTTAATCATGATCAGATCGTTATTCGTCCGAAAGTGTCATCGATAACCAGGAAAAAAATACGAAATTTTATTTAGTTTTTTCTCAACATCCCCGGAAATTATAATCAGATCAAACTGGAATTTGATACACTGTTGTGAAATACAGGTCACAAGATCTATGAAGAATTTCATCGAAATAATTTGGAGACAAAGAGATTGTCAAAAAAAAATCGAAAAATATTCGAAAAATTTTTTTCAAAATTTAGTATTCATACGATCACAACAAAATTTTGTCAGCACTTGAAGCAACACTTCATATCAGGAGTATTTCCAATTCGAATATTCACGTGAGGAAATAGTTCAGAAAGAAAATTCAACCTATGTGGAATGCTCATATAACTTTGACAACAGATTATGACAGTCTCGTGTAGCGATTCTCCGATTGTTGTAAAGGAATTAAGAAACCACTTATTCCTTAACAGGATGAGAACATGGAAAAAGGTCAATTGCGATATTGTTACAGCGTCAAGACTTGAAACCACAAAAGACATTCGCTCTGAACATACTGAATGGTGGTCTCTTTTCGACATGAAAGACACATCCAACAGTAATATAAATCATCTACTGACAATGCAGTTTCGAGAAAATTGTCATGAAAGCCGTCTTCTGAGAACTGACCAGAACAGCGGGGGTCCAGTCCAAAAATCCTAAATTCAACTTGCAGGTAGCCCCGGCCGATTGTCCAACGTCATACAGACGGACTTTCTTCGCAGATTTTATGGAGATAATAGTTAACTTTTAAATGTCTCTTACTGCATGGGGTCGTGTTCAATGAGCTTTTTACAGCCCTTTGATTCCGTCCTTTTGTTTCGACAGGGTTTCTCAAATCCCCAGCTTCGAAGCTTTTTGGTTTTTCTGCAGTCGTCTTCATTCAGGATTTTTGTACCGTTGGTTCTGTTCTTGTCAAAATATTGAGTTGTAAATCATGAGATGTCGAGAATTATGGATTTTGGTGATTAGCGTTGGGTCTGTTTCTTGAGGTTCAATGATATACTGAGGCCACTGTGAATACTTCGATAATGGGGGCTTTTTCTTTGAACAAAAATGCAGTAATTTTGAGGAAAGACCTTTAGAACATCACATTTCAACATATAATTTCAATATTATATTTTAAAAAAAATGTTTGATCACCTAAAACTGAAAAATAAAAATGGGGATTTGCATTTAAAGGGATTTGTCCTGAGTGCACGATATGGCAACGTCGAAGTCAGCTTTCTCGGAAAGAAATGGACCTCAAATTTGTTACTTTGCTTAGGAAAACAGAGATAGCTATACTTCGATCTGGTTAGAGTAGAAGACAACGACCAAGGAATAGAAAATAAAGAGCACAGAAGGTCGTACTGTCATATTACTGACAAATCACAAACGGAAATTGTTTGGTTATATTGACAAAGAACACATGTGTACCACAGAATAAGAATAAATATTTCATTATTCTATAGCGGAAAAAGCTATTTTACTAAACACCGTTGTCACTTCGTGCATGCCTGGCAAATTCCAAACCCCAATTTTGAAATCTGATTTTGAATACTTTCTGAAGGTAATTTGTAAAAATGATGAATCAAACCCATAATAATTATGCTCAAATTTGCATTCGCAATAATAACCCAAATTCAGGAAAAAAAACCCATTCTTCGAAATCATGGTTACTTTCTCAATGGGAATTTAGATTTTTCGAAAAGATTTTATTGTCCGTTGTACGCGATGATTTGCAACAGTATTGTCTGACATTTCAATCTACTTGTTAAAAAGTTTATTCAGTGAGCCTTATGAGTTCTTCCTATCAAAATTCATTGAAATACTGATGTTGGAAAATTGTAGAAAACTTTATCGATAATTCTCAATTAATACACCAAAAGTTAAAAAAAAAATAAATGCATTGTTAAACTTGATATTTTGTTGACTTTTGTATAACCATGTTATTTTTTTCAGGCACCCTTTGTTCCCGCTGCTCGCTCTTATTTTCGAAAAATGCGAGTTGGCAACCTGTACACCTAGAGAACCTGGTGTAGCAGGCGGAGATGTATGTTCCTCAGAATCCTTCAATGAAGACATAGCAGTCTTTTCCAAACAAGTAAGTAGCTAACCAAATCAAAACCTTTCACCAAGATTTTCACAAAAATTTAGACAATTTTCGAAGTGGAAACTGCTTGGGCGCATGCGCGCACCATGCAATGACCGTCAGTCGACGGTTTTTCAAGTTGTCACAAATTTCCTGTGTTTTATAGCATTTTAATGCTATATATTAGTAGAAAAACGCCACGTATAGATCGTACGCATTTTTCTCCACAAAACACGAGCTAACGCCACTCTGATATTGCCGCAACGTTATCTCGGTTTGTTCAGCTTATCTCCAGGTTGATAAAACTCAAAACTGTATCATCATAAACAATCCTAGGCTCACATATTGTGCCCAAAAGAGCGATAAGATTTTATGTGATCGCGTTACCTATGTTTCAGGACTGCCAACTAGTTAGCATTGTATGCTATATTTATTTACAACCTTGTTCTGGTAAAGTAAATGTGCATTGAAACTTGCCGAGGATAATCGTAGTAGTTTGCCGCCAGAACAAATTCTACTGCTGCGCGACAACTGGACAAAGGGGTTATTTAGAGAATTTAGAGGTTAACTCTAACGTCAAGTCGTTTGTGACCTGTTTCTGCGCCAAATTGGTAAGAGTTGTGGATGGTGCATTGAATTTAGAATGTTTGAGAGTAGGATGAGCGAAGATGTATTCGGCAAGGATGTACAGGGTGTTTCCGAATGAGTGGGGACTGCTTATGGAGAATAAACGTCGAATTGGATTGAAATTTGAGGTTAAAATCACAGAACTTGCCAATTGACCGTGAAAACCTACGAGGTAATCTCATTTGTGGTGAAGAGTACATTATAATTTTGTCAAAATATCTCTAATCTAGGATTTTTCCCGAAATTGATTCTAAATGACTAAATTGGACATGCTGATGAAGAATTCGAAGTCAGACTCTTTTTGGTTGATAGTTTACGAGTTTCAATTAATTGTAGGTCGTTATCGTTTGGTCACAATCAATGTCATTAATTTCCGAATTTTGAGCTGAAATTGGTTTCAAACGATTAGGTTGGACTCACAATTTGGATTCTTTCTATTCGGCCGTCCGTGCGTGATCTAACCTTCGGAAGAAAAAACCTAGAGTCTTGAAAATTGTTGGGTTAGGATTGGAGCCTGAAGCTCGGTTGATTTCGTTTGTGTGCAAAATCAGTCAAATAGTTTTGGACTTATATTAATACGATATTTTGAGGTTAGCTCCTTGATATCTCATGAGCTACAATTCGAAAGGATCAAAATTTCGTAGTTAGTTCTAGAATACCAACGCGCAACTTCATGTAAAATGTCGCATGGATTCAGTTGTAAGAAAATTTCAAAAATTGTTTCAACGAGATTTGGAACATACCTTAAAATCACTATTCAACAACAATGTGTCAAATTTCAATTCGATACGATATTTACTTTCGAAGATATATGGTCAAATTTCGTTGTTGTTTGGAATTTGACGTTATTTCCTTCATATCTCAAGAAGTACAGATGCGATCATATCGAAGCTGCATAATTATTTTGAGACTATTAACGCGCAACTCACTGCAAAGTTTCGTGCGGATCCCATCGTGATAAATTATGAAAAAGTTGTTTTTCGAAAATCATCCCCATCTTTATCAAAAAAATTATTTTTTCTGAATTTATTGACCAGATTTTGATGAAATTCTGCACAGATCTTGAAATTAGTATTAGTGTTCTAAATTCCAATTCGATCTGATGTTTATTTCCAGATATATTAGAAATCCGTGAATATCGTCTTTCGTAATTGAACCGGCTCAACTAATATCAAGTCTCTAAATGGATTCTCATTTTACCGTTGGCAGTAACGCCGACCTTAACCACATGTACCTTCGAAAAAAACGACTTATAGACTCGATATTCCTAAAGCAGGTTCGGGAGCAAATTAAGAAGGTCGAATTCGTGAAAAATTCATTCCAAATTTTATTTTCCCAATATTACCAATAATGCAGATAGATCGAAACGAAATTCTGCGCTTAGTTGAGAAATGACGGCGTGAAGGTTCATGCAAAATGTCTTGAGGAAATAGCTTCGAATGTGAACGAGCGCGTAAAAGCCTGACCTCATGTAAGTGCTTTTCTACTACCTAATATTATTCTCATCTCGCATATACCACCTTGCTCAATTGTTCCTCGCCTCGAAAAAGGCTCGTTGGTAGCAGAGAAACGTATCATATTCAATAAGAGAACAAATGCATCTTCCGACCTTTCGAAACAGTCCTCGAAAACGTATTTCTCGAACTGCATCAGTTTTCGTTACTCCAGTTTAACCACCATAGCGTATACGTTAATAGCGTTCGCTAATAGGTGGCGAAATTTATTTCGTTTACTCGCTTGAGAAAGCACACACTTAAAACGCCGTTAATGCACCGAGATGGGTGAAACCTACCAAAGTCTTCATCTGCGAAATTTCTTCCGAGGTTTTACGGGTATTGGGCACGAAAACTGCAAGTTTCAAGAGTTAATGCTATTTTACGACGGTAAATTTACATTGCTAAATCGCAGTAAGCGTAACGAGTATATTTCGAGAACACGGCCGGGTTTTCGAAGTTATATTGATTGTGGATGCATCCTAGCCTTCTTTCAATTGCAACCATTATACACCTTCAGATGGATGTTTCAAACTCATTGTGCTTTTGACCGAATTTTTGAAAGAAAGATCTAGGAATGTGACTTTTCCTACGAGGTAAACATACCATTTTTCCGCAATTTGTTTAAAATTCGACAGATATTAATTAATTTCGCCAAAATCGCGCATTATTTTATTCGTAAAAAATGGTCCTTTAAAATTCGTAATGAAATTGATTGCGTTACTATGAAAACGTTTTAATGTTGAATTGTTAAACTTGACGCGTATAAATTTAATTGCTATTTTCGAAAACAAAACAGTGTAAAATGATAAGTGAATTATTGCCAAAGAAATCAAGAGAAAAGTACGATTATGTATACAAACGTTTTATGGACTATCGCAGTACTAAAAACACTAGTTCTTTTTCAGAAAATGTTGTAATGGAATACTTCCTAAATCTTTGTTTGAAGATGAAATCTTCAACATTGTGGGCCAATTATTCAATGTTGAGGTCATCTCTTGCAAAATGTAAATTAATTCCTTATAAAGAACTTGCTTTCAATCATTTATGTAGAACACTTAAAACTAGAGTAATTAATAAAATGAATATTTCCTAACAGCACATCTTTTTCTTTGAGAAATATTGTCTGAAATGTCAAAATTTCCTAGCGATTCGTGAAAAAAGCTTTTTTTGAGTTTTCAGTATGACATTTCAGAAATTGTGCTCTTGACCGAATTTCAAAAAAAAAAAAGGTTCAACTTGCGATTGGAATACAGAGAAAATTGTGATTTCAGTATAATTAAATTCGTTCTTTTCTAAGAAATAAAGCCATTTTTTGAGTTCTTAAAGATTTAATTTTGTGAAGTTGAACATTATACTCTCAACCGAATTTTCGAAAAGAAAAATGGATTTTAGATTAGAGTAAAGACAAAATTCTGATTCCAGTATAATAAACTTCGATCTTTTGTTAGCAATAAACGCTATTTTTTGAGTTCTCATGGATTCCATTACGCGATGTTTGACATTTTAAAGATTGTGCTGTTAAAGAATATCCGAAAAAAAAATTATAAACGTTCTAGTGGAATATAGGAAAAATTCTGGTTTCAGTATAATTTAGTTCGATCTGTTTTGAACAATAAGAGCCATTTTTTGTATTCTTAGGGAAACCATTTCGTGAAGTTTAACATTTTAGAAATTCCGCTTTTGACCGAATGTTCAAACAAAAAAAACTCTATATCGGAATGAAGAGAAAATTCTGATTTCATTTTAAGTTTGTTCTATTTATGGCAATATAAGCATTCGGTGAAATATGAAATTTTGAAAAAATTTTAATTCAGCAACAATCTCTTCTAGTCAGGAATGTTGCATCCTGTTAGATTCTCACTTATCTAAGAATGTCGAATTTTGACATCTGCGTATCGAATTGAGCCCATAACCTGTAAAACACTCGAACGTGTCAGGGGCGTTCCGATCGGGGCAGTACGCATTGCAGGGTTTGTTCAATTGAACCTTTTAATTTTTACCGTTCCAGTCTGTCCAGCCGTGAGGGAAGCACCCTTGCAGGGATGATGCGATTTTGACTTTATAATTAGTTTTACCCTACCGCAGTTCAGTTGTTTGAACGCACCAGTCGGAATAAATCGGGGGTATGAATCCCAATGTTCGCTTTAACGAATTATAATGGAGGAATAAATAAATATAGTTAGGCAAATTTACACGTTCAGCCGTTAAGCTGTTAGGGAGGGGGTCGTAACGCGCAGGGGTGAATAGTTTCCGAGGTAGCTGCTAAAATTTCATTTGGCCTGATGGACGTAACGAAATCACAATTTCGGAGTTATTAAATCGAGTTACCGACGCGATATTTCGGCCCCTCCCTGTATACATCTCCGAGGCAAATGAATTCGCCCTAAATAATGTTGCCACCAAGTTGCTTGGCAACGTGTCGTTAATAATCGATCAGAGGGAAAATGTTATTTGTCGATGAATTAATGATTGTTTTATTTTTCTGATCACACCTTGTACGTTCAGTAGATTTTAGGTCGATCTTTTTGTCATTAGGGTTGGAAGGATGGTTCATAGATATAAGGAAAAATTGATAAGTATATGCTGACATGGGATTAAATTTCATTGTGCTGAATTTAGAATGCACATCCCCCACATTTTTGCACGCATGTTCCATGAAAAAGCGTGCTCCCTGATGTCAAAATCTCACGGAAAGAGATAGGTCTTGAAACTTTGAGGATATGACAAAACGTCGAATGAGTTCGTTACTAGACCAAATCGGTCAAACGTTTTTGGATATATACTTATTGGGATTTTTGAGGCTAATTCCTGAGTATCTCAGAAATTACTTATCCGATCGGATTGAAACTTGTTAATTAGTTGAACTAATGCACAACTGTTTGCCAATCTTTCTGGGATCGAATCGTTTCTGAATTTGAAAAAAAAAACGTCCAAATCAGATTTCGATGCATTCTGCCCAGTCCTTGATGTCAATATTTAACAACATTGTGCGCATGCACAATTTAATGCAATAGTTCGTGAAGATCGTGTCATCAGAACAATTTTTCTTTCAAATTTCTGATTTTTTCGCCCATTTGATCGAGATCTCGAAAGCTGCTGACTTCACGTACGTGCTCTCCGAAAATTCGTTTAAATATATTTAACTTGAAGATTGACTGAAATTCAGTGGAAATCAATATAGTATAGTAGTACACTTTGATTCATTTGCGAACTGTCACTTCTTATGCAAGGATTTAACTCAACTATGTTGATCTTTTTTGTTTTATCGTCAGAAATTAAAAAAAGTTCAAAAAGCACTGCCGTGAAGGCAGCAACTTTTGCGTGCATGTTCAATGTAGATGACCGCTTCAGCAACGAATTTGAACATGCACGCAAAAGCTGCTGCCTTCACGGCAGTGCTTTTTGAAATTTTTCACTGATAAATTACTGAATTTCAATTCGATCAAATCTGTATTTTTGGAAATATTGTAAAAATAAAATTTTGAATGGGTATATCTACGGAATCATTGGGCGGATTTTACCCATTCACGAATTCGACCTTCGTAATTGAGCCCCAAACCTACTCTACAAATATCGAGTTTCTAAGTAGTTTCTTCCGGAAGTTATTGTATTTACGGTCAGCTTAACGGCCGACTGCGTAAACACAATAACTTCCGAAAGAAACTACTTAGAAACTCGATATTTGTAGAGAATGATTCCGTAGATATACCCAATCAAAATCATTGGGCGGATTTTACCCATTCACGAATTCGACCTTCGTAATTGAGCCCCAAACCTACTCTACAAATATCGAGTTTCTAAGTAGTTTCTTCCGGAAGTTATTGTATTTACGGTCAGCTTAACGGCCGACTGCGTAAACACAATAACTTCCGAAAGAAACTACTTAGAAACTCGATATTTGTAGAGAATGATTCCGTAGATATACCGTCGGTTTCACAAAACATTTGACTTCTGATCAACTCGTTGATTAAGGTTTGCATTCGATGGGTGGGTTGAAAATGAACTGTAATTAAGCACAGAGTTTACTGTTAACTGACAATCAAGCCCTTGATCTGGCAATCAAAGTTTTGTGAAACCGGCCAATACCCAATCAAAATTTTATTTTTCCAATATTTCCAAAAATACAGATCAGATCGAATTAAAATCCAGTACTTCATCGAAAAATAACAGTTCGAAGTTTCTTACAGAATTTAATGAGGATGATATGATAAGAAAATCATAGAATTTTTTTTTTCAAATTGTTCTAATGACTCGATTATCACGAAATTTCGCAAAAAGTTGTCTTTCAGCATCTCAAAACTAGCTGTGAAGTTTTATCAGGACTGAATCAGTATTTCTCGAGTTATACCGAAAAAATCAACGATATCGAGAAGAAAACCTCGAAATTTGACATATTTTTTCCCGATATCTCCAAAACTTATGATCGTATCGAACTGAAATTTGGAACACTGCTGTGAAATATAAAGCTCAAAGTGTGAGTGGAATTTATTTTTGGATATGATGGATGGTTTCCGAAAAAAAAATTTTTTTGAAAAAAATTTCGAAAAAAATTTGTTTAAAATTTACTGACAACATGATCCTGACGAAATTTGGCTCAAAGTTGCGCGTCTATATACTCCACCTAATTGCCAAGTTTGAATCCAGTCGCTCAAGTAGTTTAAATAACTTCAAAACTTCGAGTGCCTATAACTCCGAAACTATTCGACCGATTTGGCCCATTAACGATCTTAACCGCGGCATTCTGATGCGCAACCTATCCTGAAAGTTTAAAGTTGCTAGCTTGCTTCTGTCGAGAGTTACCGTGTCTACGACCGGACAGAATCGATTTTGACAACGGATTCGTCATCAGTGAGTCCAACCTAGTCGATTGAGACCATTTTCGGCTCAATCATCCAAAATTACAGACATTTGGACAAAACGATAGCTCGCTGTTCCCCTAGAACATGCGCGCAAAAAAAATACAAACAGTTATTTGAATGAAATGATGAATTAGAAACAAGGGTGGCCACTACATTACCTGAACATTTTCACAGTTAAACATCTCACTAGTTAATTTACTAATGTAATATATTATTCGGAACGGTAAATCGAAATATGAGAAAAATGACTTGATTACAAATTAACGAATGCGGACTTAAGTTTCCCAACGTGTTTGTTAAAGCCTGTAAAGAACTGTTACAATTGTTTAATCGCCTGAAGTACAATGGCTGGTGAATAAAAGTGGCGTAAAACATGGAATTTTTATTATACATAATCCTATATTCGTGTTCTCGAATAGTTACCGGATGAAAATAAGGCCAGCCTAAAATTAGAAGAAATGGACCGAGCACGAAAGTAGATTGTTATTTTGTTTATTCTGTCGAGCACATCTTGTAAGTGTTATTCTAAAGCTAAGACTAAACAAACCGGATATTTTTTCAATACAAAAAATACATACCACATTCTTTGGGCCATTTGTTGATGAAACCCCAAAACTGAATATCCACGTAAAAATGCTTTCAGTGTCGATATCTCCGGAATTATTTGGACAATTTAGGGATAAATTTCTCACCTTAAAAACACATGTAGAGTATAGAGATAAGTCGGCGATTTCCGGCTCTTCTATTTCATTCCAAGATATTTTTTATGTTGAAACCTTCACAATTAATTTTGGTTAGGTCCAACTCCCTATCTACAGGCATCTCGAGGTGGATTCTCCCCAAGGCGGCTATGATAAAACATAACGCTTTTCCATCGCGATCTGTCAATATCAGAATTTGTCATTCTGTCCGTGATATATTCCGTCCCGGGTTTCAACAAACGGGCCATTTATTAGAACCAAATAGTCTGGACGTTGAGTGGAGATAAGAGAGAAAGATTAATAATGTTTTCAAATCTGTTAATAGCATTAGGAGAAACGGTATGGGGCAAGGATTTAGGATAGTTTCACAGGTCTTGCTGTCAGTTTGTTAACAGATTGAATGATGAGATGGCGACGTGACGGAACCGAAAGAAATTATAGGGTGTCCCAAAAAATATATATATATATGAAGGGATTTTCTGTTCCATTTGAAAATTCTTTGGTTTCCGTATTATTCTTGGGCTTGTACCTAGGAACAGGGCGATGTTTTTTGCCTGAATTTCTGTTATTTTCGATTACTTTTCCTAAAAAAGTTTTTAACGACTTGTTGAGTTTGGAGCCCCAACCTATCCCGGTTGGGTTCGTTAATGAGCGATATCGGTCTAACGGTTTCGGAGTTATGCTTTTTTGAGATTTTGAGGTTATAGTTCCTTTATGTCTCAAGAATAACTGATGGGGTCAGATTGAAACTCAGTATTAAGTTGGAGAAAAGCAACGCACAGCTCAATGCAAAATTTGGTGTATATCTAGTTGTTAGAAAATTAAAAAAGAATTTTATCCAAAAATTCAACAAATTTTTGTTGAAATTATTTTTTCTCGGAGACCGTTGAACAGATTTCTATGAAATTTGCCACAGGTCTTGAACTCAATATTCAACAATAGGATTTCAAATTTTAATTTGATCTGATGCTTATTTTCGGAGATATAATGAAAAAAATTGGGCACATTTAATTTATATTTGAAATTTGGCGTTATTTCTTCGATATCCCAATAAGAAGTTATGCGATCAGAAGTTTTGTACTAAGATGCAGCATATCAACACGCAACCTGAACGACAATTTCGTTTGGATCTAACAAGCGTGTGAAAGTTCCTGACCTCGCGTCGTATCAGTGTTTTTCTAGAATTTTACTCGATATCGTTTTTTCGACAATATGTCAAGAAATTCCCCCATGGCAACAAATTTGGCTTGGGGAAATTTACATTTTTTCTCGAAAATAATCAAAAATTTATTAAGTACACGAAATCAATTATTCTCTCCCATAATTTTTCCACTGTCAGTAGCGAAACTGGGAGTTATCGTTTTACGTTCAGGCGTTCCTGCTAACTTTCCTGAGGGGGGTCTGACGGATTTTTTGGGAATCTACCATTTCGCAAAGAGGAAATTGCCAGCATGAATGAATCATACTGGTGTAAACTTGAATGCACCTTCGTTGCTCGTCCTCCTTAGTAACCAATAACAATTATTCATCTGAAGAATGTATGGGACATTCCAGAAATAATCGAAAAATCCACATAAAGATACGGGCTTTAAAAATATAATTTACGGTGTTCTATAAAATGGCCGTGTAGCTTGTTGGCACGGCAGCGAGTGATCGTCCGACATTGTAGCAATTCTGAAGATCATCGTAAATCATTAAAACAACCCCGCACGTGGTTGTTAAGATGAGACCACTGGGTCAATAATTAAAACTGTTATTAAAATGCCACAAAATTCGAAAGGCATTTAAAAAAAAATTTAATGGGCTTTCGCGTTTTCGACGGCAGGAATTTTTTTGGCTGCTCCGTGTAGTACATTCTTCCTTATATAACCCCCTATAAATTATGATCATTTTGGGTCGCAGGATTTTGTATCTAATTTCCTATTGGCCCCCGGTGCTAAACAGAGAAGATTGCCTTTATGAGTCTGAAAAATCCGATTTTTATGGCTTGGACATATTTGGTGGACATTAGGCACTGTTTTTGATTTATGATAGCTATTAATGACGACATAACATTATATGTTGCTTGAATAGATTATCAGCTACTCCAGTTTTGGACTTTTATGTGCATATTTCTCTTGAGTTCGACAATACTTTTTCCTTAATATAAAATCAATTCCCTTTACTAGCTATATAATTCTTGCATATCATAATAAAAGTGATATTTCATTGTTTGTTCGAAAGAATTCTAAAATAAAGCGTAAAAATGTTACGAATATATTCTAAAACAATGTTTCATGATCTCACCTATAAAATTGTTTTAATTTAATCGAATATCAGGAAACAACATAACTCCATTTGATTGTAGATGTTCATCATTGATAACCTAGAAAAAAGGTTTTTCTGTGACGGATCATAGATCTATCGAGAACACGGTTAAATATTATGACAAACCTACAACTTCCCGAAATGAAAGGATAGGTTTCAGATCACGAACGTTTCTAAATTGAGATCTCAGTCTTGATTGACTGATACAAGTCCTACAAATACCAATCATCTCTAAATAGCCTCACAAAACAAATCCTATACCACAGAGCCCAACACTCACGATCGAATTATGACAGCTACATTTACCTGAGACGGAGATTACGAATCGCAGGGGGACACAGAGCGGGATTAGTCTGGGCACAGAGGAGAGCGAAATCATGAACAATTACCACAATGGCAGCCTCCTAGGTGGAGATTAAGAGCCAGAATTGCTCATTTCGTCGTGGGGCTCAGCGGGAGATGCCCCAGCACAGAACCACTCCGCCAACCAAAAAATTACACACAATAACAGCGCTCTGTTATCAGACACGCATCTTTTACACAAAGAAAAACCTTGGGGGCGATCACAATGCGCGACATGCAAAGTTCCAGAGTTACTTTGAACGCCGTACAATGGGCAACATCCCTGCATTAAAAGAATTACACTGCAGCGCTTTCCGGCAATGCTTCGGAAGAATTAAATTGATCCCTGACTTGTTTAATTCTGTGATCGATAAACGACAGCTGAAGTTAGGCGGGTTTTTATTATGATCGCTGTAATGGTTGTTCGCCCTAGTGTCAGATGCAAATTACTCCTGCAAATAGTGAAAGGTGTATTTACGATAGGTTTTTTCGACCATCAATAATCCAACGAAAGGTGCTTGACACAATGCGATTTGATCAGAGGGCGCAGGAGGGCTCAGATTACAACTATTAATTATAAACGCCTTAAAAAAAAAAGTACTACAGCATATCTCCAAGCATTCATTGAATCAATATGAATTTATAAAAGGATTTCGCAAGTTGAAGGATAGTTAGTATTCAATGCTGTAGAAATCTTGTATACCGCGTGTTCTCCATTGTATGGTTGTTACAGAATGAACTGAAATTTGTTGTTGTAGTGTTGTATTGTACACTAACTCCACTGACTTTCCCTTCTGAGTGCAGATGAGTGTGGTTTAGTGTAGTCACAGATATCCGAGTGTAGTCAGTGTAATTCAATCTGTTCTATGGTTTTTCGCGAATCAAAGATGACAGAATTCTATTCTTTTTATGTTTTCGCTGTCATTTCGACCTTGAGTTCAGAAAAAAAGTCATTTGCTTATGATTTGTCGGTAATAAAAGTAAGAGGAAATTTGACAATTTCAAGCCATGATTTTTACCTAGGTAATAGAAAAGAACCAAAGACAACGGATGTATATGATCATGATTTACATCTACGCAACACCATCATCGCAAAAGATAACCTCACTCTATGCACTGCACTCGTAATCTGTGACTTTACCAATCCGTTATCCATTATTGTTTTCAGTGACAGATCATAGAACCTCTGAGCAACTGATGATATTCTTCGGAATATTGGAGATAATGCTTTTCTATGTTGAAGAATACCGTGTTTTCTGTAGCTCCCGGAGACACAAAACGTTTGAAATTTTTGTAGGTTATTTCCATGATGTAAGCATGATGAAGTGAAACATGGTGTGCTCATCTGCTTTTCTGTGATCGTATTTACCAATGATGACGTCACTTTTTTCATTCAGATTCAAAGCACAGAATATATATTTCCTTGAATTCGAATGAAAAAAGTGGTAAATACGATCACAGAAAAGCAGATGAGCTCATCATGTTTTGCTTACATCATAGCCGTAAGTATGTAAGTTTTTACATCATGGTTATTTCGTTGTACATTTCAGATTTCCTGAATATGTTTCGAATTTTAGTTACCCATACATATTCAGATAAAGACAAAATAATCTTTGCTGTGCTAATTCATACCGTGTTCTCGATGGATCTATGATTACTCACAGAAGAATTGGTAATTTTCTGAGTTTCTTCATTGACATTTGGGTAGTCGAACGAACCGATTCGATGGATCGAAGTATGATTCTTTTTGATGTCACGGTTTTGAAGAGAACCGACCATGGAGGTCGACCTAAAGCGTTTCTCTACCCCTTCTCCCCCCCAGGAGCGATTACAGCGTGTATACGTATAATGTAAACATAAATGTTTTCAAAGTCGGGTCATTATCAATACGAATGCCCGTAGACCAAAATAATTATGTCTAAAATGACGTAGATAATGTACGAGGCATTACCACGAATAGAATTCGACTCTGTTCCACCCACAAGATTGTGATATTCTTCCACGGTGGGCGGGTAACCTGTAGTCATTATGTCGAATCCTTCGAGTTCCGAGTTTATACAGATTAACCTTTTCGAATTGTTCGGATATTTTGTGGGTGTGTCCGATCCGTCCATATCTTTTGTTCGAAATTATCTAGGAAAACGTCCGGGTACATAATTTCACTTTTACTGATCGAAAAAGGAAATTTCTACGTATTTTCGTGTTTATTATGCATGAGGTCCATTTTGCGCCATTATCATCGAGCAAATAAAACATTAGCCTTATCTGGATTTGTAATCTACTTTCGGGTACAATATGCATAACGCTTTACATCGTTGTAATTGGAATACGTTGCAAACAGCTAATTGTAAAACGATGCAATGTTTTTTCCCGACATAATGAATCCAATAATAATAAATAAAATGCGTATTGATTTGCATCAGAATTTTTAATCAAGCATATGTAAAAACCTCATTATTGGACAGCAAATTTGAGAATTTCTTCTTTAAAAAACAACAAAGTGAACTTTCCAAATCAATTGCTTCTATTTCGAAAGTAGAATAGAAAGAAATCTCATTTTAAGTCACTGTCACTGTTTCACTGATACTGTTTCCTGATCATAGAATCGTGGTGTCACAAGTGACGTATGAAGCGAGCTATAAATGAGTGGCGTTTGTGTCTTGTCCTTACTATTTTTAATACTGAATTATTAGAAATTCACAAATCATGCAGGTGTGTTATAGCAAACATTATGATTCGTATCAAAATGGATTGAAAAAAAAAATAAAAATATGATGAAAATCGACCGTTTCACAACAGGTCTTTAATAAAATACCGAAGACGAACAAATAATTCGAACAATGAACATAAAGCATTCGAATGACCCTGGAGACTAACATGAAAAATGTCTCTTAGTTTGGATGTTAAATAAATACGAAAACATTAATATTCGTAGCTGAATTAAAGATGGATACAATCATATTTTGGCGCCATATTCCTACTTGCCCAACACTTCAACTCCCAACTACAAGCTTCTTATATTAACTGAAGCATAAATTACCTCAAATTTCTCATTTACATTTTATGAATAATTTCTTGAAATATGTAATGTTCCAAACCGGAATATAATCTACGAAATACGTAGTTCATTCGAGAATTCATCCAACTAAAAGGTTCAGGCGTATTAGATCTTTCTGGCAGCAGAGAGATGAATCCCGGTTCTATTATACATTATAAATGGAGATCTCTACCTGAGATGGACCAGTAAAAAATAAAAACCCAAATAGTATCATTCTTTGCTCTCTTGATACTCCTGATGGTAACACTGCAGGCCTTCCAGATGATTTACGACTAGGGTTCAGCAATAATAAATCTTTCTTATGTAATGTACGGCTAAATACAGATATTAGGTGAGGGTAATTGTACTCTTTTCTAACGGTTTATTAAATGCTGTTGAAATTTTTACACGCCAAAAGGGTTTTACATCCCATGTAGTTCCAAGCTTTTGCGATGATTGATCTCCTTCTAGCAACTTCTCTAGATTTTTAGTATCGGGGAAGTTCGATTTTATAGATAAGTTTGCTTTAAGTAAAGTGAACGTATGAATTATCATTGTACAAAGAAGTATGATATTCAGTAGGTTATGAATTTGGATACATTCCACTCTACGTAATAAAAAATGTTAGGTTGCAAAAACTTTCCTGTCATAAAATTATGCGGCGTTGTCGGTTCTACACTAACGTCGTAGTAATTACGTATGTAACCTAATCAAACCATAGATAGTCATTGAAAGAGATGTTAAAATATACAACGTCCCGCTGAATGATTTTAATCTTGAACTTCAGTCCAACCTGACTTGTTGTAAAAACTTTATAAACCCATTACAAGGCCTACCGACCGCCTTAATCAAAGTGAATGGAATGAAGATACATATCAAAACTAATGTTAATCTGTAACTCTTGCTTTCAGTTCACATCAAAATAATACTTTCGAAATTTTCGAAATAGTGTACGAAGATTCCCCTTGTATATAACGAAATTGATCAAATCCGTTCTGGGCTTGTGCTGCAGATAAAAACTGGAAGATTTGCCGTTAATTCCTTCATTTCAAAAGGACAAGCCTGGGATATTCCAGCCAGTTGAAATACTTGTTGGCATATCTTCTTATTAGGGACCGTATTGTGTTAAATTGCCGCGAATGGTTTTTTGAGTTTCTTGTGCACGATAGAGCATTATATCCTTCGATTAGTCGCAAAGTTGAATATTTCCTCGCATTCCCGAGGCGGAGTTATTGCACGGCTTGGTTCAATCGTCGGGAAAGGTTCGACCAGAAACGTATTAGCCTCATATTTATACCGATATTCAGAAATACATCGAGGAATCACGTTCTATATAAGCTTGAATGAAAAACCTAAATCTTTCAGGAAAATTTTCCAGCTAATTTGGACTCGTAGCCAAACCGATCTCCCATTCATGTATCGATCCTGCCAATGCTGCTTGACTTGATAAAACCTTCGTAATTCGGGTGTCACAGATATCATTCTGTGATCCTTGAAGGTGTGAATTTTAAGGGAGATAAAATTTTCAGAAGAAAATCGTTGTTTTAATACTTAAGATGTTCTGAAGACATCTGGCACAACTCTTCGAGAAAAAAAAATCTATTAGATCATCCAGGGAATATATCAACCAGTGACGGCTGTAAGGGATGTTAATTGGAATAGATATTTTTGAAAATATATCATGTATTTCTCCGCGATTCCTTCAAATGAAATTATTCTTTAATTCCTCATTTACTTAGGGACAAATTTGATATCCTTACCTTTTTCTGTCCGGCGAGTATATTATTCTTCCAATAATATCTATTCAAAACCCTTTGCAGGTTGCAACATTAAAACAGCTTGTGTCAAGTTCCATTGGAAAACTAAATCGTAGCTCAAAGTAGAGCTAAGGACATTTTCTTCCTCAAATCATCTTGGGTCAGCATCTAATTCCGAATGAAGAAAATTCCAAAATTCATCGAAAGATACAAATGAAACTATAAACAGTTGGATAACACTGAAATTTGACATTTTCTATGTGATCTTTTGAGGAAATACGATATTATTGTTCGCAATGCGGGCGATACAGCTCTGTTCGAAAGACGAAACGACTAACACACCTTTCTGCCGGGTAAATATGCCGTACTTTTTATTGGTTTCTCCTCGTAACAGTGTATAACTACAATTTTCTTGACTGTATTGGCGTTGTCCATTAATCATTCCAACAATTAGGCCATTGAAAATTACTTTGAATTGTCTCAGGTCTGAATTGGCAATCCATACCTACGACAAGGCATTATTAGACGTCTTGTGGCGATTCTGAAGAAATTACGCCATTGTTACATGTAACAATCACTATAAAACTGGATTTGTCGGCGGTTTCCTGACTTCTTTTTTCTCTAGGCTGGATTTTTCAATCTGCCTCATATTCAGACAGCTACGATTATTGACAGGAAGGTTAGGAGTTATGGTTATTGAAAATCGGGTGTGGGTAAAAATGGAGTTAGATTGTAATAGAGTCATAAATCTTGAGGTTAGTGGGACATTTGATTATGGATAATTACGGTAGTGGATATTGTTTATACTTTATGCTTTTTGAATTCAGTGCAGAGAATTTGTTCGAATCAACTCTTCCATGAAGGTTCGAATATGACGGATGAAAATTTTGGTTCACATAAGAACTTTCTTATAACATAGGAAAATGTTGCCAAAACTGGCAACACTGGTTTGATCGTCAACACTTACAAAACTTATAACCAAGTTTCAGTTCAGTGATCGGTTCAGTATTTTTCGGGTTATTGAAGAAGAAGTACCAAATTTCAACCGCACGGTCAGGGGTTTAGGCTGGCCAAAAAGCAACGTTCTTATGGCCAGCTTTCATGATAAAGGTTATTAATACAATCCTTAAAAATACAGATTTTTCTGTAATACCTTTACGTATCTTCCGATTTCGATATTTTATGATATAGTTTTAGTGTGTTCAACGTTACTACGTATCAATGACAAATTGAATTATTATATCAACTGACAATTTTTGAAAATGTTGTTTACTATACTCAATTCACTTTTATGAACTATCCCGGTTGGCCATGACATTCTGATACATTTCACCGTGTATATTTTGAAAATGTTGGGTTATATTCATTTTCCTGTCAGATAACTACACAACTCTCCACATATTGGTCGTAGTAATTACATGTTTTCCAAAATGTGAATTTACTCAGGGAGAATAATGAATTTGAGAAAATATTATGTGAATTTAATAGTTCCAAAGACCTGGCGAATGTTGAAGAAACTTTTTTCTCTATTGATACTGGAAATATTTCACGTATGTAAACATGGTTAGAAGATTTGGTTATGCTTTTTTCTAGTACGGAAATCAAGAATCGAGTGTTGACATTTTACTGAAAAATAATGGATAGAGTAGTCCGTTACTTTGTGATAGTTCATTCGAAAAAAAAATATAAGTACTCGAATAACCCTACAGTAAAACTTCTAAACAAACAGACAAACCTATGGAATTCCCTACGTTTCCAAATTCTCAAGAAATGAGTCTACAGATGACAATGAATACCTTGTTTTACAACTTGAAATAGTCCAATATGAAAATGTAGGAAAGAAGATTTCAATTCAACATAGCAATTTCTGATACTTTGTCTCTGACGTTTCTTCAAAACTACCTTCGGCATTTTTAGTTTCCAAGCGTGATGATTATGTTGAGAATGTTGAGATTGAGAGTAGAAATTGGCATAGGCATTTGGCAACGTCGCTGAGAATTATTTTGGCATTGCCGATATTTCACGGCCAACCTGCGTCAGTTTCAAGTAAAAAAAAACTTGATAGACCTTAATCATGGCCACCCGGGATAGTTTCTAAAAGTGAATGGAGTATACATTTTATTTATCAAAGGAAGAAGATGATGTGAAACCTGCTGTTAAAATTGTTCTATGCGCAAAAATTCGCGTTTGACAAGCTTGCCAGTGGTTCTAGGTTAGCTTAGTCCGTTTCTAATCAGGTGCGAATATACCCGGTAAGATTTTGACATATATATAGTTTATATATATATTGATGATTCTTAATCGAAAGACAGAAGATGAAACACGCGTCTAGTATTATTTTTGTATTGTATTTTATTATGCTACCGTTTTCTCAAGTCTTTTACCTCCATAAATATATGTCAGTTGATATAATAATTTAATTTGTCATTCATACGTTGTACTTTGAAGACAATAAAAGTATATCGTAAGATATCAATACCGCAAGATATTATGTGAAGTTATTACAGAAAAATCCGCATTTTTTGATTATATTTTTATTTCGACGGTTGAAGTATAAACCCACACTAAGAGATTTGTGAACGCTCAGGGTTACCAATTTCGCATGTCTGCAGGTACAATTTCTCCTTTTGTTTCGTGAAATTCGCAGAGAAACCAGAAACATCTGTTGCGTCATTGCACAGGTACAAAAAAACCCTAGAAATTACAGGCTTTCAGTCAATGACCACCCAATTATAGGCAATGTCCTGTCAAACGCTACAATTTCTGGTAAAGGGCCTTTAAACGCATGTCATCGTGACTGCCAGAAGAAAAATAAATCAGACATTCTATAAATCATCGAATAGCTTCCAAATATGATGATTTATTATTGTAATAACCAGCAAACAAACATAAATATTTGCATCATTATTCAAAACGTTGTTTGAAATCATTCAATCAATTGATGTTATATTCGATTTTTTACTTAACGGTCGTTTGATCGGCGAAATTATAGGATATTAATTAATTCATAATCGTAAGCTGGAATTATCGAATGATACGAACGCGGATTTCTGACAAGGTTCCAGAGTTATGCGGCCAGTTTTTATGTCATTTGGTCGGCAATTTTTTACGCAATTATGCAACAGGGAAGAGACTTATCAGTCTAGGAGATCTCAAAATTTGTTTTAATTGAGGAGGTATGAATTGCTGGACTGGTTTTTCGACTGAAAAACATAGAAATTGGCGCAAAAAACATAGCCTTCGACGCGGTGATCACGATCAATAAATAATGACATAACCGATAAAGTAAAGGAAACTGTTATTTCAAGCAAGATTTTTTTCAGTATTACGATCTGTACTATTCTTGGATACATGTGTACGCACCTATTTCAATGCATTCGATAATTGAATAGTTTAGTGAAAGAAAAGTAAATTCGAACTATGATGCACTGTCGGTCCAAACATAATATAGATACATATGTCAATTGCCATGAATGTTCTAGCAACAGACAGTAGCTCAGTGGTTAGAGCTCATGCCTCATGATCGTAAGGTCTGGGGTTCAAGCCCTTGGCCGGGAAATAACTTTTTTGGTTTTCAGGGGATTGTCCAACCATTCGCTGTTGGGTACACAATTATCAGTACTGTTCCTTACGTGGTTCAAGGAATTAGTAACAAAGCCTACACAGAACACACCCGATATCCTCACTCGCACAAGATTCAAGCTTCTGAGGGGTTTCATTGAAGCCTAGGATAGTCGGAAAATATAAAAAATTTAAATATATAAATAAATACTGCCAAAATCAATAACTTTCCTCAGAAGAAGGTCATTAGTTGAAAAAAAAATACTTTTAGAAATTATTTCCAAAATAGCACTAATAGGTGATTTTATTGTAACACAAGGTACATTCATTCATTGGCTCAACGTTCCTCACGATTAGCCATTAAGCCGACCTTAAACACTATAACTTCTGAAAGAAACAACTTGGAGCCTCGATATTTGTATATTTTTAATATACAGGGTGTTCCTCATTTGTAGATACAAACGAAAAGGGGGGATTCCTCGCATGAATGGTAAAAAACGACTCATGAACATGGGAATGCAAACGTTTCGTTTTCGAGTTTTCGAGGGTGTTGATGTTCGAATTTTCTTCAAGTTTTTTCTGATATCTGCATCTCACAAGATGATTTTACGAGTTTATCGAATCTTTATGAATCATTGCTATAGATCAGAAACTATTCATGAAAACTTACAAGAATTCATTTACCGCATCTCATTAACTGGATTTTATGATAATTCGGAGAATTTCGAGGGAATCGAACTTTTTTCTCGAAATTGGAATTGGACATGAAAACTTACTAGAGTCGAGAAGTTTAGTGTAACAACAGACCTTCTTTTAAAATGTTTCATTCTAACACTGGCTCACTCAAAAAAACTCCTGGAGTATATCAAATCACAGAATTACGGAAAGAACATCACCCTGTAGATTTGCAATCAAAATTGGCATGTCACATTATGTGAACTCTAAAATGTACTATGGCAAATTTCGGTTGAATATCTCACAAAATGCAGATGCTATGAGAAATAAACTTGAAAAAAATTCAATCTTCAACGTATACCAAAAACGAAACGTCTGCGGTCCCATGCTTATGCCTTCGTCATTTTTACCTCCAGATTAGGAACACCCTGTATACAGATTCCATGTACCTTGGTGAAGATCATTTGATTAGAATATCGCTGAATGGGGGTTTTTCCTTTAAACGAAAATGCAGTAATTTTCATGAAAAATCTTTAGAACATCACATTTCAAACATATAATTTCAATATTATATTTAAAAAAAAAATGTTTGATCACGTAAATCTAAAAAATAAAAATGGGGATTTGCATTTAAAGGGATTTGTCTTGAGTGCACGATATGGCAACGTCGAATTCAGCTTTCTCGGAAAGAAAAGGACGTCAAATGTGTTACTTTGCTTAGGAAAACAGAGATAGCTATACTTCGACATGGTTAGAGTAGAAGACAACGACCAAGGAATAGAAAAAGAAGAGCACAGACTGTCATACTGTCATATTACTGACAAATCGCAAACGGAAATTGTTTGGTTATATTGACAAAGAACACGTGTGTACCACAGAATAGGAATAAATATTTCATTATTCTATAGCAGAAAAAGCTATGTTACTAAACACCGTTGTCACTTTGTGCATGCTTTGCAAATCCCAAACCCCAATTTTGAAATCTTATTTTGAATACTTTCTGAAGGTAATTTGGAAAATGATGAATCAAACCTATAATAATTATGTTCAAATTTGCATTTGCAGTAATAACCCAAATTCAGGAAAAACCCCCATTGTTTTATGATGAAGTAAAGATTCGTTAGGCGCGCTCAATACCTGGATGAGTAAATGCCCTGGCTAAGAATTCGGAAATCAAATTCTCAATTTTCCCACAATTTTTCCTTAACTTCGATGGGTTTTTCAATGACCGAAACAACATGTCAAATTTCATGCTTGGGTGTTTCGTATTCATGATTCAAACTATTGGCAACACTTGGATTTCATGAACTTCTATGTTCCATTCCGCGGCCTTAAAGAGGCAATTAATAGTAATTACATAGTGACCACCCGACCTAGGGCGTTATTACAGATCGTTTTCTGTAACTACTCCAAGAAATAATCACGCTACACTGTTTATACACGGCACATGACGTCTGCGTAGACAGTTCTACGATTACACATCGACCTCTTTCGATTTTTTCGCCTTGGGGTTTATCAGAGTTCATTGGATCGAACAAGAATAAAAATTGAAGTTCATCATTAGCGGTAACAAATCTACAGTCATTATCGGCGAAGTCAATAACTAGCCAGATGGTGTTATTACTGAATTCAGCCTCAATATCTTGTCCATTCATTTCCTTGTTAGATGCAGGAATTGGCTCGATATGTACTTTGGACTGCTGCGAAAAAAATCGCCCTTCTTTCAACATATTTATAGTATCGTCGCTGTTTCCAATCGAGAAGGTCGAATTCTGAGAATCTTATTCTTGCTGGAATTGTGAAATTCGCAGCGACCTTGGAGAAAGTCAACATTCGTTCATTTGTTCGATACGGGGCACGGCTACCTGAGTTTTTGGTTTCTTGGATTGAAAGCGTAACTTGGTATGGTATGTCTTGAAAAAATCTGTGTGTATCACACCCCGATATTTGTCCTGTTTGTTTGGGAATCGATGTAAATCTATATTTAGGGTCGTCAAAATAAGCGATTAATAATTGCCTCATTATTTTTATTTTCGTATATTATTTTCCAATGTTAACTATTGGTTATCGATTAAATGACCTCAAAATAGGTGCAGTAGAATGGGTATCCGATGAATACAGCTTATTGTAGACAAACATTCGTTGTTTTCCATTAAAATTATACCGATTAATTCTATTTCCATTGAACTTTGTTGATGAGAAAATCAACGATTTTCGAAATAATGAACAAAAATCAGTCATCCTTCACGTGATGACCAACTGATAAAAAAATTAATTTCATCATATTCTATGACTATCATGTTCTATACTCAGATGTTATAAGCATAGAATGCGGTGAAATAAGTGAGCAAACGATTTACCGGAGGTGTTGCCGAAGACGCGTTAACTAATTCCGATGTGCGAGAAGGTAGCCGGGAATAATGGCGAGTCTCGATAGTCATATGTCTGCCAATCGCCCGGACTAATTTACTATCGGCAGTAATTAAAAGGTGACGATGAACGACAACAAGAAGCGATTGGCATGCCAGTTTAGACGTGTGAGCTATTCGACCTCGCATCTGTGGACGACGACTGCCCGTACACTCTGTGTCCTTACATGGAAAACGACAAACTCGCGACGGCAAAAACCATAGAGTCGAATTAATTCCGCGGCATACTGTCGGTCGATTTTTATTTCGCTTTTTGCCCGCATTAGCGGTCCCATTGTATCGGCGTCACTTGTGCATCGCATCAAAGGCCGGTTCGATGGCAATTCAATACTGAAATCCAACGGCGAACGTTTCGATCCACCTGCGACGTCACCCTTATCTCTTCCACAGTTATTTACAAGTGCTTTCTCATTGAATAAATTCATTTCAATCTTATCTTTTTCGCGACATTACAGTCCCTTATTTATAACGTCGGCTATGACGATTCCTACACTTCCATCGAACCATTGAGTTTCTGTGACCGTTCGATTTGTATACCGTGAACGATTCGAATCCTATCGGAACATAGATATTCATAGGGAATATATGAATGAATGACAAGTCGTATTAAAACTTGGCACTATCGTCAATTTAATCGGTCCATTTCTGTGTTTCCAACGATTTCCTGTTGAATTATCATTTCATCAATTGACATGTCTATGTCTGACATGATAACAATATTGCTATGACGAAATTCATCACAAATATTGCAGTAAATTGAAAAGATAGCAATATGACTTGAAAAGCAATGTTTATAGCAATAGGCAAACAGAATCGAACTGATATAGGTATCAGGTGTTGGGATCATAAACACAGATATGTCTCTTTGAGTCTTTTGTTGTCTCTTTATGTTAGGTTATGTCTTGCATTAGCCATTTGATGGTGAATGGAACCAAGGTGAATAGTAATAAGTTGTAAATTGAAGTGTTCAATCTTGAAAAATTCCAGAACGCGGAAAAACCCTTTCAATGAAAACCCCGACACCATAGAATCAAAGAATATATGCAGATAAAGCTCTCAATAGAGCCCCATTGGTGAAACAATGAAAGAACAAGAGGTCGTGAAGTTTAACGATGAATTGAAGATGATTATCTCTTCGAAAAACATTGTTCTAAGATAATTCACGAATGAGTTTAATATTGGTGCCTAATCTGGAACCTTCCATCTTGTGCCATAAATCATACTGGTAGGGGCACACAAACGTAATAAGATGGGGTGTCCTGAAATATCATTTCGTCCGCCGGCATAAACTATGCATAAAAAATACGATTTATAAAGTTTGCACTGCGAGATAGTTCGTCTCGACTGCCTTCATTAATTTTCTCTGGTTTTCGAGAGTGATTGCCCTTAATGTTGGCACGTTAACCAAGAGGATTATTAATGTGAACGACTACGTCGGGTAAACATGGACGGCCAGACGGAGCACATGTGGTTTTAATTTGCCACATCCAAAAACTCCGACTAGTTTTGTTACATTTGTAGATACAACTTTTCGAATGCTGGTTTCATAATTCGTCAGAATGCGAACAGGCTGCGTTGACTCGATGAAACGGAGCTTTATGACTGATCCATTGAAAATCAATGTCAGCCGTTGGGCACGGTGACCTAAATAGGTGCATTTTCGAGAGCCCGACTAACGAAATAGAGTTCGCATTCATTTATTTGCTATGCGAGGTCCAATTTCTAAGTTAGCTGCTTTGAAGAATTCTTTCCGTGAGATATTATTTCTGTGAATTATTTATCTTTCCGACATTCTATGACGGCTACTCTCTAAAAAAAGGAAAACTTTGAAACCATCCTGAAAAGAGGTTATTTCCCTTAGTTGATTGATTAACTTCTATGGGTCTGTTCCATTGACATAGAGCAATGCATAACCCCAGGAAATTGGCCACCCCTAGAATAAAACAATACATATGCCTCCCATCATAGAACATAGATAGAGGCACAGAAATAACATGTGTCACATTTTGTTTCCTTGTTCTCCATAAGGAGTATTTTTTTCTATCTGCATCTTACTGGTAACGCTTTTCGTCCACAGGTGTGAACGAAACATGCACCCATGATGTAAGTTAAACATGGTGTGCTCATCTGCTCATCTATGATCGTATTTATCAATGATGACGTCACTTTTTCAAATTCGCACAGCACAGAATATATATTTCCTTGTATTTCAATCTTGCTGACGTCATTCTTTTTTCAGATGAGCACACCATAATCGATTTCAAGCGATGGACCAAAATCTTCGGTTATAGGTGCGGTTATCCACATTGACAGATAATCCTTTGTCTATATGTCAGTTTGGATAACCGCAACTATAACCGGAGCTTTTAGTTCATCGCTTGAAATCAATTCATGTTTTTTACATCATGCATGCACCCATGTCTAGATAGGAGACCAATTCTCTATGTCTATGGTTACACTTCTTTGTCAATTCAACCATTGAATTTTCATCTATGAATAAAAGAATTGTTGCACAAATTCACTCTGCTGTACCCTTGATGTAAGTGAAACATGTTGTGCTCATCTGAAAAATGAGTGACGTCAGCTAGCAGAAAATACGAAGAGATATATATTCTGTGTTTGAATTAACATGCAAATTCAAAGCAGAGAATATATAACTCCTTGTTTTTTCTGCTGGCTGACGTCATTCATTTTTCAGATGAGCACACCATGTTTTTTACATCATGACTGCACCCATGTATTAAGTAAAACATGGTGTACTCATCTGTGATCGATTTACCAATGATGACGTCACTTTTTGCATTAAAATTCAAAGCACAGAATATAATATATTTAATTGTATTTCAATTTCGTCACTTTTTTTCAGATGAGCACACCGTGTTTATTTAAATCATGGCTGTATTCATGATGTGAAAAACAAGTTACGATCATAGAAATCCTCTCTTATTCTATCATGTTATGAATACTTCAACGTTTCAGTGTAATCAAAACGGTAGCAGGTAATTTTATAACCGTGTTTTCTCGATTAATCAGATTAGGGACTTGCTGATCCCCAAATATACTATCACGTAAAAATCTTCCAGTAATTGTTTATACAGCTATTAGAAATGTTTGCCTTACAGTAAGTCATGAGCTCGATGTTGCTTATCATAAGTCATATTTGAGAAGATTAAAAGTGAAGTAAACCTGGCTGAAATACAGGAGTTCCACAGCGTTATACAAAAGCACATATTTTATTTCGGATCAACATTGAATTTATACAGGGCGGCTCCAAAAATAACCGTGAGTAGTTGAGGAATTGATAATCATTAATATCACGCAAAAGCTTCATCTTTGCATAATTAACAACACGGAATTAGTTTCATTTTGCTATGCAAATGGTTGATTAATTGGTTTTTCCACCAAATGAGGCTCAATTAATTAGGCATAGCCCATCTATTAATTGGATGGAAATGAAATATTACCATTCTTATTGAGAACATTCAGTGGTTTTCTGTATAAATAGCAGGAGTATTTCTCTCAAATTAATTGATTTATTAGTTAATGATTTATTTGATGATAAATTGAACAACACTTAGCGTTATGATTTATAGAGACAGATTGTTAATTTTTCTTCTAGTCACTCAAAAACACTCCATTAGTATGAAATGTGTATGCTTTTTACCTTAGCACCAAAACCTTATGCAAAATTTTAAATTCCAAACATCAACTTGTATCGATTGAAAAATCAAGGTGTACAACATTATTCCGATAGGAAATTGTTTAGTTTTAATCATTATAATTATTCAATCAAGCATGGTTGTATTAAAAATACAGATTGAATCAAGTCTATTTCCATAGGATAAGTCGTATTGAACTAATGAGGTAGAAAAAATTGATTTATTTGAAATAAAGCCGACTGAAATGATTTGGATTTAATTGATCTGAAAATTGTTCCATACTAACCTTCCATCGAATTCGTGAATTCAGGAAATATCAGAACAAACTATTGAATCAAATTATTGGACTGCGCACCACTTAAAGTGGCCGCGCAGTCGTGATTTTTTGTCAGCGTGACGTTTTGTTACCCTGACAGAATGCCACCTGGTCTTTATCACCACTATGGACGTAATATTTGCGGGAATTTTTGTCCATGAGTTCGGCCTGGGTGCCAAATTGTCACATGTCGAGAGACATGACAGTACCAGAGAATCTTTTGTCAAAGTGACAAGAAAATCTAATTTGTGAAACTACACTGGGCAGAAAAAATACCACTGATGCCTGTTTATCACAAATATGCCGGCAATAAGGCTTTCCGCTATTTCCAACTCTTCACAGTCTAGTAAATCATTTTTTTTAAGCTCATCACTAAATGATGTAAGTGTTTGACATACGTATATAAACATCGCTCGTATGTATCAATTTCCTCAAGGAAACCACTGCTAAATGCAAAATTGTAATTAGTTCCCTTATGCGATTCAGTTCATTCCTTTTAATTAAAATCCGAACACGATCGTAAGATCCATATAAAGTGGAGACGTGCAGCAATTAACTTTTAAATGGCAACGCCGCATCACTAGGTACGGCTGTTTTTGTTCCGACTCCAGGATGTTAGGTCCAGGTACATACAGGTGAGGATTCTGAATAGAGAACCCAGGGCAAGCGTCTTTTGTACCAGTTTAGAAGAGAACGCTTCCATTGTGGCTGCTTTATCGCATATTTGTTCTCTTCCAGAAAGTTAGACGCCTTTCAGAACGATAAGGAGAGAAGCTGCCAGGATTTCTCATGAGAACGATGATGGAATTGTATAAATGGTCCAAATGGATGCATTCATTGCCTGACCCGAAGAATTTCGGTCAAAATTGATTTTCATTTGGGAGAATTTTTAGGACTTTCCGAATATTTTTCGTAAAACAAATGATGCGAACTCATGGTTCTCCTTGAGAAAAAAAATAGGAGCTGAAAAACATTATTTTATTTCGGGAATGTGACGGCAACTGAATTGAAAGTTCGAGTATGTATTTGGAAAAAAAAATAGAATGATTTAAATCGTAAGTGGAAGTTATCGGAGTTAACTGTTCTTTTGTGATAATTTTCAGCTGAATGAAATTTATATGGAATGAAATTTAAAATTGATTTATAAAGTCCCGATTGCTAACATTTTTGACTGTTTCACCTTCATTTACATTCATTTTACTTTCTAATATTCAATATACAACAATATCATAAAATAATTCTGGGTGATCAGTTTACGCTTGAATATCCCAAGAACTTAGGCTATAAGTTCATTAATTTGCTGGCGCGTTGCAGTTGTTTTGCTCTTAGGTTTCATATTTTTACGCTCGCGTTCTAGAGGAATAGCAGGCTATCATTTTGTCCAAATTTTGAGGATATTTTCCGATATTTCGGAAATTAATGAAGAGGTTGCATTAAAAGTTGGCAGATAGTTGAAGCTTGACGACGCAGAAAGTTTTGTTGGGATTCTGTGATCCCTGAATTAAAACAAAAAATTTTTTTTGGAAAAAAATATTTGTACCAAATTTCTGTTGGATACGGTTATAATTTTTTTCAGGATTCCCCAAATTTCATTTTGATACGGTTATAATTTTTTTCAGCTTTTCTCATAATTTTTTTTTGTTCTAGAATTTCGAAATGGCCATTTTCACATTGCCTTAGAAATTAGGGACTCAAAATTCCATCGGATTTTCAATTCAGTCACGAAATGAGCACTATTAAAATTTTGAAGATTCAACTAATTCGCGTTAGTTTGACCTACATATTGTAGGTATTTTTTATTACTGAATAGGTACCATGTTATTATATATATCTTTTGAAACCCTTCAACATGAAAGAATAATATCTTTTCCGACTGTTTCAGTTTAGATGAAATTGTGAGAATTTTATAATTTTGAAATGTTTTTTCATGTACCTTAGGACCAATATCCTCAATAATAGTCTACCTATAAAATTTAAAAAAATATCGAATGTGAAGTTCTAATCTGTCATTCTCATTATCCATTCAGCTTTTTTTACCCTATTCACCCAACAATGAAATAAAAAATGTAAATTATCATCAATTTCCAAATTATTCCCATGTGAATCGTTCAAATAATCATATCACCAGATAAACACGTTATGAATCAATAAATATCCACACAGTGACAAATTATATTCGAGACAATAACAATACTCCTCGATCTTGAATATTTCCAATTTTATGGGAAAATCAACGATTATTATCTTCGTGTTGTGATATCGTATAGCTCAGCTGAGATTTAATATCATTAATATTCAGTTGCTCTTATTTATTATACTTCTTTATTATTGCCCAGACGTTATATTGATACTGAATAAATCAAAAACGACTATTAATTTCCCATGAACAATTAATTCCACTCGTCTGGTTATTTACATCATAATGAATAAATCAATTCGGCATTGAAAGAAATGAAATATGTTTGAAAGGATACGAGCGCACAAGAAATTATCGCAGGGTGGTGCAAAGTTTGCGTGGAACGACTTGGACCCGCCTAATGTGAAATTAAGTGAATATCAGAAAAAAACACCTTTCTGCTTAAATTTAGATTAACGATAATAATACGGTGTATGATGATGATGTTAAACTACACGTTTAAAATTCTATCCGGTAGTTGCCCAAGCGTTGGTACACCTGTGTATTGACCACGCAAAACCTTAGATGAGGTAAAAACCGCTCTTCGTGTCGTGTAGCCGCCGAAGAAGTTAATTTAAAACTTTGGGTGAAAAGTAGCGGATTCAGAGCTGGTGAGTTGATCGACAGCTGCAGACTTTTATGATTCCATTTCGTAGGTCATAAACGTATACAAACATTTCTTTGGCGCTAGCGCATGATAAGATCGCGTTGTGAGTCAGCTTACCTATGATATAAAAGTTTGTCCTTATTCGTCATTTATACAGGGTGTTGGTAAATAAGTGCGACAAACTTCAGGCTGTATTCCTCATGAAAAATTGGTGACAGTTTGGTATATAACTTTTGTCCGCAAATGCTTCGTTTTCCGAGATACAGGGTCTTGAAGTTTTTCTCAAAAACTAACTAACCTGAAAGCGGTCGATATATATTATGCAATATCTATTTTTGTAATCAGTTACGAAATGCCTTATTTTTTGTAACGCGTGTAACGTTCGTTCCGCAAAAGCTCAGAAGTTACAAAAAATTGCATTTCTTAACGTATTACGTACAAGATTTTTTTTTTTTTTTGAATAAAGTAATAGTAAATTTATAATATTATTGATGAAAATTGTTAAAACATAAATCAAGTCTCTTGACGGCTATTACTTTATGTCAGTTGACACTTTGGAGATAAATAAGCCAGGATGCACGGTTTTTCTTGACTTTCACAAAATGAGTGATTCAAGTTCTGAAGAGCTGTTAAGTGATGTTGAAGAGGCAGCAGGTAATGCTCTTTCATCAGTAATTCCTTAAAAGTCTAAGGCAGTTTACGATTTGACTTAAGAAAAATTAATAACTTGATGTAATGAGAAGAAGATAAAACATATATACAATGAGAAAGCCTTGCATACTTTGAGGGTAAGAAACATCTGAAATAATCCAAATTCTGGTCATAAATTGAATGAGATGTTCAAAAATTATTTTCAATTAGAAATATCTCAGTGGCGTCCAGTTTTCCTTTATCCGTATGCGCGCCAATGATGAGAATGAACTTTCTTGAATACATCTCAAAATTCGAGGTTTTCTTCTCGGTATCGTTGACTTTTTCGGTATAACTCGAGAAATACTGATTCAGTCCTGATAAAACTTCACAGCTAGTTTTGAGATGCTGAAAGACAACTTTTGCAAAATTTCGTGATAATCGTGTCATTAGAACAGTTTGAAAAAAAAATGTCTATGATTTTCTTATCATATCAACCTCATTAAATTCTGTATGAAACTTCGAACTGTTATTTTTCGATAAAGTACTGGATTTCAATTCGATCTGATCTGTATTTTTGGAAATATTGGAAAAATTAAATTTTGCCTAACGGCCGACTGCGTAAACACAATAACTTCCGAAAGAAACAACTTAGAAACTCGATATTTGTAGAGTACGTTTGGACCTTAATTACGAAGGCCGAATTCGTGAATGGGTAAAATCCACCCAATGATTCCGTAGATATACCCAATCAAAATTTTATTTTTCCAATATTTCCAAAAATACAGATCAGATCGAATTAAAATCCAGTACTTCATCGAAAAATAACAGTTCGAATCCACCCAATGATTCCGTAGATATACCCAATCAAAATTTTATTTTTCCAATATTTCCAAAAATACAGATCAGATCGAATTAAAATCCAGTACTTCATCGAAAAATAACAGTTCGAAGTTTCATACAGAATTTAATGAGGATGATATGATAAGAAAATCATAGAAATTTTTTTTTCAAATTGTTCTAATGACACGATTATCACGAAATTTCGCATAAAGTTGTCTTTCAGCATCTCAAAACTAGTTGTGAAGTTTAATCAGGACTGAATCAGTATTTCTCGAGTTATACCGAAAAAATCAACGATATCGAGAAGAAAACCTCGAAATTTGACATATTTTTACCCGATATCTCCAAAACTTATGATCGTATCGAACTGAAATTAGGTACACTGCTGTGAAATATGAAGGTCATAGTGTGAGTGGGATTTTTTTTGGATATGATGAATGGTTTCCGAAAAAAAAAATTTTTTGGAAATTTTTTTTTAAATTTACTGACGATATGATCCTGACGAAATTTGGCTCAAAGTTGCGCGTCGTTATACTCCACCCAACTGCCAAGTTTGAATCTGATCGCTAAAGTAGTTTCTGAAATAAAAAATAAATAACTTCAAAATTTCAAGTGCCTATAACTCGGAAACGATTCGACCGATTTGGCCCATTAACGAACCTAAACGCGGCATTCTGATGCGCAATCTATCCTGAAAGTTTCAAATTGCTAGCTTGCTTCTGTCGACAGTTATTGTGTCTACGGCCGGACAGAATCGATTTTGACACCGGATTCGTCATCAGTGAGTCCAACCTAGTCGATTGAGACCATTTTCGGGTCAATCATCCAAAATTACAGACATTTGGACAAAACGATAGCACACTGTTCCCCTAGAACATGCGCGCAAAAAGTTATATATAAAAAACTGTCATTATTATTTCATGTATAATGAAGTCGGCACTTATAAACTAACATCCTGTATATTTCACAGTTGTTTCCGATGTGTCCAAGACGAATCGACTATCGTATCTCCATATCCTAACTGAAGTATTCTGCCCACAACGAAATCCAGAAACATAAGAGGTCCTAATTCCGTTTGAAACATAAGTAACTCTTTTACGGCCTTTATAATATCTTTGACAGGCCCAGCTATAAATTATACTGCGTTGTACGAACGGCAGGTGACTCGTCTTGAGCACTACCAAGACCAAATGTACTAGGATAGTCTACTAACTTCAACGCTGTGGGGTTCCCATCGTTTCTTCAGAAAGAAAAAACTCTTAAATTCATGGCTTCGTTTCAAACTTGTTAGGCGTATTCGAATGAATATATTCAAAAGCATAAAATACAATGTTTGGACCGTCATCAATTTCACTATGGGAGAGAGCCTTGAATGGAGGAAAAAGATATTTTCCATTTGCTCCAACAACTAGAAAAATTCACAGAGCAATATTGTGGGTATTATATGCGATCTCTTCTATGTTGTGTACTTTTCGAAGTTGGACACGAAGAAAATATATTTTGGATCAATTCGGGAGTTACTCAAGGTACTCTTCTTGGATCATAATTGATTTCTGATCTCTCTTCTGGACATTTTTCGGGTTATCAATTTTGGTTTTCTCACACAAAATTTCTCACAAGGTTTTGTATCAGCAATTTTCAACTAGTTACTGAGTTTCCTCATGTTATAATTGGTATTTTTCGGGGTATTTCGAAAATTACAATACCGACAAAACGACGAAATTTGGCACGTTCTTATGAATATCTCCGAAAATGAAGATCGGATCAGACTCATTTTTTTTTTGAAATATAGGTTTGGTGCCCTGTGTCAAATTCATTCGAAATTTGATGACTCGTTTTCGAAAAAAAAATTTTCAACAGAAATTCCGAAAAATATTTTTTCAACTTTATTACTCATACGATCCAAACGAAATTTTGTATGAAGTTGCGCGTCGGTAGTCCACAACCTACTTCTTAGTTCAAATCCGAATCCATTACAAAGTAGTTCTGAGATAATGAGGAAATAACCTCACAACAAAGGACTGACTATAACTCGAAATTATTTGGGTGATCCAGCCCATTTCCTAACTTAACTGTCATACTTATTGATGTGTAATCCAATTTGAAAGTTTCGAAACGGTAGCTCGTTCCATTTGACAATGGGGGTTTTCCTTCAAACGAAAATGCAGTAATTTTCATGAAAAACCTTTAGAACATCGCATTTCAAACATATAATTTCAATATATTTTTAAACAAATGTTTGATCACCTAAAACTGAAAAATAAAAATGGGGATTTGCATTTAAAAGCATTTGTCTTGAGTGCACGATATGGCAACGTCGAATTCAGCTTTCCCGGAAAGAAAAGGACGTCAAATGTGTTACTTTGCTCAGGAAAACAGAGATAGTTATACTTCGATCTGGTTAGAGTAGAAGACAACGACCAAGGAATAGAAAAAGAAGAGCACAGACTGTCATACTGTCATATTACTGACAAATCGCAAACGGAAATTGTTTGGTTATATTGACAAAGAACACGTGTGTACCACAGAATAGGAATAAATATTTCATTATTCTATAGCAGAAAAAGCTATTTTACTAAACACCGTTGTCACTTCGTGCATGCCTGGCAAATCCCAACCCCTAATTTTGAAATCTGATTTTGAATACTTTCTGAAGGTAATTTGGGATAATGATGAACCAAACTCATAAAAATTATGTTCAAATTTGCATTTGCAGTAATAACCCAAATAACCGGATTCATTATCAGTGAGTCCAACCTAGTCGTTGGAGACCATTTACCGGAAAAAATTGGAAAAATACAGACATTTGGACAAACTGATAAGCATGCTGTCTCTCAAAACAAGCGTACGAAAATTACTAGTTTGAGAAATGAACTATTTTTCCCTACGTAGGCCTAATTCTAACATTCTATCCGACTGAGCCCCGATCAAGATCAAAAACATCAGTCTTCCATTCGAAAATTTAATCCAATTCAAGAGGCACAATGACGGTTAAATGAGGTATGGATAGAATCGTATTCATTATGAGGAATTCATGTTTGGATCTTTCTGGACGGGGTATATCCATCATGCCATATGGCCGTAGCGGCAGTTTAGAAAGTTATTGGTGCGAAGACTCGAATCCTTTGTTGAACTACTGCTCATTTCGACGGATGGCCCTGCAAGCCACCCCGATTTACATTCAGGCACCCTTTGTGCAAGTTTTGAGCCTGACGACAATTGCATGAATGAAGGTAATCCTGAATTTTTTGGGACAATGGCCCGAATACCTCCAAGTTCTATCAGTGTTTCACTTGTATTCCTTAGTTTTGTAGATTTGATCCCAATGAATTCGATATCGATTGGGAGGGTCGATTTTTTACCCTGTCCACACAACCAATAGACGACTTCTGCCCAAGTTGCCAACCCACAATTTTCTTAACAACTCTACTATCACTGGGGAACGAGAATTTCAGGACAAATTCGACATGATTAGGTTCGCGTTATTCATAAATATCCTTAAAAGATGCCTCGGAACCTCAAACAAGATAATTCCTTTCAAATATAGGGATTTGTTGAGATCATCTCTGATAGGCTGAAATTTAAGTTGAGATTCCTTATTTCATGTTAATAGTGTCAAATTTATATAAGATATGTTCCGCAAATCAACTTGGTTATTTCAGTTGCCGGTTTTCCATTCCGTAAATATGAAATCGCTTGGTTCCTGAAAAAAAGGTTAATCACGGAATTTGATTCATGAAAAAACGTTCTTTTTGTCACTAGAACGATAGTCAATGTTCTATGGTAACATATCCATAGCAAAGAACAATCTTTAGCTACTTTATGATCCATAGAACATAGAAGAGACAACAATCAACAATGGAAAAATTATTAGGTATGGTCTATGGATCATAAGGTAAATAAAGATTGTTCTATGCTATGGATATGTTATCATAAAATATTGATTGTCGTTCTGGTGCATAGACTTAATATGCGTATGTTCTGGTGACAGAAATATTGTTATTTCATCAATCATATTCCATAGTTAACCTTTCGTTTTTTCAGGAACCAACCGAATATTTCATATTTACAGAACGTAAAACCGGCAACCGAAATAACCAAGTTGATTTGCGGAACATATCCTTTATAAACTTGACACTATTAACATTAAATCAGGAATCTCAACATATATTTCAGCCTAACAAAAACCTATATTTGGAAGGAATTATCTCGTTTGAGGAGCCGAGGCATCTTTTACGGATATTTATAAATAACGCGAACCTTATCATGTCGAATTTGTTCTGAAATTCCCGTTCCCCAGTGATGGTAAATTTGTGAAGAAAATTGTAGGTTGGCAACTTGGGACGAAGTCGTCTATTCCCAACAGACATTCGAAATCTGTGTTAAGACGCTCTCATAGAAAATCGTCCAACTAGCGAAAATACTGCTCTTTGATCATTAATCAAGATGGCTCCAGCGAATCAACACACACTCAATTCACAATGTTCACTCGCGTCAGTCCAATATTTCCATATCTTATATTAATTGCCTTCAACGTTGATTATTCATTCTGTTTTCTCATAAAGGGATAATTTATGGTGTAGAATACGATCCGATTCAAATTTGGGGATATTGGATTTCTCGTGTTGGCAGCTTCGCGTCACCGGTTGCAGGTGGCACGTTTCCGAACCCAGCCACTAGTGTTTGGTTTCGGTGGTCGACAGCCGTCACCCGAAATTTCTGTGATCTCACGCTTACAATAGATTATACCGTGTTTCACCGTATTCTATGGAAGTATATCAGGAGAAGTTTCGGTAAAGAGCATTGAAGAGTCATTTATACCTTCTGTTGCGATGAAGTTTGGGCAGTGCCATTAGTGTAACAACATGTACAACTCTCATCTGCCACGGAGGTGTAATTACGCACGCGAAACATCAACGTTGGCTCTGGCAGGGAGCAGACAACGGCCGGTCAACGGCTTCACTTGTTCGAGTAGAGTTGTCTGTTAGAAAAATGGAGAAAAAAGTAGGACGACCCCAGGAGTTAACTTAAACTGTTCGGAGAAGATTGGAAGCTGTCTGAATGTATGCTGTGGCTAATTTAAATAAAATAAAGCCCAAGGGCGGACTGTACAGTCAGCCTAGTGGAAGTGATTAACTCCTCTAGTGCTTGGCGTACATTAAATTATGAATTTTCAAAGACGACCCATGCAGAGTGAGAAATTATGTGATTGGATCTTTGGAGAATGATTTTGTGGATCATCATCTCAACGTCGCCGTATAGAAAAAATATCTCACTTCAAATTGAAACTGTCAATATGTGTTTCTACAGTGGCTTCCTCGATGTCATTGTTCTGTCATAAATCATGAAAATCTATGAAAGACCCCAGTGTTCATAGAAAGGGGAGTTGCGATATGAGTGGTTGGTGGAAAAATACGTTGGCAAACCTTTTTAGTAATGATGGTAAAGTTTATTGTTTTCTGTGATATAACCCCAAAATAGTCCGGAGCATTTTTCATATTTGCATAGGATATGCATAGAAAATATAATTTATTGTTTAAACTTTTCGTGCATTCATCCATAGAGTAAACATGAAGAATAAACATTCCTTTCATTATTGATAATCTTAACCTGATTGAGCTGATTCCATCATAATTGAAGCAAATGTGAGAGTGTTGTACAAACTGTGTAATTTGCCGAAAATCGCCAAGACTCATCAAGCAGAACCTTTTTATGATGGAATTTGAAGGTAATCTTTCAATATTTGTTGAAAATACCGAAGAATTATTCCGGCTAATGTTTGCCAATTCGATCATTGGTCCAATGGATTACAAGAAAATCAAGGAGATCTAAATTTTAACATTAAATATGTATCATTCGTGAATCTGTTGATGTGTATCATACATTGAATATATAATATATATGAAATATATAAAAACTCTTCCATTTACGAACCCTGTGCAAACCTAAATAGCTAATGAAACAAATTTATAGGTTAGGAGCATAGAGAAAGATTAGTAATTCGATTTGTGTAACTAGTGATGCTACTTCAGTCAGTTCTTCCTGTATAAACACGTGATCTCGGTCAGACAAAGCATAGCCCGAGGACACAGTTTATATCATTGAGACTACCTAACGTTTGTCTCTGCAATTTGGGATAACTCCTATTTAGTCCCTTAGTAAATAAGTATAGTCTAGATGACAACCAAAATTACATAGGTGGCGTTGCTATTAAGTTGTCGTCATGGCCGCCTGCGATGTCGCTCCACTCACACCTTCCCTAATAAAACGGGCTTACCGGTGCTCTAAGAAAATAGCTATAATTATAATAAAAACTGGATAAAAAGCGGTTGGGGCACGTGGATCAGGGGCGTATACGACCTCTGTGTAATTACACCTCAACGTCTCCGGACTTAATCAATGTTTTGCGGTCCCTGGCTCCCGCGTTTGAACGCAGTAGGCCGGTCTCGTGAGGATTTCAGAAATATCGCAAAAATTCGGATCCATTATTCATGATGAAACGGGTTTTTAATATGCTATTAATATTGTGGACTTACGCAGGTACTGGGGTTTCATTCAGGGAACCACCTCCGAGATAGCGTCTGTGTTCTTAGCCGAAACGGTAATTTATCTGGATTTCAATCTGACCGGAAAATTTCCCTTTCTTTGAGAGCATGTGGATATAAATCTAGTCTGGATTCCTTGAGAATATCAACCTCGTCATGGATTCACTTTCGTTACGTCGTAAAAAAACTGGAATCTGCGTATTTATTTTATTTGTTCTTGTGACCATAGCATATGTTCGTATGTAAGCAATAAGGATATGGACTGCTAACTTCATGTAATTCATTCCAGTGAAAAAGCTCTAGAAAAGCACTCACGTGAAGCAGTTTTTGCGGTTATGTTTTTATTTCGTGGGCAGAACAACTTCTTGAAATTTTTTTATTGTTTCAATAATATCACGGAATTTTGCACAAAATTGTGTATCAGCATTTGACTACTAACAAGTGACTAAGTTTCGTCATGGTCGAAGCAGTATTTTTCGAGTTGTTCTGGAAATAACGTGACACCGCCATATTTGTTATTTTTTTTCTATCTTCGGAAATTGAACCAAAATGGAATTCGGTACACTGTTCCGAAATAATGACCCGAAGGAGTGTAAAAAATTTCATCGAAATCTGTTGGACAGTTTTCGAGAAATCAAAAATTCAAACCAAACTTTGGAAAATTTTCCCTAATGTTTTTTTTCGTAGAACAAACTCAAAATTTTCCTCACCAATTAGTTGGATCCCATCTTTTTAGACCATTTCAGGCTTAACATTACAAATTCGCATATATTTTGGCAAAATAATTGCATTTGGTGCTCTTAAACGAGGTTCGTTCGATGGTTTAGTTTTATTCTTCGTTTCGTATGTTTTCATTGATTTTAATGAATTCTTTTTTTTTCAGATACGTCAGGAAAAACCTTATTATATAGCAGACCCCGAAGTAGACTCATTAGTAAGTATATTTAGATCTAGATTTCAATCTTAACTGTTTGAATTAATTTTTTCTTACAAATTTTAAAATTATTCATAATCCTGAGTGACCAAATTTAATCAAATCTGGACTGTATTGCTAATCATCCGGATTGACCAATAGGTCTCTTGCATGATACACAAAATTAGTATGATATTTGTATAAACTAACATGACACAAGGACGATATGTCAAAAAATATTCCACCTATCTGGGGTTTGATGATCGGAAATAACCGTAAAATCGATGGTTTGGTTGATTGGATTTTAATCTCTGGTCAAGTTGGAATATTTGTTGACTTATCGACATATATTCGTCCTTGTGTCATGTAATAATAATAATAATAATAATAATAATAAGAGAGTTTATTCAGAAAAAAATCTACAAAATAAACTCTATGATACTGTAGAGTTAATTGTATTAACTGTGCACAGTACTGAACATAACATTTTTCTTTAAACACGCCGCAAAATGAATAATTTTCTTGTTTTGTACACTCCCAAAAAACCTCTGTCGCAGATATGAGCATGCAGATATTGTTTACCATGTCAGTCTACAAAAAACGTCTCAATCCATCCTTCTTCACAGTCACGTCCGGGTAACCGTCAAATTCATTTTCTAAAAGTCATGTCAAAAATCGGGAATTCATTATTGAGTCTGATTTATTGTTTTATGTATTTCCGTTCTATCAACATTCATTATCCATTTTTTCAATCTTTTTTTGAAAGATCGTTTATTTTTTAGTTCAGTTAAATCTTCGGGCACTAGGAGAAACAGCCTTGGAGCTATATAGGTGCAGCATCTTTGGCCAATTTTTTTTATAGTTCTTGGGCGTTCAAAGTTTCTTTTGGCAGCTCTGGTATGATACTGGTGGTCCTTCTTTTTTATGTGAATTTTTCCCTCAAAGATGTTCATAACAATCTTCAGAGCAAACAACTGCCTTACATCGGGTACCCTGGCCAGTTCATAAAGTTGTTTACTAGGGAAAGTTATTATTTTACCATGTATTATTTTGAGAAAATACTTTTGAAGCACATCCAGTCTTCTTTTGTGGCTGTCTAGTACTCCGCCCCAACCGATTACACCATATAATAACTGTAATTTTCTTATATTAGTAGACGATGAAAGATTTGTAAATACTACTGATATCGATATGTGATTGTATGATCTTGTATATTTTATGCAAAAACTAAATCTCTGAAATAGTCCCAAACGAAACTAATGAAATGAGCCCCGGATATCTTGCCGGCCTAGCTGACCTCTCGTTATTCACCAATCTATTTCTTCAGCAATGTGGTGTTTTCGTGGCATCTGGTGGAAAATTTCAATTCCTCAAGCTCATTCAACCCCATTAACTTATAAATAAGCTATGAATACGTTAACATCCAATTCATCGCATCTCCAGAGGGTCCCCCAGACCGGAAACATCCAAAATAAACAGTATCCATTCGCAAAATCCTGACACACCACCCAAACCAAACATGTTTCGGACCCCTAACGCATCTTCAGGGGGGAAAGAGAACGTACACAAATATGAATAGACGTGAACTACAATTTCTACATTATGTAATAAAGGCACTTCTCACTTGCAGAGCGCACTCGTACCTTCTCAATGAGCACCCCCTGTAACCGTATTGAGAGCTGCTGATGTGGTTATAACTTGTAGGTAAACTGTTTATTTTCAGTTCCCATAGGGAAGCGTATTTTGATTATTGTGTTAGGGACATCAGTGTGCGTTTGATGGAACGAATGCGTTCCATTCTTGTATCTTTGTTTTGTGTCTTTCACGCATTTTTCGGTTGGCGAAGATCGGAGCATTGTGTTTTTTTCTGACGGAGGGGATGTTTTGGAGTCACCATTGTGATTTAGTTTGTACTCTTCAGCTTCATGTTTTATCGGTTTGGTATCGATTATATTTAGAGTTGTTCTATCTGGTTTTGTCTTCAGCTTCTAGTAACAAGAACACTTCATTGATGTGAGGATAGATTGAAAATAAGACTGCTTGGGTATTTATGATGATCTTGCACGCAATATTTGTCTTCAAAAAATCACCAAATTACAAGAAAGAGAATTTTCTATCTCTGCTAGATGCTCACCTTTGGGTCACTATCAGTATAGATGTGTTATTTTTTCAAGAGCACACATTTTTCGGTTGGCGTACATCGTATTTAGTTTTTTGGGCATAGAGAAGTTTTGGAGTCACCATTGTGATTTATGTATGAGCAAGAGCTTCAGCTCTTAGCTCTGTTTTATCGGTTGGGTAATCGTTATATTCAGAGCTGTTCTTTCTGGTTTTGTCCTTTACCTTCTAGTATTATGAAGACTTCATCGATGTCGAAAAATATTGAAAATAAGACTGCTTGGTTTTGCCCGATAATCTTGCAAGGAATATTTGACTTCAAGAAATCATGTCTCAACGTGGGAGGGCGAGAAATTTATATTTCTTGTGGATGCTCAGTCCGAGATTCCGTACATGTTACATTAGAGTCACCATCGGTAAAAATGTGTTCTCATTTTCAAGAGCATCAGAAGAAAATTCACACTGAAAATTTCGAAATCTAGGAAAAACACTGACCTGAAGTCAACAAAATAACTGTTGATTTTTTCATATTTGTTCTGAAGACACGGTCGCGAAACTCCGCACAAAATTGCGCATCGGCGTTTGCCAACTAGTTACCAAGTTTGATCATGATCAGATCAGTTATTCCAGAAATTACAACGAATGTCAGGAAAAAACAGGAAATATTTCCTTCCCAATATCTTCAAAAATGAGAATTGAATTCAATTGAAAGTTGGTATGCTGCTGTGAAATATTGACTGTACAAGGTCTGTACGAAGTAACATTGAAATCTGATGAATAGTTTCCGAGAGAAAATTTTTTCAAAAAAAAAATGCATTGGTGTTCTACAACTCATCACCTAGTTTCAATCCGATGAATTTCAAGTCGCTAGCTCTTTCCGTTCTGAAATTAATGTGGCCACAGAAGGACTTCCGGATAGATTGGAATTTGACATTGGCTTTGTCAACAGTAAGTTCAACGTAGTAGTTACAGACCATTATCGGAACAAAATCAAAAAATTAGAGACATTTGGACGAAACGATAACACACAGTTCCGTAGAACAGTAACGGTAAAACGTTTGTTTTAGCCTCTTACCTCAACTGCGTATCTTAAAGGGATCAAATGGACAACCCTTCTAGTCGATAGGTGGGCATTTCACGCTATTTTAGGCTGAAACACGCAGATGTTTGGAATTTTCGTCTATTCGATACATTTGAGTTGCCCTACAACACAACATAAAGTTTCCTCTTCTTCAATGGGGTTTTTTCCTGAATCTGGGTTATTACTGCAAATGCAAATTTGAACATAATTATTATGGGTTTGATTCATCATTTTCCCAAACTACCTTCAGAAAGTTTTCAATATCAGGTTTCAAAATTGGAGTTTGGGATTTGTCATGCATGCACGAAGTGACAACGTTGTTTCGTAGAATTGCTTTTTCTGCTATAGAGTAACGAAATATTTATTCCTATTCTGTGGTATACACGTGTTCTTTGTCAATATAACCAAACAATTTCCGTTTGCGATTTGTCAGTTATATGACAGTATGACAGTCTGTGCTCTTCTTTTTCTATTCCTTGGTCGTTGTCTTCTACTCTGACCAGATCGAAGTATAGCTATCTCTGTTTTCCTAAGAAAAATAACACATTTGACGTCCTTTTCTTTCCGAGAAAGCTGAATTCGACGTTGCCACATCCCTTTAAATACAAATCCCCATTTTTATTTTCATTTGTAGGTGATCAAACATTTTTTTAAAAATATAATATTGAAGTTATATGTTTGAAATGTGATGTTCTGAAGGTTTTTCATAAAAATAACTGCCATTTCGACGAAAATCCCAACCATCTGCGTGAAAATCTTTGAAGATTGTCGTGTCTATATTTCATAAATAGCCGTTTTTCTTCTTCAACCTTCCGTCAAGTCTGGGACAACTGGAAAGAGAGCAACACCGATAACCGAAGTTGAAACGAGTTGACCGTCGCATCTTTGCGAATGACCTTGTATCGTAAACAAGTCTTCTCGACATGTTTAGATTGGGCATGACGTTGAACTTCTCAAAATCAAGCTTTCAACCTTTTCGGCTCTGTAGGATGCCACAGAAAATTGTGTAACGAAACTCGATACTAAATACATTGTAAGACTCCTTCCTACCTGACCTCCCAAGCGAGGAAAATTCGGGCCATCTGGCAGCGTCGCCCATTCAGATGTCCGAACGAAAATTCAACCAGCCAATTTTAAAAATCCAACGCGGTTCTTCCTGATTGCGATTCACATTTGTTTCGGTGATGTTGGCATTATAAATATTTTTGAATTTCAATCTCCGCCGTTTCTCCTGTAAATAGAATAATAAAAGCCTCAACACCTCGCTCCAGTGTTGCTATTTGTGTATTTTATCTGAATAAACGTTTCGTCAGACCCACACACGGTTATATATTAGCGTTATTTATTACGCACGCTACGCAAGGGAATTTTCGAAAATGAAAACGGGGCTCACGTAACGTTCGAGTGCTTTAGTGAGTGAAGTTTCCATTTTACTGTCTCATTTCATCTGTCGAGAGATTTAAAGTGAGGCTGCATGAAGGATTTCGTCGTATTGACGATATTTTTCGCCGAATAATGTCGGGTCATCTGTGAATCCAATTAAGATATATTATTTCAACTAATTTGGGTAGTTGATATATCATGTTCGGATATTCTTGGCACCTAATTCAAAATTGAACAACTGACAGTCACAATTATTGAATTCTTCTGAGAATACGAGTTAAGTCTATCCATAGATTCCTTAAGATTCATGCTGCGTACACTTTTTGACATATTTTTGTCCGAAAAGTGATCAAATAATGATCAAAGAAAAGTTGTTGTTCTACTTCGATATTCGCCGATAGATGCCGTTGGAGTTAGGAAATTTATCACAGAGGTTCATCTCTATGAAATTTACCGACATGTCATATCAAAATATGACGTACCAGACTGTGCTTTAGCGACTTCAGCGCCATCATTGTTTACTGAGGAAAATCAGTATAAAAGTGTTCAAACCTGATATTCTCTGCTTTTTTTTGATCAGCGGGCAAATATTCCATGTGTTGTCAATTCAATATCTTTCAGTTTCTGAAATTCGAGAGGAAAGTATTCGAATACGCAGTATTCAATGATTCACCAAAAGTCCTTGGAATAATTTTCGGATGGAATTCATTCGAATGTAATAGTAGCCAGTCGAGAGCTGATGACGCTGCAGAATGTAGTGAATAACTGATGAGAAATCAAATTCCCTAGTATACATATGAATAATATTCAGATGATTTTGGATAGTGGAGATGTTGAATCCGTCTAATTTGAGAACGAAATATTGAAATATTTCCAGATTTCCATGAAAACTTATATTCGGCAGTTCGATAAGGTTTTATAATCAATTCAAATATTTATATTCTTCAAATCGGAATAGGTCTCTTGCATGTAACACGAAATATCATATTTTATTTTTCCTCAATCTATTTCTATACAAGATCACGATGTATCCAATCACACATTTTCACAATTCGCGAATTTTGAGTAATTTTGAAATGGAAATGGTCACACCAATAAGCTAGTTCAAATTAGGTGAAACTCTATATATCGCCACCTATGTCACACGCCTCATAGAGTGGAAGCTACACGAGAAGAGAAAGAGGGAGTAGATATGACACGTTACGTCATAAAACCTAACGAAGTTTCGTAAAACCTAACGAAGTTTCGATCGTTTAAGAAGCCAATATGTGGAAAGGGATTTAAGAGATAGATTTCTCGTTGGAAATGAAAATGTTTGATGGCGATCGAATATTTTCTCGAAATCTGAATCAGATAAGTCTAAATAAAACTAAACTTTTTAAAACTAACAGTGGCCTAGCAAAAAAATTTCTGGAGGAAATCAGGGGACAGTGTCTAAGAAAAAACATCACCCTGTAGACTTGCAATCGAAATTAGCAGGTCAGAATGTATGACCTCTAAAATGTAATATCTATGCCAAATTTCAGTGTAATATATTGTGTAATGCAAAAAAAAATGAGAAATAAACTTGAAAAAAAAAGATTAAACTATAACACCCTGTATCTCGAAAACGAAGCGTCTGTGGCCCCGTGTTCAAAGGTCTCTTTTCCTTAGTATTGCGCGAGGAATCTCCTCTCTTCCTTTGAACCTCTAATTCACGAACACCTTGTATACAAAAAAAATATCGCAACCATAATTTGAAACGGAAACATCGTAATTATCAATACATAATTCGAAATATTGACGCACCCAACAAAAAAAACATCACAGAGATTGATTCAAAATGGAATGCGAATCAACCGGAAGCAGTTCTTAATTGATCGACCTTTGGGATTCAATTTATCAGCTTGAAAAAAAACACGATGTGATGAAATGAGCTAACGTCAGTAATCTCGGCGTCTATCAAGACGAGCAACGCGAAAAAAAAAAGGTTTCATATAAGCCAACTCGAATTTTCATTAAGATTTGATATTATGTTTATGAGGCTCTACTCTATACTTATCCGCACCACTAGGACGGACAGTGGGTTGGGCGGTCAGTAGCCAGCTACCGAGGCTTCTTCAGAATACCAGAAGAAAAGTGAACAATATAGTAGATTAATTTATAGTCTTTTTATTTCGTCCTAATGAGGTTGTGCGTGTACACCAATCGACTATAAGTCAGGAATTAATGGTCTTACGTTTATTATAACGTTAAATGAGTCGCGCATGTAGAAACAGAGGTACCTCTTCAATTTTCATAACTGGTATTATTGGATCCATTCCTGTCGCTTCGGCATTCCGAAGTTAGCTCCGCAAAAAGATTGAGTCATGAGAAATTGAGATAAGAATCTCTTCATGAATTGCGCTGAGCATCGATCAACGGCATTTCCATTCGGTGTAACTGTTTTGCAAGTTTGTTCAGGCAATTGTATAAACAAGATCTTTAGTTTCTTATTTCCTTCAACTTCAAACTTTGTAATCTTGAATCGTTTTGATTTCGTTCGTTTCAGCTGTTATTTTTTCGAGATCTTTGAGGTACTTATTCTACTTTGTTAGCTTCACATTTGTTATCTGTTTTTTTCGTGTGAGACTTGCTTCTTTTTAATATCATTTCTATTTTGTAAGTTTCCTTGATGTGTTACTATTTTGTCCGCTTGTTAAGGAAATTGTATGAACATGATGGTTAGTTTTTTATTTCCTTCAACTTCAAACTTTGAGATCATGAATCGTTTTGATTTTGTTCATTTCAACTGTTATTTTTCAGATATCTTTGAGGTACTACTTCTTTGTAAGCTCCACATTTGTGATCTATTTTTTCGTGTGAGATTTGCTTCTTTCTCCAACTTTGAATCGTTGAAGATCGGGCTCATTTTTGAATGTCATTTCTATTTTAAAAGTTTCCATATTGTGTTACTTTCTTGCCTGTTTGTTCAGGAAATTGTTCAAACAAGATCGCGAGTTCCTTATTTTCTACAATTCCAAATTTTGTTATCTGTCAAAATATTTTTATAATTTAAGTTGAACAGAAGTGAACGTCTCAATAATTTTACGGTGAAGCCTGGACAAATTTACCCCCTTATATTTCGAGCAGCGAAAAAAGTTGTTATATGTACTGGTATATATCAATCAATACATAATGATTATATGAACATTGTTTTTCCAAAAAAATTGAAAATAATCCTCTTGGTCTAAGATGTAATGTGGTTTTTAACGGAAGCACTTACTATTTATCATTTTATTTTTGGCAAACAGTAACTTCGACAGTGATCTCTCCCCAAGTTTAACTTTGAAAAGTTGTTTTTACGCGCTTGTTCTGGGGAACAGCGCGTTATCATTTCGTCACGATGTCTGTAATTTTCGAATTTTGAGCTGAAATTGGTCTCGAACGATTAGGTTGGGCTCACTGATGAAGAATCCGTGGTCAAAATTGATTCTGTCCGTCCGGCCGTCCGTCCGTGTGTGCTTTCGAAAGAAAGGACCTAGAGTCTTTAAAATTTCAGGTTAGGTTAAGATCCTGAATATCTCGGTCAAGTTCGTTAATGGGCCAAATCTGCCGAATGGTTTTTGTGCTACAGCCATTTGAAATTTTGATTTTTCAATAACTCAAAAATATGATCGAAATGAAACTTGGCTGGAATATGAACAATGTCAATAAGAAAAATTATCCATGGAAAAATTCGAAAAAAATTTTTTTTTCGAAAATTTCCAAGTCACCATTTCGCAATGTGCGAACGAGCGCGTAAAAGCTGCTGACTTCACGTCAGTGCTTTTCTAGATTTTTATTATCTGGTGTTCTACTGGTAAATCATATCCAAACAATTCGGAAGGAACCTCACAGCCCAACATAGCTGTATGTACTCCGATAATGACCGAAAAATATAATTCCTTGATTACACCGTTGTAACAATGTTGGTCGTGAAAAAAATTCCTGCCGAAAAAGCACTGATCGCATCTGTAAATGAAACGTCGGTTAATGTCTTGTAACAATGGCTTACAACTAGTTTAACATAATGATAATAATTCCGTCTGCCACGGAGAGAACTGGCAGAGGTGTAACGTGTAATAAAAATTCATTGTGTTACGTTTTAATGTATTCCGAAAATGAATGGAGGCCCGTGGAATGTTCCGAACGCGGCCAATGTCGGAACGTGATCGTCGATGTGTGAAATATTAAATTTGATAATTAATATCTGGATTAGGAAGTCCAACGAGGGCAGTGAACCGTTTTTTCGGTTTTGCTGGTATCGAACAATCCAACAATATATGCTTGATTGAAAAATATATTCAGTTGAAAATTTTGGTGAGCTCACAACAAACTGGCGACATCTGCACCTACGATAATCACAGATTACTGCAGCTTCAGTTTGCATCCGCGTTGTTTATGACAGCGTTTCGATCGTAATTCTGTCAAATGCAAACTTTTGGGGTCCATTTCAGGTTTTCTGGTACAGTGGTAGTTAGAGATGTGAAAGCAAAAATAGTAAGTTCAATTCTGATTGGATCTTAGCACTCCTAGGACTTTGGACGAAGTCATCTCCACATGAATTTGATTTTTTAGGTTATCCTTGATATCTTGTGAATATGTAATGCGATCGTATCGAAAGTTGGCAGTTAGTTGTAGAATACCGTCCGCTTCATTCAAGTTAATTTTAATGTAGTATAAAATCTGAGTCTAACTGATAAAAACAAATGTCAAATATAAATTTTGCCGAAATGAAGGTATACAAATCGTTTTCATACTGAGGGAAATATTAACTTGTTATTCGCCATCCACAAAGAACTCTGAAACAAAACAAAATTAGTTAGTACATCCGGATATGGAACATTTAATTCTAAATTAAGACGTCCATCAAATTAGATTAATGAAAAAACATATTAAAATTTGAAAAAATTTAATCTGGAAATTAAATTAATGATTAAAATATTAATGAACTAATAATGACTTGAGTCAAGATTATATTAAAATTTAAAATAAACAAGCAGTGCGAATAGCCATCAATATCAGTATCTTCTCTTATTATTCCTTTCGAATTGATGATCCCGGTTGAATTTATGACTGCTTCTATGGCCATCTATGTTCCCATTCTACCAGAGACAATCCCTTACTCTTAAATCGCCGCTTAATTTGATGTCGATGACGTTTTTGATCGAGTCCCATCTCGGTATTCGAACCACGCGTCCGGTATCTATAAATATGAAATGACGAAAAGTACGTTCGGGATTTAGTGTAACATTTAGAAAACGTTATTAAAACATTCAGTTGACCACCCGCTATGCCAATTAAAAACCTCTAAAACGATCATGCGAGGGACCATCGAATCATCGTAAATTTCGATGTTCCGCGTCGGGACAGAGAGCTACGCGGCTATTTTACATTTCGATTACCGCGGGGCTCTGTGATCGGAATATCAGTCTGCCAATCGAACATAGAAGTCAGCATTCATTCTGTGGCGCGATCAAAATTTCTTTTTCTTTTTAATTATGGCGTGGGAATTGCATTTATTCACTTATTTGTTAGCTCTTTTTTATTCAAGAACTTCTTGACGTTGCTGTGATTTATTGTCCGTGCAAAAATAAATATTTGGATTTCGAATTGGATTTATGTACGCGAAAACGGTGGCCTCTACGCTCTTTTTAGGATCTGCAGGACCCGGTGCCAATTTCACAGATATTGCCATCCAAAACCGTATCGATTGTTGTGAATACGTTCGGTCGGATTTGAATGGACCACCCTGAGAATGCGTGGCGTGTTTATTGAGGGTCATATGGAACATTTCGACCCGCCAAGTCTGTGGAACCGATTCGGAACGCAGTGGCGGACCACAGAAAATTTTGTACCAGATAGATCAATCGAAGGGAGTGTGTGGTGGTTGCAACACAGATTAAGATAACTTCTTCATCTGCTTCTATAACCTCCATATTTGTGCTAGGTATGAGAATTGGATTCATTCTGCTGCCAACTGTAGGGTTGATGTTCATGACATGTTGTCTTCTCCTTCTAAGTTCTTAGTCTTGATATTCTACAATCTGAACAGTCATGAGACGCATAAATGCGGATGTAGTGATAATCTATACTATATAAAATTTCGAAATACATTTCTTGTTTTCTAGGTAAAAGTGGACAGATCAAACTAGCAAATGGGCTACAGAAAACAATTTTTTGGCGTTCCCGAATATTTTAAAAAAATCCCAAAATATACACAGAAAACACCGTTCTCAGATTCTTCGCCATTCTGCAACTTTCTACACGCTGAAGAACTTGTACTGAACTGGACTTCATTCCAATATAGAAATCGAAGTGTTCTCCATTGTCAAATGAGATAATATCCAACAGATTCTAGAACGGTTCTAGGTTCCCGAGTGGAACTGAATGGGATTAATTGATTTTGTCAGCTGTATTGCTTGACAGCTTTAAATTAAGCTTTTTGTATTGTCAAAATTCATCATGAAATATTGAGTAAAATCATCGAACAAAATGTTCCTTTGTGTTCTTACACATATTCAGTTCTTCCAAATTGAGTTCGAAACTAGGACTAGCACATAAGTTCAGGACTGTGTGTGAGATGGTTTTTTTTGTGGATGATTTGTCAGAATATCATTAGCCAAAAGGCGAGCTCGTTTCAGAAGTTCCCAACTAGATTTATCAATTTTTGAAAGACGTTTAGAGTGGAGAGAAGTAGAATAAAGTTTCACTGCTGTATGTTGAAAGCATGACCATCTTTACGAGAAATATATGTAGTATTTATTGTCTTGAATTAATCGCTACCGAAAGGATCTATATTAAAAGCATTAATATAGTGTTTGAAGACTTTATCATTGAATCTTCTAGTGGAGTTTTCGCATCCACTCGCGAACGGAATTGGCCTTTTCCAAACTCGATAATGATATCTGATAAACCCCCCTAAGTGCCCCTCTGGTCTTTCTGGCAGCAGTCGTGGACCAGCAGCAACGGCGCAAAAATCAATTATGGACGGTGCGCTCTCCATACTTCGCAAAACACTAAAACGTTTCGTCCGAAAAACAGTTTGTCATTACTTTTTAGCCAACTCTCTCTCAGACTGGCCTTAACGGCGGTCTTAACAACTTAGTAATCTTAGTGTGTTCCAATTTAATGGTCTGTCCCAGTGATATTTCGTTCAATATCTCCCGACCTCTTCTGCGCAATTGAATGCAAACGATCTGGCAAAATTGGTACATGGGCGTAATTCGGATTTCTGCGAATTTTGAAATGGGCAGAATTTTTCGGTTGGACAGATTTTGGACGGCTGAGATATTGGAATTGTTTGTTGTCGAATGTGAGCGAATTTAATGAGAAAAGGAAACGGTCATTTCGTGAAGATTGACAATGTTCCTCAACTTACTACTGAAATGGCTAGAATTCGATCATTGGATATGAGAAACGCGGGTCGTTCGAATTCTTCTACGCAACTCAAGATCGCCAAGGCACTGTCAGTTCTACATATTTTATCACTGAATTTATGACATATGTAGTTACCATCACCTTTTTGAAGAACGGACAACATTGCGCAGTTATTTGACAGGAAAATTACTATTTAATATAACCGATTTTTTTTTTAAATATACAGAGTGGAATGTGTCCAAGTTCCATTGCCTAGTAACTTACTTTATAAAAGTGAATGTTCTTAATTGAAAAAACGCAGGAAATATAATTCAGGTGAAAAATGCATGTCTAAAAATGGAACCCAGGTTTTCTCAAGTGAACAGTGAACATGTTTCACATTTACGACTTTTCAATGACATTTCGTTTGTTTGAATTTTGCTTTCGTCATATTATATAAGGAGTCTATAGTTTTCAGAAGATTTATAGCTTGAGTTCTCGATTCTCAATTCCAAGTAGGATATATTACGTTTTAATGAACCTTGTGTAAATAAAACCCGGTTTTAGAGACATACATCGAATAAATATTATAAACAAATTATAAAAAAAGAGGAAGATAATCTCATTGATATTTCCTGAATTTCAAACCTCGACCTTTCTGACATTAAGGTATATCTCAAAACTGCATAGTACAACCGAGTATTATCAAAACCCTCACGCCATCTATACACAGCGTCACAAACCGTCGGATGTTATCGTGAAAAACATCAATCGAACCCTTACCTAAAACAAGAAGGAAGAGCAGCAAAACAATCTGTACTTACCCGAATTATCCCCGATTCGAACCAAATTGGTTTTTTTCCCGATTCCACTCCCCATCGCAGGAACTAATGAAGGAAACGGCGCTAGAGGGAGACAAAGCGAAGTTCCCAAGTCTTCGACCGGCCGAATTCTGCCATTACACGTAGTTTTCTGTTGTTCGGAGCCGCCCGTCCTTACATTCCTATTGTCCACCTACGCCTCGCCGATAAGAGACACAACCGGCGGTTAATTCAGTCCGGAAGGCGGTGATTTAATAGTTTATGGTTATTGTTGCAAGTAGTCCAATGTTATCTCGAAGTTAATTATTCTCTCTGTTCTGTTTCAGATGGTGCAGGCCATTCAGGTGCTTCGGTTTCATCTCTTAGAACTGGAAAAAGTAAGTATCTAGGGATTGGGTTTTGATTATTATTATAGATTGGGTTGATTGAGATTTGTTTGTTTGGTTGTATTTTAGTAGTAATTTCATCAAAATTTCTGCATTTTTCAATATTTCCTTTATTCATTGAATTTCTCATAACAGAAATGTTATTATCGAAAAATTACAACAATATTTAAAAATGAAAACAAAAATTTTACATATTATATAATTGATCATTTGTCAACAAAATGTCACTTCGAAAAGTCAAAATTGTCGCTTTTTATTTGGGAATTATCTTGTTTGAAAGCGTTTCTAGCACATATTCATTCATGGTATTTCTCGGAACAATTATTCTCAAAAAAATCAAAATTTCCCTATCAATGACATATTCTCACGCGCACTTATGCTTAAAAATTACCAGATACTTTTACATTCGAGCGTGTTAAAGGTAACATGCTTGAATTTTTCATGAAAATGAAAATACCTAGAGAATCACTGACGTGAAGAACAGCTTTTGTTTGTGCAAAATTCCATCGGAATCTCATGAAGAAATCCAGAAAAGAATTCGATAATTTTTTTCTATATTTCTAACTGTACGAACCTTACAAAATTTTGCATAAAGGGGTGCGTCGTTTGTCTGCAGCTCACTGTCAAGTTGCTTTCCGATCCCCTCAGTAGTTCCTGAGGTATTCAGTAGATAACCTTCAAAAATTCAAATGAGTATAACTCCGAAACCATTTGGCGGATTTGTCCTAGTTTGGCGAAGACGATATCTGGAGAGGTGACCGCTTTTGCTACCAATCCGAACAAACGTGTTCAATATCGCTTAATCTAATACCAGATGTTTTTTCAACTCCAATTTCAAATATTTCGAGCTGTTTCAAAAGCTGACACTCCAAAAGAAACACATTTTGATGTTTTTTTAATCGATTATTACATTTCTGATTTTGCCGTACTCTGCATCGATATGCCAACGCAGAAAAGTTGCGAAGAATTTGTTCTCCATAAGATGGCGCAAAATCCTCCCACAAATGATCCACAAAAGATGAGCCGAAATTTTTAAATAGAAATCCACATACTGACCAAGTTCCAGATCCGTTGATCAAAAATTCCGCTATGCAGTGTCGAAAGTACCGAAAAAGTCAGAAATTTGGGGAAATTCGAAAACCGTTCATTGGATATCCAACAATGGCTTCTGAAGATGGTGGACTGGCACATTTGTGTTAAATTCAAGCTTGTTGCTATCCTCAAAAGCTAGACCTGTAATTGGGTCTGAAAAAAAACCATTTCACCTTTGGCATCGATGACATACGCCCGCTTCAATTTAAATGAAACTTCACTGCATTCATAACGATTTTTATTAACATCACGAAAAATTATTCATGTAAAAGTCAGTGGTCCCAGATTAAATCCTCAGACATATTTCAAACTCTCGATATCCAAGAATTCCTGGAATATACCGATGGAGTGAAAGTGGAGGCTATCAACTCCAGTTTCACGAAGAAATAAAATAACTCATCATCTGTTGAAGCACAGTAGATAACCAAACATCAACTGACCGCCGTTCTGCAAATTCGCCGACCGCAGTCCATGGACAGTAACCGCCAAAAGAGGTCACAGTCTTCTTATGACGTTCATTTCTATTCATTCAGCTGAATCCCAGGTATTTCCTCAATTTCGTTTTATTACCTGGGAGTTGCGATAGGTCTGAGGGAGTAAAATTAGGTTTATAACCTAGTTTATCGCCGTTTTAAGTACGCCGATGATCGTGTCTTCTAGCATAAGGCAGAGTCGAAGGAGGAGCTGTGTCAACGCCACCATTCAGAATTGCTGCACTTTATGGATCATGCAGAACGTGCTTATTATGTGGTGTTCGTTGAATGTTGTGGTTGAGAGTTGGGGTTGTGATCTGTAAGCACTTTTTTGCGTTGATTATTTAACTAATTTACTTCTTGAATCTACCCTTGAAGTGTCAGACTACTGATCTGTCTACTGATCTCGACCAAGGTTGCTTGGTTCTGGCAGATGTCATGAAATAATATTGAAGTTCCTCTCAAACCTTTGTATTCTGTTGTGTTATATCACAAGAAAGTTCTTACGTTACACGTTGCCGTCTTGTGGAAGGAACCACATGAACTGGGGGTTTCCTAGTTGTGACTGTGCTATACAAACTGCCAAATCGCATGGTGTCATTCAAGACAATAAGGTTGAATAGATCATCAGTGTAGCCTAGCATTGAATGCCCGTTCTGATGTAGGACATTACGCTCTGTGGATGAGAACGCTCTAGATAAATAAACCCTCTAGCGTCCTCTCAGGAGTGACTTACGAACTGCAGCCTCCGGTGAAACCTTGAATCTCTCAGATCGTCGAAAACCATAACGGATATCTCAAGATCATGGTGTATGGCGAGCTGTTTCCGATCAGAATCCTATTTATCATCGAAGAACACGAACGGCCGTTCGTCCAAACGCTGGGGCCGCACTGTCGGAAGAAGTCGAATCGGGCGAATTTGCTTGCTTGCATTTCTATGAACCGCCGAGATAGCGCAACCGTAGAACTCGTAGAAGAAACCATTAGGTTATTTGCGTTAGGGACCGCGGCACGTCGTCCGTGGGGAATTTTTCCTCTCGCAGATTACGGTTGGTATATTTCGCCATTTAGATCGATAACAGGCTCTCCGGGTCGGAATACCCGGTATTTCGACAAATTTTATGCATTTTATTGCCGCCAGGGTTATCGCGAAGGATTGGAACGGTCTGGAATGGCTGTTTTTTTTTTCATTTCCGAGTCTCTCGGTGAGGCGAGGCACGGGACCGAACAAACTGGGAGCAATGTGGATGTTTTTTTTTTTTGGAAGCAACTGATTCAATTCAGCTTTGGAGATTCGAATAGTTTTCTTGCAGAAATATTTCAAGAAAATAATATTTTCCGTTTTTTTGTTTTTTCCATCTATTTCGATACGAGATGCTATCGGATTGAAACTTCTCATTGAATTGTAGAGTACTGATGCGCAACTTCATGGAGAATTTCTCGAAAATCGAGCATCGTTGAAAAAATTTTATGAAATTTCTCGAATTATTCCTGAAAAGCGTTCTTTACGGAAACAAACCACCAGATTGCTGTGAAAATTGTAAAGGCCCTCAAGTTAATATCCAACCATAACGTACCAACTTTGGATCCGATGTCTATTCACAGAAATATTAGGAAAAATTTCGCTTTCTCAACGAGCTTGAACAAGTACGTAAATGCTGAACTCACGACAGAACATCTCTACAATTGTTGAGCGCTTGTTTCAAGGAACAAAAACGTTTTCGTTCGATTCCTGATCTATTAGAACGAAGAGTGTGTGGGAACCAATTGTTTAACCTCTTTAACAACTAATCAGATTTACTTAGAACCTTCTGCCAACTCAACTGAAGTTTCCGTTGTACTTATCAGTATTCGGAAAGGCAGGGGGCCGATTCTTGAATCTCGATCAGAAATTGAAGAGTATGACAATTGCCATATGTCCGCGTCGATTTATAAGTTAAATATAAACAACAAGTAACATGACCTTTATATGGGACCTCCTGTATATCTTTACAGATGTTGAAAGAGCTTGGGATTTCGAATGAGCACATACTGGACTCAGTGTCATTCAACATGAGGAAAGATATACATGAGGTCCCATCTAAATTGAAATTGAAATTTGAGGTTATTTCCGGTTCAACCGGAAGTATATTATCAACAAAAATTGAACATCAGATGCATTTTGCGCCCTTGCTCTTACCTGCGAAATTTCATAAATACTGTCCCTTAAAGAGACTCCCTTTAGTTCCAAAGATGTTTACTTGGTTACATATTTTATCCCAACCATGTACAGGGTGGGCAAAATTCGTTGTCTACTGAAGGGATCTCGAGAACTATAGCAGCTAAATGAAAACTGATAATATATTCTCGAGCTCTTTTTTCCTGACTAATCTGAATCTGAAAACAGATCCAGCTTATCGTTCATAGAACTTGAGTTATGAGCGAGAATTGAGAAATTGTCATTTTCAATAATGCTGAATAGCTCGCTTGTTTGAACTCGTATTCGAAATCTGTTGATACATTCTACAGGCACTTTTTTAGGAGTAATTCAAATATTATATGACTGAATTTTTCAATCCAGCCATTTTCGAGAAATGAGAAGGATTTTGGATTTTTTAAATGTAAACTATAGCCAAAAGATCTCCTATCTTGCTACAAAATTTTTGCTGATTTCAAAAATGTATCATATGTCGCTATTCACATGAATATTACATGAGAAAATATTCATTACTTTTTTCCTGCTTTTCTATTCACTGTTGAATTATGAGTAGGCTGACGTTACCATGCGACAATTCAATACGCATTAACTTTGTGTGAACTTGCGCCTCTATGTTTGCAATCAGCGATTGCTGAATAAATATTTCTATGGTTAATTTGTCATAGTTCTTAAGATCGGCAATATTTCGGGTCATTAGGGATAATAAACAGATTTTCTATTGCTAATCTTAAAACTATGACAAATTAACCATAAAAATATCTATTCAGCAATCGCTGATTCCAATCATAGAGGTGCAAGTTCACACAAAGATAATGCATATTCAATCGTCGCTATGACAACGTCAGCCTACTCATAATTCAACAGTGAAAAGAAAAGCAGGAAAAAAGTATTGACAATTTTCTTATGTAATATTCATGTAAATAGCGACATATGATACATTTTTGAAATCAGCAAAAAATTTGTAGCAAGATAAGAGATCTTTCGACTGTAGTTTACATTTGATAAATCCAAAATCTTTCTCATTTTTCGAAAATGGCTGGATTAAAAAATTCAGTCATATTATCTTTGAATTACTCCTAAAAAAGTGTCTGTAGAATGTATCAACAGATTTCGAATCGAAGTTCAAACAAGCGAGTTATTCAGCATTATTGAAAATGACAATTTCTCAATTTTCGCTCATAACTCAAGTTCTATGAACGATAAGCTGGATCTCTTTTCAGATTCGGATTAGTCAGGAAAAAAGAGCTCGAGAATGTGTTATCAGTTTTCTTCTAGCTGCTATAGTTCTCGAGATCCCTTCAGTAGACAACGAATTTCGCCCAACCTGTATATCTATTCCATGTCCTACCGACTGACTTAATGATAGTAAATGGAAGATTAGGTTCTAAATTGAAAACTATTGCAACCTTTTGTGCAGACAAAAAAAATTTTAATTTCGAATTACTACCAGCGATATTTTTCTTTAATTTCTCCACAAAAAAGTAGTTGAGAACAAAAACAAGCAGAGTAGTGATGGAAAAGGTGGAAATATTGATTGAAGGTAGTCACTCCCAATACCTTGAAAAAACTATTCAAAATCGAAAAAAAACTATTATTTATAGAAAACGCCCTTGTGGATTACAGGATTCAAACTGTTTGTCAGTTTCAAGAAGTAATGCTGCCTAATGAATAATATCGGAATGATGCAAACTATTAACGAAATGAACTTCAACGTTTTAGAGTCTATATCTGACTCCTTCATCAGAAAATAAAGAGAAAATTTCAATTTTCAATTTTTCTTTCAATAATTTCGTATTTCAAGACGTGGAATGTTTTTCAGATTTTTTCCGTGTTCTACCCTGCTTACTATCTGAATCTGCATCTGCGACAAGGCGACGTTTTAATTACAATACGTGGTCCGCTTCGAATGGGGCAGATATGGCCGAATCCGCAGATAAAACCTAAGTATAAGAGAATGGGGGAATACACAGTCCGTCAATTAAAATCTCCCGTAAAGATAAGATTTAATGGGCGTCCGTTCAAAGGGGGGCAGTTTGATCATAGTGTCTTACCCGCGGCAATATTGGCTAGTTTGCATGTCGCGGCCCAGTCAAGATGGCCGGCTCGGGCCTCTCGTCTGGGAGAACCGGTTCTTGCATTTGTCTTGCAACGAGATTATAATATCGTATAAGAGAGAGAGATAAACCATTTGATAGTGTTCCCTTTTAGCAATTCAAATGTGTCTGCGAATGCAAAGCGATGCGCTGTGGCCGTCCTTTCGACGGCCGGCGGAACAGACCGCATTCTGCCGCGCGATTTCCATATTTTTACATGCCGCCGCGTCGCAGTCGAGAGACGGGCCTGTCGACGAAATAGAAATCTGCACATTTCATTCAAATACTACTAGGATTTCACAGAAAAAAGTGTTCTTGGTGAAGCAAATTATGTTACACTCCCCGTATGGCTCTTGCCATGGTAACATTCGAACGGAACAAGCTAGCGCCTTCAAACTTTCAGGGTAGGTTGCATATCTGAATGCAACGGTTGTGTTCGTTGATGAACAAAATCCGTCGAACGGTTTCGGAGTTATACACGTTTGAAATTCTCAAGTTATTTCCTCAAAATCTCTAGAAGAATTTATCCGATCAGATTGGAATTTTGTTATCACTCGTAGAATACCGACGCGTACCTATATGCGGAATTTCGTGTGGATCGTATGGTTTGGGATATTTGAAATTTTTTTTCTAATTTCAGACCGATCTAATATTCATTTCCAGAAATATTCGGAAAAATAAACTTCATTATTGTTCCCCCAATATTATTGATAAAAGAACCGCTTCGATAACGAATTCGAACTAGCTCGTAAAAGATCCTCATTTCAGTAGGTAGGTACTGGAATATTCGACTTCTGAAATACCTTACAAACTATATTTTGAAATTTTCGTCGATTCCCATAATGAAATATTTACATATGAAACTATATTTCCACCAGAAATACTTTTTTCCGTGAAGGTTTAAGAGCATGTAATACCTCGTATGGCACAAATTCTCGTTTGTAGATTATAATTTGAGTTTTGGCTTATTCGATAAAAAAAAAATACTCCCCCTAAAAATTTCACATTTTGAAGTATGTCTATTTAAATGAACTAATAGAAAAAATCCGTCCGTTTGTCGTCCGTCGTCCGGGGCTTTCCTCTGAAAGTACTGAACCGAAATCCGTGAAACTTGGTAGAAAAACCGTGTGCCGCTCGAGATTAATCCTCCAATTTTTCAGCAGAATCGGTGTACCCTGAGGTCTCGAAACTAGGGGTACGAAGAAGAAAAATTTTTTTTGAAAACTTACCACCGTTGATTTCTGTTGCATAAGTCAAACCTAAAAATTTTCACCCGGATGATTTCCGACCAGTGGTTCCTGAGTTATTAAAAAAAGGGGCAAATTTTAGGGTGTTTTCACCCTAAACTAATGCGTTTTGGATAATTTATAAGTTTTATTTAAGATATCAATGGTTTTGGGTTATTTAACTGAGAAAATATTGAACTCTTGTGTAAATTTTGCAGTATATTCCTTGAGTTTTCATTCAATTACAACATTTCAATATTCAAAACAATACTAGGTTGCTGAAGTCCATAGATGGCTTAATTTACCACTAATGTTCTGAACCCTGGGGGTAAACTGGGGTAAAATCATCAATTTCATTTGAACATTTGACAAGTCACTGCTAACTTTTAACTAAAATTCGTTTCAGAGTGGGATCGATCTGAAATTCCGTTAATATTTCTTCAATAACTTGTTGAATATTTTTTATACTCAATCCTCAAGTCATAAGGCACTGATGAAATTTTTGACCAAAATACTAGATTTCAATTCGATCGGATATTTATCGGGAAAATTTTGAATGTGGAATTATTTGGCAGATTTTACCCATTCACGAACTCGATTTGCGATATCAGGCTCAGAACCTGCGCCATAAGTATCAAGTCCCTAAGTTATTCCACTTAAGTCACCAAGTTTTACTGATGAATAGATAGGGGATGACATATTATTCATATTTACCCACGACGCTACGCGAAATTCAACTCTGCAATTCTGAGAGACGGGCCTGCCGCCGAAATTGAAACCGTCGTACGTTCAGACGATGTCTCTGGCTCTGCTGTTATTGATCTGACTCCGATCCTCCCAATTATACATGCCCCTCTGCCCTGCAAATGTAACCTGAATCCTTTGTTGCCCAGCTCGAGAATCCACCTAATTCACCCGATTCTGGCTGTAATAAGGCAGATAACGCTGAACAGTCAGTATCAGAATTCGAAACGAATGATACAGAGAGTTTCGAATCGAGTCTTGTTTCGAAAAATGCCTCCATCTATCCTTGGGTCTGTTTTATCTTTTGTTGGTCCTTATTCCTTCATATTCCGAAGTCTAGCAGAAGGTTCATCTAATCATATTATCTTTCTTCTTCTTTTTTTCCTTGAAATTTTTTTTGTTAGCTCTACTGTATCGTTCGTCACTTTTAGGGTTTCTTTGGCCTCCTCTGCTTTTGTTGCCTTCTCTATTTTCTTTTCCTTCATAGCTAAGATCTTCATCTTCAATATGTTATCAAACTCAAATCTTCGAGATGTTCCTCCAAGTAACATTTCTCTTTCATCCCTCCTTATTACAGACTTCAAGACTTGTTTCGAAAAATTACTTACCTCTTTTGGATCTGCCTCATCTCTCCCTGAATCATCTATCCTGTCTGTGTTTTCTTTCAGACCTCTTTCAGTTAGCTCTACTGTATTGTTTATCGTCTACCAGAACTCAACACATCTAGCTTCTATTTGTTCCCCTTACTTTGTTGCCTTATATGTTGACTTCTTTCATACATACAGACCCTGTGATACCGAACTTTGACCTACAAGATCCTTCTCCAAGCAGACATTCCCTTCGACTTATTCCTCATATACGCAGCGTTATCTGCTAAAACCATAACAACCGCTATAAGGTCAAGTTAGAGTGGCGTTGAAAATAAGGTCTGATATAACGCAACTTGGTTTGGAATTCAATTGGCTCAGCATTATCAATCTTATGTCCCCTCGAAAACGATGCCTCAAAAGCTCAAGGTGCAACTGTTTCACCTCTAATTGATTTCACCTTTCCTCCTGCTATTATGGAAATCCTTGACTCTTGCGGTAAGTGGATATTATCTTCCATCTTATAATCCGCATATATCGTGCATGCGCATATGACGAATTAACCCTCGTGTTCATCCTTCAAGCCCATCATCCCGTACGAGAATACGACATATCATGCATAAGCCCGAGTTGAAACAGTTTGCCTGCATATGCATCCTCTTGATGCCGAAACAACTGAAACTAACAACCAAGTTCAACCAAGCATCGGTTCTTGTCGTTCCGTTGCCAACCATGCAGCAATACTTGAGTAGGCAATTAATTACGGCTTAATCGTGGTAAATGACTGAGTTCTGCATGGCGAACTCTAGTTCATAATTTTAAACGTAGCGAACCAACATCGTTGTGATTAAATGAGCAAGTTTTTGCAATAAGGCGCTCATTTTCAGGAATGCGTGGTCTGAAGATTGTCTTGGGACTAGCGTTTATGAGTTTTCACACCTTCATTTACTAGTGATTAGTATCATTTTTATCAAATTTGAATGCGCGATCTGGACTCTCATGAATTCGTATAAGAATTTGTAACAAAATCGAAATAGCAAGGTTTTAAAGCTTTCGAATCAAAAAGTTATTTTATCAAAATTTATGGCAATCCTCGAGGATTGTGAACAAGCTCTCAGCAGCCCTCTGATGTGAAGCATATGTTTGTTAAGTACTTCATTGGTTTTTTTTCTGTATAGCATGTCGTTTCTATTTTTTGTAATCGGTGTACAAGACTTTCGCATCGATATTCATATAAATATCATGTGTCAATTACTACATTTTGTGATAAACACGTAAAGACATCAATTTATCCTATTGATTACGCAAAAAACCTAGTTAGAGACAGCACCAGCGAGCTTACTATAGTTGCAAAATGGTGTAGGTGCCAGTATCGATGGCTTACTGCGTCAACTTTGAGAATTTTTTAAAAATACTTGAAATCTGCGAAATATCACGTTCTCAAGTTTAATTGTTCGCCCTCTTTTTGAACTTTCGCCCAGAAAATCCGAAATGTCGTTCGAGTTTTTTTATTTTGAGTTCAAGCCCGCTTCATGCGTTATTCAATTATATTGGGTCCACCAATCCAATCAATATATTCGAATATGGCCGAGTTATTCATCTTCCATTTTTTTCAGGTACACGAACTATGTGACAACTTCTGTCATCGATACATAAGTTGCCTAAAGGGAAAAATGCCCATAGATTTAGTGATAGATGAACGAGATGGAGGTAAACCTCCCGAGCTCACGGGATCTACCAACGGAGATGGAGGCACCAGAAGTAATGCAGATTCAACCTCTCACACAGACGGTGCTAGCACTCCGGATGTCGTAAGTTATCAATTTTTCTTTCACTGAGATTTCTTATTAAGATACTTCTAAGTTAATGGGTTAGTACAGCATGGAGGGAAAGTGAATTCGCAATGTTATTCAACTCTCATGGTAACTGGAGGTCTTGTTATGATCCAGCAAAGTATCTTGTAGCTGTTGGCCTGTTTAAAGATGTTTGATTCGATTTTCTTTTTTATTATTCTTTTACTTTCATTTAACCTAAGAAGGTCATTAAGTTTTGCTTCAATCATGATTATATGGTGTCTATATTCTTACTTCCCTGCTCTAAACTTAGAGTTGAAAAAAATGAAATTGGATATGTGAATCTACTTCCTGAACATGTTGTACTTCCAATTTCCGCTCCATTTACCAGATTCCGAATTATCTTCATATTCGAACATTTTTTGAAAATGTCGGAAAATTTTTTTTTGAAACCATCAAATTTCTCTGAAATTTGGGACATAGCTCGAAGTCAAGATTCAGTGTAGCAAACTTCAGCTCTTACGAATAATTGAATATAAATTCAGTGGAAAAATATGTCGATGTTGAATAAGCTGGTAAAAGCTCCTAACCTCATGTCAGTACTGTTTTGTTCCATAGTATCGCTCTTGAAGTCTTCGGTCCCGAACAATGAACAGACCAAAAATGTAAAGAACCCTTATCTTCACAGGAATGAATGCAGTGTGAGATTTTCAACCGACGTAAGGGCGCGAGCGCGTTAACAATGAAAAGTTTAATTAGACATATAAAGCTTAAGGTCGTAATGCAGGAAAAGAAAAACCCTAAGCCTCAACCATAACCCCCGTCTCGTCTCTCAAAATAATGAACCAGTTGGGGTGGCGCGCCTCACACAAGCTTAGGTCGCAGGACTCTCCCGATAGAGATGCATATTGCAGTGTTTATCGCGCTTTATTCAATCGACGATTGGAGGAAAGAGGGTGACCGCAGCTTGCTTAGGGGATGTAACTCAATCCCTCTCTCACATCACGATGCGTCAGTCCAAATTGACACCAATTACCAGCAAGGCTCCCTGCTCTTCGGTTCTCTCCACCCCTCTATACGCTTTTTGCAAATAACATCACGAAATGATCTAATACACTCAGGACTGGCGTCTCACTTCGCTTCCGTCTTGGATGTTTTACGATAAATTGATTCGAAATCCCAGACCGTGGAAATAAGTATAATAACTTCCTTTTTCGTACTCTTTCGCCTGCGGAGAAGCTTTACTGAGGAGAGAGAGGAATTATGTCGACCATTTGTCGGAATTATCCAGAACGGAGTTCCGCAGGGAAGGGTTCTGGACCCTCCGCCATTTTTCTGCAAAGGTCACTTGGATTCTTTTGATTCCGCAGTTCGGCCATGTTATCCACAATTTACTAGGGAAATATGATGGATGCTGGTAATACCGATGAATCTTTTGATGAAACCATTTGCCTTCAATTCTATCGAAATGTTGCCAGGATCTACTGGAAGACGCTCGGCCTTGGTTGAACCGTCTACTCCTGACGGGGTTGATTTGAGAGAAGTTGACAATGACAAAATTAAATTTCGAATTCAATTTCGCTGACTTTTCTGTTCCCCAAAAAGAGATAAAGTAAACTCAATCATTGCTGTCGCTACAGATGTGTAAAACAGAATCGATTCAGTGTTTGCAACATCTTGAGGTCAGGGTTCAAGCCGAAGACATTCAATATGTTTTTTGCACTGCATGGTTCATCAACAAGATAGAGAATTGATTTCTTGGTCAATGATCGACTTCTGACATTATGAATTCTCAAATTGGCACTGGCTTCTGCTTAGTGGAAACAGAAAGCCAAATGAATGCATAGCTGTTAGCTGGAATGGATTACTCAGAATTGCCGCATTTTAACAGGTCAATTCCTCCCCATACCTCATTCAATTAAAGAAAACAATTTTTAGTAGAAGCGAAAGCTGAATCTCGAAAGCTGTCGAAGAGAATCCCAATCTGTGCCCACAATCCGCATATTCATCAACGCGAACGTCGCTGCCTGTGCATCTAAAAATCTGTTGTGCAATAAATTGAACAAAATCCACCTGTTTGCTGGCAGGGGGCTCCGCAGGACGATTACATGCCATCACTGTCTCCTGAATTAGGCTGTTTCGAGGGATCCGCTTCCGCATCTCTCCTCTAAACTCACTTCTCCGCGTTTTACAAGCTATTTGAAGTCAATAAAATGATAATGCTCCAATAAAACCGGCGCTGCGAAGCACCGCGTTGGGACGCCGCCGTCGGAAACCGGCTAAGTGATTCCAGCCGATGCAAATTGTATCAAGGAAGGGAGACGAAAAGGAAAACGCCGTTTTCGGGACAATCGGCGACTTCTGAAGCGACAAATTCGATCTAAGAATCTTTGAAGTCTTAGAGAGGCGTGTTTATCTCCGATTCTCCCGAAAGAATTCAGTATCTGGTCGAAGTCTTTGGAGTATTCAATTTGAGCTGTGTTGTGTATCAGAAAAACGACAATCTTCGACTTCTGACTCGACAAATTCGATTGAGGAACCTTCAGAGATTAGAGAGGATATACTTGTCCTCTATTCTTTCGGCAATTATGCACAATTGCTAGGTTACTATAGCATTTCTGTTGTGTAATTTCTCGAGAGGATTCAAGATCTATTCGAAGACAATCAAATTTCGGTTTTGAAATGCATTGTGTATTAGGTGAGGAAAAGGCCAATCTTCGATTACTTGCTCGACACATTTGAGTCGAGAATCTTTGAAGATAAAGGAAAGTATCTATTTGTATTCCATTCATTCAGAATTTGACAAGATCTACACGAAATCTAAACTTTATGTTGTGAACTTCACAGTGTATCAAGGAAAGGAAATGCCATTTTTGATCGATCAGCTACTCCTGAGGCGACGACTTCTATCTAAGACTCTTTGAGGTTTCCTAGAGGAGTGTTTGTCTTCAATTCTCACTAAAGCGTTCGGGATTTAGTTCACGAACATTGGTTTTCAACTGCTCGTGTATCAAGAAAGGAAAACGACTTCTGACGCGGTGAGTTTGTTTTAGCTGTTTCTGATGAAACGAGGAAAGATCTGTTTGTCTTCAATTCTTTCAAACCTTGGTACGTGTTTCAAGGAAATGAAAAGTCCTTTCAAGACTTTTGACTGTTTGTCCTCGATCTCTGTTTTGATCTTGGGTTGAAGGAAATGTCGTTTTTGGGTGGATTGTGGACTTCTGACAAATTCGGTCTTGACAGAAACCCTTTAGGGCTCTGTAGCCAATCTGTTCGTTCACCTTCAAATCTCACGAACTAATCGAAGACGATCGAATAGTAGTGTGAATCACCAAGAGAACCTAGGGCAATCGTTTCATTCCTAGAATTGGCGTTCAGTTTATAGTTAGGCATGTTAACTGTCAGATTTACAAGTTGCTTCGATCCTTTTTCATTATCTTATATTAAAGCATACCATCCACAAACCGAGGACTACAATGTAAGACCCAAATTCCGTTCTGTCGTCTTAATGAACCATCCGTTTTCGTTTGCGGAGAAATTCGTGTCTCGGCTAACCCCCTGTCGCTTCTTGTCGCAGTTCTCGGCCTGGTCGAAATACAAGATTTGATCGTTGCCCTTGCACTATAAATACCGCGTTAATTATACCGGGTTCAGACGACAACACATGCGTCAGATGCTGCCATTGGCATCCTAGAGCCGTCCGTGTTAGAGAGGTATTCTCATTTTGAGCGCCTTGCGATATATAATCTCCTTTCAGTCACTTGTAGCATACCAGCGGGTCAGTGGCGGATTAACGTGGATTTATGAGGCCGCGGACATTTAATATGTGGAACAGCTGAATGACAGTTTGAATGATTGCCGTTTTGAATAATACGAGAAGGAGATTGAGGATTATCATGAAGGCTGGCGTATGGTATGAGTTCTTGTAGAGGAGTATTTGAGGAGTTTTCGCTTTAGACCGCTCAGATGCGAGATAAGAAATGAACGAAGAACGCTACACCTGGTTAACACTGATTGTTTCTTCACTAGAAAAAGATGCTTCTGGTTCCCATGCAAATCAAGATACTTCAAGCAAACCTTATTGGTCTTAGCCAGGACGCCCTGGATAATCTTGGTATACATATTCTGTATATACTACACATCAGCATGATACATTCTGTTTGGTCATTGAGATGACCATTATTTTCAGCAAAATAATTTCTGCTCTGTTGCAACAAACATATTGTCAGGTATATCACGATAAAATATCTAATCGTCAGGAAGCCATCACCAAGTAACGTAACTAGAACACACAGTGGAACAGTGGTCATTGAGATGACCATTATTTTCAGCAAAATAATTTCTGCTCTGTAGCAACAAACATATTGTCAGGTATATCACGATAAAATATCTAATTGTCAGGAAGCCATCACCAAGTAACGACACTAGAACACCCAGTGGAACAGACTTCACTTTTGTGATAGCAGCAGCATACAATTATCTGTTGTCATTTTAAATAAAAGAATACTTAGCAAACAATTCGAATAGGTTTAAAACTCTGCAACTTGAAGCAAGCTGGAAGTTTAACAAATTAAGCGATAGGAACACGATACAAGATCCTTCCTATAAACATTCAGAGAGCAAGGTAGCTAGTGCGAAAAATCCTAGTCTGTCTCTGTGCACTGATATGCGATAGGAATTCCGATGTGCAAGCAAGGATATTGCTAATGAGATGTGGTATGTTGAAATCATACCATAAACTGAAAAACCTGCCATCAGTGACTTATGTTGATATTTACGATACAGAAATACATCGCATTTAAATCGATAACTTGCTACTATTTAGGCCTGAAATAATTGTGGTTCATCATGTTGAGAATTAGCATTGTATATTTCCTTACTGTATTCACTGCTATTTTGGCTTTTACTTGTACCTGTCTCCTGTCAGCTTCACCGCAAACTTCATGGGCCGCCCCTGGTTTCTGAATCTTCCTGTTTATTTTTAGCGACCAGACTGTTGTCGTCTAACCCAAATTTTTCAGAGGACACGTTCGTCGATGACTTACCTTTATAATTCTGTCATCAGACACTTAGTTTACCCATGATGTCGACGAGAGGAAAAATAAACAGATAAATTCAATTAGCGAGTCTGACTACAGTTATTGACAACGTAGGTAAAAACTTACCAATTCAACTTACTGTTAGATTTTCCCTGTTAAAATGCGAAAAAAAGATGTTTCTCGTGATTCTGGAACAAGATTCTACGGTAATTGGGTTTCGTTACTCGTTTTTATACTTATTCATCGAACGGATTGATATAATTCAATTAACTGATTATTTTTATTGGGATATTCTTGGCTTTCACTTGTGTCTCGTAGTTGATTATCAGTTTTGTTTGCTTTACAAGTCTGAAGCCGAGTTTTTTCGTAGGTTTCAGTTTCTTCACAGGAGCTTTGTCTGAAGGCTTCCAGAAATATTTTCGTTGAAAATGTGGTTGTACTAAATTTTTCTGTAAAAATGATAAGTTTACTATTTATGTGTTCTATTTTGAGGCAGTCTAAGCACGTATTAAGCGTTTTATCCCCAGAGTGATGGAATTAAATAGAAAGTTTAAGGACCAATCCTTGGACTCCAAGAATCTGTTAAACATAGATTCAATTTCGAAGGCATGTCTCAATGCTTTTTCGATACTCCATCGGCTTCTGCGTTGAAACTCCCTCTTCATACACAAAAAAAGAATTATCCTGCATGATCGAAAAAAGCCATAAACTCAAGGGTATTTCAAGATGACTTCCCCATGAGGAAAGCGAGACGTTAAGGAGGCCTTTCGAAATCTTCGGATCCAATGTCTGTAATTGGCAATTGATGAAAATGTTGCGCTGTTAGGAAAACCGAAATAGATATCGGAGAGGGTAATAACGACTACTTTATTCGAAATCTGCTGCATCGCAACAAAGCCTTTATTACATTCCTCTACCCATTCATCCCTTAACGTTCCGGAGAGAAAGAATGTTTTCGAATTTCTGCTTTAATACGGTACGGGTTCCTGAATTATGGGATGCCGAGTAAGCAGACGGAAATGGCCGAGACGCTGGCTTCATCTATCAATCCCAGTCCTCTGGTCGGATTGTTTCCTGCTGCATCAAACTAATGGTCCCAGTGGCAAAAGTAAACTTTACAGGAGAAACAGTTTAATGGAATCCGGGGCCGTGGGGACCATTAAAATGAAATAGTGCCGTCGAACTTAAGGACGCAGTTTCGGCTGTTTCCCTCGGTCACTTTGCAAAATCGATCTCTGCGCCGGCTCTTTCTCCACTGATGGATATTGTTCACCTCCGTTGGTCCACACCCTTCCAGTTTTTGACGATTGATCTGCACTAGAAAAATCTGCAGATATGCGACTTTGGACACAATTCTCTTAACTTCATTTGAGTCGCTTTTTCACGTTTTGAAAGCTACTTCAACGTCGTGGGTATGAGGAGCTTTGTTGTGGAAATGAACAATTCGGAAAATATTGGAAATACTCGAGGGCAGAGCTGAAGTTTGAGTTGTTTTCCTCTCATACATATCTTTTATCATCCTGTCAATATCAGCCATGCAGTTCTTTTGTTGAAATGTTCTTCTCCGCAAATAAAAAACATTCAGTTCAAAAAAATAAACCTGCAGAGAAGAAGATATAAATGAAGATTCTAGAATTGAGTAAAGTTAAGGAATAGATGACAGATGATCTCAGAGACACCTTGAATTAGAGCTCAAAATCTCTGTCAAGATGCATACGTTTCTGTATGTCCTTTTCGTGAGTATTCAGAGCTTCGAGGTAGATAATCCCCATTCAAAGTTGGTCTTGTTCACGTTTTATTCATTGAGATTATCACCATGTCAGAGTGTTCTCATTGAAGCCAAGAGTTTGCCTTTTTATGTCACGGTCTATCTGCAAATGAATAACATCCAAGAGGATGATCTTGGTAAATAATCTGGGATAAAGTAGACCTCAAGGAAGATAGTTCAGCTTAGCTTACAGCCACATAATAAAGGTGAATGTCTCTATCATGGTCTCTGTGGAGATCCCCATGTCATTATTGTTTTCATTTGAATCCTTTACATTTTGTATGTCTTCGTGTTGTTCCTGTCCATCAGATGATCCTAAAAAATGTATATCTTGTCGTATAGTTTCTCTAGGACGCTTTTGCTGGGTTTCTCAGATGCTTTCTCAGAAACCTTCGGAAAATGTATTTTTTAAGGTTTATTGATTCGTTTGAACCCTCCGGAACCTGGATGGGATTCCACTGGCCCCAATTTTCCATGGTTTCGAAACAACTAGTCCCACAACATCTACCCAAGGTGCAACCATTGTTTCTCGGCTTATCATCGACAACTTTCGCTACAAATCAAACGCGCAGACCTTAGATCCAAGACCGCAAAGGTAACAATTGGAACGCGACAACCTCAGCTCGGCCGTTAATACCGTGAATAATGCCAAAGGTACCGTGATGGCGTTTGCGGCAACCCTTGTTCTTCTTCTTGCGGCCTCTGCCGTGGCGCGCCCGGGCGGTCTTCTTATCTCCCCGCGGCACGTTTCCCGAAATTTATGTATAGCTAATGGCCTTTATCGATTCCGGCGTCAGGTGTTGCATTGCGATGGGCCAAGGGAGTCATACATCAGACGCTCGGAGATTCGGGACTGGGATAGGATGGAGTCAACGGGAAGCCGGAAGTTCTACGAAGGCGTCGGAGGACGGCACACCATGGGCGATAAATCATTCCGACAAATTTAATTATCCTGCTGTCTACGATAAGCCCGACCGACCGGGTAACACCAGGATTTTTCGTTTCTCCTGGAGCTACTGCTGCGCTGGGTCTAGTCGTTCTCCGTCATAAATAAAATGGCTGATTCGATTGTGATACCGGCGAAATGCTCACAAAGGCGTAAATATCCGCTGGTCGCTATTCTGCATTGTTGAGTTCTTCAGTTTGGCCACTGATCATCTTTTGAAGAACGTTCTGAGTAGATTAGCAGGAGGAATCTCATGCTCACTGGATTTTGGTGGCTGAAGTCACTTGCATCCTTAGGCTTGTCCTTGTCCTTTGTCTCCTCAAAAAAGGATATGTGACTATTGATACAAACGATGATGTAAACTTCCTTCAGTTCAAATGAAGTTTAAGTAGTCTTTTCCATTATCCTTCTCAATATTACATTATAATACTGGCATCATCTGCTTACGGTCAACAGAAGGTAGCTATTCTTGATCTTAAGATATTGCCTTTTATAATTTCCGTATGCCACATTGATTGTAGCTCAAACATTCTGTGCAGATCGAGAAGAATCTCATACCAAAGGAGGGACTGTCCAATTTCGTATACTGTTCGTTTTCACTTTCATCACAGGTTTCGATAAGTGATATTAATGCTGGTGAATATTTATTTCAGTGTTGATGAAATGTTGGTTTTCTTCTTCCACTTGTCATTTCATCTTGGTATTAACATTTGATTCTTTGTTCCTTAGTCTTGAGAGGTTCGATCCAGTTATCGGTTTGAAAAAATCGTTCTTCTTCTCTTCATGTGACTGCAGATCTTATGTTGATTAGTTGCCTATAAGAGATGTGCAAATAGATACTCACCTCAGTGATCTTGATTCGGAAGCTGTACGAAACATCTTGCAACGACTCAAATGATTTGTTCGAATGAATGACTGCCAGTGGAACTGTTGAGACAAAATAATATTTTATCTCCCTAAGCATCCAGTAAATTGTTGGTGTTCGTTTGGATAGTTGGTAGAATTTGCTGCTATCAGCATCTCTACAACAACTATTTTCAGAAGAAAATCTCTCACTCTGTTGAATTTGTTTTTATTTATTTTAATTTATATTTTGATGAACTTTTACCACCAAGACAATGATTACATACTCAATGGTGCTTCAGAGGGCGGTGTTAATAGTTAACCCAGGTATCGATTTTGCGTTCACATCCACTGGAAATCCAAAGTGACTCAGCAGTTCCTACAGCGAAAGTTTTCGCCTTTCACCCCTTCGAAACGAGTCTTACCCCCGCGTCTTTGTACCTGGCAGCTACGATTCAACATTCCCCTTTTGTCAAACAAAACCTCCCTCGCTCACCTTGCGGTATAACCAAAACACACACGGGGCAACCTTGACGAACAGAAGGAGTAACCCGATAGGGTATCTGCAGCGTAAAGTGCCGTACACACGTTTTGGATCGGTAAAAAGAAAATCACCCCCGCGAGCAGGGACCCCAATTCTGGCATAACAGGGCCCCCACGTGTGTGAGCCAGTGCGTGTATAAGGAGATGTCTTTAGCAGGCGAGTTGACCGGCCGTTTATCGTTTTTGTTCAAACGTCAGCACCAGATGTTCTCAATTTGGTGGCTGCTGGTTCGTTCGTTTGTACACCCGCTGAATTGCATCTCTGTGCCGTTGGACGAAATCCTGCCGACGGAATCTTTTCATTCACTACCAACTTTTTAATTAACGGCATGATGAATAAACACGAATTTCTTTTGTCCTTGTCGTATATATCTTTCGACGCCTTGGGTCCGTAGAAATTCCTTGCGTTCGGTCGTTGAATATTCATACTTTCGGAATCAACAAGTTCGTTTCTGTCTTTCGTATTGGATGGTAATCGGGCAGTTAAGACCAATTAATTTATTCATTACGATTTGTGTTGTTCATGAATCAAGTGGTTTAGGTTGAGTTTGAATGGATGGGTATATGTAGTATGTTGCGAGGTGGTTTGTGAAGTTGAATAGATCAAACGCACTGGCGCTCTTTAGTTACAGTTAAAACGTTATTGTCAACTATAAATAATATAATAATAATATGAATTTCCCCAGAATTTCCCAAAAATAATGAAATTTGGTACAGTTTTAATGAATATTTTTCTCAGGGTGTGTAATCAATTTCATAGACAATCGAACACCCCAACGGAAAATCATGTTTAGTCCATATTCTTAAAAAAATGAGATAATGGCACCATCTTTCAGAGAATAGCCTAAACTATAAACCTATACAAAAAAAATGCAAAAAAATCATAGGTCACTCATCTAAACGTTTAATGAAAATGAAAAGCCTGAAATATGAAAAATTCCTCAAGTCCATAACCAATTGTGGTTATCTCAAAACGAAAAAAAATGTGACTTAACATGATTTTGCATTGTGGTAATTTTCGGAAAATTATTTTGAAATTTTCAAACAATGTCGTTCATTTCCGGGAGAAAATTCGAAAATACAGACATTCTGGTAGAATGATAACGTTCTTTTTCACAGAACAAGCGAGAGAAAACACAAGTGTTTATCACACAAAAGTTTGTTATTTCCTTATTGGAATAATGAAACTTTTGCCCTCTTGCTGTTCTCACTGATGAATAATTCAGGATTGAATTGAAGTCTGTCATTCTTATCACTAGGAGAATATTCAAAGAAATTGATTTCTCAAAAACTATTTGTCAGATTTCGTCGAAATTCTACATGACCTGAATTCGATTATATGTTAATTCCCGAAATTATTTCAATGATAAATTTTTGGAAAGGTAAATCTCTGGAACTGAAAAAAAAACAAGGTTGACTAGGAGAATAATAATAAAACCTAGGAAAGCACTGACGTTAGTCAACAGCTTTTACACACTTGTTCACATTGCGAAAAGATGACTTGGAAATTTCAGTGAAATTTAAATGAAATGTGAAAATTTAAAAAATATGTTTTTCAAATTTTCTTCGGATAATTCTTCTTATTGATACTGTTCATCTTCCAACTAAGTTTCATTTCGATCAGGTAAATACTTTTCGAGTTATTGAAAAATCGAATTTCAAATGGCTATAACACAAAAACCATTCAGCAAATTTGACCCATTAACGAACTCAACCGAGATATTCAGGATCAAGACCTAACCTGAGAATTTCAAGCTAGCTAGTTGGAGCACACACGAACGGCCGCCCGGACAGAATCAAACTTTACTGCGGATTTTTCATTAGTGGGTCCAACCTAGTCGTTTGAGACCAATTTCAGCTGAAAATTCGAGAATTACAGACATTGTGATAAAACGATAACGCGCTGTTCCCCAGAACAAGCGCGTAAAAAAATAAGATTATTAAATAGTCAATGAAGCTACATCTTATGGAAATAAACTCTGAAACAAATTTCATATAAAAAAATTGATAAGTTTATTTTGTTTCACCAGGTCACTTTATCGAAAACCTGGGGAGCGCTATTATTACATATTTTTTCGACCAATTTTTTTTGGTTATCAATTTTATTTCCATTTTTTTTTATACTGACATAAATGAGGTTTGTAAATTATATTTAATTTTCTGGTTTTCTTCGAATAAAAATTTGTAAATAATTTTGGGTAATCTTTTTTTGATGATTTCTGAACCTCCTTTTCCAACGCGTTGTTCAATTTGTATGAGTGAATAAGAATAAATCTTTCCCAATTCAGAAATATTTAGGAATTGATGAAGAATGTTGACTTGAATTCTCTGATTCTTCATACGAAAGAATTTGTGACCGTCAACTGACAGTATATGCAACCGTTCATTCCATCAATGTTAATGCCCTGTCCATCTCTTCTTTCCGTTTGGGTTTTTCCAAAGACCTACTGAAAACGATTCGTACCATTTATAATATGGCGCTCTATCAGATATGCTTGACATAGCTCGATTATACTGTTTACAAACAGCCTGTGGCTGTGCGTTGCATTCCAACTAAGGAGCAGGGCTAGAATCCAAAGGTTAAGGTAAAACGTGGACCAGTCCAACTGATCGATTATCGATTCAGAGCACATCGTGCAAACACCCATTGTCTCCACGCACACCACGTCTTCTTTACCATATGGTACATTTGGTATTCTTTCGGAAGCGTTTAAGTACGCAACGATCGAATTAACTAGCTGTACGCGATCTAAATGGTATGAAGATCTCATCTTAATTGGCTGATTTTTCGATGACATTGTTCTTTATGATGATTTGGTTCGAGTAGGCAATAGTGCATGCTAAATTTCGCATGGAGTGCATGGATTTTATACGTTGATGGCTAAAACAATGATAGGTTCACTTTCTTCTGTGAAAAGTTTAGCCTGATTAGCGATTTTCTATGCAAACCCATTTTTGATTTTCGACAGTTCAATCGATTCTCATATCTTCCCTTTTGGCGCCTTTTTCGTCTTAGCTGTGTCGCTGAGCTGAGATTGAATTATTTTGAGCACAAAGGCATACTCCAAATAATTTTACGCCCTCTGCAAGAATAAAAATGAACTAGCGCATCAGCTAATAAACCAGTTTTCTAGGTTGGTATGACCACCTAAAAATCGTCCTATATTCAAACATAAGGGACTGATTCTCGAAATCATTCTCTACAATTTCTTGATTGTAAGCGCATTTTCGAAATCATTCTCTACAATTTCTTGATTGTAAGCGCATTTTCTAGGGAACAGCGTTCTATTATTTTGAACAAATGTCTGTAATTCAAATTTTGCGCCAAAAATGGTTTCAAACGACTAGGTTGTACACCCACACTTAACTAATCCTGTCACAAAATCGATTCTGTCCGTCCGGTTGTTGCCACTATACCTTGAGAACGGAGAGAGCTAGAGACTTGAAACTTTCAAGGTAGGTTTCGGCATCGAAATGCGACTATTAAGTTCGTTAATGTGACGAGACGGCCGAACAGTTTTGGAGTTATACTAGTTTGAATTTCTGAGGTAATTTCCTCAATATCTCAGAAAATATCGATGCGATCGTATTAAAACTTGTAAATTAGTTGAAGATTACTGATGTGCAACTGCTCGCAAAATCTGGCTCTGATCGAGCGTTAGAAAATCCCAAAAAAAAATTTAAAACTTTTTGTAAAAAAATTTTTTTCCAAAACTGGTTATGAGATTCCGATGAAATTTCGCATAGACGTTGAAATCAGTCTTTCACAACAGTGTGACAAATTTTAGTGTGAATTGTTCTCAAGACATCTGAAAGATTTTAAAATATTGAAGCAAAAAAATATGAATTTACACATTTTTTCAAAATTAAGATCCTCATGAAAGTAGGCTCTAGCTCTTCCCAATTCTTCACCATTTTGTCCAACCTAGTAGTTTAAGACCATTTTCGGGTGAAAATTCGAAAACTGCAGACACTTTTCAAAAATGTAAACGTTACAATTCGTCAGAAAATAATAAGGGGCATAATTGGTACCCGAATAGCAAACCAAAGAAATTGAGTTCAACCAAGTCGAAGTTCGAAATGAAGAAGCAATTTTATTGCAACCAATTTATTTTGCAATTAAAGTCGAATGTGTATTGTAAATACCGCCGAGTCATTGTCGAGTTCCAACCCTGACTTACAATTTCCCATTAGATTCTTGCAATTTACCGATACGGGATCAATTTATGGAAGATGTAGGCCACATTTTTCACTTACCGGATAGAATGGAGGTCTCCAGATGAGATAAACAGCAATTTTTACATCTCGCATCCAAGAACTGCATGTTCCTGACATAAACTACCATTTATATTGGAGGTCATATTCAATTAAAATTTTTTCCGAAACTAGTTATTTATACACCTCGTAATTTAAATGCAGAAGCCAACTAGCTGGAAACCGAAACTGAATATTCAAATGAGAACGTAGTTCCACAACGAAAATTATAATCTCCCATTTTGTATATTACGATAATTACATCGATGTAAATTTTTAATTATACCATAGGGATTTAATTGAATAACAAAATTTGGATCCGCTTAGTGGCTGGTTCTGCTTTAAATTTATTGGCTGCCCATCAGAATCAGCCGGCCAATTCAGGTAAGAAGAGGAACGAACACAGATCTTGACGAATCGGATTTATGCTTCACGAGCGAGATTATTAATTATTTTCACGCAGTATTCGGCTTCGAGGGAATAATTTGAACGATTTATGTATGAAGTCTCTGTGAATGGAAATGGATATGGGAAGAACTCATCTATGGTCCATTTCAATTCTGTCCGTCCGGCGGTTTATATGTGCTCAAACTTTCGAAGAAATATTTCGGGGTGTTTGGATCCTAGATATCTCGGTTAAATTCGTAAGTGGGCAAAATCCGACCACGGGTTTCGAAGTTATACCACCGATTTTAAATTTTGAGGTTATTCAACTCAATATTGTAAGAAATAAGTGATAGGATTCAAACTTTGTAATTACTCGTAGGATGATGATATGCAAACTTGCGTTCGTGTAGATAGTATCGTTAGAAAAATAAATTCAAAAATTTGTGTAATCTCTGTTGGAATAATTTTTTTTCGAAAACTATTCGTCAGATTTCGATAAGGTTTTGCATACAACTTTAAATCATTATTGAACAACTTTCAATCATGATTGAACAACTTTCCGCAAGTTTCTGCTCGATACTGCTTAACGACATTTCTCTAGTGCCAACCTGGCTCAGTTCTAGTTGTAAAATAAAAAAGACCTATTCCGATGCCTACCCAAGGACTTTAAAATAAGGTATAATTCTGCCTTTATATGTGTTTTAGTCAAATTCGACTGGGTATGATGAAATGATATTATATAACGCATCTAAAGGGTGTTTTAAATTGCGCGTTTTTTTAAGAATTAATAAAACACATAATTTGTATTCATTTCGAAAACTTTTTATTGGTAATTAAAGTATCAGTTATGACATTTATATACGGAAAATAATACCTGTCAAATGGCGTCATCTTGCAGCTCTACAGACGTCCACTCTTTTGTTAAAATTTTCAATAACATTTCGACATAACTGAGGCTCTATCTCACTAATGACACGAATTATTTCATCCTTTAGTTCAGGAATCGATTGTGGATTATTCTTATACAACTGGATTTTCACATAACCCCAAAGAAAATAGTCCATCGAAGTCAAATCTCATGATCTTGGTGGCCAATTGACATCACCGTTTCTGGAGTTCATTCGTCCAGGAGATTTTTGTCTCAATAAATCAATTGTGTCATTTGCAAAGTGAGGTGTAGCGCCATCCTGTTGAAACCAAATGTCCTCTAGTTCAATATTCATTAATTCAGGACACAAACATTCGATTATCTTCCGACGGTATCGATCACCATTGACAGTTACAACTTCACCAGCAGCATTTTCAGAGAAGTAAGTTCCACCTACACCACCTGACCATAATGCACACCAAACAGTGACTCATTTAGGATGCACAGGTTTCTCATGAATAATTCGTGGATTTTCCTCACCCTAGATGTTTATTGTTTACTAACAAAGCCACCAAGTTGAAAATGTGCCCCATCGGAAAACATGATTTTTTGAAAAAAATCAGCTGGATATTCATTGATGAAATTTACAAATGGACGACGTTTTAAATGATCAAATGGCTTTAGTTTCTGTGTTATTTGAACCTTATATGCCTTCAGAGCTAAATCCTTGTGTAAAATACGCCATGTTGTGGACCCACTAAGTCCAACTTGTTGTGAACGTCGTGTAATGGACATTTCGGGGTCTCCAGCAACACTTTCACGAACCAAATCAATATTTTCTTCTGAACGACCGCTACGACTGTATTTTTCAATTTTTTGATCTTTCACCGAACCTGTCTCTTGAAATTTTTTAATAATTCGATCAATATTAGTGCTTTAAGATGGACGATTAGGTAAACCATAAAATTCCCGTAATTTTCTAAAAACACTTTTCACAGAACGCTGATTTTCATAAAATAATTCAACAATTTGAACGTGTTGTTGTATCATTTTTATAAATGTCATACATCACACTTCTTAAATGTCAAAATAAGCAGACGAATTCAGTGCGCCATCTATATTTTATTTATTTGAAAAAAAAACGCGCAATTTGAAACGCCCTTTATAACCTAAAAAAAATCGGCTCTTCAGATGAAAAGATGCTGGTACTGGAGAATCGGAAGCCGAACAGTGAGAACAATCAGAGATAGATTGGATTATGTCCAATTTGTCAGTAGTTCGGCGGAAGTTGCCGAAGTCATTACATATGAGGCCTGCATGGTTAAACAATCAGGGATCACGGTCTGTGAAAATTAACACCCGCACGGTGCGAGTCCTACACTCGTTTTCGAGTCGAGGAAATTAAATAAATCTGGCCCGAAGTCGACGACCTTGCCGATTAGTTCGGTTTCAAAATCGGATCACCAGAGATGATGGGGTTGTCGCAGAGAAACCCGACTGATTCAATCTGCATACACACACATTAGCTCGAAGTGGCCAATTGACGTTTGCGTGGGGACGCGCGTCCTCTTATCCCCAGGGAACTGCTAATTCGTAATTCGGCTGATGTGTAGATTAGATTCGTTACAACTGGCGATAGCCGTTCACTCCCCCATACACGACTTATCCATTTTCTAGCATTTAGTTAAAAGTCAATTAGGCGGATCGGCAAGGGTAGCTCAACGTACATGCACTTTCGCTTTATCCAATATACGCGGCTAATGTCATTCTTTTATGCATATAATATCGGATTCTACTTCGTTCCAGGCGAACTATCTATTATTCATGACGTCAGATTGAGAAGGGCTTTAAAACTGAAGGATCTAGACTAATTCGATGGAGGATAGACGGGTACAATTCGAATCTAATAATTTCGAGGATGCTCACTTGAATGTTTCCACCCTAAATCGGCGAAAACCTGAATTATTCACCGCGATTATTACCTCGGTTCTTGAAACCGGATCCTCGACATACGTCAATCTATATCAGACACCCCTTATTTCTTAACGCTCTTCTGTTCGATCGACTGATCTGGACACCCCTGTTCACTATGTTCCATATCATAGAATGACATGGAGTTTTTTCGTTGTGTCTCTACATGATGTTAAAAACATGGTGTGCTCATCTGTTAAATGAGTGACGTCAGCTAGTTGAAAATACAAGGAGTTATATATTCTGTGCTTTGAATTCGCATGTTAATTCAAAATTCAATAAAATCCTAGAAATTTTGTCATAGAGAATCCTTTAAACGTGTTGCTTAAGGATCAAGCAATACGCTTTCAGCATATGACAAAATTATCTCGGTATTATCAAGGCTTAGGTGTATTACTACTGACTATTTTCCTCGTCGTAATTTCCACCAATCAGATACGCGCAATTTTGAATAACAAATGGTTTCTAGGTGGAAAAACGGTTTGGCAGGAGCTGTCAGCAGTTTATTCGAGTTTACCCGCGGCAAAACTTGACAGTTGTTGTCACCAAAAATTACAACACCTGTACCGTGTACCAAAATGGGGGGGAAAATGCAGTCTTCTTCATGAAAAACCTTTAGAACATCACATTTCTAACATATAATTTTAATATTATATTTTTAAAAAAATGTTTGATTATCCAGAACTGAAAAATAAAAATGGTTATTTGAAATTTAAAGTGATTTCTCTTGAGTGCACGATATGGCAACGTCGAACTCAGCTTTCTCGGAAAGACAAGGACGTCAAATGTGTTACTATACTATACTTCGATCTGGTTAGAGTAGAAGACAGCGACCATGGAATAGAAAAAGAGCACAGACTGTCATACTATCATATTACTGACAAATCGCAAACGAAAATTGTTTGGTTATATTGACAAATAACACGTGTTTACCACAGAATAGGAATAAATATTTCATTATTCTATAGTAGAACAAGCTATCCTACTAAACATCGTTGCCACTTCGTGCATGCCTGGCAAATGTTTAAACCCCAATTTTGAAATCTGATTTTGAATACTTTCTGAAGGTAATTTGGGAGAAATGATGAATCAAACCCTTAATAATTATGTTCAAATTTGCATTTGCAGTTATAACCCAAATTCAGGAAAAACCCTCATTGCAATTTATAATTTAAATGTACCATAAATAATTATGTTTGTAGTATTTTTGATGAAATAAATTAGGTACCTGTTTTTCAGTTTTCAAATTAATACTATACATAATGCATGCAGAATAATCTGTTACTCGTGAAATAGTCTTGTCAAATACCAATCGGGCTCTAATTTTTTCTGCGAAAAAAATTGAAAAAACACATTGCAAAGTAATATTTTTTAACAAAAAGCATTCGTGCAGGTGCAAAAATCCTAGTCATCGACTCGGATTTCTGTTGCCACCAGCACTCATGCTTCTTGTTAAAATATTACTTAGCAACGTGTTTTTGATTTTTTTTCGGAAAAATTAGATGCCCTCATGATATTACTTGAGACAATTAGTTTGAACCTCGGTTCGAACACAACAATCCGCAAGGGAGTTTCCTTTAAATAAAAATTTCATTTCATTTCTAACAGTTTTTTCCCAGTTATAAGGAGTGATAGAAAACACCAGAAAAATAACTCAGAACACCCCCAAAATATCCTTTAATAATTCTTTTGTTTTTTATTGTAGTTCATATTCGCATTGTCCTGTGAATGGGTTGAATTGTTGGACAATAAAGTTATTATTTATTATCACTATTTAATGGACATGATCATGCTTGTCAAACAGAATAGAAAAAAACAAATTGTACAACCAAACCACCATCTGCAAAACAATATTTCTTCTGGCACTCCGATTTAACTACCAATAACCCGGTATTACGGTTCTTGAGGCGATCATTTCCAATCAGGGCCCGTGAGAGGGAAGCAACCAAAACGGCGTAAAGCAGATTATCGCCCGAGCTAATTTGACATAACAATTAACTCGTAAAGTAAATTAGAAATCTGCAACAGAGTATGACTGGTATACAGTTACGGTTATTGTAAGCTCGTAACCTTTTTTATGGTCCTTATGAAGCTCCGCATGTTGTACGCCTAAAGTTCCAGTCGATTTTTCAAACAACTGTGACTTTTTCAATCGTAAAACCGTCTGCCTGGTGTCTGATGCGGAATATCCCTTCCTACTTGTCTAGCGGCGACAATTTCAAGGTTCTGGTTATTATTTCAGAGTTCCACGAGGTTGTTTTACGAGTCTGTGTTCAGTGGACTCGGATGGGGCGACAAATATCCAACCCTATGATAAAACGCAGACCTTAATTGGATTAAAGCACTAAGAAAGAGCCGGTATTATAAAACTTAACTGAAAGTTATATTTAACTTCAACTGACAGTTAAAGTTTTGCTCAAAAATGTCGGAATTATAAAAGTCTCATTTCTATCATAGACAAGAAATACTGTTTTGATTTCTATGAAAAGGAGAAGGAAATAATTTAAGATCCTGTAATAAATCTAACCACCAATTTCTGGGTTGTAAAAGCTGGACTTTGGAAAAACACCCCCTTTCAAAATTTGACAGGAATAAACAAATCCTTTGTTGACAAATATTCTATGTATCAGGGAGCTTAATGGATTGTGGTTTCCATAAAAATAGAATCACTGATTTGAGGGAGAGTTGCAATGATCAATTTTGAAATCTTATACTTTTTGCAATATGCAAGGGATGTTTTGGTATTTATTCGGTAACCTAACTAAAAAAACTACTTCCACTAATGAATATATTGGAAATGAAAGCTTAAAAGGAAAAACTGTGGCAATAATGAGATACATTCAATTCAGGAAATATTGAACAATTACAAAAAAATTTGTCCAAATCCAATTAGGTACAGAATTTTTTTTACAAATACTTCACTCTTCACCAACGGGCAAGTACTTTCAACTGACACTGCGAGTGGTAATAATCTCAACAATAAATTTGCAAAAATTGTCATTCAATTAAAACATATGGTAATGTTTTGTGTGGCTCCGGGTTATCCGAGCCCTGATATCTAGAATTTGTACACGGCTACCTGTTTGGCCATTATTATAAGAACAGTATCCATTGCAATTGTGATGATTTCCTTTCATCTTAAAAGTTAAATAATGTGTTTAAATTATTATGCTTCATTACGCCTTTACAACTTTTATCTGTTATATTAGGCACCGAAAAGAATAAATGCCAATGATTTTTTTTTCATTTACATCTTATAATAGTTGAACATAAAGAGTAACTGATAGTTTCATTACAATAATATGCCATGATGAACTCTCGAGATTGGATTCTTACTCGAGTGAGGTTTATAGCAGGCATTTTGATGTAAATAGATAATAAGTATGCAATTTTCCATGGGACATTTCTGATAATACAGCCAGTATAGTTGATCTGTGAAAACCCCCAAAATCTCCAGTAACTATCAAGAAAGAACAAGATGCATAAACTCTGCGTGTAGCAGTACATTTGCGTCACTATGAATATGTATTCCATTACAGGCGTACAGTGTCCAGATAAGCGAAATCGGTTTTTGAATTCCGTTTCTTCCCATAAGTTCAAATGGTTCAGCCGATTTCTAAATATCCTTTCTCAACAAGGATATTCAACAATTTTCATGGCATCATCGTCATAGTCACTTAAAAGTTCTTCAAAAATGAAGTGAATATCTCTCAACGAGGATGTTCAACAATATTCATGTCATCTTCGTCATCGTGAATTAAAAGTCCTTTAAAAATGAAGTGAATATATCTTGCTAACATGTTTCCGAAAATATCATAACAACAAACAAATCGAGGTTATATTCCCCTTATGTCAGCCGAAAAGACAGAGAATCTGTGGAAAAAAACGATTTAACTTTAACTATAATTGATACCCAAACCACCAAATAAAGATAACCCTGCAAATCTAACTTTAACTGGAAATTACTGCTCAATTTTCAGATATTTTGAAGATAACTTTCAGTCAAGTTTTATAACACCGGCACTAAGAAATATCATTGTAACAACGACATTAACTGGGATGATTCAAATTATGGTACGACTTTTCGACTTCTCAGGGCAAAACTTGAAAGATAGATCTAAGGTGCATAGAACAATGGTGCCAAACTGGGGAAACTAATTTTATTTCATCCTCTCGCCACCGACACGAACGCCACCAATCGACCAAGCAAAGCGCATGTCACATTTAATGGTAATTCGGCAATTGTCATTTTGAATTTATTTAGTTTTTCTCAGATTATTATTCAGTTATTTATAAGTGCGTGAAACCTTTTTGTGTTAGCTTCGAAGAATTGTGTAGATCCTCAGATACTTTTAAATGGGTCCATTTTGTATTTTGTTTGGACACTGCAGATGTAAACGAAAATAAGTGTTCAAGTGAAGAAAGGATCTTATTTATAGAAGGTATAAACTTCATGATGCTCAGCAGCATATTATTCTTTTCATAATTGTCTTTCAATCATGTTCACTAATCGAGGATCGAATCATCAACCCCCAATTAAGCATATTATTGTAACTATTGAATGTGTTGTACTTTTCTTGGTTCTTTATTGAATATAAATTAATTGTTTGACAGTTTTCATTTACTTGAAATTGAAATTCACGAACATATGCCACTAGCAAGTGCCACTAGAAATCCTCAGTTTTCAAATCCGATGAAATAAAATTAACCATTGAATGAAACACCTGTTTTCTAATCAGGAATCTTATGAATTTGAATGAGAAAGAACTCAAATTGACCTGGTTTATAATATGGTCTATTCAATGAGTTCTCATTCTCTGTGAAACTCCAATTCTTGACAGGTCTCAGTCTGGCTTAAAACAAGGATGATGCTTGTTCTGTATCAACTTCCATATATTTCCCGCCGCTTTACCATATTCTTTTGTATATTACCACAATCTGGAAGAATGTGGATATATTTAAACAAGCTATTAACTGATATCGATGTATCAGTACATTCTGTGAAATAATTTCACATAGCTTACCTGATAGTTTCACTCCTCGCTGACTATAATATAGGAAAACATGAAAGTGTATTAGCCAGAAATAACAATGTTTATTGAATTCTAAGAAAATATTTCACTGGAAGTTATACAAAAGATAATATGGTAGAAACTCATTCATCCAGATATTTTTTTACCTTATATCTTGTCTTTTGTCAATTCAGTTCTTACAGATAGTTGCCTTTACGACCGTTCATAATTTCCAAATAGCGCCACCTTCAGTGGAAAAAACTAATTCTAGAGAATTCCCAAGCATTGGCGAAAAAAAAGCGCATCTTTGAATTCACCTTATCTTCTATGCACCTTAGATAGATCCGACAAGTAAACTGGGAAACCTGATCAACAACAGTATAGTCTATGATCTTGATTTATATTTACGCAAAACCATCATAGAAGATGACGCTCTATGCACTGCACTCGTAATCTGTGACTACATTAACTTCCAACTTTTCCGCAAAGAACAGAGTTCCAGTTTACAACAGAACACACCGAACAGTATCAGTGCTACAGTATCTGCACTGGTTTACAATAGTGTAGTTCATGGGTACAAAACGAAGCAAGGGTATTTATTTTGGTTACTAACGGTTAGTGCCATGTGACAGACAATGAACCGAAGTGTCAGGAATTTGACAGCCCAGACTCTAACCATTAGTAACCAAGTATATATACGGACCATTCCTCAACTTTATATTTTTCAGCTTACGGTATATTTGTGCGTGAACTATTGAAACTCACGTAAATTCGCAGTTTCCTCTATATATTCAATAAAGTTTCCTAGAATCAATACACGACTTCGAATCATAGAAGGGTCCACACAGAACATTGTGCGCTTCGTTATTTTTCCGTGTTCAGTAATACTGGTACGTTCCATTCTGGTTAACTTCCAAACCGGGTTAAATGATGAATGAGCGCTATCCCGCATAATATTCAGATAAGAACTAATTTCGGACCGACGTAACAAGCAACGAATAATTTTAACCTAACGACGCTTGATTTATACCCTTGTATCTATTTTGCTCTTCAGATAATCTAATTTTAACCGGCAATTTAATATGATTTTGACTGATAACGGGGACTGAAATAGAAACGTCAAACTGACGGAAGATAACACTATGTTCATCGAACCATCCAAAATATGCGTCTGGGTTGCTGTAATTTCTTTTCTGTGGAATCCAACATTCACATAAGTTATATCGAAAATGAAAGAAGTGACATTAACGAGTGACGTAATGAATAGTTGACGCAAGGTGACAAGAGCGGCACTTTTATCCTCGAAATCGATAAGTGAGACCGCGGCTGTCGTGCGAGGACCAGGTAAATAATAAAGCAGCAAGGAGATATAGGAGATCACGTCAGTGCGGGGTTATTCTCCCATGGGCAACAACCGCACACGACAGTTTTGGCAGGCGGGAGAGCCGATCTCTAGCAACGTCGTATCACAATATGAAAATGTGACATGTCCTGTCATGTTCAGGAAGCGAGGTCTAGGTCGTTACTCCGATGTTGCATCACGTGAGCGGTGTAGTTTTGAAACTATCAGGAGCTTCTGTTGATGTCCAATGATCGTTGATGTTCCGCTTTTGTTTCTATTTTTTTTTTTTTTTTTCATTGTAATCTTTATTACACTACGCATTTTCGTGTCGATATTCCTACTTGACTAGATAATGGGGGGTTTTCATGAATTTGGGTTATTACTGCAAATGCAAATTTGAACATAATTATTGTGGGTTTGATTCATCATTTTCCCAATTTACCTGCAGAAAGTATTCAAAATCCGATTTCAAGACGAAGTGACAACGGTGTTTAGTAGAATAGCTTTTTCTGCTATGGAATAATGAAATATTTATTACTATTCTGTAGTACACACGTGATCTTTGTCAATATAACCAAACAATTTCCGTTTGCGATTTGTCAGTTATATTATAGTATGACAGTCTGTGCTCTTCTTTTTCCATTCCTTGGTCGTTGTCTTCTACTCTAACCAGATCGAAGTATAGATATCTCTGTTTTCTCAAGCTAAGTTGCACATTTATCGTCCTTTCCTTTCCGACAAATCTGAATTCGACGTTGCCATATCGTTCACTCAAGACAAATCCCTTCAAATGCAAATCCTCATTTTTATTTTTCAGTTTAAGGTGATCAAACATTTTTTTACAAATATAATATTGAAATTATATGTTTGAAATGCGATGTTCTAAAGGTTTTTCATGAAAATTACTGCATTTTCGTTTGAAGGAAAAACCCCCATTAGAAATAAATTGAATCCGGTAAACTCGCTGAGATATGCATTAAAAAATTTATTTTTCCGATATTTTCGATGATACATATCCAATTGAGCTAAAATTGGGTACATTTCAATTGCTTAATTCTTGAAAGGATTCAAACAGAACACAAAAAGCTGCCTCCTTCACGGTAGTGCTTTTTTAGGTGTTTTTCCTTATATCTCCTAAAGTAAATATGGAATCTAGTTGAAATTTGGAACATTGTTGTTCAATACTGGTTTTTGCCAAACTTTATTGAAATTTAATCTGTATTTTCGGAGAAAACAAATTTTTCACAAAAAATTCTAAAAAATTCTGAATAATCGTTTTTTCTAAATTTTCTAACGATTATGTCCACACGAAATTTCGCACTGAGTTGCTGGTTGGTATTTCAAAACTGTTTTCAAAGTTTCAACCCGATCAATTTCTCACTTCATGAGATATCGGGGAATTTACCTCGAAATTTCAAACGGGCCTAACTGCGAAACTATTCAACTGATTTCACCCATTAACGAACTCATTCGAGATATTTGGACTCCAAACCTAATCAGAATTGAATTCGACCACGGATTCTACTTCAGGGTGTTCAACCCAGTCTTTCAAGATCATTTATGTTTCAAAATCCGAAAATTACAGACATTGTGACGAAACGATAACGTTTCCTTGAACAAGCGCGTAAAAATACCGAAACGCTAATGCTCCAAACATCAGTAGTCGATTCCGCTTTTACTGCTAATCGATTACGTCGGCAACATCGGTCATAACACAATATCGCCCCAACATGTTCGAAATCGCGAACTGCCCATGTCTCGTATGTTACGACCGTTCCAGGTTCCGATGTCTAATTGCTTAATAATAATATGAAATAACCAACACAACACTCGGTAAATATACGCCACCGTAATTATCCTCACTAGGATATTGTTGCCCATTTAACCATGGTTCATTAAATTCGTGCCATATGGAAAATCAATTATTTAACACAAAATTCACTGTGTGTGTTTTATTAAACGTAACAAGGTGTGTGAAAAAGTGCGCTCAGTGCGCGATAAACATATACCGGTGCGTGATAACCGGAACGGGCCGTTTCCGCCTTATTGACATGTGCCGCCTAGACTTATGATGAATGCCTGTCGTGAAATATCTGTCTGTACAAGACTCGAATTTTGAAATGACCTTTTGAGAATGAAATATATATCTGTGAACGGTAATTTGGATTAATTGAGTTAGCTTATCTGTAACTCACCTTGTAGTTTTCGCAAAATTGTAGCTTTCTGTTATTCAATTCTCATCCGAGAATAACTCACTTAGGGAGCCGAAATGGAGAACACAAACTTGTTTGTAATACAACTCAACAACTTCTAGTGTTAACTAAATATTCACATTGCTTCCTCGGTTGAGAACCAAAATTCAAAATTTAAACTCATTCTATACTGACCGATGTATTCCAGATATTTGAAATGCGCCGGATCTTAACTCTGTTCTTTAACGTTAAGCCGTGAACCGGCATCAAGATTACGATCCTAATTGGAATACAACTCATTGACTTCTAGTTAACAGATGATTGACTAATGTTTCTCAATTGAGAAGCAAAACTAATGATACAAACTAATTGTTATCGCATCATACTAATTCACACTGCTTATGTGATTTTAAGAATCCACTATATCCAAATTCCAAAACTCTATTTCAGAATGTTCATTTTGGAATCGATGTGGAACACAAACTCATTTGGAATGAAACTCATTGAATCCTAGCTAACAGAAGATCTAAACAATTTCTTCATCTAGATCCAGAACACAAACTCATTCTCAGTAACCCTTCTGACTTTTATTTAATTGATTAGAGTTTTCTGAAATCCATCGTATCTCAATTATACAACTTTTACCCCTTCTAAAACAACCGAGATCAAGCCCACAAACTCATACAACGCACTGAGTTCTAGTTAAATAAAATTCACAGTGGATCCCCATTTGGGAACCAAGATCTAGACACATACTCATTCTTTTCACACATATTTACTGAACTCTTATGCATTTGAAATTTTGGGAATCCGTTGTATCATAATTCTACAACGCTCTCTGACTTCGAATGTTCATTCGAGAACACGAAAGATTCACACTATTTCTTCATTCGACAACCAAGTTCTTCTAATATTTTGGATACAACTTATTTATTGATTTATTTGGTTGGTTTAAGATTTGGGATACCGAAAGTAACTCATTGAAGCCTAATTATACAACATGAAATAGTTTCCAAGGATTAATTAAAACCAAATTTTTTTCCCAGGATTATTTAAAACGAAGATGAAACCACAAACTGATGTTGACCACGTTTGATTGAAGCTTCTCCTACAACATCATTATTTAGTCTATCAAAGAAATCTCTGAAAAACTGAATTTATATCACCCAGTCAGTGTCTCAATCAAACCTACATTGTACAAATCGAGGAGGAAGTGCCATAAAATTCACTCTCAATTAAAAGAATGTAATGCTGTTGGAACTGGTCCCACTGTGTTCATAACACGTGAAATATGTCAGACTGGAGAAAGAATATATAAAGGACAATATATTTCATATGATTCATTAACGTTGACGTTGAATATAAATCATTCTCACACCGAAATAACAAGTTCTTTTCCCGTTCACATTTAGACCAACAGTGACTCTTTATCTAGTGAAGAATTGCCTTTTCTTCTTGCGCTCTCGGTTAGAAATGTCAAATATGAAAAAGATTAAGCCGGAGCGCTCCTCATGTTGCCAGGACAGACCGTTCTTTCTTTAACATTGACAGGGATATCGGGGGCACATCTGGCACTCAAAACCCTTCTCGGAATCTTGAAACCTAAGATTCGTTAGGGAAAAAATATTCCAAAAATAAAACGGCTCCCCTGATGGTTTGTTAATTACATAATTCGATGCCTCAAACTGCAGAACGGATATGTATCTGGAGCAGCCTCGATATACAGGATGTCCCTGGATAATTATCCGTTGGAAAGTCGGGGTGTCAACTTTGGAAGATTGTGATGGCTCAACATTAAACGAATGGTTTTATGGCATGAAGAATTCATTGATTCTTTCTTGCATTTGAATATTTCATAGACAGGAATACAGGGGATGAAATGGGAAAATTGAAAAGATGCTTAGTACAGAATTCCCGAAAATATATTTCGTTTATCAGCCATAACAATAATAATATTCAGAAATTTGAAAAGAACATGACATTTTTTTCCCTCTGTAGAACAGAATCAATCCCACAATTCGAATCGAAAGGCTTCAAGAATCAAAAACATCCGGAGAAACCTTCCATCTTACGTCTGCCTCGATATATCAGCGTAGGAATTCAATTCCCACACCTCCAACCGTGAAAGAAAGCTTAACGCGAAAATCATAGTGTTCGAGGGTCCATAAAAGATCGAAAAAACAGATATTCGGTTAAGGATGCATTATTTTTTAAGGTGTAGAACATATTCGAGTTCCACAAAACACATCCGCGAAGCTATTGTGAAGATTATGAGGGTTTATGGTCTGTATATCGATTTCAGCTTTTACGACTGTTTTATAGCCTGAATTCGAATGAGTGGGTTTTCTCGAATAGCCAGAAGTGCATTACCTAAACTTTTTCACAGCTTCCTTCTTGCAGTGAAGCACGTCAAGGATACCGAAGATTCCATCGCGGTTATCTGATTTGATCGATCATTTTCGAATGCAGTAATTTTCATGAAAAACCTTCAGAACATCACATTTCAAACATATAATTTCAATATTATATTCTTAAAAAAATGTTTGATCACCTAAAACTGAAAAATAAAAGTGGGGATTTGCATTTAAAGGGATTTGTCTTGAGTGCACGATATGGCAACGTCGAATTAGGCTATCTCGGAAATGAAAGGACGTCAAATGTGTTACTTTGCTTAGGAAAACAGAGATAGCTATACTTCGATCTGGTAAGAGTAGAAGACAACGACCAAGGAATAGAAAAAGAAGAGCACAGACTGTCATACTGTCATATTACTGACAAATCGCAAACGGAAATTGTTTGGTTATATTGACAAATAACACGTGTGTACCATAGAATAGGAATAAATATTTCTTTATTCTATATCAGAAAAAGCTATTCTAATAAACACCGTTGTCACTTCGTGCATGCCTGGCAAATCCCAAACCCCAATTTTGAAATCTGATTTTGAATACTTTCTGAAGGTACTTTGGGAAAATGATGAATCAAACCTATAATAATTATGTTCAAACTTGAATTTGCAGTAATAACCCAAATTCAGGAAAAACCCCCATTACCATAAATGCTTCGAAATAATTGGAAACACGGTTTCGACAGAATTCAGCAACTTAGAGTTGTCTGATTGGAAGGGACGAGAATATGACTTCATTTTATTCATTCTTGTTTGATTGTTCAGAGTTGAATGTTTACGAGAATCGAATATCATGCATCCAACTACTACTAGACGTATTCGGCCTTCGAAATAATCGATAGCAGGTGAAATCCAGGATTCGAGTACCCGAGATCAATAGAATTTTGTAGGTTAGGTTAGGTTAGGTTTCGTTTTCATTGAGACCTAAAATTATCATCGTAGATTTGGTGTGAATTCGAATCATGAACTTTCGTAACTGTTTTCAAAAGTTTTCTTTTCTGGTATTCAGATATATCAGCATATTTTATATTACTTTTCAACATTCGATTCTTGGGAGTATCCGGTTGAAGTGTTCTCGAATTCTCTGTGGTTTTCGGTTGACTCATACTAAGGTATCTTTGGAATCTGGTACTTTTGGAGTGCTATTCGATAACGTTGTTTTTTCAAAAAAAATTACCATTCTGTCCAATCCACTAGAGTGATATGATGTCATCATTTATACCCAAGTATTATTTCTGATTACAGAGACCGCCATCGTCGTCGCTTTCTTATGGAGGCCCAGTGAACGACGACGTGAGGTCACCTGGGACACCAGGACCTCTATCTCAACCACCTGCCTCACAGCAGAGTCTCGACGCCTCGGATACAGGTAAGCAATCTCTTCACTCTTCGACCTACGTATTCCATTCAGTTTGTTACCTCTAGATGGATTCACCATCTAAATTCATTGAAAACGAATAAGGGTACTTTTCTAGTAGAATAATTACGGAAAATAGCTCGGACCTGTCAAGTTTGTGAGGAATAAGTTTCGTACATAAAATCCATCATTTTATCATTTTATCTTCCTATGCGGCTCTGCCTCATTATGCCGCTGCTGCCAGAAAATTTTAGATATGAACTTCTCCAACCAGTGGATTGATCGGAGGGGTTCTAAACAAAGGCCAGCCAGATCTCCAGATCAGTCACCTTCGGACTTCTTTTTATAGGAACATTACAGTTTTGTTCATGCACAACTTTCAACCCCCCCATTTTTTTCTCCATTGAAGGGTTCGTAGGGGTTGAAAGTTGTGCATGACCAGAACTGTAATGGTTGACTTCCATTCGGTGACAAATTTCATCAGGTGCCGTCGTCTCAAAGTAAATGAGCCATGACAAAGTGCACATACTGACAACCTCTTTGAACTAACTTATTTTTCAAGAAAAATTTTTTTCTTGAAAATTTCGGCACTCCTGTGAAGAAGATACAAAGACCTTGCCAAAAAAGTAACACATGACCTACTTTCCTTATTCAAACAATTTAGGAGGTTGAGGGGATGGCACAGGGTGCAACAAAATCCTCCAAAAATTCATAAAAATTTGGTAAAAGTGCAACAAAATTGACCTGTTTCAGGATTTTGTTGCGAAATATTTTTCTTCTGAGAAAATGAGTTTGTTCCATAATTTTGACGCGCACTGTAGATAAAATTATAATCCGCTACAGTCGCCACTGGTAAATTTCTCGGATAATCCTTATGAAAACGAGAGATTTGCCTAGTTCGTTGTAGAAGGCAGTAATCGTCCCCACAAACGTTCGAGGTGTAACTTTTCGTATACCAAATTTCGATTAATTAAGCAGAAATGGAATAGGTTTCTGTATCGTCATGGAACCGACCAATTAGTAAATGTCACAGAATTCATGAATCCTCCCTTTTCAAGGGAACGACTTATCCATTAGATCTTTCTATTTATAATCGGGAATTCGGGCAGCAATTCTATCACGAATTTGTTAAGCACCAATTTATACTAAGTAATGAAGCGGACTGTCGCGCGTAAGCCATTAAAATTACTGGTGTAATTGAAAAACGGGAACTAATGAAGAGTTTGCGGTCTTTTTTTATTTACATTAGTGCCGATAAGGCGATGCGGCCCTAATGACATAATCGATAATTGTCCAATTGAGTGGTGCACATCGAAGTAGGCTACTGTTCGGCTTTGGAAAAATGGTTTTCCCTGAAACGATTTGAAACGAAATGTATGGCCGGTGTTCCTCGAAGTGCTCTAGTTGTTTCAGGCGAATAATCTATTCACCATGAAAGTATAAGGTTCATTTTTTAATCGGAACTCATTTAGTTCGTAGTTGCACCACGTGGGACGTTTCTGCTTCTTTAACAGGGCGAGTCTTCAAGTCGTACAATAATTTTAACCATAGATTTCCCTCATCAAATTTTTTTCCAGGTTCAGCTTAGATAAAAAGTTATAAGCATTTAAATATTCAGCAATGTGCTAATACACTCCTGCACTTCGTTTCCATGTTCATCAGAGATATCTCTCAGGATGATTTGTGTTGCAGAATTACCGATCCATTGCTTGAAATTCAAAGAAATATGTTTGAAAAATTTCATTTACTCACTTAATTCTTCTGAAAACGTTAATTGAACTCTAGAATTCTATGGAAAGTCTGGTCCATAGACACGGACTATGTCTGTGGTCAGGTCACGAAATAGCATAAAACAAATATTTGGTTTGAGTGAAATAGATAGATATTTATGTGTATTTTGTGTTCCGGGTGAACGTAGGCGACGATTAATTCACGGCCTTTTCTAGCGCAGGGTTGGATGCAAGCAAATAGAGAAATTTCTCGAATTTCAGTCACATTTTATAATATTCTTAAGATAAACGTTATCTGCAGATAATTCATGCGAATTTCTTACAATTTTATGAATCGGGGAGTCTTTAACAAGAAAACCGTTTGGAGTAAGATGAAATTGATAACTGTTGAATACGTGTCATAGTTATAGAAAACCAAAATTCATTTCATTCGGAAAAACCATGGCAAAACTTTAGAAGAAATTTTTTTTGTGAATTTAAACAGCCTGCATCTTTTGTACCGGGGCCGAAATGAAAAAATGGTTAATGAAAAAATGTTTCGTTTTCTGAGAGGAATCTAGGGTTGAAATAAATGTATAACTTGAAGACTCAACCTTTATATACATTCTGCGAACAAACTTCAAACTTCTATAAATTTGCACAACTCATTCATACCAAGATCATTTTGATATCAAATGAAAGAATGAACTTTCTTCTTCGAGGAAAATATAGGTTGCCATAGGTACCTCTGATTGTTGGAAGATTCTGGCAACCTACCTTCAAGTGGAGTTCCTAATTTTTCGAACAATCTTGCTTGTAGCAACTTTTTCTTGAATCGAAAGGGATATACCTGAATAAACCTAGGCAACTCTTGTATTTAAGTATATACTTCCTTCTTGTGGAATTCTGTTTCATCTGGCAAGTTTCATCGATTATTCCACTTCTATCATCTTTTTTCAAGCCAAAAACTTCCAAAATCGCTAAGGCATGTAACTCCGGACAATCGCACTCTTTTTTCCGACAATTCAGTCTAGATGGCGTTATCAGATTCTGAAAGCCCCAGCTCGATGGTGGTTGCTACCCTAAGAGCTGATCTGAAAGCGATAAAGACAGGTTCTATCTGCACTTGAAAGAAGATAAACACGAGGGGGCTTCAATGCTTGAGTGGTATTCACAAGTAGGGACAGATATCTGTGGATACCTTCTCGGAATTTTTTATGAAGGGAAATGTCGACGAGGAAATTGGTGCATAAACTCTTTTTGATCATCGGTTAATACGTTTATGTGTTTTACCTCAAGATTGACAGAAAATTATGTGAATATGGTAAAGTACAACTCCTATGGGATTAATATATCTTCAGTGCCATTAGAAGTGTAACATCCGGCAGGAATAACTATGGAAACTTTATTTTATGTTAACTGAATGACCATATTTAAAGATTGTTTCAAGTCTTAATGATCTGATGATGAAAGCGCAAAAAATTTCGTGAATATTCATGACAAGGACAGAAAATCGGCTGGAATAGTTGCCCAGAAATACATTACTTGGTAACTTGATTGAAATTTGATAACTCTTTCGAAGTATTAAGCATTCTAGGCCCGCTTGGATGATAACCGTATTTATTGCATATAATATATTACAATAAGTTGGTATTTTTCAAATTGATGCACCTCCTGCTGCATAGAACTAACCCAGATGCTAGAAAGTATTCAGACTGGGGTTGTTTCATCTAGCCCCTCGGCTTCGATCGTAAACGTCCTGGTGAATCGATAATCGTAGGGCAACCGGCAAATAAAAGTAGTTAATATTACTATCTGGATTTCGTCTGGTAACTAATTACTTGAAACAAGTTCTTATTCGTTCATTCATTCATTCATTCAGCTACGGGGTCGTTAAACACATTATCAATTGTTGTGCTTAAATGTTGATTCCATTTTCCTCGAAATGTAATCGTTTCAATCTTGATATAAGACAACCACATTGCCAAAAAATTTAGTTAGAAGTTGTTTTTTTGGGTGTAACACGTCACTGGGTGTATTTCGTTTTCCGGTATTCATAAGTAACAAGTTTTTTATTATGTCTCCTTTTTCATTTTTATTTTTTTCCAATAATCCTACTTGGCTATGAATTCAACATAGAAATTTCAAACTTACGGGTAAGTTACTCTTGCATATTTTAACACCTGCTGTGCACAGTTCGGCATGATTACCGCAAGTCATGCGAAACTATCTACTAATATCGAATCATCCGAGGGCAGCGGGATTCCGAGAAAATCTAGAAAGGAATGAGGTCCTCACTCGATCAGCGACGTGTTTATCGGACTCTTGCAAAAAATCGAATACAACGTTTCCGTATCACAACGCGAATATATTATAAAAACGACCAGACATTTGCATTATGCACGCCGCAACAGAAAATGCAAATCGACCGCGATTTTTTTACATATAAATTGATCTGAATCGTCTCTCTAGTGGATGCGCGCAAAGTGAAAAATCTTGAAGTGTATGCAAATGTTGTGATGCGTCCTAGGTAATTGATAATATGCGGGTTTTGATGCACCTGGATCCACCTGATAATAACTTGGCACATGTCTGTTAATTCGTTATCCGACTATGGATCGGATTAATGATCTAATGTCCGGTTAACGTGCAAGGAACTGGCTGATACCTGTAAATTTCATATGCTAAAGTTCGCCGATAATGATTGTTTTTAATTGTGTTATAACTGAATAACTGACAGTTTTTCTGGGAACAAACAGTTCTTCTAATAGAATTCCCGATGTAAGTTGAATTCAGAATATTGTTAGGGGAATTATGGTAGTTTGTAGCAAACCCTTTTGGATATATACGGTTAGAAGTATTTTAGTATCAACATATTTCAGCTATGAATTGCAAGATTAATTTCAAATTACTTGGAGTATCTTGAAGTCACAAAAGTATTCAGGAAGATGCATGAGATATTATGTTACATGTTATTTGCAAAACTTAACTAAAACTTTTAACCTTTTTACCTACCCAACTTGATTATTGATCAAATACCCCCTCAGATCTACTGCTCAAAAACTTCAAGAACAGATAGAATGGTAAAACACACTTTTCGGAATAATTGACAATTACTCATAACTTTACTATGTATATAAGGAAGGACTGAATTCACATAATATATTGTGAATAAAATAAATAAATTCACATAAAACTAATGCTACTTGTACCGTAAGCCTTATTCATTATGGATTGACAAATGAATTCTTCCAACACTCATATGATTGGTCTTGAAAAAGCTGTAATAAATAAGCCTTGTACAGCTTCGATTTAATCGGCAGATGCACTTTGAGCGAAGAGTATTCATTATCAGATATTTCTTTGTTGAGACTCTTTTGTTTTAATCGGTCAGTTCTATCACTGAAACATTTACGCTATTCCTAAATGATCAGATCAACAGGCAGCTTTCTGGAAGGCATAGCATTCCTCTTGAATAACTTTCTCTGCTTGGATTAGGGGCCTGGAAAACAATTGTCTTCACGAATGTGATCTAATATTTCATGAGCAATTCGTGCTTACTTCTATTGAAATGATCATCATCGGTAAAATGCAGGTAACAGACTCTCATAAATCTTGTTTGTTGGTTTACCAATTTTGAGTTACAAGTTGCCAAGGTTCTTATCGATTCTTCATCACTCAGGCCCTACTCGTTAAAGGAAGTTTCTTTCACCCAAACTCGAAATTTTTCACCGGGCTGTGGCAATCTATGGGAAGGGACATTTGAGTTTGATTTTTCTCAATAGAAACACTTGTAAAATCACACAAACGCCAAGAAAAATGCTAAACTTTCTCATTTTCTTGACATTTCTTTTAACTTGTCCCTGTACCTTGGGTTACTCTGATAGCCACCAGAGGGAGTAGCGCTTATCTTCATTCGCCATTAAGTTCGGTACCCAGCAGGGATAGTAGCATTTCTTACTCAGATTGCTAGCTTTCCTTCCCTGAAAACAAAGTGGAAATAATTCTAACAGAATTCTTTTTATGACCATCGTCGAATTCTAAAAAATCATCGCACATTCAAAGAAAAAAATCTATCGCGTAGCTGTCTTAATTAAGACAGCTACAACTGGCACAAACTCAATTAATCAACTTTTTCCGTGTTCGCCAACCATCAAGTGCACCTTCCGTCAGAGGTTCACTTCCGGACCAGACCAAAGGGTGTACGAGCATTAATACAAAGAAAAAAAACGCAAGGAATCGGAAATTTCATATTTTTCGTATTAGCATATCGTACCTAGTGCAATGAGGTTGCATGTGCTAGCTCGTTCTTCGCTCGCAGGTTGTGAAGGGCTGTCATCACTTATACTGTGACATGAAAGCTTCTACGGGCTCCACGCGATTCACATAAGGACATATACGGGGTGTCCCACCGAAAGGTGTGGAAGGCAGAACAGTGCTATGCTACAAGCAATTCAATGAGTGCTGAGGTTCTTTGTGGATGTTGTTCATGCAACAAATGGCTCAAGAAGCCATTAATGAAGCAAAAAGCTCACATGATTTCGAAAAAATATGAACGAATGAATGAAAATAATTCTTGACAATGGATGTTTGCTCAACCAAAAGGATATCTGTTTACTTTAAGATTCAACTCGTGTGTTTTTTAACGGTTGGAAGCCAACAAGTCATAACAAGTTTTTTTGCTTGTATACCAACAGCATTTTCGGTGAAGCACCCTATAGGGCAAACTCGAGCATTTACTTGAACATAGTACAGGATGTTGTGTTGAAGTCGTAAAAGGTTAGTGTAAAAATGCGGGGTATGAATCGCATCCTACACTACTTCGTGTAGAAATGTAGTCGCTTTTTGCTTTAGAGTCTATTAGTGAAACTGGGATTCTATTAAGCATTTGAGTAGCTGAAAACCTCTATAAGGACACTATCTAGGCTAATCAACTAAGATGTGAAAATAAAATTCTAGAATGCATTAATGTAAAAACATTCTGCTTAAGCTTATTGTGCGAGGATTTTCCAGCATTTGTAACTTTTTTCTGGGTTTTCACTCTTGATATCTGAAACAGAACCATTAAAAAATAAATGAAAATTGATTTTTCATGGAAAACGCCCTTCCGGTTTGCAGGATTGAACTATTTATCGATGGCAGTTTCTAGGAAAAAGGTTGCATAATGGACAATATCAAGTTTCAAACTAGTTTTCAAGTTTAATCATGATTGAATCAGTATTTTTTTGAGTTATTCCGGAAAAAACAACGATATCGAGGCAAAAAACTTCAAAAATTAATATCTTATCGAACTGAAATTCGGTACACGGGTGTGAAATATGAAGTTCAAGGTCTGGGTGTTTTAAATGATGAATAGTTTCCGAAGAAAAAATTCCGAAAAACATTTTTTGAAAATTTTTATCGAAATCTTTTTCCAAAAAAAAAATTTTCAAAGAAATTTCGAAAAAATTATTTTTTTCAAATTCACTGACAAGACATATGAACAAAATTTCGCTTGAAATTACGACCATGTTAAAAGGAGATCTTCAAAAGTTCTTTCGGTGTGGTCAATAAGTGAAAAGAATTTGAACATGCGCGCAAAAGCTGCTGGCTTCACGACAGTGCTTTTCTAAGTTTTTTGAATGTGATTCACCGATTTTCGGTACTATTTTGATCCTTCAATATGGTTGAAACGTACCCGGCGAAATAAGTTTGCATGCGCGTTGTACTTCATCGCGTAAAGGTCAGCCTCGGCCTGTCATCACTTAGCCGGTGACATGATACCCTTCTCCGGACGTCATGCGATTCGCAAATGAACATACATAACCATCGGGCGCGCACTCTCCGGCCGACATGATTCTGAATATTCGGGCGAAATCAAAAAACGTGCGGTATTAGTTACGATTACGCGCGGACGGACGTTAACGCGAAACGTTATAAATTCAGATTTATGCGACAGATATATTTGGATATCGGAGCTGCATTACGGGGTACATGGATGCAGGCCGTATACACAATTACACATTGTGGCGACATTAGTTTAATTCAGTGTCGCCTAATGAAAGTTTACGATTGGTGCCGTTACGCGTTCCGAACGCGTCTACCTCGCGTTATTTTTATTGGAACACTGATGTGTCCGACGGAATCGGACAGATAAAAGCCAAGTTTGGTATGAAGTTGGGGTAATTATTGTAATAGAAACTGGTATTACGCGAACCAATCTACGAATCCAGTTAACTTTCATGTTCTCTTTTCTTTTCTGATGTTTTTACGCGTGTGATTCCTGTATCATTCACTAATATTTTCTTGAATTCTCGATGTTAGTTCAATTGTCATTTGTGTTTTTTGTTATACAGGATGACTGTTTGAGTTGTTAATCAATTTTAACAATAGACTCCTGTAATCAAATAAAACGCTTTTTTCATTTGCCATTCTTCCAGATTCGGCTCACGTAAAAGTTATAAGCATTTGAATATTTCTCAATGTGCTGATTAACTGCTGCACTATATTTGCAATTTCAACACAGATATCTCTGATCCTTCTCGCAGAATAACCCATCCAAAGTTGAAATTGGAAGAAACATGATTGAGAAAACTCATTTACTCACTTACTTCTTATGATTTGGAGATTTTTGAGGTATTTTAGTGACGTAAACATTCCACTATACTGAACTATTGAAACACTGAGCTTCCAATTGATTTTCATGCAATATTCAATTTTATTCTACCATTAGGTTATACACTCGCCCATTCTCATATTGAAAACTCCATAATAATTCCCATGGAGATTATGGTCCATAGACATGGAGACATATCCCCCATGTCTGTGGTCTGATCATGGAGCTAATATAATTATATTCAGTCTATGTGATATACATAAATATTTGTGTGTATTCTTAGGCCCCGACAAACGTGGAAGAAGATTAATTTACGGCCTTTACTAAAAATAAAGTTATTTCTCGAATTATTATCAGATTTTGGAACATTCAACTTCGAATATATCCATTACGGTGCGTTCATTGAGAAATTATAAGGAATAATTAATTATTCTGAAATAACAAGATTCTTTTGACATGAAAAATGTATTCTTCATGCTAATTTTCTTATAGTTTTATGATTCAGTGAGTCTATAACTAGGAAACCGTTTGAATAAGGATGAAAGTGTTAACTGAAGAATGTGTGTCATAGTTGAAAAAAACTTCACATCAAAATTCATCCTAATTGGACCTTACATTTTTCAGTAATTCAGAGTGGGATGTGTCAAACTGCCATGACCTACCGACTGGGTTTTCTAAAGTGAATGAAGTACAAGGTACTTATTTTTTAAAGCTCAAAAGAAACAGTCCACTAAAATTATCTCCGGAAAGTCGATTAACCTATTCCCAAAGAAGAAATTGTCAGAACGTTAAACAACCAAACCAGCATCTCCATACGGTCAGCTCAAAATCCACTTGGCAACGTCTATGGGCGATTTTTCTTTAACAGCAGTCACGATATGAATATAAATTAACAGCCTCGTCCGCAGTTCCCGTCGGACGGCTCGAAAAACCGAAGAGCTCGCATCAAAAAAGCCCGCAGCTCATGAGCGGAACATCAAGTCACGAGGACGTATCAATTAGAGTCGAATTAAAATTGATAGTGCGATTGTGGCAAACAAATAATTCAATTCGAGATTTTTAATATCAAAGAAAACGACCGATGCCTTCGCGTTTTTACTGCCGTTGTTGATTTTTAATGCAATTTGTGTCCGTTACAACAGCGCTGATTGCATAATGGCCGCTGCAATTAGCCATTGCGTACTCGTATGTATTAAGATACCTTATAAATAGTTAGCTATCTGAGTCTCCTATCTTAATTATTTAAATGTAACATTCGTCAAGGTAACAAGCATGTTTAATTCCAGCACTCGAATTTCTCTAAATTATCTTTCACAATATCCTTTCAAGAGTAATGATTATGACACGGAGCCCATTTCCATTTAAGCGCGTTTCTTTATCGATGTTCATTGTCTTCGTCATTTTTTATTTCGTATATGACCGACCAATATGTAAGCCATTAGCTGAACGGTCATTAACAAATCAGTAAATTGAATATTAGGTTCCGCTGGATATTACAGCTGGTCTATAAATGGAATAAGCACTTACTCGTAATACCATACGAGGTTGAACTGTTTTCGATCGACGGAATTATTTTGAAATGGTGCTTTTCGATAAACAGATCTATACCCGACGGAATACACGAACAGAGGTTTCAAAATGTTCTCAAAGGATGTCTGAGTCTTGCGGAGTATTCGGATCCTAGTCTCGAATACTCAACTGTGCCTTTCATTGAAGTCGCAAATATTCTATTCTGCAGACGGAATCATTTTGAAATGGTGCTTTTCGATAAACAGATCTATACCCGACGGAATACACGAACAGAGGTTTCAAAATGTTCTCAAAGCATGTCTGAGTCTTGCGGAGTATTCGGATCCTAGGACTCGAATACTCAACTGTGCATTTCATTGAAGTCACAAATATTCTATTCTACAGACATATAATGGAAGATAGGTTCTGCATTCCGAATGTCTGTTCTGTATTTTTTTCGTCTTAGATATTGAATGTCGAATCGAGATATGGAACTACCATTCTCAGATTGTTCAGTTCTCGAATGAATCTCACTAGTCTCAATCGTGTCCTTTGTCTCGGATATTGAAATCGAGAATAGCACTCTTCCTAAAACAGTTCCCGAAGGATCATCCGGATCTTGCGGGTGTCTAAATTTAGGTTAGCGAATTCTTAAATGTGATGCATTCTGCACTTAATTCAAGTATTAGGTTCCGATTTCACATAGGTATGACTGAAGAGACTGTCTATCACGAATGACCATTATCTCGTCTGCATAGCTTCTTAGGCCTCGGATGTTGAAATAGTGAATTAGAGACCTAGAACCATAATTTTCCGAGTATTTGGTTCTCAAATGATCATCCAAATCTTACGGTTACGAGTCTTCACCGCTTCCTTGGCATCGCAGGTTGAAGAAGTGACATCGAGAACATAAACCACATGTGGTTCATAGAATGCTAAGAACTCAAATTTGAACACTCGCAAGATCCGGATGATCAAACAAAACCAAAAGTTTTATGAAGTTCGGTTCTCGTATGATTATCCGGATATTGCGAGTGTCCAAATTTGACATCTAGAATGCTTAGGTGTACTGATTTCTACCCTTGATTCAAGTGACTAAATTGCGAGTCCTCATTGGTATGTATGATTGGGCAAAGTTTCTTTTATATAACTGAATGTTCTCTGGTGTTCAACGCATCCCAGGTTTCGGGTATACAAATTGTGAAATCGAGACCTGGAACCAAAAGTTTCAGAATGTTCGATTCTCGAACTATCATTAAAATCTTGCGGATACTTGGATATATGTTTCAAACATTAGTTTTTACTGATACATACTGAAAGATAGTTACCATATATCGGGTCATTCACAATTTAGGTTCATTCTTAGATGAGTCGAGAAAGTACTACTTTTAAAATTCTTATCACCACCTCATCTCTGCGTAATAAGAGAACGATCCCTAAAGCTACAAGTTCGGGAACACCTCTGAGAGCTGCAACGTCTATTTGTTATCGAGCATCTGGCCACTTCCCTCGGGACTTCTGATAAAAACAAATGACGCCGACGACGTCGCTATCCCAATGGAAATGACTTTGGCTCCGCCACAGTTACTTATTCATTTCACGAAACGAACTTTTAAATTGTGTAATTTAACGAACAGGCTCTTCTTTTATTTTCACGAAAAAGGTCGACAAGGTGAGTGGGTGGCAGATGGGGAAGGGGAACATCCTCGAAGAATCCCCCAAAAGGCGTCGCTAAATTAAAAAGAATGATGGCATTCGATTTCGGCGAAATAACCAGTGAGACAAAAGGACGAACAATATAAAGAGAAGTTTTAACTTATGCATGATTCGTCTAAAAAAACCCATGAACTAGTTTGGAATATCTGAGCTACACATTTTATCTTAGAAGTGGAAAATTGAATGGAAATGACAAAAGAAGAGCATCCATTAATTCTGAATGGGTGATTTTGCCTTTTTGGCGGATAAATTGAGATGGTAGTTCAAGAAAACTAGTTGAATGCATCGACACCAGAACTATCGTCTGCATTTGCAAAATGGCGCAGGATCCGGGATGGAGCGCTTACTCTTTCTACTTTAAAGATTTTTTTTAAATACTCGGAATCGTCGAAATTTCACGTTATTTAGCTTGTTTGATTGCTCTATCTTCCAATTTTAGTCCAGAGAAGTTGAATTGTTGAGTTTGAGCTTGTCTCGACTCACATCTCATTCATTTAGTAAAATACAGAATGAAGGATGACATGAGATTCACAGTGTGTTCATTTTGTATTCGGTTGGTGAGGACGTTTCCTTCGGTGCTATCTCTGTTTTCAATATGATCGCGATTACGCCTTCGTGTCGATATACAGGGAGGCCTCAAAAAATAATCGTATTCATTTCGAAGGGTTCTGGTGGTGTTCATTGTTCCTTCTTCAGAAACAGGAGTTTCTCCATCAAGACATTGCGGGAAAAAAAACCTTGACGTAATTATAACCGAATTTGATACCGTTGAATGAACGAGAGAGAGCAGCACGTCGTTATCTCGAATTCGTAGCAGTGGTGGAACGCGGGTGCAGGAGGGAGGACTAATGGAAGTCATTTAAATGGAAGATCGCATCCTCCGTGGCAGTGACTTTGCTAATAGCTTACGGAATGGAATGGAAAACAACTCTGATGATGGAGCGTCGCAAGAACAACCCCCGGCGTACCAGTGAAGCCAGATAACGGGGGTCGGGACCCAGAGGAATCGGCACGATACGCATTTTTTTCAATTTGGACTCGCTGTAATTGGTTTTGTATTCAGCTGTCGGATGAAAAACGTAGAGTATAAACGAATACTTGCATTCGGAATATTATATGTGGAATTGTAAGTTAAGTGTGGTTAAAAGATTGTGAAGTCATTCGAGAACTGATGGTACGAGTTGCTGAAATCAAGTTTTTTGGATCATCTGGGACCATTCCGAATACTTGCATCCCATACATTATTTCAGATAAAGTATTGGATGTATTGCGATCGGAAATTAATTTGAAATCATTCGTGAAATGGTTGTATTCGGATGCTGATGTTGAATAATCGATAATCTCGAGTACTTGCATTCGATACATTATTGAATGTTATAGATTCACCGAAAAAAGACTGAAATCATTCGAGAACTTATAGTATTCGGATAACGAAGTCAAATCCTTGGGATAATCGAATAACATTCTGAGGAGAAATAATTTGAAACATTTTGAGAACTGGTACTATTAGGACACTGAATTCAAGTTCTCGGTACAAACCGAGAATATTCTGAAGATCTCAACTACTCGAATTTGAAGCATCATTTTAGATTGAATATTAAATGTGATGTGATTTGAAAGGAATATGTAATTATTCGAGAATAAGATACTTAGGAAAACCCGAGAATATGCTCATAGTTTTTCGGATACTTGCATTCGAGATATTTTATGTTAAATTGTAAATTAGGTGTTGTTGCTTCATCAGAAAATACTGTGAAATGATTCGAGAACTGAAAGTACTAGTCTGTGTGTCAATATCTTCGGATAGTCCGAGGCCATCCTGAGGATCTCGAATACTTGCATCCGAGATTAAATATGAGCGTTTGATCGATAGAGGGTATGAAATCATTCGAGAACTGTTTGTTGTCGGACAGTGAAATCAAATTCTTCGAATAATCTGATAATATTGTCAGGATCTCAAATGCATTCGTGACAGTATTTCGGATTTATAATTCAATATGATTTGATTGAAAATTAATATTTAAATCATCCGAGAACAAGTAGTATTTGGGCACTGAATTCAAGTTCTCATGATGATCCGAGATTATTTTGTATCGAATACATTTTCGCATTCGAGACATCATTTAACGTGAAATGGGGACATCTGATCCAAAAAAGTGGAATATTTGGAGAACTGGTTAGTATTCGTAAGCTGGAATCAAGCTCTTCTGGAGATCTCGAATACTCCCATCCAAGACATGATATTTCATCAGGTACCACCGTCTAGAAGTAAATGAGCCATGACAAAGTGCATATACTGAAAACCTATTCAAAAAATTCAGAGGGTTGATGGGGATGGCACAGGGTGCAACAAAAATCCTTTTGTTTCCAAATATTTTTCTTCTGAGAAAATGAATTTGTTCCATAATTTCAACGCGCACTGTATAACTCGGTGGTAAAGGCAATTAGACAATGAACAATCCAATTGGCAGCCTTATTGTGGGACGAATGACGTACAAAAGGAACGAAACAACGGCTGAAAGGGCATGCTCGGCGGTTTCTCGCCGTGTTCCTCGTAATTCGAAGAGGATCCCCGAACCGGAAGATTATTCCGGAACGGAACTTGCAGAAATATCGAGACAAAAGTTGACGAGGCGTAAAGAATGGAATCCGAAGTCTTGTGGCGATGCAGCGAACCGTGACTCTACGAAATTCGGAAGGAGAGACAAGCGGGAACAGGGCCCCAATGCTCCGTTATCGGTGCACCCCGAGTTGTTACAAAGTCTATTTTAATCATTTAAATGAGGGCTCGCCCACGGAACGTGCTGCGGGGGTGGAGGACGTTTATTTTTGGGATTTGTCGAACGGAAGTAATTTCACACATTCTCGGAAACTCGCTCGGGCGGTCCTTCGAGCAGAGTATCGCTTATGGCGTGAACTGCAAATTCTGCTATCGAGTGCATCCCTTGAATGACTGCTCGGTTGGTGAGGAGAACAATAACGTTTGTTTTCCAGAGTTTGGGCGTGCGGTCATGCAAGTCCGAGGAGATTTGATCTCCAAGAACGTTAGCGGTTTCAACTTCTTGGTGATGTATTGCCTTGGACTGGGGGAAATGTTCACATAGTTCTCACAAGAGATCAGATATTATAGAGTAAACCTAACTCCCAGAAAATATAATGAGCTCGCAAAAGTATAGACGAGTTGATGCTACAATGAGCTTTTTGGTTTTTCATCGTCGTAGGGAGTTGGCCCTGGAGTATTCGACCTTAGACCCGAGGATGTATGCTGACAAATGTGTATCCAGAGTTCACTTAGATTCCGGTGGCTTAGACTGCGCCAAGGATGATGTGTCCTATGATTTCCTGACAGAACTGATTACATTTGCTTTCCCAGGCGAGATTTTCTGTTACCAGGTGTCCGAAAGGTTCTTCCTCCTCTCACGAAATCGCCAAGCTTCATTATCTGCGGAAATAAAATCGCCAAGTGTTTCACTCAGATTCCAATTGCTCAGGCCTCTCCTATGATTTTCTGTCAGCATTGATTGCATTTGTTCTCCAAACAAAGATACTCTCCTACCAGTTGTACGAAAGGTCCTTCCTCCTCTCACAAAATCGCCAAGCTTCATTATCTGCTGAAATAAACTCACCAAGTGCTTCACTTAGATTCCGATTGCTCAGGTCTCTCCTATGATTTTCTGTCAGCACTGATTGCATTTGCTATCCAAGCAAAGATTTTCTCCTACCAGTTTCCGAAAGGTTCTTCCCCCTCTCACAAAATCGCCAAGCTTCATTATGTGCTGAAATAAAATAACCAAGTGCTTCACTTAGACTCCGATTGCTCTGGTCTCTCCTATGGTTTTCTGTCAGCACTGATTGCATTGGCAGAGATTTCCTCCTACCAGTTTACAAAAGGTTCTTCATCCTCCCCCAAAATCATCAAACTCCATTATCTGCTGAAATAATATCACCAAGTGCTACTTGAAGTGATAATTACCAATTTTATCGAGAATCTACTCCACATTAATTTCAGTATAGGCTGTGAAGGTGTAGTTTTTCTGTATATGTCAAATGGTCCGCCACAGAGCTTTACATGTGCAAACCAAAGTGAGAGCTTTCGCCACATTTGAATTGATAATTCAGGCACTTGCTATGGTTGGTTCTTCTTCTGTTGGAACTAACAAACGAGGCTGCCCAAATCCAGAGTGAATGCAGATGTACTCACGTGATATTATGACTCAGGAATATCATCAGCTTTGTCACTGTATTGTCTAAGATGAAAATGGTGGTTGTTCTGAACAGAGTCTGTTGATATTGTAGTCCGCAGTATCAAAATCTGCTGGTAGTTTCTGGCTCTTAACAATAAATTGTAATAGTCTATGTTTTCTCCTCAGTTCGGGCACAGGTATGTTACTTGAAACGAGCAACCACTACTTGAGCGTAGTTTTTTTGGTCCCTGATAGGAAAGGATATGAAGTTGCACATCTATGAAATGAACGAGACTCGATGCTTCTAGCTAGTTCTTAAAGATGATGGATGATACCTACATGCTGTCGCAAAAGAAATTCGGTGTAGAAGCTCATGATGTAGAATCTATTCAGAGCATTCCATTCTGAGTCTCCTTCTCCTTGTGGTAATTTTGAACCATTTTATTCCATGCTATGATATTTCAAAACATGTGGTGTAGGCTTTCTGATTAAGTGTCTCTTCCGGCTTATAGCAATGTGTTGGTGAAGCATCTCCCATCTCAATTTTTTCATCACTAGAATGGTAACCAAATGGGATGTATTTGATCAGAGATTCTATGCGACCAATGGAAAAGTAAAGTTGAATTTCGTGGTGGTTTCATCATATGTTGAAACCTATAGAACATCTGGGAAGACGTTGACAATTTGCCTTCTGAAATCTCAGATCTAGCGAACAAAAGTTTCGTTTTTCAAAATAACCACCGATCCGAGAATCCCGCATTTATCGAGTTCACGTAGCATGATGGGAAACCGCAGCGCATGCCTCTTTTGTCCGGAACCATACGAAACACGAGCGATTATCAGAACCTATTAAAATACATAATTTTTGTGTCAGCGCACGTCTAATATCAATCAAGTCGTTACGTTGGCTGCCTGTAATTGCCCGGTTGCATGCTGAACATTTTTTTCGAAATCTGTCTTCGGTCCGTGAATTCGTAACCAAATGGGATCATTTTAATCGTGGAAAAAATTATGTTCGGCCCGACTAGCGCGCTCTTTCATAAGGCGGTGACATTTGCACAAAGAAGAAACCGTAATTACGATGACAACGATCTTTGTAATTTTGTGTTATTCGGCCAGCGTGAGTGACAGCTCTGACATGCCGTTTGTTTGCTGGCGTGTTTCTATGAAAATCCGTAACGTTGGAGTGTGGGTTCGAGTTGTTAGAACTCCGGAATAATAGCTTTGTTATTTCAGTATCGAAACGCGAACTGGACTGAAAATGCCTATTCATATCTTGAATACAGACCGAGATATTGAATATCTGAGTTCATATTTTCGAAAATTACCTATTCATAAAAATGGGTCACCCATCCATGTACTCAGCCTAACTATTGCTGCTTGACTCTCAAGAGGTACTATTTGCTGAATAAAATCGCAACCTTTCATTTTCAAATGTCTAGATCCAATTATTTCGATAGATTAATGGTTATAGAGCGGGTGAGATCGGGAAACAATTTATTTGTCAAAGATATATTCGATGAATTGTTCAATCGAATATTAAGATTCTAGTTTCCATAACTGATTCGTTCGATGGTTTCGTCGTAGCCGAACATTCATTTGTTCCCTTCATTTCTCACCCTGTCATTTCTTCGACTCCTGTGGAATCCGATTTACCAGATAAAGGCTGACATCGGTAAATACCGATCGCGGATGATGTTTTTTGTTTTTGTCCCGCATCGTCTCCGGTCCCGGTAACCTTTTTTATCTAAATTTCCATCTCGGCGATCTATTTCGTGTTCGGGAAGGACCGAATGTCTTGTTCGTTTAATTTATATTCTCGAAATTGTGATATCGAAGGACGGAAACAAATTCGTGAGATTTTCTCTTATCGATTTTTCTATGATGCGAAATCTATTCTTGGGAGAAGTTATTCGCCAAATTTCTCTATATGATTTTTCAAGGTTCCGAAAAAATGTGATTTGATTATTTTGGAGAATTCATTGAGGATAAAGTGTGTTTTCTGTTGAACTATAATTCATCCAAATTTTTCGTGATATTACAGCAATCATGGCTTCGATCCATGTTGTGTTCATCTGAAAAAGAAGTGACATCGGCAAGATTAAAATACAAGGAATTTTATATTCTGTGCTTCGAATTTGCATGTAGTTTCATACGTCACCATTTGTACATACGATCACAGAGAAGCATATGAGCACACCATGTTCTACTTACATCATGGCTTCGATCGAAGGGTAGTTCCGGAGTATTTTTTGGGAAAATGTATGAGTAGGTAATGAGAATAATAAATATTGTTATGTGAAATTCCTCCTGCAAATTGTGGTTAGCACTTATTTGTCTATGGGGCAATTTTTTTCAAAAATGTAGCCACGTTATCGAAATTAAAAGGATATAAACGCTCGAAAAATTCAAATGTAACGTTCCGTAGCCTAAATCAGACTCCTTCATCTGACAAGTGAACGAAAACCTTCATTTTCTTGAACTCTTTTCGTATTCAAGAAAGTTCGCAGCAATGCAAAGTCACATTGAAATTTGCAAATTTTACCTTTTCTCTAACAAAATAACCCAAAGTTGATCTTTTTCTAGCGGATAGTCGCAAACTAATTTTTTTCCCATTCAGTGAAATTGAAGTTGACTAATCAAGAACTGTGTATTACTCCGATATATCTTATTGACTGAGCTACTTCAGCTTTATATTTTTGTATGTCTCTATTTTCATGTTATTCTTGTGTTTACATTTTCCAAGTTCTAATGTTTTTGATATTTCTTCTCCATCAATTTTTCAACGAACAAAATTTCAAAATAAAGAAAATATTTATATACCTACAATTATATTATAATGATTCATGTTTTTCCCCTAAACGGTTTGGATTCGATCAGTGAAGATTCCATTCTTAAACTTTCTCGTATTTATAAAATTGCTTTTATCTAGATTTCTTCTAGAAAAGGGGCAGAAACGTTCGATCAGGTTAATCTTGATGGTTTCTTTGTTGCTATTTTTGGTGATTTGTTTGAAAGTTTATTAGAAGTTTTTTGTTCCAAAAAATATTATCGACACAAAAAATTCTGATGAATGATACATGAGTTACATTATTGATTGGGGGATATTCTGGAAGGATTTTCTTGGTTTTCACTCCCAATATCTGGAGAAGAACTATTCAGAATTACGAAAATATATAATTATTCTTGGAAAATGCCCTTGCGGATTTCAGGATTCAAACTATTTGTCAAATACATAGTTTGAATCCTGCAATGCATAGGGGGCTTTCTATAAAAATAATTTCATTCAATTTTCAATTTTTTCTCAGATTTTGGAATTGAAAATCCTGAAAACCTGAAAAATAACGTTAAATCAACCAAGTCTTTTTTATTTTGACATTGTAGAGCATCACCCTTATCCAGTATCCGGACGAAAATTCTAACGTAATTGTCTTTTTTGCACCGATTCGTGAGACGACATCGTCGCGGTCATTTGCGGAATGCTAATTAAGAAGATCCCCTTCGGCAGCGACGCCGGATCGAACGCGGGAATAAGGGGGACCCCCCGATAAAAGTACGAACGCCTTATCTGCTTCAACAGCAAATTTAAAATGTTCATTAGCGATAGCGTGCACGAGACCCATGATGAATCGCTCCACGGTCCCGCCGAAACAAAAGAATATCTCTTCGCTGCCCAATATCTTAATTAAAGTCGCCGATTTATTCCCTCGGTCGAGTACTTTGTCTAACGCGTCGAAATGAAATGTACCCGCGCCCAAGACGAACAGGGACGGCATCAGCCCTACGTGAAAGTACATACCTGTTGGTACGAATGAAGTAAACATTCATAATGACTTCAGAGGCGAAATGAGAATTTGCCACCCTTAGAGAGCATTCGGATTTCAGTTCTAGAGTTCTCACTGGAAATCCTGCAAAATTTCTTGCAAGCAGCAAGATTTCATTTCAACCCGTACTCCGTGCCTGTATTGGATATGCGAAATGCTTTCGTTGTTGCAACTGTATATGATTTTAGGTATTTCTTCGGAATTTTTCCTTCCCCTTTTATTATTAACCAGATAATGAAGGAAATTATGCTCTTTTAATTATTTTAGATTAGATGAAAGCTAATAATAAAAACAATAGAATGGTTGTGTGTAACTTACAACTAGCGCTTTTCCGAGATATCATAACGAAGTTAAAATTTCGTTTGTACTGTTGGAGTTGTAGCGTAAGATTATTTCTCTTGCCAAAATATCATTCAATTAATGAATAAAATTGTAAAATGTGCTGATCTTTCCACGAGCTTGTTCTGGGGAATAGCGCGATCTAATTTTGCCCAATCTGCTGGTCTTGAACGACTAGGTATGACTCACTCAGATGAAGAAACCAATGTCAAAGTCGATTTTTTTCAGCCAGCAGGCCGTGTCCGTTCGTGCTTCAACCTCAGGTTTTGAGCTGAAATATCTGATTAAATGACCCAATTGGTGTAATAGTTCGGGACTTACACTCACCTGAAATTGTGGGGTTTTTTCTTCAATATGTCTATAAGTTATAGTTTGTTCGAATAGACGACTTCGGCCCAAGTTGCCAACCCACAATTTTCTTCACAAATTCACTATCATCACTGGGGAACGAGAATTTCAGGACGAATTCGACATGATAAGGTTCACATTATTAATAAATATCCGTAAAAGATGCCTCGGCTCCTCAAACAAGATAATTCCTTCACAATATAATTTTTGTTAGGCTGAAATTTACGTTGGGATTCCAGATATCATGTTAATAGTGTCAAGTATATAAAGTCAATGTTCCGCAAATCAACTTGGTTATTTCGGTTGCCGCTTTTCCGTTCTGTAAATATGAAATATTCGGTTGGTTACTGAAAAAAAAGGTTGACTACTTAATTTGATGAAAAAGCAATCTTTTTGTCATCAGAACATAGACATATTAAGTCTATGCACCAGAACGACAATCAATGTTTCATGGTATTATATCCATAGCATAGAACAATCTTTATTTACCTCAAGATCCATAGAGCATTAATTTTTCCATTGTTGATTGTTGTCTCTTCTATGTTCTATGGATCATAGGATGGTAAATAAAGATTGTTCTATGCTATGGTTATGTTACCATAGAACATTGACTGTCGTTCTGGTGACAGAAAGATTGCTTATTCATCAATCAAATTCCGTAATTAACCTTTTTTTCAGGAACCAACCGAATATTTAATATTTAAGGAATGGAAAACCGGCAACCGAAGTAACCGAGTTGATTTCCCGAACATATCCTATATAAATTTGACACTATTAACATGAAATCAGGAATCCCAACTTCAATTTCAGCCAATCAGAGATGATTTTAACAAAATCCTATATTTGGAAGGAATTATCTTGTTTGAGTAGCCGAAGCATCTTTTACGGATTTTTATAAATAACGCCAACCTCATCATGTCGAACTTGCCCTGAAATTTCCGTTCCCTAGTGATAGTAAATTTGTGAAGAGAATTGTGGGTTGGCAAGTAGGGCCGAAGTCGTCTATTGAAACTTCGCATTTTGTCGTATGATATAGATGTGTGACAATTTTGTGAAGACCCTATCGTTAAAGAATTCGAAAAATTCTGAATTCAGGATATTTTTCGAGAATCATTCATGTCTATGCAACTTGGCACAGAATTCATTTCTTGACATCTCATTTTTTTTTTATAAATGATATTGGTGACAATCTACTCTGCTACTTTTTATTGTTTGCTGACGACTTCAAGCTGTTCAGGACCATATCTACCTTACATGACTGTTGGCTGCTCCAAGAAGATCTTGATAGGCTGAGCGAATGGTGTCATATTAATAAATTGCCATTAAACATCAATAAGTGTAAAACAATTACTTACACCCATAAGAACACATCCATTGTGTACGACTACACTATAAGCCATGTAGCATTGGAGAGAGTTCGGCAAATTAAAGATTTGGGAGTTGAATTTGACCATAGATTAACATTTGTTCCTCATTATAATAATGTTACAACTGCGGCGAAGCGGATGCTTGGCTTTGTTTTCAGGGTATGTCGGGATTTCGAGGATCCATACTGTTTTGCTACCCTTTTCAATTCCTATGTTCGTTCCAGACTCGAGTACGGCAATCTTGTCTGGGGCCCAATATACAGTGTTCATATCAACCAACTTGAGTCCGTTCAGAGGCAGTTTTTGAAATTTTTATCCTTTAAATTAGATGGTGTCTACCCAGCCCGAGGTTTTGACCATTCCTCGCTTCTGAATAGGTTCTCATACTTGTCATTGGAGAACAGGAGAGTATACAGTTTATGTCTTTTCCTTTTTAAGCTGCTCAATTTCTTTATGGATTGTCCTGATTTGCTTGCCAAGCTGAGCTTTCGTATTCCGCGCAATGGTAGTCGTCTGGAACACTTGCTCTACCTCCCCAAACCGAGGACTAACATGATGATTAGATCACCAATGTATGTGATGTGTCAACGATTTAATGGAATATGTGCTGATGTTGATGTCTTCCACGATAGTTTGAGAACTTTCAAGGCTAAATTGAGGGAATTACTGCGTCTTGGGCAAACTGATCTTTAGCCTGTACATTTAATTTTTTTTCTGTTTTCATTGGGTTAGCGTTTAATTTTGTCATGTTCATCAACTTTGTACAATATAATATATTGTCTTGTAATTGGGATTTACCTGTTTAGACAATAAACAATTTTTTTTTTTTTTTTTTATCTCACCTTCCTCGTTCGTACCCCCATTGCAGGAACGCCCAGTACACTCGAACGAGAAAACGCCAGTTGTCATACGATGCAGCCTCTTTAATATTGCAGCATTTTTTATTCACATGGGGTCGTTCAAAATTCCGCCTAGTTTCCGAAAGGCGTCTATTTCAATTGGAATATTGCTTCCTCTCATATTTCTTTCAGTGTAGACGACAACCCCACTATATGAAAATGTCAAAAATCCTACATTATGCCTCTTTCGCTCCATGTATAAGGCATATGCCACATACGTAGCCAGAGAGCATATCATTTTAATATTTAATATTTCCCAAAGGGCACAGCGAAGTGAAATATTCGCAAATATTGATAATGGGGATAGAGTTGTTTCTCGGAGCGTTCGGGACCACAAGGGTCTATTAACTCCTAAGTTGTAGGAGATCTTTCGGGTATCTCCTGCACCCACACACGCACGTACGTATACGTAGTGGGACCTCTCAGGGAATAGCGGCAATAGCGCACATGTCGCCTGTTCTACTTCGAATTGAAAGGAGTTGAATTCTTTATGAGTTCTCGAGTTATGAAGGTTTGTGAGACCGCAAGGGTAGTTACGAGGGGGCACTTGCGGCTTCGTTTAAATCAAACTCGCAAACGCACTACACTTATTTATTTACATTTTATGAACTACTTAGTTGTGTTTAAGAAAAAACGAAGTTACACGCGAAACGATATTTTTCTCGTTTGTGGTTTTTTCGGGAATTTTACTTTTCGTTATACAGGGTGTCGCATTGAACATTAGACGGAGGTTGTTTCTAGTTGAAAAATCAAGAGTTTTGAGAAATCGCTCAATTTTGTTCTTGAGGGCGATATTCTTCCAGAGGGCACATTCTGTGGCATAAACCTTCGATTTTGAATGGCCTCACAGAAAGATGTCCAGAGGGGACAGATCTGGAGAGCTGACTGGTCATTTTTTCGAAACCATTCTAGTAACACGATCATCACGAAATTTTGCTCAAAGTTTTGAATTAGCATTCTCCAGCTAGTTTCAGCAAGATCGGATCAGTATTTTTTGAGTTATACCGAAAATAACAACGACACCGAAAAAATTTTTACACATTTTCCTCGCGATATGTCTGAAAATTATAATCGAATCTGACTAAAATGTGGTGTACTGTTGTTTAATATAGACTTCAAGGTTGGCGTGAAATTTCTCGGAAACTGATGGAAAGTTTTCGAAAATAAAAATTCAAACAAAAATCTGAAAAATTTTCGAGAAAATGTTCGTTGAAATTAACCAACCCTACGATCTTCATTCCGATCGAGATGGTTTAATGAACAACTTGCAGACCCTCCCTGTATTATACGAACATTTGAATATTGAACAATATTTTGGATTCCTAAATGTTTTCCTTGAAAGTTTATCATGTTCACAGCCGGCTCGATACCCTAACTTTCCTTTACAGAATCGAACCTTTCGCTGTAAGGGTCGGGATTAAAATCTGTCTTCACCCCCCTCGGCCATTTTATTACCCCCACCTAAGGCCTGTTTTTCCGCCATCCTCTTGAGGTGCTATAAGACCTCCTCAGAGCGAAGATAAAAAATCCCCTACACCCCCATTTCAATACCGTTTTCCATTAACCGGGAATTAACACTTCACGATGACGACGGAGGGTTTTTTCTAATTTAAAATCCTTAAAAATGGCCCGCCACCCCAGCGGCCTCGACCACCTAATTTGAAATTCAAAGTTTGTCGGGAGGCTTTAGCCGTTCCCGAAGTTGGAGAGTCGATAGTTGGGAGGTTTAATAAATCCCATCGCATTCCTTCATCGTGTTATCGACGAGAACTGATCTGAGGAAGGGGGTTTAATTGAAAAATAAATTCTTTGGGATTTACGTTCGACTTCGGATCGGATCCGGCAGTAAGAATACGTAATGAGTTAAACTGTATCGGATTGCGTTAGGTTTTGTCGCTTTTCTGTCGCCAAGTCGTGATAACATCTATTTTGCCATTTTATATTTTGTAAAATACTTATGGTTCCACAAGTTCAACGTCAAATAAGGAGAGCAATTCTTCCAAAACTTCAATCGTAGAAAAAGTGGTCCAAAATTTGCCGTCAGTAAGCCGTATATAATTTATTTTGCCGCACTTGGATTTCCGAAACTATATTTTGTTCTGCTAACTCCACATGAAATTAGCAGAAAAACTTCTCAAACTTCTCAAGAACATACTCCATTCGTAGATGAATTTGTTCATCGTAAGCAGCCATTAAAATACCGCGAAAAAATTTATTTTGCCGCTCACGTCACGTCAAGTTAGCCAAGAAATTCTTCCAAAACTCAAGTTATTCGTAGGAAGCTTGAACAATTTTTTGCCGTCCGTGAGCTGTAAAGATTTCATTTTGTCGCTCTACTTCTAGAAATATTTGTTGATCTGCCTACATCACGTCATGTTGACAGACCAATTCTTCCAAAAATCTCCTTATTCGTTGAAAATCTGTTTCATATTTTGCGTTAGTACTCAAGCCGTGAAATAATTATTATTTGCCACACTTTTATTTCAGGAAATATTTGTTGTTCTACGAACCTCTTCTTAATTCAGCAGAGCAGCTTTCCCAAAACGAACTTCAGTCGAGAGAAATTGGTCTATATGTTGCCCCTTTTTGCCATTAGTGGGCCAAAATATTTTATTTTGCCTCCATACTTTTGAAGAATATGTATATATCTCGACCAGGTTCCCAATCTTTTTTATGAAGACAAACAATTTCTGGGCGGAAATAAATCGAAAACTCTATTTCCATTTTTTTGCCGCTCAACATTTCCTAATCATGAGCGTTCAAGACAAACAACAGCTAGTGATAAGTAAGAAAGGAGCATTACTTCTTCAATTCAACCTGAAAATCAAATATCTCCCAAACAGTAAATACAAATACAAATTACGGCAAAAAATCAAGTAACGGCAAAAAAACGCAATGTGAAAAATTTTTTGTTCGTAATAACCATTTGTGGAAAAGATTCTCTGCTGACTTGTAGTCAAGTTAACAGAACAACTTAATATTCCCCGAGAACCAATAACGGTAAAAAAATCATTCACGGCTGGCGAGGTAGACCTAATATAACTCCCCTCAAAACATAATTTTCCTTTCACCAATCAGCCAAAAATTTTCCAAGCGAGATAAAGCAGCCAATATCGAAACCCTCTCGAAGGGTTGCTAGGTGTCTATCTCAACTTTTTCCACGCACTGGGCTCATTTTCCCTTTCGGAAAATCCCCGCAACGAAGGGGTGTTACGGCGAAACAAATAACTATAGAATTCCCATTATTACGGCGTATTTGTAGTCCGGACTTCGGCAAAGGGGAAACAGGCGTCAAACCGCAAGACGTTCTTTGTGCCAAGATCACGTCGTTCCTCCTTTGTCGTGCTAGATACTCGAAGTTGTTATCATTTCCCGAGCTAAGACGACGCCGTCCATGCCTCCCCGCTAATTAAACACCCGAAGCGACGCCTTCTACATCTGATACCGACTACAAAAGACGTAGTTCTGAAGACTCCGGGCGATCCGTTGCCAAAATTCGGCAAAAATCAATTCGATGTGCACGCCCACAATGGGAATGGAATCTTATTCGATTTCTTGAAATATTTCATTCATTTCGAAATGAAAGAACTGTTATACAGGGTGAGACTTCACCATCTTTGTACATTAAGTTCAACCACAGATTCCTTTCTTCAATTAGAACTATTTTCATCTGCCATTTTGCCAGATCCGGCTCAGATGAGAAGTTATGGGCGTTTGAAGATATTCTAATACACACCTGCACTTTGTTCAGAGGTCCGATAAAGATACCTTATTGTCACTGTACTGAATATTCTGGAATATAACTAAAGGCTATCTAGACGTTGAAGTGTAATGAAATGAGGACACTTATGTACTCATTTAATTCTTATGATTTGAAGGTTCCCGCAGTATTAATTCAATGCCATGCAATATGCAATTGTTTTCACCAAAAGATAACATGCAATTTCATTACCGCCCATCTCAAAAATTCGAAAAATACCAGTTTTCATCAAATTCATGAGTGGATGAATATACTCAATCAGTGTAAACACATTCTTTGAACTCTGTACATTCCCTAGGTAGTCTGGACACGGAATAGGAGGTCACTATGTGTATTCTGTGTTTTGGTTGAACGTGGGTCCAGTTTGATTCGAAAGAGAGTGATACTCTGACTTCTAGAGCAATTGTGGAATGCAATGAGCTAGCGACTTGAAGCTTGTACGGAGGTTTGCGAATCGAAATGCGACAGTTGAGCTCCTTAATGGGCCAATTGGCCCTAATGGTTTCGGAGTTATATGCATTTGAAGTTGTGACGTTATTTTCTCAGTGAGTACTGATGCGATCGGATGCAATTAGTTGCAGAATTCCAACGCGTGACTTTGTGGGACATTTCTTAGAGATCGTTAATTTAATTTTTCCGAAAGAACATTTTTGAAAATTTTCGCCTTTTTTTCCTTGTAAACTATCCATTTAATTTCTATGAAATTCCGCGCAGACCCAGAAGACAATATTTCACAACAGTGTACCAAATATCAGATCGAAACTCATTTTTGTGAATATTGGGAATAAGATATGTCAAATGAACTCAAAAATCGTTTTTAATGTGGATAATTCCGTTTTTATCAGTTGATTATAGATTCCGCTAACGAGTGGCCGGCGAAACAAGGCGTTAAGCCAAGTTCATTTGTCACCGACCGACAAATTTTCGTTGTTATGCAATTAATCAAGGGTCCTTTGGCATTTTAAGGTCCTCTGTTATTTTCTCATACATGCGAATTTATTATCCACACAAAGCGGCATGAAATATCATTAGTGCCGAGTGGAATTGAAATGTAAATGTATGCAGAATGAGGTTAGATTGAAAATCAGTCGCTTGTTATGGTTGATCGAGTTAATGAACTAAACTTGTACATTTGTTTTTTATATGATGTTTGATTGAACTCGTATTCCGAAAAAATATACTGGAATTGGAGAAAGCACACGAATATTAGAGGTTAAATACAAATTATGTTTTCACCAGTCAGAGATCAATTGTTTTTATCAAAACTAATCCAAATAGAGTATCTCACGTATTAACGTTGATTCATTTATTAAAAGTTTCAGAAAGGTTATCGAGTATTTGAAAGTTGAATTGAATAAAAGTATAAAAGAAAGAAATGGTAGTTTGTGACTTGTTCACAGACAATAAACTGAGAAGTTATTCTCAGAAGATAATGAGATCTAGATGACAACAACTATCCAGCCTGCGCTTTCGCAACCCCAAATGAAGTTTGGCAACAACGCGTTGACACGTTGCTCGCTAGACTACCGTCTTTTCTGATCTGATATGGTGCTCAGATTCATCGACTTGTTTTCGGATAACTTTTCCTCACAGATATACTCACGGAAATAGTCAAGAGGTCTGAGATTAGGACTCCTGAGGTCGAAACAGAATCCCAGGAGTTCCTTAGGAGACCTGACCGTCAGGCCGTGAGGATTTAGAACTGGCTCAGCAGCCTTGGGCTTGCCAACTCTGCAAATTTGCATACTATATATTCGGTTGTTTCCGTTTTTGATAACAGAGTCTGCACATGTCATCTGCTGACTTGCCCCTGCGGTAAAAGATGTGCTTGAACTATCAGTGCGGTTGTGGTTGCTGTGAGAGCTTCCTGGGATAGGATGTAGAGAATTCCACGAATATTTTTGCTACTACAATTCCTGGTATCCAGCTCCCATTTTTGAAACGCTGCTCCGTAGTGGTCTTTTCAAGGCCCACATAAGGTTTCTGATCCAGATGGTGTTATCCCTAAGACCCGTTTTTGCTAGATCATCGGCCCTCTCATATCCTTCAATACCTCAATCAGGTCGATTCTGTTTGCGTATTGCTATAAACCTCGCTATTCTAGTCATATTGTTATCTTTCCAATTTATAGCAATATGGCCATGATGTTACGTATTCTGTTCCGAGTGTTATAGCAATGTTTGTTATGAATTTTGTCATAGCAGTATTGCTATCATGGACTTCCATAATCGGTTATTTCAGAGCTGACAACACTGAATTTTGTGACTTTAGAGCTACAATGAAGAAGAAAATAACCCTACTTCGTGAGTTTTTTTATGATTTCGCATACATAACCTCTATCTATCGACATAAAAAATGTTAGAAAACAAAAATAGTCAAATTGACCTTTAACCAATAGAATATTGGTTACCAGATGTTGAATGCAGCAATTTTATTCAGGCGTTAATAATTCGATATTCGACTAACTTTTTCGTTGGCACCTCAAAGGGATTTCTGTTGAGATGATTAAATCATCTCTTGTCTACTATGCCTGTATTTAAGTCTGAGAATTTTCCTTGAAATAAAATATTTCAGAGAACCTCGAACACATTTCCATTAGAATATACTTTTTTTTATTCATGTAAACATCGACCTCTTCAAGAATGTTAACAAACAGAAAAACCAAACAAAGTCAAATTGACCAATTTCCTGGATATCAATAGAATATTGGTTTCCAGAAATCAAATGCAGGAATTTTATGCAGGCGTTAATGATTTTCTGTTCGTAGTACAAAGGGATGGAATTTTCCTTGAAATTAAATATTCTAGAGAACCTTGAACAAATTTCTATTAGCACATACTTTCCTATCTTCAATATTTTCGAATTCTTGGAAGGCATAATACTGAAACAATGGATCTCTGTAAGATTCCCTTTCTAACCTATCTTGTTATCGAGCATAGCAAGTACTATTTTGAGGTTGCTAAGATAGCAATATTGATAGCAAGATTCTTGTTATAGTGACAAAATAGCAATATATTTTTCCTAGCAATATTGCTATTTGCAAACAGAATCGACCTGACTGCCTTGCCACCCATAGGAGATTCTTTGGCAACCCATTAGATATAAAAGGCTTTGGATGTATGTCTTTCTCTAAACTAACTGCAAAGACAGTCATTGATTCCGTTTGTTATTGGATAAATACGGATTTTGGAGAACCGAAGCATTACTCTTGTATTATTTTCCCAATTCTAACAGATCACGAGCGATCCGCTATTTTCCAACTTACAAATTCATTTTTTATGCCATCTTTGAATGGTGATCTGCGAAGAAGAGAAGAAAGGGGCGATCAAATCAAAGACTAACCACGTGTAATAAAACGAATTTCGATGCTGAAGGAATGTTTCAATTTAATATGCCCGCCAAATTCCGGCCTGTTTTGTATAAACACATACAAGAATAAGTATAATTAAGCGAGTATGGGAAAATAATCTCAGCACATAATTTTTTTTCCGCTGATCGCACCAGAGATAGTCCTTGTTAATGTTCCTCGTAATGGATCTTCCAAAAACTATAAGAAGAGCCGGAATGATGTCCCATGACGGGAGGTTTGCGTTTTGCGAAACTGTTTTATTAAGGTAACTGGTGTCGAATGTGTAATGCGCTATAAACTTTATATCCCAGTCGTTACCCGGTCTTAACCGCAAATCCTGAGCACCGTATAGTCTCTTTTACTGTTCGGGCAATAAGATAACTCCGCAATGACCTTTCGAATGGCCCATATGGGCCCGTCGACTACCCCTCAACTAGTTTGACGATCGCCTAAACTGATTGCACGCGAAGGCGAGACCCCAATTTCGTTTCTTTTTATTATTAATTCTAACGTCATCTTTATTCACTCTGGACTCTTTTTATATACGAGTTTTTACGACGGATATCCTCCTTTACATTCGATTTTACGATGAGAAGTTCATTATTTCGAAGTTACAACGAGCCGGGTACGATTTGGCACGCTTGGATCTAGAGGAATGTCAATTGAAAGGTTCTTGATAGTTTTCGCTTGAATATTTTGTCCAAATTTCTCTAATTTTCTAATTTCCTCCTGAAAATAGTCTCAAACGACTAGGCCACTGATGACGAATCTGGGCTCGAAATCGATTATGTCCGACCGGCGGACACGATATCTGTTCAAGGCATTGAGCTAGCGACTTGAAACTTTCAGTGTAGATTGCGCAGTACGGCGGCGGTTGAGTCCGTTAATGGGACAAATCGGCCGAACGATTTCGTAATGGCCATTTGTATTGTGCGAGTATTTCCTCTTATCTAACTTGTGCGTTAGTTGAAGCATAACAAGGCGTAACTTTATGCAAAATTTTGTTCAATAATTTTCATTGTACTGAATGGGTTCGAAGAAGACCAAGGATTTCTTGTACTAGTTGTCAGGTTATAGTATGAACTTTTACTCATGTCCCTAACTCTGTTTAATGGTGTAGTAGAAAAATAAATGAAAGCTTGCAAACCATTATTCTGATCACGCCACTAACGACAATGGGGGTTTTTCCTGAATATGGGTTATTACTGCAAATGCAAATTTGAACATGATTATTATGGGTTTGATTCATCATTTTCCCAAATTACCTTCAGAAAGTATTCAAAATCAGATTTCAAAATTGGGGTTTGAGATTTGTCAGGCATGCACGAAGTGACAACTCTGTTTAGTAGAATAGCTTTTTCTGCTATAGAATAATGAAATATAAATTCCTATTCTGTGGTACACACGTGTTCTTTGTCAATATAACCAAATAATTTCCGTTTGCGATTTGTCAGTAATATGACAGTATGACAGTCTGTGCTCTTCTTTTTCTATTCCTTGGTTGTTGTCCTCTACTCTAACCAGATCGAAGTATAGCTATCTCTGTTTTCCTAAGCAAAGTATCACTTTTCTTTCCGAGAAAGCTGAATTCGACGTTGCCATATCGTGCACTCATGACAAATCCCTTTAAATGCAAATCCCCATTTTTATTTTTCAGTTTTAGGTGATCAAACATTTTTTTTTAAATATAATATTGAAATTATATGTTTGGAATGTGATGTTCTAAAGGTTTTTCATGAAAATTACTGCATTTTCGTTTAAAGGAAAAACCCCCATTGTCAGTTCTGATTTGGCATTGAACTAAATAGATACAAAACACACGATCCTACTTGAAGGACCATGTTTCTTAACGGTGAAGTACATTGCGGCATAAAATTGACGAATAGTAGAGACGTAAAGATTTTGTGGAACAATCTGAACAGCCAGACTGATCTGACAAAACTATCTTCCAGCATCTAGTGCTGTCCCATTTGAAGTCATGTTTCGGAGCTGTATGTAGAGCGTCGTCGAAATTCAATGTTCTCGGATCTCAATCTATCAGGTCGCATTAAACCTACTTATAACTTTTCTCATATTTTAAGCCCCAACAGCACTCCACTCTAATGCTTCCGCATAATAGAGAGTTCGACTGGGATAAATCAATAAGTGCAAGGCGGGCCTCTGCGAAAGCTGAAGTTGTACAGCCGCCTGTCTGTTCGGGCCCCAAATCTAATTTGTTGATGGTCAAGGAAGTGTTTTTGGCATGGAATACCAAATCGACGGGGTCGGCGATGCGTGAAACGCCGACGTGGGATTCCACCCTCAGAAAAATGATGAGATGAATGATAAAAGGACGAAATAAAATTCTCGTAATCGCGGATAGCATGAACATATTTCGCAGAATCGTTTATTCCTCGAAAAACTTGTGGTTTCATTTCCGAAAATTGAGGTTAGAATCAGGGACATAGAATTGTCGTCATTGCACCGTTGCCATGCACATTTTTTTTTATTGGTCCACAGAGTCGCAATAACATTTGTGACTTCTTGTTTTTTTTCGAATATGTTCATATACTTCAATTCATTCATTGACATATAATTTCAGATATCTTTCTTTACAACTATTCGATCGGTTTCATTCACTCGGAAGTGACAGTAGAATGCAAAAATCATTATTTTTCCCGTATAATATTTTGCTTGGAGTCAAAGACATGGAAGTGTAGTTTCCAATAATAAATAAAATGAAATTCTGAACAAAGAACCGTTCACATCTTCATTTATCAATATGTAGTCGTATAATTCTTTAACAATGAAGCGTTGTATACTCTAAGCAGATATACTGCTCCAAAATCCAGGTATTTGTCAAAGAATGAAAAAAATCACTCACATTCCCAAAAGTATCAAGGAAACCCTTCGGCGGATAATAAATCCTACTAGAGAATAAACTTTACAATTGAACAACGAAAAAACTTTCCGAGAGAATGAAGTCGGTAGTCCTGAAAACACACGTATAACCACACAAAGTACGAAGAAAGTCTTGATTTTGATTAAGATATACGCTTTTCATAAAGAAGAAGAGGGAAAAAGGAAAAGTGCTGAAGTTGTGCGGGTGGATTTATAACCCCGAAAAAGGCCTTTCTACGCGTCAATAATACCATTCTGTATTCTACGTCAGGTCTGACCGTTAAAATATTGGTTTTTCGTTAATCTGCACACGCTTCAATATTTTTCAGCAGTAGCAGGCCCTTTGAGGGATTCCAAACTCAATATCAACTTGAAAGATTGAAATTCAACATTTTTCGTCGACCATAGAAAAAAATATTTTGACAGAACGGACATAAAACAAAAAATTTTCGATGCGAAACGTTTCCCACACTTCTAATCAGCTCAGTTCATCCTTCAATTTCCCATTTATTCAAGTGGCTGAATCCTGGAGCGAAATTAGGAAAGGCTGATGCGGTTGAAACACCTTATTCAAATTCCAAAACGATGTCATTTCGGGGAAGTGGATATCTCCAGAGGCATCGCCTTATTCGTATTCCCGATCAATGTACCGGAAAATTTGATTTTGCGCCGACAATCCGAGATTTGCATAATCGCCCGTTTACGTCACAAGAAGGCTAATTAAAAATGTATGGCACGCCAACTCCTGCACGAGTCAATATTTGATGGGGGCGCCAGAGCTCCGTGTCACTGTCAAACCTTTCGCAAATTCCGTTCGGTCCGCCAGACACGACCCTATCGAACACTTTACTTATTTACCTTGTACACTCGACTATCTCCTTTTTGCGCATTTCGACGTTTTCGGAGCCTGCGGGTCGTGTATCGTAATGTTACTTTGACACCCCTGGCGCTCGTCACAGAATTCCCTGAACCATCAATTACACTCTTCTATCATAAATTATTGGGACACTCCCCCTCTTTGTCAGCCTCGAAACTTATTTCTGTGATTTATACGTCGAACATGCCAAGTGTCAATATGATTATTCCGAACACTGAGGTTTTCCTCTGCCAAAGCAGCTAATAAAACAGCCGTACTCGTAGTACGCAACCTGAAATAATACAAACATCCATTTGATCATAAAAGTTAGATAAATAACTGAGGCATCTTTGATCCCTTTGTGGTCGCGACAATTTTATAGTTCGTAAAATTCGATTCTGTGTTCTAACCTTTTCTTCCGATGGATATCTATGTTTGTTTTGACATGGTATTTGTGAAGTGAAGCCATGTGGAAAGTCGGGATTTCGAAGAAGGAAGGGACGTTTTATTGGCTGCAAACCTTTGAAGTATTTTAATTTTTCATTCCGGAACTCTATCGGGAACAAAAATTCGATTTTTATGAAGTTTAACAGTGAATTAATTGAAATTTATCGAGTTGACTACGTTTCCAACCATAGAGGCGCAAAATCAAGTTACAAGAGAAACATCTCAAGATGAAATTAACGGAATGTTCTATTGATAAAAACACCATTAACCTCCTAATTGGACAAGGCTATGAAATTAGTTTGATCGATGAAATGCATTATTCTCACCACTGGGATTATCATAAATGAATTTGTCCATTTCACGATAACGGAATAAGTACGTGATTTAACCATTTGTCGAAGTATACATGGAAAATCCCGATTAGTGGTAGTACCTTAAACTATTTGGTCATCAGGACAGGGAATCTTTTATTTTTTTCGGAATGATATTGTCAAGGTCTGTGATTGTTTACGCCGGTTGTGCTGGGGAATTGCGCAATATCGTTTTGACCAAATATTTCTATCCGTTGACAAGATAACCTTCGAAGAGAAATTAATCAGCGGCTCAATACTTTTTGGGTAGGTTCTGATCAAAATGCGACGACTGAGTTCGTTAATGGGCAAGATCGGCCAAACAGTTTAGGAATTGATATCATTCGAGTTTTTGAGGTCATTTCCCCAAAAACTCAAGAAGTACTCATGCAATCGAAGAGAAACTTTGTAGCTTGTTGTTGAATATATACGCGCAATATTGTGCGAAATTTCATTAGGATGGTATTTTCAGAAATTTGAAAGAAAATTTCTTTTCGAAATATATGATTTTCAGCTGTATATCCACATCAAGTCAATGTTTCTTGGAGGGAACACAATAAAGCATCGATAAATCCTCAAAACATTCGTCTGAAAGAAAAAAGTTCTACTGGAGCAAATAAGAGCAATAAAATTTCCAAGATGAGACCAAGCGTCGTTGGAGGCCAATTCAAGCACCCTGATGCTGATTATTGAGCTCATGAGGGCCTAACGCGATTGTTATGTGTTGATCAAGAAGGAACAAGCGCCCGTTTAGGCCGTAATTGCGGGCTGGCTATTGCTTTTTTAACCAAATACCGGGGGTGAACAGCGAGCGAAGATAACATCTCGCCGACTAGATTATTTTCAAGAACAATGTCGGCAAATCCCTCTTCTCGCTTTTCCCGTGGAACGATCGTCAGACAATTTCACTCCCCGTTCAAAAGAAAATTGTTATCGTGACCTGTTAACTCCTTTATGTTCCGCATTGAATATCAATGGAGGAAATTAAAAAATGGAAATGACGCCCCAGCCATTAGCTTTTTATCTGGTTTCTGGGTAAGGGAGAGGCGGTGATGCAATCTTGCTTCGCGAGAATGATGCCATCTTTCGTTTCATTATGATAGTCGTATTGAATGAAAGTGAGCAGAAGGTTGGACAGCTTTGTCTGCTCTTCGTTTTTCGATATTTCGTGTTATTGCCGTTGCTGGGGAGGAATGATTTGTATGTGGTAGGTCAAGGAATCGTTAAAAGAATTGGTGAAGTTCTTTGCCAATTTGCTTGTTGTTGAAGCAAGAATGAAGCTCGGTTCGTGGCTTCGAAAACTGAACAAAACGCTAAAAATTACAATCAAGATGAACCCACGTGACTCATATGACATTTGGTGAAACAAGTGGCAACCAATCCCTCCGGAGCAGCTTTCTTGGTTCGGAACATTGCCAGGAGTTCCTTAAATCTGGAAGAACAGAATACTTGTTCAGAACTCAGCAGAAACAGCTCTCGTTGTGCTCTGCTTGCCTTACAATACTCCTTGCTAGTTTGCGACCAGCAAAAAACGTGAATTTGAATTTACCTCCCACAGGAAACAATAAAGGAAATCTCGAACAGATTCTGTGAAGATTGTTGGGGAACATCTTGAGCAATTTGTTTGTTTTTGCACTAAGATGGAAGCTCATTTACATGGCTTCATAAATCAAACAAAAGGAGTAAAGACATCAATAAATTTCAATATTGAGATTAATTTTCCGCAGAACAAGTGGACGTGGAGCAATCTGACTAGATTATCTGATTTACTCATATCCAGATGTTTCTTGAACACAACAAATACTCACTTAGATCTCAACATAATCAGGCTATCGGTCAAATTGCAGAATTCAAATTTGCCTTACAAGACGCCTTATGAGTTTCAGACCTAATCAGTAAAATTCTTTGGCTAGTGGAAAGGAACTCTTCATCATTTGGAACTAGGTTGAAATCACATGGGATAGAGATAGTTTTCAGGGTGAGGTAGATGTATCGATGTTTCCACCCTTAATAGATCTGGTAGCTAGATTCTCTTCGATTCTTAATTGTTCCGAGCTCATTCCTTAAATTTAATTTATGATTGTTGTCAGCCGAATAACAATACCAAAATACAAGGCTAGACCACTTTCCCCGGCTTTTGTTTTGTAGTTCCAGTCCGTTCGTCCTCACGCACCATAATCCCCAATTTAAACAAAGCAATAACTTGTCCATATCTCATTATAACAGCTCATGCTCATCCCTCCGGATACGCCGCTGCGTCCGGGGGTAGCAACCCTTATGATCCAAATAATTCCAACAGAGACGTTATTATCAGAGGATTACCTTGGATATTTGCACCTTCCCTTGGCGGTGTGGGTTAGCTGGTATGCATGTTCCAAGTCCATAATGCCCGGTTATTGCCATCACACCCTGTCCAGCCCTCGCAAAGTGGGGGATGGATTCTAGAAACACGCAAAGCCCGGTAATTTATGCCTCTTTTCGTCAATAGCAAGAACCTCTGCGTATTGTTTTCATCGGGAACACTACAAATAGGAACTGCGCCTATAATTCCGTAGCTCGCTTCACGAAATACAACCAACACCCTAATTCCATTCCATGATTTTTTCTTCGACAAACATTTTACATTGGTGTTCGACACGAATTTTGGGCGTTGGCCTCAGCCTTGTTTTGTGGCCCTTTCCAAGATTGACATTTGATAACCTCAATTTGGAACCATAGACACCTGGACTAAGCTATAGAAATGGAAATCCATGAGAATTATTCGATGGCCTTCTGGCATGTTAACCAAGATGCATCTGGGCTTGAAAGACGTATTTAGATTTAGACGTATAGTTGCTTTTCATATTTCAAATTTCGTTCAAATTTATACTTCCATATAGATGATTAAGAGTATAGGTTATTAACAATTCTTTCTCCTTCTTTGGCTCATAAATTCTTCTCTTTTATTGTGATTTCCGAGATTAACATATGTTAAGCTCACTGACAACTTCTGTATTGATCTTCGGTTTCCGACTTAGGGCCGGTATTATAAAACTTAACGGGAAGTTAACTTTAACTTTAACTGAAATTTCGACAGTTGTATTGGGACATATCTGTCAAAACTGCCAGTTAAAATTAAAGTTAAGTTTTATAATACCGGCCCTTCTTCGTACAAATGACAACAATATTATAATCTTTTTAATGGGATTCGACTACGAGTATTTATCTATGGCGAATCTAGTAACTGTTCTTGAAAGTACCTCATTTCTTCAATTACTGCTGGAATCCCCATGCTGAATTCACCTGAGATTGAGGAAGTAGCTTGGACTGTTTCCCATCCATTTGAAATTCTGTAATACTAAGTACATCAATCAAGATGATTATTTTTAATCTGCTCTGTTGGTTTTAAACATCTGTGTAGGAACTGATGAATTACTTGGTTAAGAATGAGGCGAATTACGTGAAGCGATTGTGCGTTTGCAACTAGTTCTCATTGAACGGAACGGTTCATGAAATCCTAGATTTGTATTCGGATAGAAAAGTTGATTACAGTTCTTCTCCTGAAAAACATTTTCGGGATAAATCAAAAAACATCGGTAATGTGGCTGTCACCAGAAGGACAGATAATTTTCGAAAGCATGGAACAATCTATATTTACTTTATGATCCACAGACTATAGCGAATCTCATCATGTCGAATTCGTTCTGAAATTCCTCTTCGCCAGTGCTAGTAAATTTGACGGAATTTCTGGTTGGCAACCCAGCCATATTCCAGGTTTTGATGCTGTTCAGTTTTTACAATGTTTATCAAATGCTATACAGGGTGATTCATTAAGGGTGGCCACCGGCCGTATCTCGGAAACTGTTCATCCTATTACTTCCGGAAAAAAATTCTAATGACAAAATCGGCCCCCAGAAAATGATTAAAAATATTTTCGAGTTTGTAGTTCCCCACTAGAGGGCGCAATCTATCACTTGTAAAATGTAATCTCATTTTTTACGAAATATTCTCCAGCTAACAGTGGTAAAAAATAATAAAATAAGAAAATGCCTTTCCTATTCAACAACTTTTGTTTCAGTAATTTTTCTATATTTCCTTTTTTTTAGTGATGAGATGGAAAAACTTTTCTTCACAAATAAAACACTCTTACTTCTGTATGCGTGTACCGATTTTCACGTAATTTGATTTCATTCAAAGGTCATTAAAAGCGGATCACAGAAAAATATGATAACAACATACCGGGTGATCAAATTAAAAAATACAGGTTGTTTTATGTCACTTCACCCTATTTGCGCGTTTTAGTGGAGAATTTCAAATGCAATGCTATGATTCTAATCGACTGAGAATAAGCTAAGCATTATCACCTATTGACTCGTTAAAACCGCAGACAGATATCTCCGGTCACTCCGAAGATATTAACAATTTTGTAAATTTTGATAAGCGTTGATCAACCCTGCGAGCTTGAAAAAACAAGGAAGTGACTTTATTCGTCATGACAACGCAGAAAAATACTAAACACACATGAAATAACAATAAAACGATGAAATGAAACAAAAAATAGCAACAACGAAAATATTTGAAGTAAAAAAAAACCCTTATACGTAATCATTTCAAATATTCAAAATGTCTACCATTTTTTTCTATACATAAATTTAGTCTTTCTCTAGTTGATACTGGTCACAATTTCAGTATGAGAAAAAGTTTCAGCTGCCTGTCGAAATATATTTTTCATATCCTCACTTGTAGTTGGTGGTGTTCGGAAAACTAAGTCTTCATTCTCCCCCAAAAATAAAATCTAATACTGGGAGGTCGAGGGATCTTGCTGGAAAAATACTCCCTCGTTCAATCCACCTCTTTGAGAAGACGATATCTTAATATTCCCTAACATTAGCAGCATAATGCGCCGGGCAACCATCTTGTTGATACCACATATCTATTCTTGAATAGCAATATCATCTAAAAGAATTCGAAAATTTTCCGTTAAAATTTCAAGCACCTTTTGTCCCGTTAAGATACTATCGAAGAAAAATGGTCCGACAACTGTTCCATCAAAAATTCCGCACCACACGTAAACACTCCATCGGTTCTGATTATTGACTTCCCTTTGCCAATATGGGTCGTTAGATGATCAGTAGTGGCTGTCGTGTAAATTTACTTTTCTTGGTGCAAGACAACATGATACGGATGCGGTTTATGGTCCTTTAGTATCCTTTGGACTAGCGAATAATTCGATCCCAAATCACTTGTAATTTTTCGGATGCTTGAATGTGATTCAGCATGAACACAAGCCAAAACTTTTATGATATTATCCTCATTACGGCTTCTACGTTTTTTATTTTTTCTTCCAACATATTGAAGCTTCCAAGTTTGTCGCACTCTTCTGGTCAATCTTTTGAATACTTTTCTGGGATGACGACGTCTTTCAGGATATCGTATCGGGTATTCCCTTTCAGCTACTGCATCCTCTAAACATTCAGCATAAACATTAAGCATATCATATGCTTCTCCGTTTGAATAGTAAGGCCTCATAAACTAGTAGTTTGCAATCGACTTAAATAAATTTGACTGCTATAGAAACCGAGAATAAACAGTAACGCCAAAGCTTACTGGATCTAGATCAGCTTGTTTTGTGAGTGGTATACATTTTTGATAAGTTTTTTCTTTCATTTGATTGTTTAGCTGATGAAATAACTCAATTCCTCCTCAATTTCACAGGGTTGATCAACACTTATCGAAATCTGCAAAAATGTTAATATCTTCGGAATGACCGGAGATATCTGTCTGCGGTTTTAACAAGTCAATAGGTGATAATGCTAAGCTTATTCTCAGTCGGTTAGAATCATAGCATTGCATTTGAAATTCTCCAGTAAAACGCGCCAGTAAGGTGAAGTAACATAAAACAGCCTGTAGTTTTTAATTGGATCACCCGGTATGTTGTTGTCATATTTTTCTGTGATCTGCTTTTAATGGCCTTCGAATGAAATCAAACTTCGTAAAAATCGGTTCACGCATAAAGAAGTCAGAATGTTTTTTTTGTAAAGAAAAGTTTTTCCATCCCATCACTAAAAAAAAGGAAATATAGAAAAATTACTGAAACAAAAGTTGTTGAATAGGAAGAGTTTTTTCTTATTTTATTATTCTTTACCACTGTTAGCTGGAGAATATTTCGTAAAAAATGAGATTATATTTTACAAGTGATGGATTGCGCCCTCTAGTGGGAAACTACGAACTTGAAAATATTTTTAATCATTTTCTAGGGGCCGATTTTATCATAAGAATTTTTTTCCGGAAGTAATAGGATGAACGGTTTCCGAGATACGGCCGGTGGCCATCCTTAATGAATCACCCTGTACAGGGTGAGTCTTTGACCTTGCAGAAAATTTTAACCGAAGATTCCTGAAGCCAAAAGAAACACTTTTTTCCCTTACCATTTTTTCCGATTCGGCTTGGTTCGTAAGATACAGACTGTTGAAAATCCATAAAAAAAATTAATTTTCGATTATATCTCGCGAACGATCTCATCGAATGAGATGATTTTTGGAATATAATTTTTTATTGATACGATGAATGTTCCTGGATTATGAAATTTCATCCACATCCTCCAGTTTCTTTGATATGACCATAACATTCCATAAAAATACCAGAAATTCAAAGAATCCAACTTTTAAAAATAACTTGAATGCTATTCAACGAATTTTTGACCATTTTGGAAAGTAAAAGTATTCCTTATTTTTTTTCGTATGATGCGCCGTTTTCGAGTAATCTGAAATTCAAAAATAAAAAATATCTGTGAAATTCCGAGAATTAGGTACTTTGGCTGAATGCAACTCTGTTCAAAAAATTCACAGAATTCAATTTTTCCGCGTTGCCACGTCTAAAAGTTGAGAATGGAATCCTAGCATTTTTTATTTGGGATGATTTGTAAGAAGTCGACTTTGGCCAATTCACAATGGACGTAACCGTAAGAATCCCGCAACTCGTGCGTAAAAATCATAGAGGAAACTACAGAATTCATAAGTACCAAAATCTTCACAATAGGTTCAACTTTTCTCAAAACTATATCTGTGTTGATTCGTTGCTGAATCCATTCATGAAGCTTCCTTTTCAATTTCGAGCTAATTTGTGTAGTATAATTTATTAACTTCTCACTTTTCCATGATAATGAGGATTCTTACTGGTTTGAATGCAATCTTTCTGCTGACCCAAATTTCTTGAAATTATGTACAGAACTTTGATAGTATTTATTTTGAGGTATTCTTCAAATGCGCTCTCATAACATAACAACCCATGGTGGAAGAAAACTACCATGACATAACCTCAAAACCACGGAGCCACAGATTTATAGTTCAGTTCAGAATCATAGACTACACAAGTGTGTACATAGAATTAGCATATTGTGTGTTGTTTGATTTCGAAGAGTTATTTCTTTCTGTTCGTCAATTTGGCAACGTTTGTACGTTCATAGATAAATTAGGTACATCTGTTTTATTCATTTAAGAAAATGAAAGTTTGAATGGGTTATGTCTGAATCTGATAATTCTTGGAGAAAATGAAATAAACAAAGAAAATTAATAATTACAAATTGAAGATGAATCTCAAAGCTGATATGAGTGATAGCTACATGAATTCTTCATTATCGAAAATGAAACCAAGAGAAGAATGTTCAACTTTTATCGCCCATGAAATTTGGAATACCTGACTTGTTTATTGTACTATAAATACAACTTTTTTTACCAACTGGAATGTAAAAAATGTAAAAAAGTAAGTTGACGCTTGTTTTCATAACAGAGTTGCTTATTTCGAAGATTTGAATGGTATATCTTAGGCTTGGAAAAACTTCAGTGATCAGGTTTCCAGGGGCGGGTAGCCTATTATGAAAATTTATAATGCCTATATCTTTTTATCTAGGCCGAATCGGAAAAAATGGTAGAGGACAAATGTGTTTCTTTCAGCTTCAAGAATCTTCTGTTAAAATATTCTGCAAGGTCAAAGACTCACCCTGTATATTTTCGTGTCACTCAATAACAAAAGCAGAAAAGGAACAAAACAATTAAAAAAAGATTTTTGGAGGAAAATCAAGAACGTATTGTGAAAATTCATCATCTCGTTGCCATTCTCCGAGTATCATTGCACAATGCTCGCCGCCAATTATGTTATAAGATTGAAAGCGTATTATTACTGTTATTATAACCAATGAGGTATGTTACGATGTGATTATTTGATGGGAAAACAATAGATCATTTATGGGTAGCCTGCGCTCAGCTCCTATATTGCGGAACGTAAAATTAATTGACAAACGCAACAAATTTATCTAACTGCGAAATTTTATCACCGGATTTTCACAGTCGAGAAAGTCGGCGATAATTGAACAACGCTACGTAATTGAAAATTGGTAATTGAAATTTCTTTATTATACTACGCGACATAAAGTTTGAATGTCATAAGTGCTCATTTCTCGCTGTCGCTCAGCGAAATGGATGTCGACGACATGAAAAGGGAATTTCGGATTCTACATCACTTTACACAACAGAAATGAAATCATGTTGGAACTTACAAGAGTAGGTTTCATGTCCGAATGCGACGGGTGAGTTCATTAACAGGCAAAATCAGCCAAAAGGTTTTCGGAGGTCATTTGAGGTATTGAGGGCAATTCCTCAATATCTCGACAAGAACTTATACGATTGGATTGAAACTTGGTGATGAGTTGTAGATTACCGATGCCTAACTTTTGCCAGATTTGGTTGAGATCGTGCTATTGGTAAATTTAAAAAAAAAAAATTTCGGGTACCTACTTTTCCAAATATTTTGGAATTTTGTTTTCGTGAACTGTATATCGAAATTCAAGGAAATTTGTCACGGACATTGAAGTCGAGATTTTTCAACGGTGCACCAAATTTCAGTTCGATCCAATCCTTATTTTCGGAGATATTGCGAAAAAATATGTAAAATTTCGTGGTTTTACCTCAGTTTCGTTGGCAAATTCCGCCACACAAATATTTTTGTCGAATACCAATATAATTACTTTATACAAATCAAACAACTGTAACGTTACTGACTAGACCTGGTTTTTTCCTGCCGTTCTTGAGTCCATCTGAACAGCTGTCGTACAGACGTGGGTGACCAATTTTACGAGGCTCTGGTCGAGATCGCCCTTGATCGATTAGGGACATAGAAGACAAACGAACAAAAATAAAAAACGTCCACGTATAAATTTACATACCTTCCTCAGCTCCGATATTATCTCGACTGTCAGGACGATCTGACAAGGGAATCTTTTTTCCCAGAAATCAATTTGACAAAACGAATATAAGGTACTTTTTTCGACGTTCCGCTCGTCTACATAAGGATGTGCTTGCGTTTTGTTTACGTTATTTGGTTCCAACGCAAGGCGTCGCTTATAAGATCAACGAACTTTGCGATCGATTATTTTTGATACTCTTCAGCCGACACGGTTTTGTCGTCTTGTATTAAAATACTAGCTCGAGTTATTTCTACTCATTTGAAACCAATCCAATTTATCTCGCACTTTCATTATCTTTGTGGCAGATGGATATCAATCTTGTAAATGGACATGTCGAGTGACGCCATGTCGATACTACGAATTTAGCCGTTTTCCCCCATGAGACCATAATAAAAAAAGAAAAAGAGAAGAAACGTCAATGTAATCATATTCTTTGTAAATATCGCGACGATAGATTAAACAGATGCAGACCTTTCGCTGGAGGCATCGTAGGAATGCGTGGTCTGAAGAAACGTGTAGATAATCACGAAATCGGCTCGTGTACGAATGAAAAATTGACACGTCAACTGAGTCTTTTTTGAGCCCCGCATCGGTATCTTCTAGACTTAAAAATCACTGGATATCCGTGCATTGAACGGTCCGCTTAATTAGTGAAAATACCACGACCATAGTTTGAATATTTCAAGCGCGTCAGTTTTTTCCGCGGTTTCCATATACATTTAAACACTATGTCGGTACAGTTATCCCGCCATTGATGGCGCGCATCAAAGACATTTTCTATGGGCGATGATCATCGAGTTTCGAACGATCACGGTGGAAAAAAAACCGTTTGCACGGACACGATCGGCGTTAATTGTAAATACGAGCCACGTCATCTTTACGTATCGCTTTATTTTCATTTCTCGCACCGGTCGCGGGCGACAAACGCATTTTTGAAATAGCCTTTAGAAGTCGCGGCCTGGCGACGATGTTTTCACATTATACAAAGTCAGCGGTTCTCAAACAGGCGGGTTGCTACGATGATCGATGGTCGGAACGAATAACAGCGAACATAGAAATAAATCTTGCATATATATCTTTTTCGCTGTGGAATAGTTTCTTCATTGTGTCTCCATGAACTACACTATCTGAACAAGTGTAGATAGTGTAGCACTGATACCGTTCGGTGTGTTTTGTTGTGAACCGGCACTCTGTTCGTTGCGGAAATGTTGGAAGTTAGTGTAATCACAGATGTGTCTTCATGAAATCATTTTGACCAAATTTTTGTCCCATTTTCTACCAAAAATGGTCTTGAACGACTCGGTTGGATTTACTGATGCAAGATCCGATGTCTAATTGAATTCTGTGAGACCGGCCGTTAATCAATTACATTTGAACAAAACCAGTTAACGACTCGAAACTTTAAGGGGCAGTGCTTTTCTAGATTTTTCAGCTTATTGCCCTGTATCGAAGGAATTGAATTTGCCTTCACTACAGAATTTGCATCAGATTCAAAAGCAGGAATGGGGGTTTTTCCTGAATTTGGGTGACTACTGCAAATGCAAATTTGAACATAATTTTCCAAATTACCTTCAGAAAGTATTCAAAATCAGATTTTAAAATTGGGGTTTGAGATGTGCCAGGCATGCACGAAGTGACAACGGTGTTTAGTAGAATAGCTTTTTCTGCTATAGAATAATGAAATATTTATTCCTATTCTGTGGTATACACGTGCTCTTTGTCAATATAACCAAACAATTTCCGTTTGCGATTTCTCAGTAATATGATAGTATGACAGTCTGTGCTCTTCTTTTTCTATTCCTTGGTCGTTGTCTTCTACTCTAACCAGATCGAAGTATAGCTATCTGTGTTTTCCTAAGCAAAGTAACACATTTGACGTCCTTTTCTTTCCGAGAAAGCTGAATTCGACGTTGCAATATCGAGCACTCAAGACAAATCCCTTTAAATGCAAATCCCCATTTTTATTTTTCAGTTTAAGGTGATCAAATATTTTTTTTAAAATATAACATCGAAATTATGTGTTTGTAGTGTGATGTTCTAAAGGTTTTTCATGAGAATTACTGCATTTGCGTTCGGAGGAAAAACCCCTATTGAAATATCAAAAAAAAATAATGTGAAATACAACTGGAAGTATGTGCCGCGAAATCCGACGCAAGACTCAACAAAAGCGACATTTGGTGCAACGTTTGAGATTCAGTGATATATAGTCGATCTGCAGGAATGCCGATCGTCCGTCTTTGTCTTTCAGGACCAGTTCCTTGCGGCACAAATAGAAAAATGAAATGCCTTGGGTGATACGAACGCCATTTCGGCCTACACTCGTACCCTAAGGAACGTTTCGACATCTGGAGATGACATGTTTTAATTAAAAAAAAATCGACTTTTTTCCGTGGGAAATCTTCATTTAGGAACTGGCTCAGCGGCGAGTTTTCGGTCTTTCAGGAATGCTGGCTTTATTCGAGTTATTTTCGGACCACTTTCAGTCACATTTTACTGATTATTCCACCGAAATCTCATCTTCGAAGATGCTAGGAATCGGGGAACACGAAAATCTCATCCACCTACGATTCGTATCTTTCCATTTCGAATTGAGAAAAGAGCCAGGAGATAATTCTTCTAAACCATTTCATTTTGAAATTAATTATCGATTCTCATGAAATTTTACATGGCATTCAAACAAATAGTTCTCACCTTAATACGAGATTTCAGTGCGATTGGATCGTTGTTTTTATAGTTATTGAGAAAACTAAAATGACGTGTGATATAAAGGGTTTTCCAATAAGTGGTTTTATTTTGATATTCAAAGAAAAATGCCATTTTGATTATGAATGATCAGATGTTCGTTTCATTATAAAGAAGAAGCTATGCCGTTATTAGTGGAAAATAGCATCAGGCAAATGACCACCACGCCCACGCTTACAGGACCATATACTTTTAATGAAATTTTTCATAACCAAATCGTAAAGTGGCTGCCTTATGTCCTCGATAGCCTCACGAATTCCATCTTTGAGGTCTTGAATCGACGCTGGGCTATTGGCGTAGAATTTCTCTTTCACGTGGCCCCAAAGGAAGAAGTCGCAAGCTGTTAAATCACAAGATCTCGGTAGCCAATTGTGATCACCCCTTCGAGAGATAAAGCGGTCCGGAAACTTTTCCCGCAAAAGATCAGTGGTTTCGTTGCTTGTGTGGCACGTAGCGCCGTCTTGTTGAAAGTAAACGTTGTCCAGATCAATACCATCCAATTCCGGCCATAAAAAATCATTAATCATCTCTCGATAGCGCAATCCATTCACAGTCACACGTTGAGGATGGATAGGCTTTTCCACAATAGCTCTCGGGTTTTCCGAGCCCTAGATGCGACAATTCTGCTTGTTGACGAAGCCACCGAGGTGGAAATGGGCCTCATCACTCAAGATGATTTTTCGATGGAATTCCGGATCATTTTCATGCATTTCAACGAACCAATCAGCAAAGACACGACGTTGTTGATGATCGGTCGGCTTGAGTTTTTGTGTAAACTGAATTTTATGAGACTTAAGACCCAAATCTTTATGCAAAAAACGGTGTAATGACGTTTGTGGAATGCCTAATTCCAAAGAACGACGAGGAATGGACAAAACTGGGTTTTCTTCAACACTTTCGGCTACAGCAGCAATATTCTCGGCTGTTCTTGAGCGACGTGCAAGGGTTTCATTCTTCACAGCACTAACTTGTCCCAACAGATCTAATTTTTCCACCAATTTCTTTATTGCGGTCCGTCAAGGTGCTTCACGACGACCCAAGAATGTTCGAGTTTTACGAACCGTCTCTGCCAAATTTTCACCATTTTTATAGTGAATTTTAATAATTTCACTGCGTTGTTGAAGCGTGTATCGTTCCATTTTTATTAATGGAGTAGTTTCTACTTGTCAAATGTCAAAAAATGACAGCTTCAAAAGTGACATCTACCGAAATAGCGGGCTATTTAAAATCACACCTCTTATTGGGAAACCTTTTATCTCTGGATTTAGTGGACGGATTTAAGTAATTCACTAAAAAGATTTTTTTTAACAAAACTAAACTGAAAATTTAGAGTTAGTCATCTTTAATATTGTTTCCTTTACATACAGGTGAAGAGCAAAATTCAATTTCTCTTCTCTACTAGGTCCATTGAAATCTTTGCAGAACATTTCCGGGCCTATTTTCTCAAAATATAGACTTTTGCACTCCATTGTAAGCATTCTGCAACTGTCAGCCGCTTTCTTACGCATGTTCAAATTAATTGCCAAGGCGGTATTTTCGAATACTTAAGGAAATATTTTTAATATAATAATGAGGAAAAAACGCAGAAATTTGAAATATTTATATGATCGGGCTGAAATTTGGCACACTCTTGGAAAATTAACTCGATGGTTTTCGCCGAATTTCATTAAAATCTTGTAGATAGCTCCAGAAAAAAAATTCTGAAATAATTTGGATAATTTTTTTTATTTCTATCTATTTGACCGCGACAAATTTCGCATGATGTTGCGCATAAGCATTTTAAAACTAACTAACGAGTTTCAGTCCAATCCCAACAGTTGTTGCTGAGATATTGAGTGAATAATAACCGCAAAAACAAATAAACAACATTCAGTAAAAATTTTCATCATGAAAGATCATTCTTGAGATCTGTTGAAGACTTCTCTGAAACCCAAAATATTTTTTCGTGTACCATCCAAATTGTTCGGTGAAACCAATACCTATCCAAATTTAAATAGCTGTGGCGTAATTAACGAAAATAAATAAAAACCGCAGCTGCGGTATTTTAGTTCAAAGACAACAGAAGTAAAAAATAAATGAGTTGTAACACGAATGGGTGTATAGGCTATAAAATCAGCAATGAAATTTGTCGGAGAAGAAATTTGAACACATTATATCCAAGTCACTTTACACATATTAACTTTACTGTTCTGACCCTGGAAATCATAAAGTTCGAAGGCTCTTCTGTTAATTAGTACGACGGATATTTGCATAAAATGAGGAATTGATAATGAATTTGGAAGTTGTTCAACTCGTTGGCCATTTCGGTTAAATCATCTTTAAAATTACATTCAACTGGATTTATTTTTTCCGGGAACCCTTCAAATTTTGATTGCTTGTGTTTTCATTTCTTCCAAGTTTCCTGTTCACAATCTCCACTCAAATAAACGACGAATTTTCGGGGTTTTTGCTCTCATAATATTCCAAACGTTCAAGCGGGATCCCTTGTCAATTGAAGTGCATTTTTCCGAGTTAAAACTGAAATAACTCCAATATAATTTTATAAATGTAGCAGCAAAGATTTCTAACGAAGCGAACGTAGTAATTCATCGAACAAACTAGAAATTTATGGAACCTAGAGCTCAATTATAACACGTAGGTATATAATTTTCCAAATTATTCTCTGGTCAGTTTTCAAATATAACTTCTAGTTCAAGTTGATATATTATTATGCTGGCCCGTTTATCAGTAGAAAGCAGAACAAAACTATTTTGTAATGAAATTTGGATTAACACGAAACAACTCAATAATACACAAGTTGAATTTTATTCTAAAATTATGTTTTTTGTTTCAGATGGCATGGGTAAGTGGCATTTCCTGAACGATAACAACTATGCTAAGGTTCACAGGTATTTAAACCATTTTTAGTTTAGTGTAGTTTGTAGTTATTTTGTTCTATTTATTTGTAAATATGAAGCGAAGTCTTTTTTTGGAAATAAATGTTTTGAAGAGTATTTGGATCTTTGGTTCGATGTTTTTTTATTGATAATTGGCTCATGGGCCATCATTTTTTGGTTTTTTCAATAAATGTTTTGTTGTGTTAGCAGTCGCTCATTTTTCGCTATTTCATCATGAATACAGGATAGACGGGTTGGAGTCTGAACAAAGCATCGAAGTTTTTAAACACCATATCCGACTGAACGAAAATGATCACATTAATTAGGATAATTTCGACGATATAAACTCGCAATTAAACTAATTGATTAACGACTATTCCATGAATATGAAACCCCTAACAATTGAGCCAATTATTTTTGTTCAGGCTATACAGTTTCGGCTACATTGTTATAAACAAATCCCAGGAAGTTATTGCAGTAATGGAGTTCCCATAATTGGGGATGAAATACGATAATGCGCTAATTGCGGCCAGTATTTCTTCGGTACTTCCTGTCTTTTAACCCAGATGAACAGAGCGTTTTGATTATTGTTTGGTTATTGTTGGATGTTGAATTCAGAATTGGATTTTGGGTTAAGAGGCTTGAGGAAAAATAAGGCAAACTGAATTTTAAATAATGTAAGCAGGTTCAATCCAGAAATCCTTGATGTTTTTCACCACCACCTTTAGATTTTCATTAATTATCTCAATGATTTTCCATGTGTGAATATCACAGTGTTTCTCATTGCTGAACAACATCAGAAATATTATGAATTCTGGGATTTCACTTCTAATATCTGAAAAAGAATGAATGAAAATTAATTCTACAGAATATGCCCCTACGGATTGTGGAATTCGAGGGCAGCTTCTAGAAAAATGTTGCATAATGAATAATATCGGAATAATGCGAACAATCATCGAAGTGAACTGTAGTGTTAACAGTCTATATCTGATCTGACTGCTTCCATAAAGAGAAAATCTGCAGAATTTCTTTCAATAATTCCTTAAATCGAATCAACCTTTCTGTGGTTTTTTGAAAATATCAATTAATTATTGTAAGAAAACAATTCTGCAAATTATCTCTTTATTGTCTGATGATAAAGTCAGATATAGATTTTGAAATGTTGCAGTATAAATCGTTGATCGTTAACATTATTCTGTTATTGTTCAATAGGCTAGATTTATTCCAGAAAATACCCTTGACTGATTGATTGAATAGACGACTTCGGCCCAAGTTACCAACCCACAATTTTCTTCACAAATTTACTATCACTGGGGAACAAGAATTTCAGGACAAATTCGTCATGATAAGGTTCGCGTTATTTATAAATATCCGTAAAAGATGCCTCGGCTCCTCAAACAAGATAATTCCTTCCAAATATAGCGTTTTGTTGAGATCAACTCTGACTGGTTGAATTTTGAGTTGGGATTCCTGATTTCATGTTAATAGTGTCAAATTTATATATGATATGTTCCGCAAATCAACTTGGTTATTTCGGTTGCCGGTTATCCATCCCGTAAATATGAAATATTCGGTTGGTTCCTGAAAAAAAGGTTAATTACGGAATTTGATTGATGAAAAAACGTTCTTTCTGTCACCAGAACGATAGTCAATTGTCTATGGTACTATATCCATAGTATAGAACAATCTTTATTTACTTTATGATCCATAGAACATAGAAAAGGTAACAATCGACAATGGTTAATTAGTAGGTATGGTCTATGGATCATAAGGTTAATAAAGATTGTTCTATGCTATGGGTATGTTACCATAAAACATTGATTGTCGTTCTGGTGCATAGACTTAATATGTCTGTGTTCTGGTGACAGAAAGATTGATTTTTCATCAATCAAATTCCGTAATTAACCTTTTTTTCAGGAACCAACCGAATATTTCATATTTACGGGATGGATAACCGGCAACCGAAATAACCAAGTTGATTTGCGGAACATATCCTTTATAAATTTGACACTATATAACATGAAATCAGGAATCCCAACTTAAATTTCAGCCTAACAGAAACCTATATTTGGAAGGAATTATCTTGTTTGAAGAGCCGAGGCATCTTTTACGGATATTTATAAATAACGCGAACCTCATCATGTCGAATTTGTCCTGAAATTCTCGTTCCCCAGTGTTAGTAAATTTGTGGAGAAAATTGTGGGTTGGCAACTTGGGCCGAAGTCGTCTATTCCGCAATGTTGAATGAATAAAAATTTTCAGATATTGGGCGTGAAAACCTAGGATAAATCTGCAACATTTCAAAGTTTTGCAAAAATAGTTGATTGAGAGATGGAAAAGAAATCTCAATTTTCAAATGAATTGCTCAATTATTCCCTCTAAAAGTGTAGGCACCCTTCATTATATTTGCTTCATCATTTTCAATTAAATATTTTCTCAAATGGTGAATCCTCTATTGTTTCTCTATGTGTAAATTGAGCTGTTCTCTCAGGTTAGTTTACGTGTAGTGTAGCTCTGTGAATTCTTTCAAATTCTATAAATAAAATTTCGTGAACGCTACATTTCCTTGGGCTATACAGCGATTGTTTCTTTGACAGGTGGGTTCGATTTAATTTAATATTCGGATGTTCCAGACAGTCTGACATGACGTGGAGTTTGTGTCGGGATCCATTATTGGCTTATTGAAATTTGATCCCAGGTCTGGTACATTCCAATTCGATTATTACAATGTCAGAATCCTAGCGGTAATTCGTGATTTTCAGGTTACCCTGCTGGTAATTTATTAGATTCACTTCTGATTTCTCTAATTCGATTCTCTCCCTCCCCCAGGAATACGAACCAGGAGTAGCGGAATAGGGAAGCATAAGAGAAAAGAGGAGATTCGATTTGGAAAATCCGGCTTTCAGATTATTGACGTTTTTTTTTCAAACTCTACATGTGTATCTAGATTGAATCAAACCCGAAATGAATGAAATTCAATGAAGAATTACTCGTCAAAATAATCACCCTATACGCAGCAATTAGAAATGCAAGAGTTATTGTATTTCATATGAATTTTCTGACAAGTCGAATTGTGACATTCCGCATTCGACATAGAGTCTGTGGTCCTCCGCTTGTAGTCGTAGACGGTCGTAGCCAACGTGGAATATTTTCGAGACGCCAGTGCGTTTCTTCTGATCCCATCTCATTAGCATTCTATATCTGTAACTTGGATATTTCGAGTTAATTATAGTTACTTGAATCACGTTGCTGGATTATCTGGGTTGAACGGTTTCAAAGTGTTTTCAGACATCGAATAATGATGCCGAAGATTGAGAGGACTGCGAAATTTATTCTAACCCCGTTAAGTTGACGTTTCAGATTATTCTATGACTCAAGCGAGAATAGACGAACAGCGAAATATTTTCGTGTTATGTGGTTTTTGGTTATTTTCTGCAAACTAACTTATTTCTATATGAAGTGTGCCTTTTCTATTACAAAATGAATAGTCATTTTTCTGTTGGGGCTAATTTGAGCGTTTATTCGCAAAAGAAAACTTATTAACTGCAGGGTGAAGTTGATATTTTTAACAATTAGACGAAGTTCAACGTATCATTAGCAATCGTTCGTGGCGTTAATTTTGCTTATTCACGTTGAAATAAATAAATGAATTTTAAATACATAAACTGACGAAAACATGATTTGTATATTTAAGTGCTAAATAAAATCAGGTGAGGAGTTGTTGCGATAAACATTCTGAGCGTTGAAGTTTTTTCGAATAAACAAATCTTCGAATTCGGCAAAAAAAATTGATCGAATCAATCTGTGCTATTGTGGTTTGCTCAAAGAGTAATTGCAGTTTGTTCTTCAACCGCTTTGTACTCTTAAAATACTTCTCGGAGTTCATATGAAAGAGGCGTTTTCTCTCGACAGCTTTTTAGTCATGGGTCTTGACCTAAAATGATTATCATATTACCCATCGTTCGTCAAAACCATTATTGACAGATGAAAGGTTCCACAAAAAACCGTTGCACCCACGATGTACACCCAAAATGGAGCAGTAAACTTTTTCGATGAGGAAAAATATTTTAAGACTGCATTAGAAGATGACTTGCAGAACTGTTTTACACCTGGACGCCCTCGAATACCCTGTTCTCCGCTTTTATAGACCGTTAGTCACCATTATTTCCAATGAATTTTCATTTTATACGCCGCTCTGCTATCCCCTTGTCGACCAGGAAAGATCTGCAGATAACGCTTTTTGTTTCGTGTCGATTGAAACGTCTGTTTCTCGTTTCAGTTGCGAATGGAATTACGTGGAACAATCTGAATACAAATTCATGAAAATCTGACAAACTTTTTTTGTAACTGCGATGAAGGGAACATCCCCGCTATTTTTCTATGTCAGGTCCATAAAATGTCTCACGATCTTCTGTACCACTAAATTTTACAATCTTCTATGTTCACTTTAACAGCTAACTTCATTGTGGTTTCGAAGTTCGATGTTCAATTCTTGACACAGAAATGTCGATTCATGGAAAAATATGGGCATGCGTTCGGAAACATACCGAATCAAGATATTCTGATATATGAGAGTGCCTATCCTGGATTAGGGGGACGTTATAAGTTATTAACGCATTTTCGACTAGTGTGACACCCATATTTTGGTCTCCAGCGCACGTCAGCCCCGTTCCACCACCGATCCACCGCAAATAGATTACGTGATCCCATCTCTTATCATATCCCCCAAGTATTCCCGACACGTCTTCCTTCGATGTAAGAATTGCAACACGTTACTGTTTCTACTTTGTTCGACGCGTCCTCGTCCCTCTGCACTGTTATATTTAAGACCATTTCGGAATTCCATTAATGCGAATGGGGAAATAAACAAATGATCCGCAACTACTGCATCTAGTACGTGTTCGGAAAATTTCAACGGATATACAATAAAACTGGAAAAATCCAACCGTATAGCCGGAATTCATTACCATACATTGCGGGCGTTTCAAAACGTTCTAACTGAATCAACCGCGCGAACTTTGAACGGAACGCAGCCCCATATTTTTTCTATGGTCATTTGTTCACATGTTCTTGTCGTGAGTTGTCGTTACATTGTACATTTGGGAAGATTATTGTTCATTTCTCATTTAGATTCAACAATTCAATGATCCCAACAGTACTTTTCGGAACAAAGATGACGTTCGACATTTCTTTATTTGAAATTACCTTTCTGCTTCAAAATTGCCGCAATCAGCGAATTCTTGTTGTGACTACTGCAGGGAACGCACTCGAAAAGATAATTGTTTATTTCTCATTCTAAAAATAAATAATTGAATGCTCCCAATAGTAGTTTCCGGAACATAGATGAAGTTTGACAGTTCTCCATTTAAACAGTGACTCGAATCATAGAAAGTCCATCTTCTGCGTCAAAATTGCCGCAATCAGCGAGCTGTCTCACAGTAAATCCCGGTATAAACTTTTTTAAATTTATTAGCTGAATGGTCGTAAACTGTAATGACATCCCGGTGGTCCTCTTCCTCTGTGGATGGGGGGACGCCTTCTGTCCCGCTGGTAGGCTCAGCCAGCCAAGTCATCATCCAGGCAGTAAAAATATTTATTAGTACATTGCGGCTGGTGTGCCAGACGCGCGGGGTGCGTGTCATTGTTTTGGGAGTGCATTAAAATCTGTTTAGAGACAGCAGGCGTATTAGGGGAACGACGTAGGTCCTTAGGGATACAGTTAACAGGTGTATTGCATGTCCTGTCGGTTATTTGCCCATTAAGTGTATGCCGTCATATGGTGACGACGAGATCGATACAGATCACTGAACGAGAGTTTTTATCGCATTTATGAAAAGTTAAAGGATGGATTACCTCGGTATGAAAAATACGAAAGCTAAAATAATGGCTGGTTCACCTTTTCGCGTAAAACTTTCGGCTTCACTTGTGACCAAGACGCATAGAAAACCAGGAGTAGACTTTTCTTTTTCTTCACAGTGGCGACAAATGTCATTTATTATCGGTATCGGCGGCTATATTTCATGTGTTGTTCTCAATTTCTTCAGTTTATCAAATTTTGAGGAAGTGACATTATTATCTTTGGATTCGATTGAGTATATTGTTCCAAATCAACTGCGTCATGATATTAATTATAAGGAAGGTAAATGTTGATAGAATAGATTTGAAATGAATAATATTGATTGATGAATTTTGATATTAGTTTCTATTGATTACAACTATTTTCAGTATTTTTTTGAAAAGGATAGATGATAGGTAAAATAAATCTGAATAGTTACCGTGTTTGAAATTCACTAGGTACTCAACACACCAATATACAGTGCGCGTCAAAATTATGGAACAAATTTATTTTCTCAGAAGAAAAATATGTGAAACAGGTCAATTCTTGTTTCACTTTCACCAAATTTATATGCATTTTTGAAGGATTTTTGTTGCACCCTGTGCCATTCCCATCAACCCTATGAATTTTTTTAATAGGGAATGTAGGTCATGTGGTACTTTCTTGGCAAGGTCTTTGAATCTGAATTTTTTTTGAGGGATTAGTTAGTTCAAAGAGGTTTTCAGTATGTGCACTTTGTCATGGCTCATTTACTTTGAGACGATGGGATGAAATTTGTCACCGAATAAAAGTCGACCATTACAGTTTTGTTCATGCACAACTTTCAACCCCCTTACGTGCAAAATTAGAGTAACTCCAGAAATTCTCCAGAAGGTACAAGAAGAATGTGTCACGCGCTTTGATTATTGCATCCAGAACGATGGTGGTCATTTTGAACATTAAATTCAACTTATCATGTAATGCACAATGATTCTCCGGGTGGTACTTCAATGCCGAAATACATTTCCAATGTCACTCCATTTTTTTCTCAATTAAAGGGTTCGTAGGGGTTGAAAGTTGTGCATGAACAAAACTGTAATGATCGACTTTCATTCGGTGACAAATTTCATCAGGTACCATCGTCTCAAAGTAAATGAGCCATGACAAAGTGCACATACTGAAAACCTGTTTGAAATAACTAATTTTAAAAAAATAGTTTTTTCTTGAACATTTCTGCAAGCCTGTAAAGAAGATACAAAGACCTTGCCAAAAAAGTACCACATGACCCACTTTCCCTATTCAAAAAAGTTAGAGGGTCGATGGGGATGGCACAGGGTGCAACAAAAATCCTTCTAAAATGCATAAAAATTTGGTTAAAGTGAAACAAAAATTGACCTGTTTCAGGATTTTGTTGCCAAATAGTTTTCTTCTGAGAAAATGAATTTGTTGCATAATTTTGACGCACACTATAGAGAAATTCAACTTAGCACATTAGGATTATCATATATCAGCAAGTGTTGAATGAAACTTTCCGAAGACTGAAGTCTAATACCTCTATCCGCAGATATATTCATTGGAAATTTTATTTTCCCCATTTTCACAGGAATGCATTTCGGATAGAATTGAACACTTCCACGTGTTTAAAATATGATAGTTTATTACTTCATGCAGAATTTTGTCAGAATCTGCAGATCACAAAATCGACTTTGGAAATTTTGAGAGAAAGAAAACTTAATTTTTTGCTTTGAAGTCAGAAAATTTTGACTTTGACGTTTTCAGGGGAAGATATCTGAAGAAACCTGTAGCATGTGGTACAATCACGGTACCGCCCTTTTCAAGATTCTCGCCACTATTATTACTTGATCATCACCTACTTCAACCGCAGACCTTCTCGTTGTGCAGTTAGAGTTCTCCATCGGATGACGTTCACACAAAGATATCCATCAACTAGAGCGGCATCATTGTTCTCATGACGTGACGTGGGCAATAATTATTTATACCTTCAATTTCCGATTCAGATGCCCCAAAATCCAACCCCCGTGTTTATGAGGGGGAACGCCCAAATTTATTACCTCATCGGGTGTTAAAAAGTGGGTATTTATGACGAGATGCGACCAAATGGGATAGAATCACGACAGTCCGGTGGTATAAGAAGAGGTTGGGAGATGGGAAGATAAATTTCGCATGAAATTGTTTATTGTTTATTTAATTTTTCCCATGAACAGGATAAATTTAAGGAAAAAAAGTTCCATGTAAATGGGACCGCAAACGTTACGTTTTTCGAGATACAGGGTGAATTTCTTTCAAGTTTTTTCTCGTAGTATCTGCACTTCAGATGATGAGTTCATGAGTTCATAGAATCTTGACGAATCATTAATACAGATCAGAAAATATCCATAAAAATTATAACGAATTTATTCACCGCAGATTACTAACCGGATTTCAAGACAATTCGTTTTCATGGATTTCGCGGGATTCGAATTGATTTTCGAAGTCGGAATCAGATACGACAAATTTACAAGGTGCAATAAAATTAAGTATAACAATAAAGCTTCCTTTCAGAATTTTTCAAACTAACAGTGGCTCACCAAAAAAACTCTGGAGGATAACATCAGGGCACAGTCTTCCGGAAAATATATCACCCTGTAGATTGGCAATCGAAATTGGCAAATCATATTGTGTGAACTCTAAATTGTATAATATATAGTATATGTCAAATTTCAGTTGAATATCTTGTGAGATGCAGAAACTACGACTTAAAAACTCGAAAAAAATTCAAACTTAAATACCTTGTATCTCGAGAACGAAACGTCTGTGGTCCCATGTTTGAGAGACTTTTTCCTTCAAATCACGCAAGAAATCTCCCTTCTTCGTCTGCATCTCTAATTCAGGAGTTTCCTGTATAAGAAAAAATTATGACAAAGTTGGTAACTTAGAGAACGAAAAAAAAACATTTCTACATTCACACACAACATATCCACTTCTCTTTAAAACGGTAAGAAATGTTGAAGATGTCTATAAAAAATTTTCTTATAATAAAACATTTCAGTTTTGAAAAATTGAGTCTTGAAACCATTGATGTGCGAGAATAATTTGGTAACATTTTTTAATTGATTTTTTTTTTATCTGGTCAAAATAAGTTTATTCATATTGCAATACAAATAATTTGTCGTAATTTATGCTACACATTATTTGTTATTCTAGTTCATATAAGGTGAGTGGAACTTGAATAGATTTTATAATAATTTGCTCATTTATTGCCTTCCAATAAATTAGCTCTTAATTAATTTGAAATCGACATTTCCAATGAAAATAAATTAGTTGCGACCGTAACAATTCTTTCATATCACAAACCTCCCAATAACGAATACAATGTATGAAAATTCACGAAAATTTTAATGAACCTTCAGGACTAGATTTCAATTCGTTCAGATCAGTATTCTTGGAATTATTGCCCTACAACTGTCGTAATTGTTTCGTAAGCTATTGTGTTTGCTGTCGGTCTGGACGAAATATCGACGATCTAAAAATTTATTTTCAATAAACATTAAGAACCTGCACCAAAATAATCCGTACCCACACTGTAATATCGGAATTTCATAATTTATTCTAAAATTCTTGAATTGATGGGGAAAGGGGCTAAAACCAACTGAAGTTAGAAGGGAAAAATTAAAAAAAATTGAGTACCGCAGATAATTTTATCGTGAACCCATTCTTCCTAGAGAATTTCCCGTATCAAAATAATTCATACCCACCCCGTAATATCGGAAATTCATTAAATGTTCCAAATTTTTTCAAAAATTTTTGAATTGATTTGGAAAAGGGGCTAAAATTGAAATTCATTCGAGAACACTGCATTACTCAAGTTGTCACCAACTGAAGTTATAAGGGAAACGCTGAAAAAAAATTCAGTTGATATCACTAGTCATGTGATGCTGAATTGTGATTTTTTTCATCTTGTCGAGTACCGCAGATAATTTTATCGTGAACCCATTCTTCCTAGAGAATTTCCTGCATCAAAAAAGTTCATACCCACCCTAATATCGGAAATTCATAAAATGTTCCAAATTTTTTCGAAAATTCTTGAATTGATGGGGGAAAAGGGACTTAAATTCAAATTCATTCGAGAATACTGCATTACTCAAGTTGTCACCAACTGAAGTTATAAGGGAAAAATCAGTTAATATCACTAGTCATGTGATGCTGAATTGTGATTTTTTTCATCTTTGTGAAGTACCGCAGATAATTTTATCGTGAACCCATTCTTCCTAGAGAATTTCCCGCTTGAAGCGGAAAATTCATTATTCCCGTGAAATCACAACGAAGGCGTAGCCTCGCGTTTGCGATGACTTGGATGGTGTATTGTTTTCTTTGAAGGAAGGAAGAACATATCTAGTGTCAGCCCATCCACTGCGCGGGCTGCCTATGACGTAGAGCGCTATTGATTTTCCTCAACATAGCCTTTTTGCGGCAAAACTGTCGGAGAATTCGACACGCCGTAACTCAGGCTCTCTAGGGGAAAAAGACCGTGCCGAATCATCGTTTCTGGAACTTCACAAAAACATGGTTTGTGTCCGGAGAACTTCACGGGGTCGTTAAGGGTGTTTTCCCCTGCACAGACTTCGAGTCGAGTCCGGAAAAATTCGCCTGCCCGCGACAGTGTGGATTGAAACGTTGCAAACGACAATGTGTAGATGTAACATCGATGTCTGTTTTCATAATTATTCATAGTGGTGTCGCTTTGTCCGTCAAAAAAGCCAGACCCGTCACTTCGTCCGACAGGTCCGGATGATCAATCGAGCCGTCCGTTCGCCTGGCGAGGATCTCCTCTTGCGGATCTCGCAACAGGCTGTCAGAGCTGTCGAGCTGTCTGCCTCTGCTGTCGGCCGTTCGGAAATTTACCCACCTCGAAACGTCACTTTATGTTGGCTATTACAGAACCTCAAATGTTTTTATTATGCTCGGCTGAATACTTTATCTGATCAGCTGATTTTTACAACCCAACAAAATTCTGTCCGGGACATCATTCACGTATCATATAAATGCACGCTGGATTTTATGGATTGTTATGTACGTTCTCTCAATAGAATTGGGAAATCGTACGGATTTTTACAGCTGCTGTGAAGTCGATCGAAAAGTTGTCGTATACGACTCCACTTATCCTTAATTTCGGATTAAAAATAACTATTGCTAGTCAAAATAAGAATGATAACGGATTTTGAAAAAAAAACTTATATTGTCAGTAATTTTTTGCATGAAAATAATTCAAAGAAATTTCAAGAATGTTTAATTCAATTTCGAATTTATAATGGCCGTCAAAATAGGAAAGAGATCATTCGATTATTACTGTGTGACGTCATTGTTTGCCATCAACTATAGAGCAGCGATACCACAGAGAGTCGATCAATTTATTTGTGTTAAAAAAAATAGTTACGAAGCTCATAAATGAGCCTATATAAGTTCAGGAATAATTTAGAAAAGCACCGTAGCTTTCACGGCCTTGCTCAATTCCAAGCCATTTCCTCACGAAATTTTGCATGAACTTTTACGCCGTCATTTTTCAACAAAGAATTACGATTTTTACTTTTGGAAATATTGGTAGTTAAATTTGGAATGGATATATCGACGGAATCTTTGACCAAATTTCACATATTCTAGAATCAGATCTTTGTTATTGATGCACGAACATTTACTACCAATATCGAGTCTCCAGTTCGTTTCTTTTCATCGCTATTGAACCTAACGTCCGATCGTGAACACCGAAAAAGTCAATTGACTCGATATTCCTAAATTCCATTCACTTTTAAAAACTATCCTGATTGGCCATGATTTAGGTCTATCAAGTTTTTTACTTCAAACTGACGCAGGTTGGCACTCTTGAAATATCGGCAGTGTCAAAATAATTCTTAGCGACGTTGCCAAATGCCTATGCCAATTTCTACTCTCAATCTTAACATTCTCAACATAATCATCACGCTTGGAAACTTAAAATGCCGGAGGTAGTTTTGAAGAAGTAGAGACAAAGTATCAGGAAGTGAATGTAGAATTGAAATCTGTTTTTTCTGATAGTAACCCTGATAATTTGGAATCAATACGTACGTTTCCTGAATAAGAAAGATTTTAAGTAAAAGAGACGACAAAGAATTTCCTCCTATTGCACCCAGAAAGACACCGACTGAAAACTTTATTTTGAAAAAGGATCTGCATCGACAAATTTGGATTTATAATTTGAAAAATGAACACTTTTCGATTGATACACTACTCACTTTTGCAAAGGAACATTTGGAATATAACAGAGAATGGACATCACTCTTTAAAATTATAAAATCAATTGGTTACAAATACAAAAGGGTAAATGAACGCCAAATTTTACGTGGACAAAACATGTTGTTGCAGCCAAAATTACTTTCCTGCGAAAATTTTTCAGAGTATAAATCGTTGGATGAAAATCTCAGATTTGTGTAAATAAACATTTTACTACGACCTCTATGTAGAGAGGACAACGTTGTGTAGTTATCTGACAGGAAAATGACTTTAACCTAACATTTTCAAAATATACACGGTGAAATGTGTCAGAATGTCATGGCCAACCGGGATATTTTATAAAAGTGAATGAAGTATAGCTCTGATCGACAGTATGAAATTGAAGAAATATGTAAGGTATATTCTCCCCTAGTAATCGAGTATCGTAAACGTTTCGTCGACAAAGCGACTTCATCAGAATACAACATACAGAGTAATGTGCGGTACATTATTTTGTTCATTGTCTGACTATGTAATGTTATTTTTCGAGAATTAGCTACATCTCGAATTGGAAGATTATTTGTTGCTTTACGGATTGACCTGTCTAGTATTTATAATGCGTTTGAGTGTATAATTTCTTAGTGGGTAATTAAGTTCTCATCGCGACTGCTAGAGTACCCATAAATTAAGTTTTTCAATTCGTTTATCGAGTCGTGATTTATAGCAATCTAATCTCATTCAAATTAGTACCGTCATCGGTGGTAATGTATTCATACAACTCCACGTTTGTTTTTTGCCGCGTTATTTATTGCAATTGCCGTTTTTATCATTATTTTTCGATATACGATCGTTCTGAATTACGGAATCAATTATTCCGATGAGAATGTCAGAACGAGTTAAGCTTGATTTTTTCGCAGGAAAAAACTATTGTTTTTGCACGCAGGTTCTGGGGAGCAGCGTGCTTTGGTTTTGGTTTGTAATTCTCAAATTTTTTCCCGAAAATGGTTTCTAATGACTAGGTTGGACTCGCTCAAGACGAATCCAGTGTCAAAATCGATTCTATTCGTCTGGCTGTTGACACGATAACTGTCGAACGGAGCAAGCTAGCGACTTGAAACTCGCTCATCGGAATGCCGCGGTTGAGTTCGTTTATGGGCCAGATTGGACGAACGGTTTCGGACTTATAGTCATTCCAAATTTCGAGGTTATTTCCCTGATATCTCAGAAACAACTAGAGCTATTGGATTGACACTTGGCAGTTAGTAGGAGAATAACAAGGCGTAACTTCAAGCGAAATTTTGTTGGGATCGTTGATTCGAAAAAATTTTTGCCAAAAATAGAAAAAAATTAATATTTGATAGTATGCACCACAGTAATAGAAAAATTTTCAACAAATTTTATTTCTTTTGATATAAAATATCCATGTCGTAGCTTCAGTTGAGAAACTGATTTTTTCCAGAATTCCAACAGCTTTGTATCGTTCTTCTCGATTCGAATCTGGAAAATGAAGAAATTATTTTATCGATGAAACTTAAAGTATTCAAATTAATGCTCAACTTGAAAACTCAAGTATAAGAAAAAATCACGCTTTGAAACCAACTGCTGACAGATCGATTAATTGTCTAGAGTCCTTTTGTCGTATATAAATTCACAAACACACAAGCCATTGACTGTTCTATTTCCTGTACTTTATCGAATAAGAACACAATGAGCACGAGATCTAACAAATTTATTATACGTTTTTATTTACCAACACTCAATGGAATGGCTGGAGTATAAAGTTAAAAGCATCGCAATAAAAGGCCTATTAAAAGTACTATATCGGAAGAGTGAACTTTAATTACTACTTTTGAACACTTCCTCTCGAAAACCGAACTGGGTTCAATAGGGAAAAATGAGAAATATAAATATGTGGATGAAGAGAAACGGCATAAAAATTCTCGGCATATTATTCGAGATAAAACCTCTGTTCATCAAAAAAAAAAAACAATCGGGGTAATCTCTGTGTTCCTTCAGATCAGGAAAAGAGCGGTCATCCATTCAAGCACTGAACCTGCTCGACGCTGCTTGAGTTGAAGATAAAATAATATTATATAGAATAGGAATTGGTTTCTCGGAGAAGAACAGAGCTCCAGCAATAATATGTAACATAATCACAAGGACGAATATCCGTCGATAAATCAACAAATATTCCTCCTTGATCAGAGCTAATCATCCAATCAACGGTCCTTCTGAAAGGCAACAAGTATCGAGAGAACTCTCTGCGGTTTATCCAAGTTAAGTTGACCTGACGATCAATAACAATTGTGAAACAGCTGTAGTCATTCTACTTGGATCCGCTTCTTCGGTGTAGGTGTTTTGGTTGATTGGATGATTAGCTCTGATCAAGGGGGAATATTTGTTGATTTATCGACGGATATTCGTCCTTGTGATTATGTCACATATTATATAGAATCTCCTGATCATATAATCCTTCCAGAATTCAATACTTAGCAATTGACGTCGAAGAAAGTTTTATGCTGAGCATCAAGCTGCGTGAATTTTTGTTCTGTTTTCTGATTTGTGGTTATAACGAAATCGAAATAACCAGGGTATTTCTCGACGTAAAATGTTCTGTCGTCACAGAAACAATTAATTGAATTCAAACTTTGTTTTGTTCCCTCAAAAACCAAAAAGATGTTATACAATCCTGGATTTAAATAAAGGTTTCCCCCCCGCCTTAAACAACAATTGAAAATATCATTAACGAGCACAGAGTTGAAAGCTTTCACCCTTCCTGGACTGAAAGAATCTCCTGTTCTTCTTTTCTGCGTTTCGAGTTCAACAATAAAGCACCGACAATACGCATATCCGTGGATTGTGTACCGGTGTATAATGGAAATCTGACTGCTTAAAACCGCTGTCGTCACGAGCCCCGTCTTAAAACAATAAAGGGAATCTGCTATTCCGAACGATGATACTTTGGGGGGAGTTTCTACCCTTTATGTATACAGCCCCTGGATCGCCCGTTGCTGCCTGCGATGCCTGCTTACATTCCTGAAGGAATTATGAAATATTCTCTCAAGAAATCGAAAGAGAACATTAACTGAAATTAACTCGTGAAAAATATTTATGTTCTTAAAGTGAAAATTGGACCGTCTCCTCCCCATCATTATCGCACACATATTGAAGGATTTAAATCAGGTAAACGTTCATGCCAGCTTTTCGAAGAGACAGTTCGGCAGGCAATATGTGGACTTGGGTTGTCTTGCTCAATGAGGACGTCTGGACGGCCATTTATAAAGGGCAGTAGAGTGGTTCGTTGGACATCGTCACAATAAAGCTTTGCAGTCATAATTTCTCTAATGAACAGAAGTGATGGTCGCCTACCATAAGCAATAGCTCCCCAAACCATAATTCCAACAGTCCTGTGTGCATGCCTTTCAAAAGCGAACGCAATGTCCAACTCCACGGCGGCGTTTTACACTTAAACGGTGCATACCTAGAAAGAATCGCTTTTCGTCGCTGAATACGACATTGTGCCATACTTCCTCCCACTGCTGCCGTTCTCTGCACCACTTCAAATGTTGACGACAGTGCGGTCCGCAATTAAAGGCAACACTAATCTTTGACGGTATTAAGAGGGTCGAAAGGCTATACGGCATACGTATAGTTACAGTAGTACCTGTATCCGTTTTTCCGAACCATCGATTATTATCGATTACTGTTGAAACTGTTTTAGAGCCAGTTGTCTGAAGCGCCTATCTTGACGTTCTGTGGTAAGCCTTGGTGGACCAGTTGGTCTTCTTCTTGTTCCTCTTGTTGCAAAAATTGCTGACTGGTGATTATTTTGACGTTTTCGAACTCGTTTTTTTATACCTAGCTATGACTTAACACAAGTACTATTCAGGTTTTATGAACTTCTTTCTCCACAAACAGAATGACAAAGAAACTTCGTTTCTGCAAGACTTAAACTTTGATATTGTTATCATAGCATACTTCAAATATCTACATTCCGAACTCGTTTTTTTATACCTAGCTATGACTTAACACAAGTACTATTCAGGTTTTATGAACTTCTTTCTCCACAAACAGAATGACAAAGAAACTTCGTTTCTGCAAGACTTAAACTTTGATATTGTTATCATAGCATACTTCAAATATCTACATTCCGTTGAAGAAAAATTAAATTCACAAAGTTATTCATTTTAGATGTAATGCTTCTAAAATCATTGACTATATTTACATTTTATATTTTTGTCATCGGGAAACAAGACCTTCCCAATAATTCAATCATATACCATTTAAAAAATTATGTTTTATTTCTACTGGAACCTGAAAACCGTACGTCATTGTATATTCGATGGCATTCCATTAAAATTCAGTCACAACCTAACATTTTTTTTACCACAAGGTTTTAATCCAATCGACAATAATAACGGTGAGATGGGGTGAGAAATCTATAGTGAATATTCCTGTACATGCCCAAAACGTCACCTGTGGAAATGACAGTATCCGTTCGACTTTTTCATTTTCGAATTTCGAAACAGAAATTCACCCGAAAAATACGGATCAACCCTCGTTCACATACGTAACCGAAAAATGATAAATGCCCCGAGAGATACAGCGGAAAATGCACATCGAAAAATGCAAATTCCAGCCGGCGGCCCTACGTCGAAGGGTTACGTCCCCCTTACGGACGGCGGCGGCTGAATCTTTGCCTGATTTAGTAATGTTTGCGAGATGGCAAGATGATTCGAAACGGTAAATTTTATCGCTATGGCCATTTAGAAGATTGCAGGCAAGATGGCGAGCCGCCGGCTGCGGGGCGGCGAGGACGGCGCATGCGCGTCCGTTTCCGAGATGGCCCTCCTCTCAATTTTGATGGACATCCGAACGACCGCGCCCTCATTTCCTGAAACAAATCGCGCCTTTATCACCTCGTCATCGCGACTCTAATATAAAAATATCAAACTACAGTTTTATGCCGTTTTTAGGATCTCTTCCCGGGCTCCACGAACACCCATAAAGATGAACTTCTATTAGATCTTTACTATCCCCTTACTTGATTTTTAAGGGTTTCGCTCGGTTCGTAAAATTAATTTTATCATTCTCCTTCGGCTCTTCCCACGCTTTCCTTGTTTATGTCCCGTTGATGTGTTTCTCTCCACCTTAAATCAATCTACACGTTCTCCAAAATGTCTTTTCTCTTTCCTCTTTAATCCTTTGGATTCTTCATTCTGTAATATCGAATATTATCACAATTTCTCAGGAATTTTCCGGGTTTTCACTAGCAATATCTGAAAACGAACGGTAAAAAATTAAATGAAAATTATTATCAATGGAAAACGCTCTTGCACATTAAAAGATTCAAATTATTTTTCAAGGGTAGTTTCTGGAAACAATGTTGCCTTATTCGACAATATTCGAATAATACGTTTGATCAACGAAGTGTTCTGTATCGGTTAAGACTTTGACTCTTTCATAAGATTATTTGACGAAAGTCTGAAGCAGGAAATTATTGAACAATAATAATTTTTCAACTTTGTTCACTATACGTTGATCGTTTGTATTATTGTTCATTAGGCAACATTCTTTCCAGAAACTTCCCTAAACAAATAGTTTGAATCCCGCGATCCGCAAGGGTGTTTTCTATAAAAAATAATTTTTTTTTAATTTTCAATGGTTCTCAAAAAATCGGGAGAAAAAACCTGAAAAATATTTCAAAACCCCCTCAAAATATCCTTGAATCGATATCTTGAAATTGTCAGATTAGGTTTGGAGTCCAAATATCTCGGTTAAGTGCGTTAATGGGTGGAATCGGTTGGATAATTTCGGAGTTAGGCCCATTTGAAATTTTGCGGTTAATTCCTCGATATCCCATGAAGTATTGACTCGCTCAAATTGAAACTTCGTGGACAGTTTTGGAATACCAACGCGCAACTCAGAGCAATTTCGTGTGGATCCAGTTGTCATAAAATTTAAAAAAAATTAATTCGAAAATGTTTGATGAAAAAATGTTTTTTTTCCTGGAATTTGGTACAAACCTCAGACTCAGTATTTAACAACAGTGTTCCTAATTTCAATTCTTTCGGAGATATAAGAAAAAATATTCCAAATTACGTTGTTTTTTTTCAATTTTAACGTTATTTCCGCAATATCTCAAGGAGTATAGATGCAATCAGATTGAAACTTCGTAGTGAGGTGAAGTTTACCAACACGCAACTAGTTAACTATGGTTCACTTCACAGCTAACGGAATACAGGGTGGTCCAAGTAATTAGATATGACTATTTCAACGTCAAAATATAAAATAAATATGTTTTTTTCTGTTGGTGTCTGAAGAAAATTCACAATCCTTGAACAACAATAAATGCTCTGGAAAATCCAAACCCATATCTTTCAAATGTTTCATGAACCCTTCGTATATTCCTCTATTCCGCCTACTTATCCGGAAACTCGTAAAACTTGAGAAATCAATGAAATAGGACGATTAAAAGCTAATCACACATCGGTATGATCGCTTCTATACGTTTATCGCTAAACACCTAATAATTCAAAATCTCGCCTGATTCCGTTATCACGGAATAAAACATAAAATTTGGCCTCTAAAACTGTAATATGAGAATGGATTAATAACTTTACAACCGACCTGTTTTACAGCTCCAATTAAACGAGAATTGCTATAGCTGATGCTAAAGCTGTTGCATACGGGTTATAAAGCGGCCCACGGACGAGCAACTTGGTTGGCAGAGAGAGATTTGCAACAAACCAGGCTCATAGATGAACAACCTCGCTGACAATACGAATAGCAAAAAATTCTCGTCTGTGAACCGTATCAAGCAAAAATGATTCAGAAATAGGTGAACTAATTCACAAAAAAGCTATAAATTATTTTTTTGTACAGGTATATCTTCAAGTTGGACATAAATATTTGCTACATTTGCCTCTCATTCAAGTGTACCTACTTCAAAATGTAAACTGTGAAATTTTCAGGGGGGGTTATTTTTTTTTTTGTTCGATCACAAAAATTTATTATTTGATTTTATCAAATGATAAACCGAACTGAATCCCCAGTTGCCTTTTTTTTTTCTTGGGTTTGTTATTGGCAGGAGAAGGATTCGATGGAAGAAAATAATAAGGATAAATGTAAGAAACGCACTTTTTCCATATCCATTATGATAAGGGAAACACAAGAGAATGGTAAGGCGATTATTGCATAGAATGGGATATCTCTCTCTATCTATATCTTCACTAGAATATTTTTTCATTTTTTGCTTTATAATTTATATCGGACTAAGCCATAGGAAAGCGTGGCTAAGCTCAGCTAGTTTTATATAGTTTTATGATCAGTCTATAACTGGGAAACCATTAGGATTTAGGAGTAAACATATAATTTTAGTTTTTGAGTTGTTCGAATTGGTTTCTTCTCAAAATTGAACTCTTATAACTTCGGAGAAATTTTATTTAACGAACTCTCTTTTATGCGTTATATAACTTTTTACGAAAAAAATTGAGTAATTGAGTTTCAAATACTCCTATATTCATGCAATATAAAATATTGCTATTTGACATAGTCAAACGATGATCTTAATATTGTTTCGATCATCTGGACCTTGTTTCCTACATGTAATCATCCAGTTATTCTGGTTATAGTAATCAGTAGTTCATCTTGAGACGATTTACTTATGAAAATAATAATAAAAAAAATTAAATGGAGTTATATTATGTTTTGCACTTTCACACTCGTTCTTTAAGAGCAAACAATACCTCCGATAAAATTTTTTGGGGCTACAGTTCGTTTTTTTCAAAAAAATGTTTGGTTGCAAATGGTTGAAAACGATTGTAAGAATGCGCAATTTTGCCACTTTTTCATATTCAAAAATTCTCGGGAAAATGAAAACTGAAATGTATAGTAAAAAAATAGAAAAATAACTAATATTGCGCGTTCTCATCGAGGAATTAAGTACATCCAAAAAAAAATTTTTCAAAAAATTATCATTGAAGTCTCCAGAAGAACACCCCGTTTTCTCCTTAATTCCACGCATTTAAAATATTTCTCGCGGTTATTGGCAACGTTAAATTAGGCAGACAAAGAGTAGGTATATTAACCTTAAGATACTAACGAGGTTTAATGAAGCTTGAATGTGGCTGTGTTGCCGAACCGTAATTTACCAACACGTGGTAATGTTTCCTCTTAAGTCCTGGGTTCGAACCTCAGCTACAAAAACCCCTCGATCGGAAAAAATTGAAAGGAAAATCACATTGATGAAAAAATAAATTATCTTTCAGGAAAAGATAAGAAAATCTTTCTCAGAAATTAAACTGGGTGTTTCGCCATAAAAAACCAGCAATATCGATTCGCATCCCATTTTCAGGATCACAATGCTGCCGAGGCGCCCCCCCGATCCCCGCAAATGAATAATATTACATCCAATCCGGTCTTCATATTCCACGGAGTGAAAAACATTAAAAACTTTCCGAATAAAGAAGCAGGAACTTTCCGAACGATTCTTTCAAGAATAATCTTCTACTTATTAACTTTTTCGCAATTCCAGTCTCTCTCCCATCCCGATTCTTTTATCCTTCCTGGCTAGCATATTAATCTAACTGCGGGATATCGCTTTGCACCGGGTCAGTTTTCAGATCTTCAGAGTTTCAGCGCCGCCGTCGTCGTCTCCATAGAGGGAGGGCCCCTCCCGGCCGCTCTCTCCTCATTTCTCATTGGTTCCCGTCTGCCCCCGAGACGTGCATCTGAAGTCGATTCCATTCGTAAATCAAAATTCTACGTAGATCTGTCTATTGCTCTTTATACCCCTTCGTTCACGGCGCAATCCTGCTGACCTCTCGTCGTTGGAGGAATCCTGCTGCCGGATCGATTGCACTCACGCCTACGGTTTGTGGGGAATTTAGAGTGTTCGACGTTGGTCCCCAGAACACTCCTTGATTGAAGAAATGATGATGCACCTAAAAAACAATATTCAATATTGTTTCCTTTTTTTTGAAATCTCTAAATTCAACATTCTCTCCAATGATGGGGGTTTTTCCTGAATTTGGGTTATTACTGCAGATGCAAATTAGAACATAATTATTATGGGTTTGATTCATCATTTTCCCAAATAACCTTCAGAAAGTATTCAAAATCAGATTTCAAAATTGGGGTTTGGGATTTGCCAGGCATGCACAAAGTGACAACGGTGTTTAGTAGAATAGCTTTATCTGCTATAGAATAATGAAATATTTATTCCTATTCTGTGGTACACACGTGTTCTTTGTCAATATAACCAAAAAATTTCCGTTTGTGATTTGCCAGTAATATGACAGTATGACAGTCTGTGCTCTTCTTTTTCTATTCCTTGGTCGTTGTCTTCTACTCTAACCAGATCGAAGTATAGCTATCTCTGTTTTCCTAAGCAAAGTAACACATTTGACGTCCTCTGAATTCGACGTTGCCATATCGTGCACTCAAGACAAATCCCTTTAAATGCAAATCCCCATTTTTATTTTTCAGTTTTAGGTGATCAAACATTTTTTTAAAAATATAATATTGAAATTATATGTTTGAAATGTGATGTTCTGAAGGTTTTTCATGAAAAATACTGCATATTCGTTTAAAGGAAACACCCCCATTGTTGAAAGATTCACGGTGTTCCTCAGTTTTCTACTTCTAGCAACCATAAAGCGTCCCTTTATTCATAGGAAACCTTACATATGCCATTTCATACCTGTAGTCATTAAGTTTTATTCGAAAAACTACCAGAACTGTCAAGTGATGGCTTATTACTTCAAACTTTACAAGACGGTGGCGCTTAAGTCGATGTGACAAGACAATGGTAGAATCTATTCAGACCCTCCGATGACTGATTGATTAAAGGGGATGATGATGCACCTGAAATAACTATATTCAATAGATTAATTGATATTTCCTACCTTTTCAAATCTCTAAATATTCATTCCCTCCAATAATTATTGAAGTTTTATCGATTTTCTTCAGTTTCCAACTTCTTGCAACTATAAAACGTGCTTAGGGGACAAAGAAAAGCATGCATGTGCCATGTTTTATACTCTTAGTCACTGAATTTTCGTCGGAAAACGCCCAGAGCTGTCAAGTGATGGCAAACATCACACTGTACACGACGGTGGCGCTAAAGTCGATTTGACAAGACACTTGTAGAATTTTATTTAGCATATTTGACTAGGTGGTGTTCGCCATCGGGCCCTCTGCTGACTGTTTCATAGAAGGAAAGATGATGAACATAGAAATATTCAGTCAATAATTGATGTGTTCTACTTTTTGAAATCTTTAAATTTCATTTATAGGTGGCGCCGAAGTCGATGTCAGGAGACAATTGTAGAAATTCATTCAGCATATTTCAAAATGTTCGTGTTCGTTATCGGCCCTCTGATAACAATTGAAGGAATGATGTACTTGAAGAAACAATTTTCAAAAAATAATTTCTTCCTCTCTGGTTCACCAACCCACAGTGGTTTATTGAATAATGTGATTTTTCACACTATCATTCCTCTCACCAACAACACATATTCAAGTCATAATTTTTACGATATTTCGACTTGTAGCAACTGAAAAACATTTCCATAATGCAGAGAAAACCATTCCTAACATAGAACTAACTATGAAGGGATGGATGGCATACTTCAATCTGTAAGTTGGTGGAGCTGAAGTCGACAGGACAAATCTAGATTGTTATTCAGCAGATTTGACAATACTATTCTATTTGTGTCAAAACTTTGACATTACTAAATTGTGACAATTTTACATGATAAAATTGCCCGATTAATTCAAATTTCTCATTCTAAAAATTCAGATTCGATATTTTACAAACTGAGCACCTCAAACTGTGTGAAGATGTCAAAACATTCACCACCCTATATCATTTTTGAATAACGAACCTCATATTCCAGGATGTGGATAGGGAACTAATGCTGTACACAAAAAGAATGATACACTTGTGTTTTATACCGATGGAAGCCGACATTTTATTTATATGTCATATTCATGATTAAAACGCCCTCTTCTAATTATAACGTTTCGATTTTTTCCTCGTCAATAAGGAAGGCATCCGCCAATCACAGAATCCTGCTCAGATTTTAAGATGATGATCGATAAAATCATGAAAAAACCAACGATATACCTCTGCGGTCTCGGAATTTTATCTGCCGATCAGTGAAATTATCATATACCTCGTATGATATAACGTATCCGACATAAATATTAATCGGAATTATTTCATATCTCAATCGAAAAGAGGATCCATGCAACAGACCTTCAACCGTGACTGGTTTTTCGCACCGATGACGACCATGTGTCAAAAAACATTCCGATGTTTCGAGATCCGTCTCAATCCGCGCGAATTGACATTTTTCCGTCGCTAATTACCGCAGCCAGAACTAATTAATTGCGAGTCATGATTTTGTCCGCAATCGGTAATTGACCGACAATCCATCTGACTGCGGTCAGGGCAGAACTCGGCGCGACGGCCTACCAGCGATTCTTCCCAACTGTCAATCAATCAAACGCCACTCTGTGATCCTCAATGTTGCCAACCTCGGTTTCGGTCCGCGTTCCATTCGAATCGTTTCATATCGCCCGGTCGGTTCATATCGTAAATTCACCATGCCAAGAACAAGACCTACGACAACGCGACATCCACGTAGCATACGTAAATCAAAGAGGTCCCAACTGACCCCGATCGGGACACGCGATACGTGAACACATAAATATATCATGAGGAATATTTCTAATTTTATATCTACCGAATTACGACGCCCCGAATGTGATACGCCAGAGCCTCCTGTGTTCCAGATACGACTTTATCGGAGTTTTATCTTTACCACCTCTTAACAACCGGATCGAGCCATTACGGTGAAGAAATGAAGAATTATGCATGGGATGTGCCATATTTCATTTAAAACGTGAACGGTTTGAGAATTCATTCATCGAATCTGAAATGTCAACCCGATTTGACAGCCAGGGTTGCCATAATGATTCAGTCATAGAGGAGAAAGGTTTTTCTCTAATAGGCATCTTAAATGTTGATTGAAAACCTTCTTATAAGAAGGTATAAGAAGGTTATAAGAAGGTTATATGTGTAATTAACATGATGGGGCACTCTTGTTACCATCTGGTTGTTGAAGGACAAATTGAGCCCTTATCTGACAAAAATCTAGTTATGAAATGTACCTCTTAGCTCTCGAGGTAATTAATTACTCAAAATTAAACAATTTATTCACCCCAGTGAACAATGCTCTGTGATATATCTTCCACAACTTGAAAAATTCTGTCAATACAAGATACAACCCCCCCCGATTCTCCACTTATCTTACCTCTTCAGCTCAAGTGGGCCCGAGTACAGTGGTAGGTTTCCGCCACCCCTGATCTACGATATACCTTTTGAAGGATGATTTGTTATGTATTGACATCGCCAGTTACAGACGTCCCTTGTTTTACGATTTATGGTCACGACACTAGATTTTGTGATGAGATAATGTGTGTTCTGTGGGAATGGATTCCGTGAATTATATCCCTCAAACTTTCAAATTGGGCGCGATTGATTTATATACTGCAACCTCAAATATTTTTCATGAACCAGTTGCCTTCGAAACTCGTTGGCGCCACTTGTCAATCCAATTCGTTTCCGTGAAACCGTTTCCTCAGGTGTAACTTCTGTGGTTGTACATTATTGGAAATTATAGATTTCTACTTTCCATTGACAAAAATGATCATTTTTTCATACCTTGTCATACTCAACGAAACCTATTTGCTTCCATATTATACCACCTCTTGAGCATTCAACTGCAATGCCGATTTTCTTGTTCAAACAACCATAAATCATATTTACGATGATTTTTTATTGAAAGCTTATTTACACATAGAACGTCCATTGTTTTCCCACCTCATTGATGAGTTTTTACCGTCTGGAATTGGTATTTATGTCATTTTCGCGTTTAATTCGAAATCGTAAACAGTCAAGAATGTTAGGATCGAGATTGAGATAAGGAGAAAAGAGATGAAAGCACATACTGTTGTTCGAAGATAGATACCTATTCCTTCTGTAATGGCTTCGAGCGAGGAGACATGACATCCCATTCCATTCATATTAAACGGGACATTAGACACTCACTGTAATTTCGATGGTATTATGTACAGTTCGATTCACTCACATCGATTTTTTCAGCATTCCTAACGGTTTCATCATCGTTGGTATGAAATAATTGGAAACATATTCAAACGACATTTGAAAATGTCAAATCATAGTTGCCAACAATAACCTGTGTATATCAAATTCATCGATTGCGCAATGATATTTGCTGGGAAATATTTCCCTTAGAAATGCTCTATGAATTCATAGATAAAAACAGTAATCAAAACCATCGAGTGCGCAAATATGTTATTTGTTGTGAAATATATTCGATGTTTGTTGTCAATCAATCCATAGATGAAAACAGTATAAATTCTATGTTCAAACTTCAACTGAGCATCGTAGAAACGCAGGGCCTATTAACCTTCAAATTTATTGTCATTCAATTATTGTTTTACATATATATGAAGAGTGACATTTCTGTGAATCGAGATTGTGTAAGGTCGAATTAAGCAATTAAGCCTAACAGAAATCCAGAGAGAATTTGTAGACAAACGACGACGATATTTAATCACTGCCATAAATAAAATCGAGGATATAGAGCGGTGTATAGAGTTGTCTCTACGCGTCTGGAATTATTGGTCGGCAAAAGCAGTTTTTATCTCGACCATTAACAATATACGGATCTGGAATAAACGTTGTTTCCTAAAATGGACAGTCGTTTCGATTAATTCAATTCATTTATTTATTCACTGTTTATAAATACCTGTTCGTTTTAATTTATCGTGTTCTTTAATAATCTTTCATTAATTCTGGTTCACATCGGCATTGGGAACTGCATTAATTGTGGACACAAATCGGGCATCATGTTCTTCGGACAAAAACACTGGGCTTTTTCCTTCTCTAATTTATCGAGTTTGATTATTATGGTCATTATGTCAATTTCGTGTTATGTGTTCACACGCGAAGTTCTTTCACGAACTAATTTAATGTTCTACTCTACATCGAATGGAATATTTCCAATTGCGAGTCAAATGATTTTCCAGTTAGAAAATTGTAAACAAATAACGCGGAAAGAAACGAATACCTAATTCTATGAAACTCAAGTAAGCAATGAGGTTAGTTCCATTGGTTAATTGTATGGCTTCATTCCCGAAAGTGAAATGAAATATTCTGTAAGGAATGATACCCAATTGATATAATAATACAACCGAAAAATAAGATATACGAAGACAGTCCAGCTCCTTCAACAACCAATATTTACATTATCAACTCACAGTAGTCGGCAGTGGCTAAACATCCACGTGACAGTTTTACGTTTAATACGAAACACAACATTCCGACAGGTACGGAAGTAGAGATGACAGTGACAGAGCGACCGTGCAGGCAACTGTAATCGATGGCAAACAGATGACGCTTTCCGCGTACGGTCAATAGCTCCAGACTGGCAATAAAGAGGGTTCTCTTTGGTCCATGTTCTGCTCTAACGGTGCTCCAGATGATGTCCCACTTTCATTACCGACCGTAACGGGGATTACGGCTCATTCCCGCTCAACGGGTGGCTTTCAAAAGCGATATTACTTTCCTTTTTGTCACCTCGTCCAAGGATTCTGAATTTTCATTGCGACAATAGAAGGCGGGGTCATCCCAACAAAAATAACATTATATTCTATGACTCTTTATCGAGCACAGAATATTATCACACCTATCGACAGCACATAGATAGTTTTGGCATCTATGACATTTATACTGCGATTATGAATAGCATCGATATCTGTGAACCCATTAACTGTCACAATGGAATGTCAATATGTATTGTTTTCGATGTTTTCAGGGAAATGGTGTCCACGACGAGAGTGGTCATCACCTACAGATGCTAGAGCAGCGAGTGACGCTGCAAGAAGAGGCGTTCTCTACTCATCTGTCTTCCTCGGTAGTCCTGGTGAGTACACGCGCTAACTAAAACGTTAAGCCCACGATTTAAAACTTGCCTCTTTCATACTTACTGTTCGCCAGCCGCGTAACGTAGAGAGGGGACTACGCTGCGGTTGTCATGGTGATGACCACATTCCCGCCTCGCAGCCATGGTGATATAAAACGCAGGCGCGACGCGATTTGAGTGGCGCGTCGCGGATGAATGGCGAACTTTCTGGGTGGTGCATTGTGAGGCTCCTCTCACCTTGCCTTACTTGACGTCTAAGTCTCGAAACGCCTCAGTTGGATTTTCACGAGGTTTTTCCGAGTGTTCTTTCAAAATAACGTGTTCTGGAGAAGAAGATATCGGAATCGAATAAAATCCCCGTTACACTTCAATTGAATAAACTGATAAATTACACTCACCTATTTCATTTTGATAGGTAGATGTCAGTGGAATCTCAGCTTAATATGAGTTACTTATAGCGCTGATACTCCTCCAAAATATTATTGAAATATGAAATATACCTACGGCCTAACACAAAAGAAAGATTTGTTTTAAGCTTATACCTTCTTGTTGCCTATTTGTCTACCTGAATGATTGTGACTGAAATTAGTCAAGAAAGCGCATGCGCTCCAGCCAGATTCGTTGACTCTTTTAGGCATGAAAGATAATAACACTGATTTCCTCTTGAAGCATTAATTTTCATAGACTTAGTCTCAGTTTCAAACAACTTTCAAGGACCAACCATGATGTGAAAAACATGGTGTGCTCATCTGCAAAAAAAGTGACGTCAGCAAGATTAAAATACAAGGAAATATATATTCTGTGCTTTGAATTTGCATGTAGTTTTATAAGTCATCATTTGTACTTGTGAGCAAAACATGGTGTGCTCATCTGTGATCATTTTACCAATGATGACGTCACATTTTTCATTCAAACTCGAAGCACAGAATATATATTTCCTTGTATTTTAATCTTGCTGACATCACTTATTTTTCAGATGAGCACACCATGTTTTTTACAGCATGAGCACACCGTGTTTTACTTACATCAAGGGTCCAACATACTCGTTGACTTCAGTTGGAATACACAGAATCAGCTGTTGATTGACAACCGGGTCCTTGATCGCGCAATCAATAAGCTTCTTCAAGCGATAAACCAAAAGCTCATATTTTAGTTACGGTTATTCACATTGACAGATTTTCCTTTGCCTATATGTCAGTTTGGATAACCGTTACTATAACCGGAGCTTTTGGTCCATCGCTTGAAATCGCTTAAAGTTTTGTGAAACCAGGTTTGATAAATATCTATGAACCTTGCATATAAAAAGACAATGTCAGGTTCTTACTAAAGAGTGCATGCGCATACAAATGTCGGACGCGCAGTTTTGATCAAAAATGAAGTCATGGAATCGTATATCATCAATGCTCATAGAAGACATCAGCCTTATGAGTTTCCTATTTAATCTAGAATGTTTCCAGAACATAGAAAAACTTGGTAGAATGGATAATTATGATCAGACGATGACAGGCCGACAGATAAAAAAGGTCATCACCATAACGTCTTAACATTCCAAGGAAACCGACCAATTGATAATTCATGTTGCGCTCGATGCTCGAAGGCGACTCGATCTCCATTTGATATTCTCATATGACCATCCAGGCAATTTCGTTCACATATGTTATTGTCAACGCATTTGAAATTTTATTTATTTTTTCCACATCTCGTCGGATCCCTTTGATGGAATTAAAAACCGGAGACCTGTTATTATGAGGGAAAGGTTGAAATTATACCTGGAGCAGATCAGATTTTTAATTATTAACCAAATCCGGGAATTCATTTCGAATTCAGTTACCTGCCGTTTTTGGGGTTTCGTAATTAAAGATCAACACGATTCGTTTTGTTTCAACCTTTCTCTCTTTCCATCTCGCTTTATGTTTTGTTATTCCCGTGCCCACCTGCGTATCTTCGACGTCTTATTATCATAAATACGTATGAACATCCCTGTGGGGATTCGTTGGTTTTTTTTTCGATCGTTGAATCAATCGAGAAATTGGATATCTGGACCCTCAAACCGTCTCATCTGTGATCGTTTTACCAATGTCTCGTTTATCAATTGGGGAACACGGTATAAAAAATTGTGTTCGGCCGTCGTTTCTGTGGTTTATTCAAGAGTGAATATTGTCTGTGTCAAAGGTTCATAGAGTTCCAACTAGGAAGGAAGTTAGGAAGGCTTTGAAAGTGAAATGACTTTTCTCAGTTAGTGTTTCGAATTCAGATAATTAGGTTCCATTATTATTGATCTTCCTTTCATTGTATTCGGATACAATAACTTCTGAATGATTCAATTCGTACTCGAGTTGCAAAATTGCTGTTCTCATATTGGAGTAATTGCTAAAAATTGGTGCGATTACTGAACGATTGAAACACATGTTCCCACAAGAGCACTTTACTTACTCGTATACCTCCTACTTGTGTAATTTAATAAAGCAAAGACTATTGCCGTTAATTATAGCCTCACACGTCGTATTGTTGCCTCCACTGAGCGGGGCAAACGTGAGAATAAGACCGTGGCACAAAGCATGATGAAACGCCGAAAAGAATCCAGTGCAATTTGATGCTGACCCTCGCAGGTGACCTGAAGAAGGCAAGCATCCTTTCTGATTGGACTATCTATCACACGGGCCCCCGTAATTGGTTCCCATGGAACGTCACGTGGAAGGAACAGAGAAGTAATTGTTACCTAGGAGACGGAGTTCATCACTCAGGCGAGTGCGAGGCTCCCCAAAAATTTCATTTCGGCGTAGAGTCAGCCCTTCCCTAATTACAAGCTTGGTGTGTGTACGTCGGCCTCCTCCACCTCCCTCCATGATCACGGCCTCACGCTGTTATTTGGAAAAATGCCGTAACTCGTGTTCACGTCAGTAGCACTCGGAATTGTGTTGACATTCGGGCAGGATACGGCGCCTTCATATGCGTGCGTCCCTTCGGAAAGGTGCATGATGGAAACTTTAGACACGACTCGATATTTTACGATTGGTGAATATCCACGAAACGAAAACAATTTCACATATCGCGAATATAAGACAATTCTACTCATTGGTTCCGTCATAATGACAAGTTGAGATCGATAGAAACAAGGGTTTGTCATTATTTAAACTGATTCGTATAAGTTGAGTTCCGATATTCCTGGCCAGTATCAGTAATTTCGGAACGCGTCGTACTGATACGAACAGTTACCAAAGCAGTGCCAGTAAAATCAACTGTCAAAATTTACTGGCCAGTACTGGCTAGGAATATCGGAACTCAACTATTAAATACTGTCAAAATGACAAGGCAATTAAAGGTTATGATGTGGAGTGACAAGGCTCACAGAGTTATATATCTCCTTATTGTCAACGATTTGATAAGTTGTAACTGTCAGAGTGACAAGGCGATGTAGGTTAGAATTTGAAGGGCTTTGAATAAAGAACAGCTTTTCTACTTCGAATATCAGTTGGACATATGCGCCCATATTGAACCTCCAAGTATGACTCATGTTAGTTCTTCAGACAAAGAAGGCTCGGAACAAGTTGTTTTCTCTTTAAAGTGAAAGGGAAATCGGCCATATGCAACATCCATACCGGACCCACTTTGTGAGGCATTATGCATGCTCCTGCCTTATGTTCTTTGTTCAGAGATGAAGGGACAGGAAACATAGAGATGAATTCTCATGGTTGCCAATCTAATAATTTCTTCTAGCTTCTTTTTTTGAAATGCTCTTAATGTAATGTTTGAAGTTGACTTGAAATTTTCTTCGTTAACAAATTTTACAAGACCTATTCCAATATCTTGTTTTCGGTTTCAGATGATGAAGTAACCCGAACCACCCCTTTTTGAATTTCTTACCTAATTACGCCTAATGTGTCTTAGGTTTCACACTCGCATGTATGACCTCTTGCATCGGCGTGCCGTATGAATTTTCCAAAGTTATTATACGATCATCTGAAATTACATCCTTTACAGTCTTTTTTTAAGAATATGAGAAGGTTAATCCATGGTTCCATAATTATGCCCATGACCGAAATACCCCGGTGGGTCACAGAAATTACCCACTTCCTACCATCGCAGATTGAAATTCCGTTGTCCCGATGGTAATGCAACATGACTGGAGAATAATTGCCAAAATTTTCGGCAGATGATTTTCCAATTTAATTCAAAGCACGCTAGGCGTCTGAAGCGATGAGGTGAAAAATTACGAGATGGGGACGTCGCTTTGTGTGGTACGGATGACTGCAGACAGTTAACTTGGTTTTTCCTCAAGGTCATAGCTATACAGGGTGCCTCTTTCAGCTGTACATTAATTTTAATCGAACCATCAACGATGTCATATCATATATTGACCATATCATTGAATAAAGCACATTTTATTCACCAATTTTCCAGATTCGACTCAGCTTAAAAGATAAGTGTTGAAATTTGAAAAAATAAGTTTTTTGTTGTTTTGATATGGTTTTTTCGAATGAATTGAATTTTTGTGTGAATCTATGATTATGGCACATATGTTCTCTTCCTCAAAATGGTTACTAAGTTATAGACTCACAGACTCATGAAACTAATAGAAATGGACATGAAACATGCAGATAGTTTATTTTTTCGAGATATTCAACGTTCAATTTTACGAAAATTCGAGAAATATCACTTTTTCAGGAATCAGCCACTGAGCTGAGACCTTTCAAGCTGCATCCTTGTTTATCGGAATCACGCAATACACAGAGTTATTGCTCTATTTTGTGACCAGGCCACAGACATAGACAATATTCTACATGTTTATGGACTAGACCTTCCAAATAATTCATAGAGTATAATTACTGTGTGTATCAGCACATTGAGAAATATTTGAATACTCATTTCTTTTTGCCTAATCATGAAAAAACCCTGTATATTTATTGGAGCTTGATTTCAATAAAAAGTGTGAGGATTTCATCGAAAAATTGTCGAGGAAGATTGGAGCAAGATATAACAGGATAGTAAAATACTTTGAATGTTCCTTCCTTTATTTTCACTCGAAATATTTGTTTTTCAACGTTAACTCATCGTGGAAGAAGCTTTTTCCACACATAGTCATTAAACGGAGCATAGAGACGTATACTACAGAGGGTGACGAGAGGGTCTGCAAGATAAGTCCGCTCTATTCAAATATCTAACCATAAGATCTTTGGTAGCGTTTCTGTGGGGTAACAATGTAGATTCTTTTGTTCTATAACTGCCGATGGCCGGCCGATCCAATGGCCGAGGCCGCAGGTTCGTTAAGATAATTACGCGAAACGAAGCGCACAATGCTCCGCCGGTCTTGGAGAGGGGACGAGGGAGACAGTCCGTTTGCCGGCAGATAAGTTTTGATTAATCGTTCTCTGTCGCTGGATGATCCTCGGGACTGGTTCGCCGATGTACGAGAAGAGATAAGAAATCGAATTTTTCGTGATTGCCATATTGTCTTTCGTCTTATCTGCATTCGCTGATGACGGCCCCATGGAGACGGCTAGGCTCATCCTTGCCGGTTGGCAACACTGAAAAATTCTCGTTTGTTTGTCTGTGATCGAATTTTCGATATCGACTGAATGGTCGTTATGCTTGAGGAATGCCATGGATATGTTGCCATAGAACATTGACTGTCGTTCTGGCGACAGAAAGATTGCTTTTTTTATCAATCAAATTCCGTGATTAACCCTTTTTTTCAGGAACCAACCGAATGTTTCATATTTACGGAACGGAAAACCGACAACCGAAATAACCAAGTTGATTTGCGGAACATATCCTATATAAACTTGGCATTATTAACATGAAATCAGGAATCCCAACTTTTTTCAGCCAATAGACGACTTCGGCCCAAGTTGCCAACCCACAATTTTCTTCACAAATTTACTATCACTGGGGAACAGGAATTTCAGGACAAATTCGACATGATAAGGTTGGCGTTATTTATAAATATCCGTAAAAGATGCCTCGGCTCCTCAAACAAGATAATTCCTTCCAAATATAGGTTTTTATTAGGCTGAAATTTAAGTTGGGATTCCTGATTTCATGTTAATAGTGTCAAGTTTATAAAGGATATGTTCCGCAAATCAACTTGGTTATTTTTGTTGCCGGTTTTCAGTTCCATAAATATGAAATATTCGGTTAGTTCCTGAAAAAAAAAGGTTAATTACGGAATTTGATGTTCTATGTATCATGAAGTAAATAAAGATTTCTCTATGCTATGGAGATGATACCATAGAACATTGACTGTCGTTCTAATGACAGAGAGAACGTTTTTTCATCAATCAAATTCCGTAATTACGGAATGAAATCAGGAATCCCAACTTAAATTTCAGCCAATCAGAGATGATCTTAACAAAACCCTTCATTTGGAAGGAATTATCTTGTTTGAAGAGCCGAGGCATCTTTTACGGATATTTATAAATAAAGCGAACCTTTTCATGTCGAATTTGTCCTGAAATTCCCGTTCCCCAGTGATGGTAAATTTGTGAAGAAAATTGTGGGTTGGCCACTTCGGCCGAAGTCGTTTATTAGAGATGATCTTAACGAAAACCTATATTTGAAAGGAATTATCTTGTTTGAGGAGCCGAGGCATCTTTCACGGATATTTAAAAATAATATTAACCTTATCATGTCGAATTTGTTCTGAAATTCCCTTTCCCCAGTGGTAGTAAATTCGGAAGAAACTTGTAACTCAGTATCACAGAATCTAAAACTTGTATTGAATAATAAATCGGTCTTTTCAGAAAAACACCAGGTTTTTGAAAATTTTCTATATTTTTTTCTTATCAAATCTATCATTCGCAATAATCATGATTTTTTTTTCTCGGTATGGTTGATATTTGGTGATTTGGTAATTATAACAATTGAAAAAAAAAAATTTGACGATTTTGAAAGTTTGGAAATTTGCTATTGCTCGCTCAACTAGATTCCTATCCTATATAATGGAATCTATTTTCTGTCGAAGACGAACAATAAAATCTCAAAACAGAAACTGAAATACTCGAAATACATAATTACGAATAAATTTCAAAGAAAGTGCTATTAACATGTCAATAATATTAAAAAAAAAACTGTGAAATTCTGTACAAATATAATCACGGTTACATGTTTCACGAATAAATTCCTCACATCTCCCACGTGGCTGGAATCCAACGAAACAATTCCGAACGGGTTAACTGTTAACCCCAACCTGAAATAGAAAACTGGAAACAAAGGTTCATATTTTGTGGGATGCAGCGACAGGGAAAATTTAATTTTCCTCGCAGTGTCCCAGAATTGCGAGTTTTTCCAAACCCTTGCAGTTCCTTTATTCAAACTGAAGTGAGTTTCTAGATTGGGTGACAGGTTTCGTGAACCTTCTTTCTGGGACGTCAAAATTTGTTTTTCTCAGAAACGGAGATTTGTAAGAGGATAAACAACTTTTGTTATTCTCGGAATTGGTTGACCGGAAAGATTTGTCTGATTTTTCTGATGGAATTTGTCTATTGTTCTTTTTAGCCTTGTTGTCCATTGTGGCTGCATAGAGTTCTCTTAATCCTTTACAACTTAAACATCAAGCAATTACGTTATGAAAAGAAGTCCATAATTTTTAAATCAACAAAAACCTACCTACATTCACTCGCAGCAACTACAATTGTATGAAAGAAAAGCTCTGGATCCCCATCTGGATGAATTTACATATTTTTTCATTTGGAAGACCAAAAAATTTTGAAAATTTTCTACCACTGAAAAGAATATTTTTAACCTGTGCCTCGGTTCTTCAAACAAAGTGCTTTGATCTTATATATCGATATTTGTAAAGATCATGTCTGACTGACCGAAAGTTGTGTTTGAGCTCTTAATTCCACGTCAATAATGTCACTGTGGTTTATACAAGTTCCATAAATCAACTTGGATATTTGGGTTGCTAGTTTTTCGTTCCAAAAAATATTCAATTCTTCCTTAAAAAGACCCATTCACTGAATTTGGTCCCTGAAAAAGCGATTGATTTTGTGTCACCTTACAACTGCCATCGATTTTCTATAGATACTTCGGTTTATTACCGGAACATATTTATAGACCATAGTTAGTATGTTGTCATTGGTTATTGTTATCTGACTGCATCAGAAGTTTCTTCAGTTAAAATTATCGAGTTCCGTAAAAAACGTTTTTACAGAAACCAACCGAACTTTTCATATTTATTGGAATTGGTTCTTTGAGAAGAAGAGCACCGGTAATAATAAACTAACATAAACACAAGGAAGAATGTATGTAGATAAGTAAACGAATATTCCACCCTGATCAGAACTAATCATCTAAACAAGCAAACATTGAAACAACCCATATAAAGTACGTTGACATTATTGACGTGAAATCTGGAGGGCCAACACAACAATCAGACATGATCAACCGAAATTTTTGGATTGGCAACTTGGACTGACATTGATCAATTTTTCAATCAAATCCGGTTCAAATCCTGGTGATCGCACTGATTCAATTCTGTCACAAAGTTTTGTGTCGACATCACCTCAACTTTTTCCCTGTAGAAGGCGCCAATGATTTAAAGTTCCCTCGATGGAGTCATGTCAAAAAGGCGCTTATTTCAAGTATAAAAATGTCGTCTATCTCGACCCTAAACTTTTCTGGATAAAACGTTCTCAGACATCTTAGCTGCATGGAATCGCATTGACATTCTCGTCGCCGAGAGACACTAACTTTTCGGAATACATTTCAATTCTGTGGTTATTTGGGGCGCTCGAAGTCGACGCGAAATAGATAATAAGTATTCACCGTGTATATGATGGGGTAGTCACAGAAGTTCATGTGATGGATTTATGAACGATGAAGGTCTCGCTGCGATAAATCTCCTACTTCACCCCCGTTTATCCTCCTCGCCCCAGCGTCTTTTTATAACGGGATAAAATAGATTTTATACCGTGGCCCCCAATATTCGGAGGTAACCACAGATTTATAAATCAGTTTAACGGTGGAAAATTCGACTTGACGTTATGTAAATTGCGTTGCCTACACGTCGGGGTTAATATTCGTATAGATTGAAGTAACCATTGTTCAGTTTTGAGGTTAATTCCGACACAGCGGTGAAGGTATGTGCTGAGAAGGTGGAGCAACCAGATAGATATTCATATTTGATTACAGAATTCTGTTATTTTCTAAATAAGTATCATCTAGATTCCCCGTCTAGTTTTTTCAAACCATAGACTTATGTCTGCTATGATCATGAATTTTAATTACCCACCATCACAGAAGATAACCCCACTCTATGCACTGCACACATAATCTGTGACTACACTAACCCTCAACATTTCCGCAACGAACAGAGTGCAAGTTTACAACAAAACACACCGAACAGTATCAGGGGGGTTGTGTAGTCAGTGTAGTAATACATGCAGGTACAACGAACAAAGATAATAATTATTTCAACGTTAACCATAGAAATATAGACAACAAGATGCGTTCTATTATTCTATGCACTATGCATCTGTGCTTTCACATACCGTGGATGCGTTCCATTACAATCCATTTCCTGCTGCATCCTGGAATTTTGAGTGAAATCTGCGAGTTGTTTTGTCGGTTGAAGTTTTATGAAACCGAAACACAGCAGTGCTCCATATTTTACACCGCGAACTAAAGAACTAAGAACTAAAGCTGAATAAAGTATTGAGCTTTATGATCTAAATTTTCTGTACATTTCAACTTATTCTTGTTCACGCTCCGTTTCGTGTTTCGTGCATTTCCTTCGACTTCGACCGATTTTCCATAGAAAAAAACTTCCATTTCCATTTGTGGGAGGCGATGCACTTTCGACCTTTCGAAAATGACGCTTTTATGTCCTCGGAGGAATCCGAAATTGCGGAATTCAACGCAAACCGTTATAACTTTCGCATGTTTGGCGGAAATCGCATTATTGCGATGGAACTGCATTATCGTGAGCGACCCAGGAAATTCGAGCTAAGGTTGCAGCGGCACGGAAACTTATCCATTTATTGTGTGCCCGACGAAACCAAACCACTGCAGCCATTCCGTTTAATTGGACTACCATGCCAACCGCCCAATTGATCAAACACACTGCCGATACCATAGAAAAGTGCAACGTAACGCTATAAAATCCATAGTATACATGACATCATGGACTCGGAAGGAAAGATCAGATTTTGGCCGAGTTATCAGATCGCGTTACATACGAGATGAGTGAAACTTTGCTGTTTACTTTGATTCGATTTTGTTTCATTCCAGTGCTGGGTCGATTTGATAATGATTGTCTTCTGTGGACGACGTCATAGAAAAATGTTGAATGGTGATATGCTCCTTCTAATTTTGAATCCAATATCGTCGATAGTTTTCTTATATTCATGCAAAGGGCTAAAAAAAACAGCGAAATTTTCATTTGAAGTTTACCTTTAAAGCTTATCAGAATAGATTTTTCGTAATGCCTGATATTTTATTGTTCGGTTTAAAATATCCCCCAAAATATTAAATATATATTAATATATTCTCCATTCACTGTCGAATAGTGTTGTTCAGATCACCCAAATATAGCACGTCCGTCAATGATGTCACAACCTAAAGGATAAAATTGACGACATTTCGCAACTCAATAAAATACTACAACCATCAATAAAACCTGGTATAACCCTCCCTTCGAACTCAGACATAGAGACTATCTATGGTGAAAGCCGTCATAGTATATATGTCTATGCTTGAAGCACAGACACAACATAACCTCCACTTAGGATTACGAATGAATCTAATATCTCCATTCACTTTTATAAAGTATCCCGGTTGGCCATGATTTAGGTCTATCATCTTTGAAACTAAAACCAAGGCAGGTTGGCGCTGCTGAAATATCGACAATGGTAAAATAATTCGACGCGAGGTTGCCAATTTCTACTCTCTTTCAATAACAATTCAGCTTCAGCCATAATAAATTTACATTTCGCTTTGATTGTATTGTATTGAGCCTTAAGTAGATAGTCATGTTTGAATTGAACAAATTCCTTAACGAATAACTTCAAAAGTTATATATTTCGTGGAATTGTTTCGATAGGAAGTAGTACATTGAAAATGAACTTGGTATATCCTATGTTGGTAGAACATTGAATTTTTATGCACGAAAATAACATGAATTATACAATATCTCATTCAATGCTATTTTTTCTAATATTTTAGGATTTGCTTTTTTCTGGGAATTGAATATTTGAGTTGACTTCAAAGTATGTCCATAAAACATAATTCCATATCTTGCTTTTGACTCCAGTACTGCATGATAGGTAGTTTTCATGGAGAATTTATCCAGATATCTTGTCGTTACACCCAAAGATAACAGACTGAAGCTAAGCTGCATCCCAGTTTAGAAATATGTTGATCCCAATCCAGTGTATGTATCATTCACGTAGATACCCAAGACCTTTGTAAATGAAGTTAGTTTTTTTGAGGTTAACTGTGACACAGGTTTCGAAGTTCTACTACATGTTCATACTGGAATGTTTCAAGTTGTGCAACAAGGTATTTAAATGACTTCGGTAGGCTTATTTCTTGAGAATTTAGAAAAGTAGGGAATTCGAAGTAACAGACTACTCTATCCATCATTTTACAGTAAAATTCCAAACACTCGATTCTTGATTTCCGTACAAGAAAAAAGCATTACTGAATCCTCCAAACATGTTTACATACGTGAAATATTTCCAATATTAACAGAGAAAAAAGTTTCTTCAACATTCGCCAGGTCTTTGGAATTATTGAATTCACATAGTATTTTCTCAAATTCATTACTTTCCAAATATAGATTGACATTTTGAAAAATAAGTAATTACACGATCTCTTTGTAGAGAGGACAACGTTTTGTAGTTATCTGACAGGAAAATGACTATAACCTAACATTTTCGAAATATACACGGTGAAATCTGTCAGGATGTCATGGCAAACCGGGATACTTTATAAAAGTGAATGGAGTATACGTTAAAATGAATAATGATATCATGTTTTCATTTCATCTCTCTGGTCCGTTGAGAACTTATCGTCGCGGAGTTCTTCTTCTTGCTTTGGGCGCCAACGTGCGGTCTGCTCTTTGCGTGTGGGAACCACAGATAGATAAGCGCCTCGCCCGAGATGCGCTCGTAACAGGTCCGAATGAAAAAAATCACAGATATATTAACAAAAATTAACATATTACAGCGGGCAGCCGACTCGATCTGGATAAGTAATGACTTATTTTTTCCAAATTTGTATTGATTCGATACGTCGTCCGCTAAATTAAGACGATACATGCAGAGATACGATGCATAAATTGAACGTAACGACTCAAGTCTCATTTGAATCGAAATGTTGACCGATCGAGGAACACCTTTTCGATATTATGTGTCATACTTAGTCATTTAATTGCTGCGTTTATTAAAATGCGAAAATTGGGTCGGTTTATCTTTTAGAATTACGACTGACGACATTTGCGCATAATGATTATCGTTAAATTGCTGATAAGTTAGACAAGGAAGAAAATGAAAGCGAGAACTTCCGTGACATGCTTAATTTTGGGTTGGTAATTATTTGCTTTCGAAAAGTATTGAAATTGTATGTTAACATACCGTCACATATATTTCTGTAGCGTAACAACTTTCAGTTGAAATTTTCATCCTAGGTATATGCTTTTTATGAATTATTCTTGTATTTCTTTGACATGTAATCTGTTCTTTAGCCGTTGAAGTAGAAGGGAAAGTACCCTTCGAAACGTCGGCTTAGTTTGGAATTTATTGAATAAACACGTCCAAATTCCTGTTATTCCTTTCATTTGATGATATCATGGATGTAACACCAATTCACAATATTGAAATTATTTTTTTCTTCAGGTTTTTCCTAGGTTTTCATTCACAATATCTGAAAGAAAAACTATTATAAATTAAATGAAAATCATCATCATCATTATTCATAAAGGAATATTGCCTTATGTAAATATCAGAATATTGCAAACTATTTATGAAGTGAACTGTTATATCAGACTCCTTCATCAGACAATAAAGGGAAGATTGGTAGAATTATATTCTTGCAATAATTTCGTATTTCAAGACTTTCGTCAAACTCAATTCAATTTGAGAAGTCATAAGAAATTATTGAAAGAAAATAATTCTGCAGATTCTGATATAAAATCTGAATTGTTAACGTTCACTCCAATAATCGTTTGCATTTATTTCTATATTGTTCATTAGTTAACAATTTTTCCAGAAACTGCCGTTGATAAATAGTTTGAATCTCGCAGTCAATTTGAACTACTTACGATTATGAAATTGTTAAGAATATCGATGGGGCATTTGTACATTGTATTTAAAAAATAATAAACGAATCCGTTGAAAATTTCTCGATATGTGTTGATAATTTGGAAATCAATCTCTTCATTTACTTTTAGATATATGATTCTGGATTCCAATCTTAGAACCGAATGCAACGATTCATTTTCGGTATTATTGGAAATTTGCAGCTTTTTTCTTTATAACTCAGGACCACTAGTCGGAAATCATCCGGGTGAACATTTTTAGGTTAAGTTGTGCAACAGTAATCAACGTTGAGAGTTTCATGAAAATTCGGTGGTGAGTTTTCGAGAATTATTTTTTTTACCTTTTACCCTTCTTTGTTTTGAGCTTTTATGGGTACACCGATCCTACTGAAAAGCTTGAAGGATCAATATCGAGCGACACACGATTTTTATACCAAGAATCATGGATTTCGGTTCAGTACTCACAGAGAAAAGCCGCGGAGTACGGACGGTGGACGGACGGATTTTTTTTGTTAGTTCATTCAAATCCTCATACTTCAAAATGTAAACTGTGAAATTTTCAGGGGGGTAACATTTTTTTTTTGGTGGATCACTAAGGTTTATTATTCTAATATTGAACTGTTTCAGGAGTTACTATTTGGAAGTTGATCATAATAAAACCAATTTTTTTTTTACTATGTTTTACTACCAAAAATTATCAGATATTTTTACAATATGTAGGGTTTACATTTGCGACTAGTTTCGAACTTTCGTTAATCTTCAGGCAACTGAACTCTGAGCACGTGGTACATGGTATTTATGCGAATTCAGGTAAAAATTATGTGATAATAAAAGTGACAGTTGGAGGAATTTCTTCTGCTTCTTTCTGATGATAGAAATAATAAATTTTTTGGGGAATTATTAGGGTGCAGGTATGCTTCATTTGAAAGCATTGAATTTGGGAATTACACAAATCTCTTTTCTCTGGACTAATTTATAAATTTCAAAGGATTTTCGAAAGTTCGAAACTAGTCGCAAAAATGTAAACTCTACATATTGTAAAAACATCTGATTATGGGGGTTTTTCCCTTAAAAGAAAATGCAGTAATTTTCATGAAAAACCTTCAGAAAATCACATTTCAAACATATAATTTCAATATTATATTTTTTAAAAATGTTTGATCACCTAAAACTGAAAAATAGAAATGGAGATTTGCATTTAAAGGGATTTGTCTTGACTGCACGATATGGCAACGTCGAATTCAGCTTTCTCGGAAAGAAAAGGACGTCAAATGTGTTACTTTGCTTAGGAAAACAGAGACAGCTATACTTCGATCTGGTTAGAGTAGAAGACAACGACCGCAAGGAATAGAAAAAGGAGAGCACAGACTGTCATACTGTCATATTACTGACAAATCGCAAACAGAAATTGTTTGGTTTAATTGACAAAGAACACGTGTGTACCACAGAATAGGAATAAATATTTCATTATTCTATAGCATAAAAAGCTATTTTACTAAACACCGTTGTCACTTCGTGCATGCCTCGCAAATCCCAAACCCCAATTTTGAAATCTGATTTTGAACACTTCCTGAAGGTAATTTGGGAAAATGATGAATCAAACCCATAATAATTATGTTCAAATTTGCATTCGCAGTAATCACCCAAATTCATGAAAAACCCCCATTGTCGGTAATAGAACATAGTAATAAAAAATTTATTTTAGTTTACTATATTATCAAATAATAATCCAAAATGTGTTCATGGTGTTCATATTCTCTATCAATACAACAATTCACTCACAACACAAAACCAATCAGAACATTAATAGTTCATTCGTCAAAGTTCACAACATAAGAAATCAACATACATTAATATGAAGTCATTCATTATCCCCCATCTTGATGGATATCGTCCTCATTAACCGCGTACACAATGAAACCTCTGGTACGCGGGCATGACGATAAATAGAAACGAAGCGTGTGTTATGTATGTAAATTACAAGTGCCCCAACAATGGACCTCACGATCTCTACGAAAGAATACCATTCCATCAATACTGAAACCATTTTCGGTTCATATAAAGCCGATATGTCAGAGATCACGGGCATGTAGGTATAACACAAAGCGTCTTGGGAAATAGCTGCGAGGCTATGGTGGGCGAGATGGAGCGTCCATCCATGGGCTAATGATGGGTCACGTCACTCACCATTGGTCGATGTGGCACACTATTCATAAGCATCGGGATCGGTAAAAATTCCGATGCTGGAGGACCGCATTCCTGGAGATTGACTGGTGTATGAAATTTCCTGATAGTTCCTCACCATGGGCAATGGCTACATTAAGCCTATAACGCACGTTATTATCGAATTTACATAAATTATAATAACTTGGGAGTAAAGCACGATCCCGCCGTACACTCATATTGAAGACGGTATTTTTTCCGGAACGTAATTACGAATTTAACTGATCTTATCTTTCGAGTATATTTATAATTGTCCGATTGGCTGCACAGCGAAGGGAACTCGAAAAATTCATGTCTCAGATAGCCAATGACGATAAACCCCCCAATTTACGATGCATTACATTGTACTTAATCTCTAAGATTCATTCTGTAATTTCTGTATTTTAAAATGAGAAAATCAGCATGGAACAATGCCCCTGATTTCGTAAGTATGGGAAATTTTGAGGAATTGTATAAGCGGGGACTTCATTGTTCCTGGCTGTAATTACTTCTGCATGCTCGTTTCTTGAACAAGAATGATGATGGCGCGTATTGTTTCCGCAAACTTACGACTACAAGATTTAATTTGTAGATGATAATTGAATTTTTTAATGAATTGAATGTGTTATTCAGCGGAACGTTCTGATTTTCCGGTCAAATTCGACGCGTTAGTGTGTTGATGGTTAAAAAAGCGATAAAAAATAATTGGTTCGTATCAACGAAAATTAACTCTAAGTAGAAAACAAATAACTCGCAATTTTTTAAATGGAACTATTCAGCATGTCAAGCCTTCGAACGGTGAACAAAAAATTGTTACTCGACCTGTTAATTCACTGTTTACATTTTCCTTTATAAAATAAAGGGTGTTCTGAACGGTGCGGAAAATGCTAGAACATTGCTGAAACAGTTGGAATATGACTTCGAAGAAGCTTAATTTCAAATTGTGTTCAGTTTTTCATACTTTTCATCAATAATAATTGTTTCATCAGAACATTCGTAAACTCATTTTTCCGATTTTTTCCCGGGGTTCCACTCCCAATATCTGAAACAGAACTATTGAAAATTAAATAAAATTGTTTTTACCGAGACCTTCTCTGCGGATTGCAAGACCAAACTATTTGTCAAGGACTGTTTACCTTCAAGCAAAAAATACCATTATAAACTGGTACTATTTGTGTTCCCTGTAAAGAACATGCTATCAATCAGAGTAGCTTATTGCTCATGCAATAAATTTTTCAGGTGTTAGAAAGGCTATTCAAACCGATATACGAACATAATCGATAAAAGTAGGACGATTTCTTGATAACGTCGTGCATGGTGTTGATGATGTTGCAATGCTCAAATCGCGATCACTCTTTATAGATATGGAATCTGTGACTCCTATATATGTACGTACACTCTTGTTGATTATTGCGTCATTAGGCACTGAGCTACCTTTTTGTTTATTGAATTCAATTCCTACATGTAGATGACAAGTTCGCAGTAATGAAGTTGATACCAACTGGTTTTCTATGGTTTACGACAGCACCTATGATTGTGCGAATATTGCGGACGGTTAAATTGTAGTTAAATCGATGGATATTTTTCCTGATGATATTTGCAAAAGTTGTGATCAGCTTGTAATGTAGTGTTGGTCGATTTAAATATGTAAAAAAGTTGATGTCTATGCGAAGTTTCGTGAGGATTATACCAATAGGAGCATACGCAAATAGGTTATTTCTCCACAAAAAAACTGTATAGATATATGAATAAAATAGGTTATGAGACAATTGTTTTTTACTTATGACAACTATACGCGAATATCAGATTCATCTTTTCTTTGTTCATTGGGTCATTTCTGTGTTCTGACATGACAAATGTCCTCATGTAGAACCAGAGAGAATGTTATGCCCTACTCGACTGTGAGAATCTTGTCCACGAATATTTCTGTAAAAATTCGCGAAAGCTTCTGGCTTTAGGTCGATTTTTCTTCATGCAGGAAACGAATATTCGCTTCGGTTGTGTACACGTCTAGAGTGGATTCTACAAGAGAGACTTGGTTAGTGTTGTTTCTATAAACAAAAAATCCTTCTTCCCTCATTTCATCGGATAACGGTTGTTTGAAACTAAAAGCTTTTCATGAATTTCTTCACTAGAAGATAGACACAATATAAACAAATGCCTGTCTAGCATTTGGAAGACGTTTCAGTTTGTTTACAGCTGCTGTCACCGACTTATCAAGTAATGCGTCTTATATGTCAAGACGTAATGCAGGGAGATCCACATGTTCTTGGGTATCTACGGATATTCTCGAAACAATGGAAAAATAGATATAAAGGTATCCAAGACTGCATCGGTACTGCACCTGTCTGCTAGTTTTCAGCGATATGTCAAAGCTCCGGGATTGTCGTTTATTTTTCATTCAATATTAGTCATCTATTTTGACTAGCGCACTCTGATGCTAACACATAAATTCTGCTGAATTAGTGAAACTCCATGAGCGACTTCTTTAATGATCCATTTTATGTTTTTGCACGACTAACGTTATTTTAATTTGTCATATTGGATCATTTCCAGTAACGCCGAGATATTCGCTGCGAGTCTGGAAGATTTTATAATAAACACGTGTTCTGTAATGAACTCGTTTCTGAAATACCCGTATCTCTAGATCTAGAGGACGCACGGCGAGTTAAAAATCTTTAATTCAACACCAGAACCACCAATTAGTGGAGTATTTCGATTTCTTGCCATGGAATATTTTTCCTGGCGAACAACCAATCGGATTTATTACCCTGATACAGGTCAAGCGAATAAGTTGATATCACAATAATATTTGACGTACAACAGACAAAAACAAGAAATATCTGTCTCTATGGTTGTTCGACACGAACACTTTTTCACGAACCTTCTATGCACACATTCTAACCTATAACGACGAACACACAGACATAGTCGCAATGTCTATAGTCGAGAATCCATACACATTAACGAGACATCCAGAAGGAATCAAACAGTGTTGTAACATTGATAACAAAAATCTACGTTGCTCACGTGACCATAGATTCAACATTCTATAAATCATTTACAGCAACAAATATCACGGTTTGACGTTACGTGTTCTGTGTTTGCGTGGAGATCCAGATACATAATTTATCGATAATGCTGTATGAGCCCACAACAAATAGAAATAATTAGAACATACGCTCATTAGGAACGGTGTATTTGCGCTACACACCTACCCACCCTTGGTCATTAATATGAGCTGTCTGGAATTTCCGTACTTAACTTTTTTCGAACTGTTGAACCGTTAAATCTAGTATTCCTGTAGTTGTCGCGTTATTCTAATTAACCGGAATCCAGTACTCTATTTTGTTCTCATAAACGAAGTGATTAATCAATCCGGTTACGAAAAATATGGCGCCGAAGTTTCCGAACCACCGAGTTGTGTCCGATATGTCATAGAGTAAAGGGAATAGATGTCAGCTATCATATATATCTAACTTCATTAGCATTAAGCCTTGTTTATTCGAACCATAGATTCGAACAGTAGTTTGTTTGAACCGTGGTCGAATGAAAATTTCATTATCATAGAATTCGAATGTGAGTGTTTTTTCGCGATTCCCGAAAGTATTGATGGTTTAATTCGATAGAGTTTTGGGTCCCACGGATGTTGGAGTGGAGCCGGTCATCTAATCACTATACGTAATGTTGCGGGTGTCATAATGACCCTCGATGTAATACAGTGTTGTATGCAGAACAAAAGAGGGTGAGTTCGACGAGAGAGGGGTTTAATGACTCACACGCAAACAGAAAGGGGAAGAAATGAGATTAGGGGTGACCTAGGACTTTCACGAGCAACTACAGCCGTTGTTGTTTGCTGAACGATGGCGAATTGCAGTCATTACCAGAAAAACAAACACACGCGGTTTTTAGTCAATGAGAGAGAATTCTAAAGCCAACTGACGGGCCCCCCTTTCGTTGTTTTATCAGTTCGTGCGTTTGATGGGATGAGATTTTCGATTCTGCATCCAATGAATACATCAGTTCCACTCCATTATTTATCACGCATAATAAGAGGGTCGAAAAACTTTTATTTTTCTGTTTATTCTCGGATATTTGTTGGAAATGTGGCATGTTTTTAAAATAACAAATTTATGAATTTAATTATCAAATCATATGATCACATATGAGTGTAAGAATTATATACAGGGTGAGTTTTTAAGTTGTACATTAATTTCAACCATAGATTCCTCTCGTCAATTAAAACACTCTTTTCATATGCCATTTTTCCAGATTCGGCTCAGGTAAAAAGTAATAAGCATTCAAACATTTCTCAATGTGCTAATACACTCCTGCGCTTTGTTTGCAAATTCACCACAGATATCTCTTACGGTGATTTCTTCTGGGGAATAACCAATCCAAGATATGAAATTCAAAGAAACAAGACTGAGAAAACTCATTTACTCACTTCATTCTTATGATTTGGTGCTTTTTGCGATATTATCGCAAGGAAAACATTTCACTACACTGGACTTGAAACACTGATCTTCAACTGGATGTTCATGCAATATCCAATCTCATTCCACTTTAAGATTATATACAATTCCATCCTCGTCCATTCTTATATTGAAAACTCCATAATTATACTTTTTTCACAAAATTCATAAATGAATTATATGAAATCAATCAATTAACCTAAAAATATTCTCTAGACTTATGTTATTCTATGTCTTTGAATGTTATGGTTACGTCTGTGGTATGATCACGAAATAGCATATACCTAAATTAGTTCTATGCAGAATAGATAAATATTTATGTGTATTCTATGGTCCGGATAAACGTGAACCCAGCTTAATTTACTTCCTCTACTAGATCAGGGGCGGATCCATAAATATAAGGTAATCTTTCGAGTTTTTATCCGATTTTATAATATGCAACGTTGAATATATGCAAAACGGTGTGTTTCAGGAGATATTATAAAGAATAATCAAGTATTTTAAAATGATTGAAGATTCTTATAATGACATAAGATAAACTTTATCCTCATTCTGCATGCTAATTTCGTATAGTTTTATGAATCGGCGAGTCTATCACTCGGAAACTGTTTGAAGTAGGATGAAAGTGATTACTGAAGAATATGTGTCATAGTTATAGAAAACATAACACTAAAGCTCATCTCATTCGTATTTACCATATCGAAGCTACAAGAGAAAACTGATTTTTTTTGGAAATTTAAACGGCCTGTATCTTTTTGCTGGAGCCAAATCTGAAAAAATGATAAACGAAAAAAGTGTTTCAATTGATGAGAGGAATCTATGGTTAAAATTAATGTACAACTCAAAGACTCACCCTATATATTAATGCTGCGATTATCCTTCACGAAATGTCGACGAAAACGAAGGCCAAATGGACGAACACAGTCTTGCTCGCATGTTGGGCATCGCCTGCGAGACTCCATGTTCCAAAAATTATTTTGAAATTTCCGATTGGATCTGATCCGATCGAATTCACATTTTTCGATCGAAATTTCTCATTTATTTCTGATGTTTCAGGTGATGCCAGCAACGCGAGTATCGGAAGCGGGGAAGGTACTGGCGAGGAAGACGACGATTCTAACGGAAAGAAGAATCAGAAAAAACGGGGTATCTTTCCAAAAGTAGCTACTAATATATTGAGGGCGTGGTTATTTCAGCACTTAACGGTGAGTTTAAATGGATTTTTATGATTTTCCGTGTCTGAGTTGTCGAATGATACATTTCTTCAGTTTTCTATGTCACGGTGTAAAATAAATCGGTAGACACATCAGAAGAATCCACAGAAAACGCTATATAAACGAATATTTATATATTTATTTGAGTAATTTCAGCACCCAGCGAAATGTTCAGATGCATTTCTATGATTATCCCTATCTGTGTCGTCAATGCACTACATTTCTATGGTATTATGAATCACGTCATTGAATAAATTGGTTGACATCCTCTAAAGAATCACAGAACGAATGGAAATGTATGTTATGACATCGATCGTGAAAAAATCAGAGGCTCCCGAAGCATCGTCTTGTCTTTATATAAAAAACAATGTACAAACGACTATAAACATATATTACTTACGTCATTTCAGTACTTGAAGTTAATTTCGACTGCATTTATGAGATGATCAACTATCTGTCTGTGTTATCAATGCTCTAGGTAAATAAAACATTTCTATGATTTTATGTATCACAGAATCATAGACATAGAGTCTATATGTCTATGCACAGAATTGTCAAAATCGGTTGACATCTTTGATCGAATCACAGAGCGAATGGAGATGGGTTCTTCGTTGAAAGAGATGGGATCGACTGGCATTCAATTAGAGTCTGCGGGCTCATTTCGGAACGAAACCGCGCGTTAAGATCGTCGCATTTTTGCGGCCGTGAGAAAATCTGAGGATCTCGAGGCATCGCCATGTCATGAGCATTAAATATCAAAAACAATGCACAAGGGTTCAGTTCGCAAACGACCGACGTATCCTCCCGCCCCGAGCGGTCGTTTGGTCAAGTCGGCTTAGTCGGCCTCTCCCCGGGTCCGTGAAAAAAGACGGAAAAAAAAATGAATCCCGAACAACATCACTGCCTATAATGTAAATCCGGATAAATGCGTGTTATTCTTATTTTCGTTTATAGCCAAACCGGTATGCAAAACGGCTATTCGTGAACAAAGAAGAGCCAAAGGCGGACGGACAGGGATCGTAAGGCAAGGTGATGCTAGTCCAGAAAATGGCGACGACGAGATCAGGTCGGACGATGTTTTCGATCGATCGAAGATTTGGGATTTTATTTTTTTCAAACTGCTATTCTGATTTTCTGCCATATCGAAATCTTCATCGATTTCTAGTATTTCGGATCTGAAATGACAGTTGACAGTGTGATTTGACATAAAGATTCGTGAAACGCAAATTTTTATTCGGTTTCATTTGAAGTTCGGATTTGACAGTGAAATCGACTTCGAATCCACTTTCCTTGTTCTCCTGTAGAGGGCGATACATAAAATAAGAGCGAACTTAATTTACTTTTGTATCCACCAATGTCTCTTGACGATTTTTTGATCGTGTTTCTAGAATTTTTCTTCATTATTCCTCATCTGCAAATAGAAAATGATAATCTCTAAAGAATCGAGTAATAAAGTCATTCGAGTTATATCGACATACTTATAACTTCGACAGAGAAATCAGCATAAGCAGATGAAAGTCATCTGATATATCTTCATGAAATTATTCCATCATTTTTAGATATCAAATAACTCATCATCTTTCTCTGTTAACCTAACCGTTTTCGAGATATTCTATGCTGATAGTTATCTGAAAATTATACTCATTTTGTGGAAAGAAAAGTCCATAGAAACAAAGAGTAAACTTCTCTCTACTGTGTACAGGCTATCCAGATGATTCATTGAGTTAAATTCTTTTTTTCTCTCACTGGTTAACCGATTCCATTAAATTCTGGAACTTTTCGACGAAAATTAAGATATCCATGCAACATCCGCTACAACAAATGACATTAGGATCATTCATGCATGTTTTCTGTATGCAAGATGAGATGTCCCCAAGCCGTGAACCTTATCAACAGTCGGAACCCGATCGGGCCACGTTCCTTATTCTGAAAATGGTGCCGAGAGACTCTCCATCCAAGGACGGCATCGACGGCGCGATGTAACTCGGTCCAAGTGACTCCCCGAGGAAATTCAACTAGTAGCGAACCCGTCCACCTGTCAGCCAGAATTAAAGGATGGCGATCCGCAATTGGCGCTGAGGCCCAAGACCCGTAGATAACGCCGCTGCGTCTTCTGCTCTCTGTGCTCCCCGGAGATTCGGCTCCTTGACCACCGAGCCGGATCTATAATGCATAATGCGACCCAGGCGAAAGATAAAGACTGCGAACCATAGAGCATGGACGACCCATGAATGTTTGAACGGGACATCAATCTATCGAAAGTATCACTCTCTGATCCTGGATTACTTGCACGACTCATTAAACCCCATGAGCTAATCCTATCGTCAGATATTGCAGGGGGACCGCCGGACCTCTGCGTTTTGTGCGCCCACTGAGCTGGGTACAGATCGATAACTGCGTTCGGTTCTTCGTTCCTTCCATTCAACACTGATATATCATCCCTATGACGTTAACATTCAAGTTATCCACCATGATTTTGTCACAGAGTGATATTTATTCCAAATGAGCATCTCGCGATATACTCATTACTTCAGGAAGGTCAGCGAATTACTATAAACATAGAAAAACTTATTCTAAATATTGAAAACAAGGTTGTAATAAATGTCAACTCTACACTCGACTGTGACGCCAGTGGCGCTTCGTAACATGATTGATTAAAATTTTTAATGTTTCAGACGAAACCGAAATCGAGGTTTGTACAAAATCAATTACGGGGACTTTACATAGAATTTAAGAGGTCAATATCGCGCAATACGAGAATGTCGGCCATCTTGTTCTAAATCCAGGTGAACTGAGTTCTATGATCGCCACGTTGCTCTTCCCCTTCCTAACCACGGTATTAGTATATTTCAAGATAGAAATATGAAAATGTATCCTCTCCAATTAATATTTTTGAAAATCGTTATCTCTACGAGCTTATTTCCGCTATCTCCGACCTAGGCGCATTTACAGCTTAACATCAAGAATATCAAGATATTTGTCAGGGAATCGCGCTAGTTGGTCAGATTGAATCCGGCGTAATTATGCGCGCAGCAAAACGAGGCAAAAGCTTAAAATGCATGAATTCGGTCCGGAGTTATTGCTAGGCCGTTTCGGATTCGTGTAAAAGGGCCGCCATGCTTATCCCGTCGCCGTGTACCCCGTTCATATTGTCGCGAAAACGATCATTTATAACGAACCTCGCCCCGGCATTTTCGTGTTTCTCTCATTCCGCGGAGACGATGAACATTCTTTGTTTCGCTCCTCTGCTACTCGCAGAGTCAGTTCTGTTAGTGCCGTTGTTTCGTTGGCAATTATACTACTGAATCCCAACTTTCTCTAGGAACGACATTCTCTGGAGAACTGCTCGGTTATTGTCGCAGAGGAAATAAAAAATCGCATACCCAAAATTCTGAGTCGATCTCGTTCTCTCGTACGAAGTGCAAGGTCCAAAGTTGGGTGTTTGAAAGTTGAGTTAAGAAATATAAACTCATTACTCAGAAAGTCGCCAACTGCTGTCCACTCAGCTAACGGTGCGTTTGACTCAGTAGTGTGATGATCAATCCATGTCACATATCGACAGAAAAATTCAGTTTATTCCGCTTAGATAGTTACGGACAGTTCTCGGAACCGATGATGCGTTGTTTGTTTTGATCAGCGGTGAGCGAACGCGGCACTCATTTCGAGCGTAACTTTCTCAAATACAAATGGTCACGCAAAATTGTGATTACTCTCTCTGTTATCTTCAACTCCACCGCTTTCTCAAACAATTCAGATTATCGATGTTTCAAAATCATTTCATGGACTTTGTTTATTTTTTCGAAACAACTGTCGATCTCGGGCGACCACAGTGTTCAGCAATTCAGCATGTTTGAAGTGAGCACACCATACTTCAATCGTTGTTGGCGGTGACATTGGTGCGTCAAGCCCGTAGGTTATCGAGTTATTTGGCAAACGGTGAAGAAGGTTGTTTATGATTTATTAACAGAAAATGTTAAGAAAAAATATTGAGGTCTAGAAGTCAACTATCACTCAGCCAATACTCCTGCCACAGCGAACGCAAATTGTTAACCACGCGTTGACACATTGCTCGCGATATCATACTGCCGTTGTCAGATTCGTCGACTCGTTCTCGAATACCTTTTGTTCTCATATATCCTCACAGAAAAAAAGTCAGGAGGCTTTGGGTATATACCTTTTTTTAAATGCGAAGTCTTTTTTCATTCAGTGCCTCACTTCTTTTCCGATGCTTATGTCGATTGGTGCACTGCAAAAATGATACACAGTACTATACAAACTCTAAGTGCTAAATGGAATCACCGTTACGATAAGAGCAAGCGACCCTGGAATTTGGATAGGACTCCAATGCTCTTATGTGAATCTCCACCGAGTAGTGCGAGAACCAATCAATCCAAATCCTTGAATTCGAAAACACAAAAAACAGTTCGTGCCCCCTGCATGACGAATTGTCAACCCCTTAAAGGCTTGAAAAAAAACTCCAAAAACGCCAACATCGTAGGTGGAATAATTACATCTTGGTTTCATTGAGGTGAATGCTGCTTTATCTGTAGTGACCCTCTATTCTCTTCTGAAAAAAAACCAAAAAAATTACACTGCCACTGAAGAACAGATGGCTTTCTAGTAATCACACAGTTCGAACTATCAGAACCTGGCCATAAAAAATGGAGATCCGAAGGGTGTACAGGCATGAAAAACCCAAATCGTTTTCCTCAGCGGCGTAAAAGGTTTTTGAAAGAGGCTCGGAACTATCCATCCATTTCTCATCGCACCTTCGAAGAGCCCCTGGGGGACCCATAACCCCATTCTTGCGTATCTCGTGGGCTGCATAACCCTTATATGATTACTTCTAGGACGAGCCTTGCTGATGGCCCTGCCGTCTGAAAATCTCCGGTCTCTGGCATGCATATAGTGATTTTTATTATTACGCTGGGATTCCTTAACGTTCCCCCCATGCCGCATGCAGCATCTTTCGCCATTATTTGCGTATACGCGCGGGGGCATGTGTAACGGGTAGAAAATTGAAGAGGGTGCGGAGGAATGGGATTCGATCACCTACCGCGCACGCACACACACACATCGCACACACGAGCTGATTTCAATGCACCCCGGGGGTGAACATATCACCTCCGCCATTCCAGATTTACGGTCACAATCGTATCGAACCAGCCTGATCCGAATTGTAGATAGCAATAAATAAGAAACCGCCATCCGTCTTCTTGGAGCTGTGGGGGACCCCTGCCCTCGGAAAGCTCAATTTAAAATACTTTTAATGAATCCGCTCCAGCGTTCGACGCCTCCTATCATGCGGAGAAATCTTTTTTTCTCCTTTTTTTGGTCTTGGGTTTCTTTACAAGGTTCTGCAACAGCTTTATCGATCTACGTAATTCTTATATCTTCAATCTTCGGATTTTTTTTTACTCAACTGACTAGAGAGTTACTGTAACATTTCGATGTTCAGTTGGTTTCAAAGTCTCTGAAGGATTTGAATGTTTAAGTTCATCATTCATTCATTAAGTACTGCAAAAGCAACTGGAAAGGTTTAAGTTCCTTATCAAGAGGGGAGAGTGTCCCATAGAATCCATTTCGCCAAAATCATCGTTGGGTCACACGAGTAAAGTGAATTGAGGCTCCGAGTGAATTGAGGCTCCGGTGAACATGCTAGCAACCTTGAGGGCTTTTTTTGCACGAGTGAAATAGCAGAAGCACTTTGAGCGAAAGATTTTCATCACCAGATATTTCCCTATCGAGACTCTTGTCTCAATAGGTCACTTCTAACACTAAAACATTTACGTTGTTCCTTAATGATCAGTTCAACAGGCAGATTTCTGGGAGGCATCCTCTTGAGTAACTTTCTCTGCTTGGATGAAGGCCTGGAAAAAGATTGTGTTCATGAATATGATCTAATATTTCATGAGCAATTCGTGCTTACCTCTATAAAAATGATCATCATCGGTAAAATGCAGGTAACAGACTCTCATAAATCTTGTTTGCTGGTTTACCAATTTTGAGTTACAAGTTGCCAAGGTCTTTCTTCAACACTTTCAGGCCCGACTTGTCAAAGGAAGTTTCTTTCACCCAAAATCGTTTTTCACCGGGCTGTGGAAATCTATGGGAAGGGACATTTGAGTTTGCTTTTTTCTGAGTAGAAACATCTGTAAAATCACACAAACGCCAAAAAAAATGCATACACTTTTTCATTCTCTTGACATTTGTTTTAACTTGTCAATGATATGTATGTACCTCGGGTTACTCTGATAGCCACCAGAGGGAGCAGCACTTATCTTCATTCGCCAATAGAGTGTGCATTTCATGACCGAAGATTTAATGCACAGTTTGCGTTATCTTTGACCGTTAAGAGATCGCACAAAAGAAACCTATTGAATGAAAGACAACCTAATGGCAAATATACCAAAAAAGATGAACTAGTTACTCAGATTCCAAAAATGTATAGTCTGAGAACTCCTCCCATGACAAAGCTAAAGTAAACGAAGATGTTCACGATTCAGTCCGTACACAAATAAAATTTCCATATAAGACGCTGCATTTCTTGTCTCACCCCGCACCAAATAAATTGAAACTGTTCGAGGATATCCAGAATTGATTTCCAAGCTCGGATCAGACATCCCTCAATGATTGATGTATCGAAAAAAGCTGCCGTGATTTCCTGCACTAATATTCAAGCTCTGCGACGACGTATGTCGCATGGCGGCATGGCTGCTCCGATATAGAGCACACTGAGAGAATAGTTTATTTATATATAATGAAGTTTATTAATATTAAATAACCTCCTGATTCGTATATGGCGTAATGAATATTTATTTGCCATAAATAATGCTTTTATTTGAGTTTCATAAATAACTATTTATTATTTAAAAATTAATTTTATTCACACCGAATAAATGATTTATTCGTAGATGAAAAAGTTTTTTACTTTATAGATTGATATATTTTCATCGAATAACGGCTTTATTAGTTCTGAAGAAAGATAGTTTGCATCAAATAATTAATTATTATCTTGAGTTACAATGAACAAACATATATTTAGATTTCGTACATATTTGTTTCATAGGAATAATAAAAATTATTCATATATTTCCATTGAACAACGAGTTTAGTAGTCGTCAAGAAAGATATTTTTTCATTCAATATTGAGTTATTAGCAACAAACCAATGTTATTTGATGTTTTTCCCTAGAAACGTATATGTTTCCAATAAATATGATCAATTCAACAGGAACTGAAGTATTCAAAATTTTGTGATGAAAATTGCTGATTTCACATTATGATTCGCTGGTCACTGAAGAGGTGGTGCATTTGCTCAAAAATAAATGAGAGAAATAATTGCGAACTTAATGTTTATTTATACATCAATATAATATTAATATTAACATTGGTATTTAAACATAAATTTATTTCTACAAATAAAATATCTGAATTAAAAAAGATATTAAAATAACAAGTTCTATGACAAATTCTACGACGGAACATTAACTTGGAAGTGCAAATTCTTCAACGAAAAATGAACAAACTTTGGCAATTCATGACTATATGGGATGTCTCAAGGTGTTCCATACAGCCATGTTCCAAGTATGACAATCTCCATTTTTCGAAGGAATCATCCCTCAGAAATTCTTCTAGTAATTCCACACTATCAATATACCATTCCCTGAAACAATACAAACGTCATCCCATTCTGATCTCACAAGCGGAAAATACTAGCAGGGTAATATACAGAGTGAATAAATAAAAAGTAACTCATATAATTCATATCTTCAGTTTATACCCACTATTTTGTAGAAAAATAGGTCGAAGAGGTCAATTTTCAAATCAAATGAATGTTTGTGATCAACCTCTCAATACGTAAAATTCGAATTCGATGATATGAGTTCAAAAATTGACATTGAAAGATTACTATTGGAAAATTCAAGCAAATTATTTCACCTTAGTTAATCTATTTTCACGAAATTTATTGCATGTTAAATATTTTTCCCTTTGTTGAATTGGATGAGATTGTTTTATATTTCATTGACAGTGTTTATTTTGTCAACAACAAAAAGTTAAAATATATGCCATTTGTAATAACGATATATATATATTTCTTTGGTAAAAGTGTACGAGTGTGAAGAAAACTAATATGCGTCGTATTTCAATCATAAAGCATCATATTCCGAGAGAGCCAATTTTACTTTTAAAACTTTTTATGAAATTTAGACCTTACCTTCAACAACATCAGCCAAATGGTTCAAATCATTTTCACTCAAAAAATGTTGGAAGTCCATTTTTTTCAGTCCACTCACCTAGCTATATTCTTTACGCAGTTTCGTAAATCGAAAGCACTCAAACTAAACTACCACAGTCACGCGCCACCGAAGGGTTATGCAAGTATTTACGTGGTTCGCAGCCTGAAGGGGTTTGGCGAGGAAGAGGTGGCAATCGACAAGTCTCTTCACGTTGTCGGATTCGCGGTAAAATAAAGATCCAGGCGTTAATATACACTTATTGGTGTCTAATCAATAATTATTATTTATTAATAAATTTTATGTCATTCATAATTCAATGCACAATTGTTTGACATAAATAACTGCAGTTTGTATTTCAAATAGGTTTTGATTTGTGGAAATAAATGTTTATTTATAGCTAATAATCTTTTCGAACATTACTTCTCGATACAACATTTATTTCCTAGTAATAAACTTTTCTTATTATAAATAAATAGTGCCTAAATAAATCAAATGTTTCTCAGAAATAAATTCAGAATCCAGAGTTTCTAATTATGAATAACATTTTCGAATAATTAATAAATCTTATTAATTATCAATAAAACTGTTCCAAATAAAGATATCTTAATTATTAACCCTTGCATTTCTCTCAGTGCAGGATATCAAAAACTGGTCTTTCCGTAGCAGGATTCCACTTCCGAACAGAACATATCTGGGGCTGTATTTCCGGTATGGTTATCCCGGTTTATCCGTCAGACAGCCCCAACGTCAACATGTGTCTCGCTTACGGAAATCCAGAGGGATTTGCTGAAACGTATTACACAATATTCGTCTTCCATTTTCTCAGGGTTAATTCAAGGAAGACTTTTGCAGTGTGGCAATGAATGTCTTCGAGTTCAGTTCGATTTTCGATGCTGAGTTGATATTTGATATGGTCATGGCTGTTGCTGTGAAAAATCATTACGGAATGATGAACTTCTAGAATCGACACTCCATACATGATTTTTTTTTTAATCTGAAAAAACCGTGAACGAATCATACTGGGATAGGTATTTGTTCCATATATTCATTTAGATTTCCTCAGTTCGCGATTTGAAAAGAAGCACAATTTACAGGGTGTTTCCAAACTTGCTACGAAACTTTATAGGTTGATTCGTTAGGTCGTTTTAAAAAATCTAGAAAAGCACTGACGTTAGGTCAGGAGCTTTTACGCCCTTGTTCAAATTGTAACTATTAGATCAACACGAAATTTCGCACCTAGTTGCGTGTTAGTAATCTCCACCCGATTACGAAGTTTTGATCTGATTGCATTTGCACTTCTTGAGATATTGCGGAAATGACGTTAAAATTACAAATAACAACGTAATTTGTCACATTTTTTTCCTTATATCTCCGAATATATCGGATCGAATTGAAATTTGAAGAATTGTTGAATACTGACTCTGAGGTTTGTATCAAATTCAAGTGAAATCTTTTTCAAAAATTTTAAAAATGTTCGAATGATATTTTTTTAATTTTCCAACAACTGGATCCACACGAAATTTTGGCCTAAGTTGCGCGTTAGTATTCCAAAACTGTCCACGAAGTTTCAATTTGACCGAGTCAATAATTCATGAGATATCGAGGAATTAACCTCAAAATTTCAAGCAATCTCAAGTCGCTAAGTGTTTTCCTTCGAAAGTTAGAGCACATACGGCCGGACAGACAGAATTGAATTTGAATTTCCTTTTACACTATTTTTTTCCATATTTCTTCAGTGGCCGACGAAATCACGTCTGTACGGTCTTTTTTCACTTCGTACATCATTACCGTGATTATCCTTATAGACCAACCTGAGTCCCAGTTTCTGGTTGTTTGACGATGAAATTACTATTTAATGAGTTTATTGTTACGTGCCCCGGTATCCAAAAATTAGCCTCATAATAATATCTTTTACGCTAACGTTAATAACAGTTATTTGATGTGAAAATTTTAACTTTCATTAAAAAGCATGTAATTAGGCCGCCTTATGAAATACACGGTCAATTTATCATGGAAAGGCATTGAAAAATATCAGGTTAGTCACAAGTTAATCCACATAGATTTCCATAACCATAGACTTGTCAGTAGAACAATTGAATCGTAGATCGAATGAATAACATATTCATTCGACAAATCAGTAGTTCGATTGAACTTATGGTCAAATTTACCCCTTATTCTTCAATATCCACGAAATATTCGTAATATATACAAACGTCACCGTCCGCTGGTTTTATAATGAATGTCACGACATGGCTGTTTTTATTTCGTTTTCACCCATTTAAATACTTCAAAGCTGCTGCCATTCGAGGTGTTTTATCAGTATTGATCAATGTTATTTTTATTCGTACGCCAGCTATGGACATGGGGAAAAAGTTATCTATTATCTCTGTTGTTGTTCGATCATTCGCCGGTTTACAATGTGAAAAAATGGCAGTTAATTATATATGAGAAATTGTTTCTCGTCGAAAAAACATGGTGGGATATACCTGTTTCGCTATTTGTTGCAATTAACCACTTCCGTTACACAGCGTTCCTTCAGATTGGAAGATATTAATTGATTATTTTCTCAATTTTATGAACTCTCGTTTAATTTTCTATGGTGTGTGTTTTTACAGATCTCGAAGTCGATGATTATCGCATTGCTTTTGTTCGTAACCCTTAACATAATGTCTTCAGTTTTCTTGATTTTTACGGTTTCTCAGATAAAATTCATTTTATCCCCACGTATATAGAACAGTTTTATCTCTGTTTGCTTGCATAACTCATTTTATCGATATTATGTATTTGTATGGAAGAATTTGGCGAATATTTTTTGGGATATCGCAGAAAACTTCACGACGTTACTTCATATCGAAATACTAAATTTAAAATCGATACTATTGCAGCGTGTAACAAATCGAGATGTGAGATGTGAGCATAGTTGAAGAGTTTCTCGTCGATAATTGACATTATACGGCCGATTTCGCATTTACCGCCGTTCCATTGAATCCAAAACCGTGCCAATTATAATTCGGCATTGCAAGATGTGCACCTTCTGATAGCCCCTCTATCGGCACGTTTCTGCACGCAAATAATCCTTACTCCGCGTTTTTAGTGCCTATTGGGCGATTATTAGAACACCGACTATTCCCGGCTACACGTCACGATCGGCACGCCCTCTGACGGTCCGGTCACGAAAGACGTGAATAATCACGTGTTTCGCGTCGTGCAATCTTTACACCTCCAAGGTCTGCCACCCCCGAATCTGAACGCATCCCATGATTGATAGCGTTACCGGTTCCGTGCAATCATTTTTGATGCTGATATAGCCAAAAAGCCGAAATCTTCATTGCGTTGGAAATTAATTTTTTTATACCGTGGATTGGTACAGCTGAGACCATAGATTGAATCTCCATTAGGGTTTTCGGTGATCGGTTCATAGAAACATCTAGGTATAGAATAGTAGTTTTTGATTGATTCATCTTCACCATAAAACACCCTCATAATGAAGCATCTTGACAGCGTCAGCATATAAAATTTGATACCCTTATTTATTATTTTCTGTGGACGTAATTTTTTCATCTTGATAATTGTACCTCCGTCATTTTCAACGTTTGTTTTTTGTTACAGCATCCTTACCCTTCGGAGGACCAGAAGAAACAATTAGCTCAAGATACGGGTCTTACAATACTACAAGTTAATAACTGGTAAGTGTTTTTATTGTTCATTTGAGAAAAATTGTCTGGAAACAAGTTTGTTTTTTTTCATATCTCACAACCCCTCAAATTATTTCAATTGAAAGCCTTCAAATCTCTCAGTATCCAGGACTGTTATGGTTACTTATTTTTCGGCACTCTGTTATCAATTATGCTCTGTCGATATAAAAGGAAACTACCAATATCCAGATGAAGTCAAAGACATAGAGTCTATGGATCGAACATGGGTTGTGATAAGTGGTAAAATGCAATATAATATCCCAAAATTTAATATGCTTATTTCCTTTTTTTGACCAAATGCAGTCTCTTTTGGAATCCAGTGCAGCTTAAATTGCATCATCGAATAAAATATTGTTTCTTGACAATTTGATCTCTGAAGGGAAGATGAATAGAAATAAGGTGAATTCAAAGATGCACTTTTGTTTCGTCAATGTTGAGTAAATCTAAATTGAAATTTACAGTTCCATTTAAAAGCTAAATGGAAATTGCCGAATTACCAATATTACCATTAATGCCCTCTGATTCGTCGATTGGTGGCGTCTGCGTTGATGGCAACCGTATGAAATACAACTGGTATCCCCCAGTTTCAAATGAAAGTGGAAGCACCATTATTTTATTCATCTTTGATTAGGTTTTGCTATTTCTATGGTTTCAAAGGTGGAAGGGTGTGTTCCAAAATGCACGATTGTCATTTAATTTTTATGACATCCGAATCTGAAGGGATGCGTTCCAAAACGGATGGTCTGTGACGATGGAATGAAAAAACAGAGGCGTCTTGCGAAAATCTAGACGGAGAAGAGTCGTAATTAGTTCGAGTGAGCACCTACTCAAACGAGCGGAACGAGACGGTGGAGAGAGTCGGAGACAAGTGAAGCACGTATGCGGTGGCCATTTCCTCGAAGAGCAGACAGTAATCGCTCTCTTCAGGCTCATAAACAGGCTAAAATGACCGTCGAGACACTGCGGGATGGCCCTTAATGGATTCGGACCGATCTATAGTGCCGTTTGCTGCCGGAATTGCGAGTGAATATTCGATGGCGCGGGCGACTAACGTGATAAATTGTGTACCGACATAATGGCATTATAAAAATCGATGACAATTAACGCGTGCGCCAGCGCACCGACGTTCGCCATTTCCTGCCCTAATCTCGTTGCGAGGCGGCAGGAGGCCCAAATCTAATTAGCGCAGAAAGCTGATCGGTAATTACTGCTATTAATCAATCTTTTCCTGTGTCTGAAAACGAATTTTTTCAATCGGATCTTCCGCGCCGCAAAAATTCCGATCAATCTGGCGCGATTAAGGAATTCCCTGCATTTCCTCCGGCAGGATTCCTTCGAGTAGTTCTGAAGTCGGATTGGATTCTGCACAGTTTTCCCCACCTCGCAATTGTTGTCGAGTAAGGAGGTAACCAGTAACCACAGATCCGGATTTCGTTTATCACGGTGTTATTATTTCCATCCGAGAACCACAGAACAATAAACAATCCTCTGCTTTTCAGCCTAGGAGATAGTAACACAGAGTTTATGCTTCACGGTATCATTTTCCTGAATCACAGAATTGTACTGATTTACGAATTCGTAAATTTCTATACCATCCGTAAGTCATTTTAATAATTAGAATCGGTTGTTCGGCCCTCAGGAACACTTTTTATTCAACAGTAAAAACACAAGAGCTTTTTTTTTATCGGATAAATTTCTCTTTGCAACGAAACAGTTTTGCCAATCACTAATTTTACGAGAAAAACTGACATGATAAAATCGCGACACCGAAGGTGGAGCGATTTTATCTAATGTCAGTTTTTCGAGCAAATTTAGTGATTGGTAAAACTTTGAGTTGAAGAGAAATTTATCTGATAGAAGAAAAGCTCGAGTGTTTTTTGGCAAGATAAATTAACGACAGAATATATGGATGCTCAGTCGAAACTTCACCAAAACGATTCATCTTTTGGGTTTTTATATCAACAAAGTTAAATAATTACCAGACCGATTCAAAATGAAAGCACTATATGTTCAAAATTCAAAAATCTGACAGACTAATTGACATATTGAGGAAGAGAAGTTTTTATCCGATAAAAAAGGATGCACCTTTTTTATCGATGTCAAAGTGACAATAACATTTCCAGGTCTATGATATTTAATATTGAAGTTAATTTATCAAAGTAAAAATGTATGGTACCCCCACAGTAAATGACATAACAACAGTCTGCTCAGGTTTTTTTAGAATATCGAATATGAATCAGTCGTAAAGTGTCAATCTCGAAATCTGACACCCCTTTCAGCTCAGAAATAATGAGGATATGATTTTCGCTTCTGTTGAGCGAAATGATCTTTATGTGAGGGCTACACAGCAGTACATGTATCGAATCTGAAATTTCTCTTCCTTCATTTGAATAATTAGAGCCGAGTAGACGGCGAAATACAAAATAGCCGATTAATGCGCTCGAAAATAGAAGAAAACGCGTCGTGTCAGAGGCAGAAGAAAAAACAATGGAATGTTTTCAAAGAGGATCGTTCCCTACAAGAATAAAAATGCTAATGGATACCCTTTTTTTACTTGATTGTTCTCGAGTCCCATAATACTTCATTAACTCGTTTTGGTCTAAATTAAAATGAATGCCTAAGGGATTTATATGTTCGAAGGGGCAAGTCGTCTGAACAGGAAAGTTCGAATTTGTATGCATTCGCATCTGATTTTTTTGCGTTCGCTTTGTCCGATAAAGTATCGGGATCCCACAGTTGTCCTCTTAATGATCTCTGGTAGATTTGGATTAGCGACCAAATCTTGAGCTGATGGCGGATCGGAAGGATGCCTGCATTTAAAACCAATAATCAATTGAATTGTTAATTGTTACGTCACAATTTTTACCTGGGATTATCTCAAATGCAGAAACCAAGGAATCCTAACTAAACTTATAGTTTGATGTCGGGTCGTTAAAATTTCACTTATTTTGGAATTTAGTGAAACGCTCTTTTCGTATATGTGAATATAACAGTATTTCAGACATTTCCCCTTTTTGACATTAGAAATGTCATCTGCAGTTCATAGGCAGAAGGTGCGTTTTCTTCTGTGAACGAAAAACGGTACCAATGAGAGATGAGACTTTCTTTCTCCTCTATGGTCTATAATTAAAATAAGTTCGACCCTTTTTAGAGGTGAATTTATTGGACTCTTTTCTTATGTAGTACATTTCTATGGTTCAGCTTATAATAACGGTTTAAGGTTATTCTGGGATTATTTTGATTTATTTTTCAGTAATCGATATATATTTTCCTTTACCGGTGAAATAGAAATTTGCATCAATGTACAAGATCAAATCAGTAGGCACACCATTGTTCTAGATATCCCAAAGTGGGCACACCATATTTAAGACATCTCAAATGTCATCTGTCAACATCTGTCAAAAATAGTAGCTGATTCGACGTCGAACCACAGATTCGAAGATTAAACTCATAGAGGTTGATTACCTTTTTGAAACCGAATCAGTAATCGAGCAATACCGTAACGCATCAGAGCAATTTCGTTAATTAGGAAAGGTGTTCCTTAATCGACAATAACCGCACGTAGAACGTTATTAGGAAGCGGAGCTACCGTCGTAGATAAACCCTCGTGATTCACGTATACGAGAGTGGCTGAGAGGAGAGAGAAGAGAGTAGACGCCGCCTGTTATTGTTCTAACGTTCCCTATTTTCATTTCCCGGTACAATAGTTCATTAAAAAGGTGTTTCAAAGGCTATTTGGTAAGCTATTAGGTGGCCCGATATTACTCCTCGGAGAGTCGTTCGCCGGCGGCATCATCCGACGACAATGAAACTCACTCGTAAATTGCCGCCCGGATCACGCCGCCAGGGCGGAGGAGGGCGCCGGTACGGCCGGGCGGAAGGAGATCGCAGCGGAGATGTCTTGCCGTGACCGAACATCCGACAGGGCCGATAACGGCCCCCTGCGAAAGGAATGACGATTAATCAGGAAGTCGTATTAACGCAGGTAAGACCGCCAAGTCGTTTCCTACCGTTTGCGAGCTGGAAAAGTTCGAACGCGGCCCGGAGAAAATGGGATTTTCGGATTTTTCCGACTTCCGTTCGCGATAACCGGAGGATTGGATCTTCTCAACATTTTTCTGGCTATTCTTGAAAATCTGGCAGTAGAACGAATGGGAGAAATCGGAGGTGTCGGACTTTGCATTCTTGATGAAATGAGAATAGAACAGTCATCTCTAGAGATGAATCAGTGCATCTCTTACGATTTGTGAGAGGAGAATCTCTTCACAATTCTGCAGGGTCGCTATTCTTGAAAATTTGGGAGTAGAAAAAATGGGAGATATCGAGGGTGCATCCTTGAATCGAATGAAAATAGAACAGTCATCTATGGAGATAAATCGGAGCATCTCTCACGATTTGTGGGAGAACGAAATGGAGGACTGTTCGCGATTACCGAAACACAATTCTGCAGGTTCGCTATTAGATCTGTACATCTCTCTCTTTTCGTTCTCTCAGAAATCGTGAGAGAACGAAAAGGAGAACTATTCGTGATTATCTGAGGGTAGAATCTTTTCACAATTCTGCAGGGTCGCTATTCTTGAAAATTCGGGAGTAGAACAAACGGGAAAAAGTGGAAGTATCCACTTCCCATGCATTCATGAATAAAATGATAATAGAGCAGTCGTGTCTAGAGAACGATCGATGCATCTCTTACGATTTCTGAGAGAACCTAACAGGGAACGCTTTTGCTTAAGATATGATTTCTGTTTGTTTAACATTTCGATGAACGTTCACTGCCAGATTGAATAATGAGGATGCTGAAGATGAGGAAAACAGAAACCAAATAAATGTCGATGAGCATCTTAAAAGGAAGCTCTTTGATGTCTGCTCAAAACTGTTCTGCTAAACGAATGAAAATCCTTGATATTGTTCAATCCCTATGTTCTCTGGATTATTCAAAACACTCTTCGAAATGTTCGGGATTCCAACCCAGTTTTTTGAATTTTCCCTTTTTATAATCTGCTATCAACCAACTCCTTTCTTCCCTTCGCTAAAAGGGAAACTTTCATCTTTTCTCTAAATTTACATGCTCACCCTAAAGCGAAACGCTCCAACTTTGATGACAAGATTTTTCAGAAAACATATCAAAGATATGTTCTATGCGATAAATATGAAGTTAACTACACATACGAAATTAGTTTCGAGTGATCTGATAGGCCAGAACATTTGGCAACATTGCTCGTCAAGGAGCGCTCACTTTGAGCTTCCTGATGTTCCAGAATAGGGACTTGACGTTTTGAGAAATGGGAGGTGAAACGGGCAACAAACAAAACACATCTACGATTTCTAAATCAGATAACTCCGGTTTTTATTGCATTTTGACCACCTTCAGCGTACCTGCCATAACAAAATGTCGGAAATTAATTCGATAAACCTTCGGCTTACACAATAAATCTCGGTTTAAGCCTATCAACAGAAGTAAGGATTCATTTATTCGATTATTTCACAATGCTTCCATTTAATCGTATGAGGTTGAATTGTCATACTCGTATATATAAAGTTTCAAGATAGCCTAGAAGAACTTAATCCACTCTATATTTGCATTAATTCGATATGTATAATGCAATTTTGAATTATTTCATTTGTATCCAACTAGGACAAATTCAGTTGCTGACCGAAATAATTATAACAAAAGAATGGAATTCGAAAACAAAAATTCACCCAATTTTACTCGCTTGTTCTAGGGAACAGCGCGTTATCATTTCGTCACGATGTCTATAATTTTCGAATTTTGAATCGAAAATGCAAATTTTGCAGACAATGGGGGTTTTTCCTTTATACGAAAATGCAGTTATTTTCATGAAAAACCTTCAGAACATCACATTTCAAACATATAATTTCAATATTACATTTTTAAAAAAAAGTTTGATCGCCTAAAACTGAAAAATAAAAATGGAGATTTGCATTTAAAGGGATTTGTCATGAGTGCACGATATGGCAACGTCGAATTCAGCTTTCTCGGAAAGAAAAGGACGTCAAATGTGTTACTTTGCTCAGAAAAACAGAGATAGCTATACTTCGATCTGGTTAGAGTAGAAGACTATGACCAAGGAATAGAAAAAGAAGAGCACAGTCTGTCATACAGTCATATTACTGACAAATCGCAAACGGAAATTGTTGGGTTATATTGACAAAGAACACGTGTGTACCACCGAATATGAATAAATATTTCGTTATTCTATAGCAGAAAAAGCAATTGTACTTAACAACGTTGTCACTTCGTGCATGCATGACAAATCCCAAACCCCAATTTTGAAACCTGATTTTGAATACTTTCTGAAGGTAATTTGGGAAAATGATGAATCAAACCCATAATAATTATGTTGAAATTTGCATTTGCAGTAATAACCCAAATTCAGAAAAAACCCCCATTGAACATCGATATTCTACAACCAATCTGAAAGTTTTAAGGCGATCGCTTGAATATTTATACTAGAAAATTTACTATACACTCATAAAACTAAGGACATATATCTTCTACAGTCAGATATGCATAAATATGACACGAGGAATAAGTCGCTAATTAGGAAAGACTTTCTAAGATTAAGTAGATCCCAACACGGTCCGAGGTTTTGTGCGGTGTCTGCCGATCGCTAAGTTCAAGGCTAAAGTGAAGGCGATGCTGGCAGTTAATACATTTTATTCTATTGACGAATTTTATAATGTGACTCTGGATGACACAGACTTCGTGTGAGTTTTTTTTTTTTTTTCCAGGAGTGAATGTTTTGCATTTTTATGTTTACTTTTTCAAATTTCTTTTATGACCTGTGAAAGCAATGTAACATTTGTATTAATCACCAATAAATCTCTCTCTCTCTCTCTCTCTCTTTCTGAGATGTTAAGGAAATTGCCTCAAAAATTCAAATGAATTCCATCAACTATTACAACCTTCGCATTTCGATAAGCAATATATCCTTGAAGTTCTTAGTCTCTAGCTATTTCTATTCTCAAGTTATCATATGAATGGTTGGCCAGACAGAATCCATTTTGACACCGGATTCTTCAACATTTAGTTGAACCCAGTCATTTGAAACCATGTTAGGGAAAAACTTTGAAAATAATAGACATTCGGTCGAACCGATAGCACGTGAAACGTGGGAAAAGTCGCTCAGTTTTCATCCGGAAAATTTTCCAGTTCATTATCGGATATTTAAATGCCGTTACTTCTGGAGCATTAAACAATTTCAGGCCTTCGCAGGATGATTCCTGGTTTTCCCACCACCCCAAACCAATATCCTCAAAGAGCAGGGAAATTGAAAACCTTACGCTTTTCATCTCGTATATGTGTTTCCCGCTTATTTTAACGTATTTATAAAATATCCCGGATGGAGGGGAATATTTCATTTGGCCGTGGAGTTTCCCGGGCAGGTTTTTCGCGTTCTTTCTCCTGGGGGATTCTGTATGGCGACACGGCAGGTTGGGCGTTATTTATGTGTTCTTTTCCGCCACGGCTCCCGTGCCCCCGTATAAAGCACGTATCACACGGGCCGGAAAAGGCGCCTTCCTAATCCCTGAACATGTGATGTATTGACGACTGCCGCGCTCGTGTTGTCTTCCTAGACGCTTTTCCCGTTTTTCCACCATTATTTCCTCGTGATGCCTTTTGAATTTCCTCTCCTGCTCGAAAAATATCTCGAATTTTATTGTTTCCCACGTCGGCGTGGCGGCTCGGCTTTACAGCGGGACCGGAAATGAGGAAAAGATTTCATCACTTTGCTAAAATCGATTTTTGAAATGGCGGTGTGTCGGTGACTGGTACTCGGATGAGTAACCGCTGTGGGATATTCTTCAAAATGTTGATATTATCTGTGTGAAATTTCAACGTTTAAAGGCTAAGGTTGAGTCGGTAAATGAGCAAGACTCCCTAGTTTTCTCGGAAAATTTTTGAATTCATTATCATTTTTTTAAGGAAATTTCAGACGATTTCCCTCGTCGTAATTTCCACCAATCAGGAACGCGCAATTTTGAATTACAAATGGTTTCTAGATTGAAAAACTGTTTGGCAGGAGCTGTCAGCAGTTTATTCGAGTTTACCCGCGGCAAAACTTGACAGTTGTCCCCAAAAATTACATTACCTTTGAAAACAAACGTAATTAATTACGAACCTGTTTTTCAGTTTTCAAATTAATACCTATACATAATGCATGCAGGATAATCTGTTACTCGTGAAATGATCTTGTCAAATCCATTCGGGCATCTGATTTTTCCTGTGAAAAAAATCTAAAAAACACATTACAAAGTAATATTTTTTTACAAAAAGCTTTCGTACAGGTGCAAAAATCCTCGTCTTCGACTCGGATTTTTGTTACCACCAGCACTCATGCTTCTTGTTAAAATATCACTAAGCAACGTGTTTTTTCGATTTTTTTCGGAAAAATTAGTTGCCCTCATGATATTACTCACGAGAAAACCGATCTTATCGATTTCGAAAGCTTGTCGATTTGGGTGTCCGCCCAATGATTCCGCAGATATACCCATTCTAAATTTTATTTTCCCAATATTTCCAAAAATACAAATTAGATCGGATTGAAATCCAGTAATAGTTATCGGAGAAAAAATCTAGAAAAGCACTGACGTGAAGTAAGCAGCTTTTGCGGAAAGTTCTGTTATATAATAATAATAATAATAATAATATTGTCTTTATTTCACCAAATTGAACCTCAAGGGGAAGTTCACCAAGAAGGTGCTCTACCACTTAACCCTTGTTACATAAATAATTGAATTCGAATGATCATTGAAAAACAAAAAAAGGAGAATATAATGGAAATGAACAAAATAAAGCAGAACTAAGATAATAATAGAAAAAAAGCATTCAAGACATTGAGTACTACTATAGTTTCTGTAGACAATCAGGAACTTTACACATTTATCGTACGGAAAAGATGAGCCCTGATTTCTTTCCTAAATCTAACCATTGTGAATTTTTTATATTCGGTTGGAACCTCATTGTAAAACTTCACTATATTATAAGAGAAACTTCTTTGAAAGATCGATGTTCTGTGCTGGGGACAAGAAAGCAGATTCCTATGCCTCACGTTCAAGTTATGAATATCAGTTCTATACCTCAGTTTCTTGTGAAGATATGGCGGACACTTCTCAATTATGACTTTGTGATAAGTACACAGGGCATAATATTCAAAACAGGTTTTCATAGGCAACCAACATAACTCCTTCAACTTATGCGAAACATGCTCATATTTTCTGATCCCATATACAAACCTAATGCAGCTATTTTGAACACGTTGAATTCGACCTAATGTCTCTTGATCAAGACAAAAGCTATAAACAGGGGAGCAATAATTAAACTTAGACAAGACAAGACTCTCACATAGAACCCTTTTTGTAGGGATGGGCAAATACGATCTATGCTGGTACAGCATCCTAAGGGCCCCATAAGCTCTCCGAACTGAACACGCCACATGTTCACGAAATCTTAATGAGCCATCCACAACCAAGCCCAAGTCCCGAGCGTTCTCTACAAAATGTATATTATCACCACCAATTACAGGCCTAAAATTATTTTCAACGAAACTTCTTATATTTTTGGAACCAAAGACCAGAGCGAATGATTTTCTTGAATTCAAAATGAGGGAATGTTTCTCCGCTATGAGTGCCAACCGATTCAGATTTTCAATAATTCTCATGGTTGCGGTATTAAAATCTTCAATGAAGAAATCGAAAAAAAGTTGAAAATCATCAGCAAACATGTGAACCTTGCCGTGACGGATGAACTTGATGAATTGGCTTGTGTATATTATAAATAGAAGAGGCCCGAGAACCGATCCCTGAGGTACCCCACTCAGCACAGACTTAGCAGAAGAGATTTTATCACCCAACTTCACGAATTGTGTACGCCCAGTGAGGTAAGAGCTCAGGAGGCGAAGAGCCTCACCTGACACTCCACAAGACTTCAAAATAGCCACAAGAACATCATGCCGCACAGTATCGAAGGCTCTACTGAAATCCAGCAGGAATAACATTGCACACTTAGAATCATCAATGGACCGAAAAATGTCATCAGTCACATCGAGAAGGGCACTGGTAGCTCTGTAACCTTGACGGAAACCTGACTGAGTCGCAGGAAGAATCCCATTCAGCTCAAAATACTCAGAGAGTTGGACTGCCATTATTTTTTCTAGAAGTTTAGATAAACCAGTTTTCATATGGAGCTGAAATATCGAATGCAATAACAAGCCTCTTTTTTACAACATCGGACCAACACGATCGCACATTAATTATCCGAAATATTGGGAAAAAGAGGTTATCCACTCCATCTCAATATGACACTGAAAAATCCGGGTCGAAGGACCAATGAACAAGAATTCTGAGGTGCGAATTGGCCCAAGAGTGGCGTTGATAAAGGCCCTATCTCTAGTAAAAAATTCTTTCGTCGGTATCTCAGGGCTACCCTCGCTAGGGCACGGCGGCATTCCATTGTCGCAATCAGTGTCTGTTTCACTGGCTGGTACTCGCGTCTTGTCTAACGATATCCAACGGGCGCCTTTGTGCCCCGCGACGAGAATGGGGCCACCAGATAGCTTTCCGAATGCGGCGGTGGCAGTTCTATACAATCCAAATTGCATCATGCTGGTGTTAATGGCTCTGCCAGGATAATGGATGGAATTGCATTAAAATGTGATCTGCATAGCTCGCTTACATTCCACGCTCGCAAATGTAATTACCGAATCTTTCGGCGGCTTCCGGAATGAGCAAAATACGGGCGTTAACGTTGGAGGGAGGGGGTAGGGCTTTCCCCGGAACCCCCGATACCGATGTCTCTCCCCCGCGCGGCTAATGGATCAGGTGGCGGGAGACTCGCCTTTTTCATGTACAGAAATTAGAAAGACAGGCAATAGGATACGGGACTGCCGCCCCCCTAGTTCGATACGGAAAAAAACTACCTTGTTTTTCGCGGAAAATCGAGGGTCGATGAGGGCTAATTAGAATATTCTTCGTTAGGACATGTTCTTTCTCGGTGGTGCTAAATGGCGAAGGCGGCGGTTTATATTTTCAGTCCTAGTGAAAGAGCTGAGATGCCGAGAACCTGAGTCAAGTATTTGAGTCTTGTCCATTCTCATAAACCTAAATTCGCGAGTTTGGGACTTGAATATGGTTATAAAAGACTTGAACAAGCCCAATTCAGAATAAACCAGCCATTCTTTAGAGCGGTGATAAGTCCAGAATACTGTGGTTTATTTAAATTCCTGACAGTTGAACTCAACTGAAGATGGCCGTCGACATGAGCGAGGTTGCCAAACGTAAGATAATGGTTATTGGTTACAATTTTCAAATTGTCCGCTATTTCGTCAGTTGATCGGAAATATTCTATTTCATTTTATAATTATATAAACTGTCCTGATTGAATGGGGTGTAGATCGGCAATAAGCTCGAACTCTAAACGGAAAATTTCGGACGAAATTTTGTCTTCTTTAGGGAAAACTACAAAGAAAAAGCTAACAAGACAGTAGAGTTAGCAAAATATTTCAACAATGCCGAGTATTTTTAAAACATTTTCAATTCAAGCGATCGATCGTTTCCCTTACGCCATTTTGCAACAATAGAAAATTATTGCTGTCGATGATTTCTACACTCCATCTCAATTTATCGATTCTGTATTCAAGCTGCTTATCGCTGAAAAGTGATATTCTCTCGATTTGGGAAACAAATGAATTTCGTTATAATATTCAGGACAATGGTTTGGGAAGTTGATCTTCGAAGAGAAGATCTGATGGGACTTAATTACGAAGTATGAATTCGCAAATGAGTGGTACATCCGCCTAATAATTCTGTGAAGATGTCCGTTAATTTTTTTCAATATACAGAACCGATCGAATTCAAATCTCCTATTGTTACAGGATGTTTCCTAATGATATGTTTATGTTTGAAGGAGCAATTTTTGGTACTTTTTTGAGAAAAAACTGCATATAAACATATGTCGTAAAAGTTTCTAACCTACTTAGATACAGGTTTGTGAAGTTTCCAGAAGAATTATTTCTTCTACAACCACAATGATGCAGTTTTAGATATTTCTGTGGAATTCAGTACATGTTCTCACTGCTGCAAAATATTGTATTGGGTTTCGAATTGATTATTTTTTGGGGGAGACTGCTTTTTCCCAAACTAAAGATTATTTCTTAAGTTCTCATTCAACTCTGAACAAACTTGATGACTGAATTTACTTTATTCGGCGCAATGGTTGTGCTTGAAGAATAAAAATCGTTTTACTTAAGAGTCGAAACTGCTAAATATTTTAGGCGAAAACATACACCGGGTAAAGTTGAATCGTGAGATCAAATTTGTGCAGAAAGTAATGAGAAATTGAAAAATAATTTCAAATTTGAGAAGAAGCTTTGTCATTCTTTCTCAGAATATATCAATATAGACTCCACCGATGAAAATATCAAAATTGATAGTATACATATCAGAAATGTATCTTGATGCAGTGACAACGTCTACTGAATATCCGCAACTGCATCATTATCGTTATAAAAAAGATTCTTTCTGGAAACTTTCCCACCCTGTATCTTGTATGTTTTTTCTCAAAATAGCTCCAAGAAGCGCTTAAATATTACCACATCATTTAGGAACACCTTGTATACTTGGTTGAGTAATGTCTGCAAGAAGATTTGTGTCATCAGGAAGTAAAGCTCATGTGTGTTGAGCCAATACTTAATTTCACATCTGTGCTCTTAAAAATATTTCCATTCATCCCCTCAATAATAGACCGTTGACATGGTTAAAAAAGATTACACATGCACCTAAACTGCGATCTTTTTTCTCCACCCTCTATCGACTATTTCACCAAATATATTGGCTTGCCCCTTCACCAAACACCTAATTCTCATTTATTCCATCCACCATCCTATCCAAAAAAAAACCAATGACATCCTCGCGCCACTGGACATCGATAATTTTTCACCTACTCCTCGCGATTGAGGCATAAACAGCAAGGGGTCCGGACCCCCGCCACTGCGCTCGGAAGTCTTAAAAAATACGCGCGAAAGGCGTGAATTTTTCACAATCGATACGTGAGACCCGATGGTGGCATTCAGCCTTTGATGGTGACTTGCACTTTCCACCTTCCTAAGCACTTGCAGCACGATGAATACGTATTTCAAATACTCCACGTGTTGCAATCGTCTAATGTACACAACGCCCATCATTTATACTGTCATACAAATTATTCACGAACGGGGCCTTCTATGGGGCCCTATTGTTCGTCGGGGATTGTTCTGTGCCGCTTAATTTTTCCACTGATGACTGTTCGTTTTTCTTCGTACCGTATATAGGTGATTGCTCCTTTTCGGCAGAGAAATTTCAGCTATTGTCTTTGATTCGGGTGAGAATCGTTTCGACATTCCGATAATGTTTGTAGTCAATGATATTCTGATTTTTCTTCAGTTAAAATCGTCCTTCATTTGCTGAGTCCTTCTATGGAGCAGGAGGAGTTCCCCTTGTTTATATATCAGACCTTATCATTCCTGCAAATGCAGACACTTCTTGTGGGTGTTTCTCTGTTATTCTTATTCATCTATGTGTTATCATAGCAACCAGAATTCTTTGGTTTTTCCCATATGGATATTGGAGTTGATTGATCACCCTCTTATTGACAATTGACTCGACTTGATTGGAACACAGGTCCTTCCTTTGGCTATATTCGAGTCCTTCTATGAAGCAGGAGTTCTCCTGGTTTATATAACATACCTTATCATTCCTGCAGATGCATACTTCTTTTCGGTGTTTCTCTGTTATTCTTATTTATCTTTGTGTTATCATACAACCAGAATTTTTTGGCTTTTACCATATAGATATGTTGATTGATCCCCCTTTTACTGACAATTGGCTTGACTTGTTTGGAACACAGGTCCTTCCTTTGGCTATATTCGAGTCGTTCTATGAAGCAGGGGTTCTCCTGGTTTATATAACATACCTTATCATTCCTGCAGATGCAGACTTCTTGTCGGTGTTTCTCTGTTATTCTTATTTTTTTCTATGTTATCATATAAACCAGAAGTCTTTGGCTATTACCATATGAATATTGGAGTTGATTGATCACCCTCTCACTGACAATTGACTTGACTTGATTGCAACACAGGTCCTTCATTTGGGTATATCTGACTTGAGATTGTGGAACAGCAAGGTACCTAAGAGGCACCCTGTTGGTATTTGCACAGCACAATTATAGTGACAATAGATGCATCTTCTGTCCAGTATTTTCTATATTCCTTTTATTTCTGTATTATCATATACGAAATGGTCAAGAGTCTTTGGCAATGATTATATAAAGTTGATTGATCTCCATATTTCTGATAAGAGTCGAATATAACAGATATCTTCAGTCAGGTTATTCTGATATGGAAAGCTGAAAAGTTAGTTGTGGACCTAAAACGGTCTGTTGGGATATGCTGGTTTCAGTTTTTCACTCAAAAATAATCGTGACAATGATAATTTCTCTTTTCTTGAGTAGCAGCACTCCTTATTTATATCTGATCAGTATGAGTTACTTGCAAAGTATCCTACTTCCCAATATTGCAATTTTCTGTATATTCTTTATATTTCTCTTCATTATATCCGACTCAAGCCTTGTCGATGAACATTCGGAGTTGATTAATCACTCTCTTTCATATGCGATTCGAATAGGACGCAGAATTTACATCAAAGTATCTCTGACATGAAAATATTGAACAAAAATGGACCTTGAACGGGTCCATGTGGTGCTCCAGCTTCAGATTTTTGATACCCATGAAATTCATCACAATCATGATTCATTTGCAGTTGAACCAAATAGGGAAATTCGATTATTCTCTCATCATTTTGATCTTCTTATCAAGCAGATAGGAATGTTGTCGTTCTATCTTCTGGTAGTTTGAATCCGTTCTTCCTTGGTAGGTTTGAAGGCTGAACCTACAAAATAAATAAACAAATCATGGTAAGTTTCGCAGCTTCTCTGTACATATCCATCATTTCGACCTGGTTTTCCGGCAGAGCTCGTCTCCGGGGAGTTCAATTTTTCCCGCACAAAACTCCCAACAATCAGAGCGAAAACGCACCCGTTTAATGGGATGGAAATTCCTTCGCCAGATGGTTTCCCGTAGGAAATGGATAGAGAGAGAGGGAGGTGGAGGAAGAGGAGGCCTGTAGAGAAAGAAAAACGTAATTCAAAGTTATAATTAATGAGATCTGACGGTCCGGGTCCATCCCGAATATATTGTCAGGTGTTGGGCGGCTGATAACCTAAGCCGGCGAGGGTCTGTGGGCCTAGGCCGGCGTTAATTCGAATCGGAGAGATTACGCACGTACGCTTCATTGGAAATCCTCATGCAAGCCCTGGTGTATGGAAATGTTGGTCAAATATATCATTCCGGCTTGACAGTGCAATTCTCTTATCTGCGCGCCGCCGGCGTTGGATCTCCGGCAGGGCTCCTGAAAAACAGAATTCCGCCGCCGCTCTCTCGCTACAGAAGGGTGGGGGGTGTAGAGGGGGAAAGCAACCCCCCGAACGCCTGGGCTGAAATACGGCTAAATTGCTAACAGAACAATTGACTATGATGGCGTCTTGTACCGTACCAGAGACCATATGTTTTATCTAACTCCACGTTTTGTAATATTGATATTTTAATGGGTATTTTCGTTGAATTAGTTTTTTGATTTATAGTCGACGTTTTCACGCTTTTATTCGGGTTGTGTTTTTCCCCCGAAAGCTTCGGATCGGAAATTGTAATATCTTTCGTTTTAGGATGATTTTTTGAAAATTACGGTTTTCCGATTCTGAGAGTTCTTGTTCTCCGAATTTTTAATTCGAAGAGGTTCACCGGAATATTTTCGAATCTTGAATTTTTTTCAACTTACCATGAATCTTGTTTGGAATCTACACCAATTAAGTCTACGCTTGGTAGATCTATAGCTCAGAGGTTCTTGAAAAAATCACAGTTGGTATATCTATCATTCTATTGGTTTTTAAGTTGTTGGCTCTTGATTTCTTGTCCTTGTCTCTCGGAATCTTCGAATCAGAAATTGTGATATTATTCTTTTTACTTTCTTTTCATAATTGCTTCGTCTCCAGAAGGTTTTTCTAACAAAACCCGGTCTGAAATCTGAAGGGCTTCGCAATACATAATATTGCTACATGTTCTGGTTGAAGCATTATGAAAATACTAATCGATGGGGTCTATTCTTTAATGTACTTTAATTTTTTCCTTTCACATTGGTTAGGATACTTTTAACTCGAAAGTGAGGATTTTGCTTGAAATCACAAGTAATGCACATCATGAATATTAATTTCCATGATGATTCGAATTCCGATCAGAACTGAGTGAATACAATGTAGCTTCATTCGCCACATGAATAAAACAACTATGCAGGAGTAAATTCATTGTTCCAATCAATGTAATTTGCGTCTTATTATCGATCACAAGTGCTTGTACAGTTCAAAATCTCATAAAAACAAGCTTCTTTCATCTCAACTCTTTTGTTATTGTTCTCTTAACATTGAATTCTTCACAAATAGTTTGAATGAAGTATTCTCCAACTGAAGGTCTCATATGAATAATTCAACTATATATTATATGCTTAAATTTCCCAGTTCCGTGAGAAAAGAGATTCAAGAATAAAATTCTCTTTATGGCTGGAATAGGATCGTTCGAATGAGGTACTCATCTTGAACAGAAATTCTTGCTAGAGCCAAAAAGTTATTTGTCATGTCATAGGAAATCTACTTGTCCATTCATTCGATGATTCATCCATAGAATCAAATCGATGCTTTTCTGGAAAGAATAGGAATCAGTATGAATGTGTCAAAATGTTAACCATAAATAAATGTCTCTATGAGATATGTGTCTATGGTCATTGTTTTCGGAACATAGAAACTAACGGCGATGAAGTGACACCAACTGTGTTTGATGCTATTTCGAACCTGTATATATGAGGTACGTTCCCTTAGGCCTAATTGAACGGAATGAGCGGATCCGGTGTAAATAAACCGGATAATCAGTATTAGTTAGGGACAAATTTCGGACGCGGCGGTGTGCGCATTACGTGAAGGCAATAATTTTAGAGAACGAGAGTCTGCAGTCTCCGCCGTTTCAATAAGTTATTTTGGCAACTATTACACACATAGTAGTCGCAGCCTGGATCCAGAGGGCGCAATGTCTCACCTAATCATGCCTAGTTTCGCAAGCAGGCGTCGTCGGTTGCAGAGAGAATTACGTGCTATAGGTTCCGTTTATTATCGAGCGCGTGGATCCCAATTAAGAGGCAGCAGCTGTGAAAATTAATGGAGCACAGCTTTTAAGATGTAATTGGGCACATCCATAACTTCTCGCGAACTGCGCCTCCGTAAAGAACCTCGCGCTCGTGCAGAATTCAGCGACATCTGATTCCCATCAATAAACAACTCTTAATAATACGTGTAGTCTATGTGTACATGCACGGCGGTGCACACTCGCGCTACGTAATTGTTTCGTAGTACTTTGCCCCTTTCGCGCCATTTGTCACCCGACCTACGTGGGGCGCTAATGCGTCCAAGTGTTAACTGGAGGTTTATGATATTGAAATACATCTCGTCGTTATGCTACTTAATATGAGCATGAGCCATCGTGATATTATTCTTCGAAAAAATGAAAAATAGTTTTAAAGGAATAAAAAGATGAAAGTTTGAAGAATTCCGGCTCGAAGGACCAATGGCTTAGCATCATTTTTCGGGAGAAAATCACGATTATATTCTAGTTTTTAATTCGTCAAAGGAATAAATTTAATTTTCGCATATTGAGCTGATCATCAAACCATGTCTTTCGTGGTGGACCAGACGTAAACACTACAGAGTAAAATTCGTACAACGAAATAAGAGTAGAAAAGCCACCACACATGTGTTTTTCAATTATTCGTCTGATTCCACTGATATTAAAATAAAAACTCGACTGTAGAATGATTGGATTGGAAATGTGTAGCATCCGGCTCGAAGGACCAATGTTTTGGTGCAATATTTCATTTTGATAGAATGGATTATGAACTCGATCCTTTTACGATATTTTTCGATGTACATCATTTTTTTTTTTTTCATTTATCACATGGAGATTTTCTGAGAATTTTGGTGAAAATCTTCATTGTTTCTAAATTTTGCACTGAACATGGTCCCAAACGACACAATTATGTTGGAGTCGCTGATCGAGAATTCATTGCTATACAGATTCAATTATCTCAGTCTGGACGTGAAACTGCAAATCCTGAAAGAAAAGAGCTAAGAAGCTGTACAGGTCTGTTGTTCGTTGCTGTGTGAAAATTACCCTCCAGATTTGGCTGGTATTTTGCACAAAACTTCAGGCCGTTATTCGACGGCCAATTAGTCGATTTTAACTCTACTGCATATTTTTGGAAAAACAATTGAGAAAATATCATTTTGTAATCATCTGACATATTTCACCCGTTCGCGAATTGCAGAATGGTGAAGGTGTCAGTTGAATTTAGTAAAATAAATTCTATCGAACTAATGATAATGACTACAGATAATGAAGATTCCTGAAGGTGCTATACTAATTGCATAATCTCATATATAGCTGTCTGAAACGACATATGCATATACGTCATGTATATTGCTCAAGGTTCCTCTGTACTCGAAGGTTAGGTTTCGTACGATTCTCCTGAGATGGCGCTAGTGAAATTTTATTTACAAAAACATCATCCGACGGGTTAAACTGCAGTTAGTGAATGAGGGTTTTTCCTGAATTTGGGTTATTACGACAAATGCAAATTTGAACATAATTATTATGGGTTTGGTTCATCATTTTCCCGAATTACCTTCAGAAAGTATTCAAAATCAGATTTCAAAATTGGGGTTTGGGATCTGCCAGGCATGCACGAAGTGACAACGGTGTTCAGTAGAATAGCTTTTTCTGCTATAGAATAATGAAATATTTATTCCTATTCTGTGGTACACACGTGTTCTTTGTCAATATAACCACACAATTTCCGTTTGCGATTTGTCAGTGATATGTCAGTATGACAGTCTGTATTCTTTTTTTTCTATTTCTTGGTCGTTGTCTTCTACTCTAACCAGATCGAAGTATAGCTATCTCTGTTTTCCTGAACAAAGTAATACATTTGACGTCCTTTTCTTTCCGAGAAAGCTGAATTCGACGTTGCCATATCGTGCATTCAAGACAAATCCCTTAAAATGCAAATCCCCATTTTTATTTTTCAGTTTGAGGCGATCAAACATTTTTTTCAAAATATAATATTGGATTTATATGTTTGAAATGTGACGTTCTAAAGGTTTTCCATGAAAATTACTGCATTTTCGTTAAAAGGAAAAACCCCCATTCCTTGGAGAATGCTTCATCAGTCTAGAGACTTTGTTTGATTTATCGAAAAATATTCGTCCTTGCGTTTTTGTTGTTTTATGATGATACTAAATCATTTGGATTTTCCAGTTCATCAGGACTAATTTATACCTTGTATTGAAGAACTGTCGAATCTATTCCCTTGAATTTCTCCTAAATCTCACGAGCAACGACAAACACAGTCGTATAATTTTCGCCGGAAGGGGTCGTGAGAGTGCACGCGCGCGATCTCAGCGACATCTGATTCCCATCAATAAACAAGTCCTAATAATACGGTGTACACATACACACACGTTCTCTAATGTAATTGTTTTTGCGTGGAACCCTTGCCGTCTAATCTGTCAGCGCGCGTAGCTGAGAGAAAACGCTCAGCGAGAGAGAAAGGGGTGAGCGGAACGATCAGCGATTTCTCATTCACCCTAATACGGAAACGATAATTGCGAATGGAATAACATTTATTTGCAGGAGTGCCGCGCTGGACAACGATCGCTGAGTTCCCTACAAGTGTTTGGGGCGATCGGAATCAGGTGGAGGTGGGGAGAGGGGATCATTAGGCAAGATTTCAACCCCCTCGGTGGTAATGGGACGCATTCCGTGAAACCTTACACCCTCAAAGGGTTGATGAAAACAATGGACGAAATCGCTTTTCTGTGCTAAGAGCTTGTACGAGAGTCCCCCTGTCGATAAGGCGGATTTCACCGTCATTTTTACCTTAATCTGCTTGCTGGATTAGTTTTTGGTCCGCATCAGTCTTTCTTTGTTCTTCTGTTGGCATTCATTAGATTGTTCTTGAATCTTTAACTCTGGAATCTTTGTACCTATTTCGAAATTTATCCAGTTTTCTAGCCTACGTCGTTTAATATCTCATTTTTTTATTATTCTACGCTTGGTCTTATGTGTTGTTTTGTACAATCGACTTCCCATTCTTTTTAAACCAAAATGTATATAAATTCCCTTCACTTCAACGATGTTGGTAGTGTATATTAGAATTTTCATTTTCCTTCCATTCTTATATCACTTCAGCAGTTTTCCCTAGATTATTTTCCGTGAACATATTGTTTTCTTCCAGAATGACAGCTCATGCTTCATATATTAAATTTTTTTTCGTAAATCGATCGGACTCTCCCTCTTTTTTCACGTGAATTTATATATTGATATCTTCATGTTTTATATATTCAGCTCTTAAGGTTGTTCACTACTTTAACGTCCCTCTACTATTTTAGTGCTAATAAACTGCCGCTTCAATTGATGAACGGCGGCTCTTATTCATTCAAATTTTTTGGTGTACATTGGTTCACCTACATGCTTTGTCGTGACATCCTAATTTTAGGCAAATATTCGCTATTTTTCCGTCAAAAGCAATTTGAAAATGGAAATATTTATTAACCCAAATATAGCCTTGATGAGAATTTTTATTTAAAAAAAAAAGACGTCAGTCGATGGCTATCAATCTGAACTTTGAATTTTCTCAAAAATATTTCAGAAATTTCCTTTACTAGTTCGACAGGAGCAGAAAATTATATAAATTATTTTATTTTACCCGCCTCCCAAGGGTTAACACCCATTACCTTATAGAAGAGCCAATAAAATCTTGAGTTTGCATTTATGACTACAGATGATTGACAGTTTTATGATTTACAGGATTTCGGGTCTATGGTTGGTTGGAATTGCACTTTTGGATATACTCTTTCTCGGTTTGAAGGAAAGTAATCTCTGGGAGTTGTTGCGTGTCATTTTCCTCACATGAATTCGTATTATACCTGCAAATTTGTTCGTAATTTGCTCATACAAAATGTCCTAAGAAAGTTATAAAGAAGGAATTTTAGTCACCCAGAAAAATTTCTAATACATTTTATAGTGTCATAAATAAAACGTTTGGTCTGTCGAGAAGTCGAGAATAGTTTTTGGAATTTAAATGTAATATCTTTCTGTTCTGTCCTGAACTTTATACCTCACGTACAAATTCCATAGTTATCGTTGATATATGGAGCCTGCTTGAAAGGGTGAATTGTTGGTCCAAGAAACTAGGTAATTAGTATCTTTTCTACCTAACTATCTTACTGCTTCAAATTTTGGTTCAGTATTGAGAAGGAGAGCAACTACTCCTTGTCATAATTTATTGAAGTCCCTTCTGTACAAAAAGCCACTCAATACTCCTTCCATAGTGTACGGAAGGGTTAATGAAAATAAGGCCATTCAGAAATATGAAAGAACGAAAGGAGTCTCCGTACAGCGATGTGGTTTGTTTATAGATGGGGATAATCCATTTTTGGGTGCCTCCCCTGATGGATTAGTTGGAGACGATGGCTTGATGGAAGTCAAATTTTTGCAATCAGTAAAAGGAAAGCTTACAGACAATGACAAACCTAATTGCTATAGTGCAGTTGAAGACAGAATCATGTGAGTAACTTGTTTTTTGGAGATTTCGATAAAACTGAAATCCTTATTTTTTCAGGTTGAAACGAAATCACAATTATTATTTCCAAATACAGGGACAGCTGAGCATATGTAAAAGGGAATATTGTGATTTCGTATTTTACAGCGACGACGATTTCCACATTGAAAGGATTTTGAGGGATGATTCATTATGGAATAATGAAATGTTACCTAAACTGAATAATTTTTATTTGAATTGTCTTCTACCTGAAATCCTAGATGGAAGGATTCCCAGAGGAATGAGTGTCAGGGAACCAAAGTAATTGATGTGAGAAAATATTTTCTTTGAATTGATTAGAAATTGACGTTACAATTGATATCATTAGATGTAATTTTTTACAGATGACAGGTTGGATTTATCCCCTATGTGAGGAAAGTGAACTAAGGAATGGAATTGAAATAGAGAGTTCCTGGAAAATGAAGAAAACAACAGCCCCGAAATATTCAATCACTATTATGTAAATATGTATCGCATCATTCGAATGAAACAAATGACAAGATTAATTATTGGAAAATATAGTATAAGTATTGATTCGGTCTTTAATTGGTAGAAATTCATTTTAAACAAATAATAAACTTCAATTTCAACAAATACCTATATAGTTCTAATGTATTTCCAAAATTGTTTTATCACATTGTGTCGGAATAGATTGAAACTATAAATTGAAATTGTTAAAAATTAAAAGTTAATTATTCATTTGAAATGATACTATATTTTGATTTTACGAAAAACAAATTCTAACATTCAAACCATGCAAGTCCTTGAAGATATTCATTATCGCGTCCTGTGCAATCAGACGAGAATTAGTCGCAAAATTATCTCAGCTCAATAACGAATATAGAACAAATCTCATAATCCCAGTTTTCAAATTTCAAATAGGCCTAATTCTCCTGAAACTAGTCATAGGAACCACAACTTGGAACAATCTGTGTACATATATTTCATCAACGAAAGATTTCGCTTACGTCGAAATATGAACTGCAAAAATATATTCGAAGAGACAATATTGGTAAAAACTCTTCTCGTTCCGTGACGAGTTTTATTAGGGGTCATAAATCCCGAGCAGGCGGGTCTTTTATGTACCAGACAAATATTCTATCGAATTTTCGAGTAGTGCCATCTAGCGGAATTCGAGTTTTGGGGCAAAGTATCGAACAACCTTAATATTAATTTTATATCGAATTTATCCAAGTCCTGCTATATTTTCACGATATTTTGTACTTCGTCTTCAGTATTTTATACTAGCAGAGATCGCGATTCTGATCGTTTCCCAATATTTACAAAATAGATCGTTTTCCGTTTTGTAATATTATAGTTTACATATTTCAATCTTTGAATCATTTCGTCTTTGATTCAATGTATTTTATGTTACACTTTATTTTTTCTCAAACAAACAAATATGCATTGATTATCATGTTTCAATGATTGTAACCATGAGTGATAATCAAAAATTTATCAAACATTACTGTTGAAACGTACGAAGTTCTTCTTATCAGGTCTTTTTCTGAGAAATAATTTCAAATGAAGGCACCATCTTATTCATTTCATTAGTACTTATGGCATAATGTCAACCCTATATTTCGCAAAAATTCTTCCATTGAATATAACTTCCATCCATTCAAAACTTAAACCTTTCAACGCCTTCCTTATACTTTTGACTCCTCCTCGTTGTCTTCATCTTTCCTTAAGATAAAGATCTTCTTACCGTCATAAAATGAGTTCCGTAGATATTTTCACACATCCAATGGACAATCGGCCCATAACCTCTCCGTTAAGGTTAATTCCGCAGATAAAACGGCTACTTAGACGGTCGCCGACTCATACTTACAGGCTCAATCCGAGTGGAAATATCGAAACTACCCACTCGCTTTAATCACCCCTATTTGTCTATTCCTCAGGCGACCTCTGATCTCACAATTTCCTGAAATCTGAAGAAATTGGTAGGGACTCGTCCGGCCCGGCCAGATATTACCTACTCAACGGCCATTTCTATGCATGTCTCGCCGGAGCAAATAAAGGGGGCCGCTCGCATTATCCTATGCGCCTCGCGAACTCTATGGTCACCATGACGTCCGATGATTTGTTCGATACGTGCTAGCGAAAATTGCCAATCGACCAGAATTCGAGGGGGGGGTTCAAGAAAGATATAGCGCACAGAAAACCGTCTCTGATAATGTATTTTGACAGTTTGCAACACTGACGAATAGTACAGCTGGACCTCAAGAGGAAAGCCATAGAATCAAAGTTGATTACGTCATATTTCCGGAAGACCAGAGATATACATTTTTCTGTGTACAAATATAAGTCCCTCATGATCTCTATATTTGATTTTTGAAAACACAGTGTACACTGAGGATTCAATATTGATATACAATTTATATTCTCACTCTCTCAGGGTCGTTTCATCGAAATATATAATATATAATTATACTTTAATATCTTTTCCTAATGAAAGAATTTTTTAACCATTTTGGTCACGGTATAACATATTGGAGGGTTGAACATAGAATCAGGAGATTACCTTGAGGCTATTCGATTGTATCGCCCGTCGAAATTATCTCATTAAATGTCAAGTTGTAAAACCAGAGAGTGGCTCTCAAGTCTTTCGAAAATTCCTGGGGATTTCCCAAGAATAGAACAAACGAGAAATGGGGTGCTGCCTAATCCAATTCTTCATGAAAATACGGATTTACTGCCGTAGAAAATTCTGAAGTGCTTGGGGTGGGAAACAAGGCCCGGCCTATTCTAGAGCTATTTCTATGCGCGTCTCGCAATTGCGTTTCCCGTTCTATGGTCACCGTGACGTCCGATGATTTGTTCGATACGTGCCACCGAAAATTGCCAAAGAGCAGGACCTTCCAGTAATTATGTCGTTAGTAATTGGTTGCAGATGGCGCAGCCTCCGCGCGGGTCAACACGGACTCCATCATCAGCGTCAGCTTGCGACCTCGGGGGCGTTTATATGCCGAGAGATATTAAAGCTGAAATTTATAGCCGCCCCCGACCATAAAGACACAGCCGAGCCAGAGATCTGCAATTACTGTTTTCTTTATTCTCGCGCCACATGTGTGTCGTGTCTGGGCCCCCGAACTGCGCTACCCTTCTTTAATCCTTGCTCGGAGACCGTGCATAACTTGTCGCTCGAGCTGCTTCTATGCGTCTTGCCTGGCTCTCCTCGTGATTAATGTTCGCGGAAACAAATTGCGCGGAAAATATTGGTCTGTTTCGTTCTGCGTTCATATTATATATATGAGAGCCACCCCCGCACTTCGTTGCTTCGTATCCCTCACCTATGTTTTTAAATTCATCCCAACAGTCGCAGTTTAACAATGCTCCCCCTTTGTTTATCTATGAATTCTGATGTGCATATTTAGTATTGGAATCACTGACGTGCAAATTAATTCTGGCATATTGGCAACAGTGATTCAATGACAACCGTTATCCTATTCTATGGTCTTAATATAGCCAAGCCGAAAACATGATGCCATATTAATGTATTCAACATACACTGATGATTACAATTATCTCCCACATGATAGTTATTATCTATTCTACATTTTGTTTTTGTCAAATCAGCTATTCTGAAAACTGAATCCTGGACAAGACACATGCTTAGGGAAAGGTAGTCTGTGGATACATCATAGATGATTCTTTGTTATTTTCATAGAGTTATTTCATGAGAGATAACCTTAAATTAGAAATGAACGTGATATCATCAATTTTGTACCTGAATTTTACGAGCATAGAAAAGCTCCGAAGTTTTATTTGGGATTTCGTAATTCCGGAGATGATCCTCCAGCGTATTAAAAGCGGAAAGAGCGTAACGTGGAATAAAAATGAAAAAGGCATCGTGTTTGAGAAGAGTGCAATATTAAGGCGGCAATATTCTTCTCCACCTTGCCGTTATTAATCTTTCCGTACATTCGGGGTGAGTATTATATTTATAAAATCAAATGAAATTATAAACGTCTTCTGGGAGATCTAGCGGGGGCTCTCTCGCGTTCCGTATTACTTTTATAAAGTAATTTTCTCTTTTCCGAGGTGTAAAGGGATGCAATTTCTTGATGAAAATGGAGCGGTAGAAACTTGCGGCAGCCCCAGTGTCGCGCCCGGGCCATATTTCGATTATCCCGTTTTCTCCGGCGAGCTTTCCCTGCTCGCGCGTCACACATAAACAAAATTACTAGGAATTTTGTAGGATCAGTTTCCCCTATCCATTAGGGTGCCTTCCCACGGCGACTATTACAGTTGCATCGTTCCCTGTATTATTCATAAAAGAGACGGAAGTGCGCTACATCGATTTTTGATGTATACAGTCGTAATACTTTATCATTTTGACGTTTCGTTTTTTCAAGGTCACCGGAGTCTCCTAATTGAACTTTCCTACTCTCCCTTCGTCCACAGAAATAAATATGATATTACGGATTCGTTTTCTATCTGAAGTTATGTCAGTGTTCCCAAAATTCTTCGAAATAATTCACTGACACACTATCTCTTAATTCTGTGTTGAAACTACCTACATGTAGTCACTTCATTTCTATGACGGAAAATGGTCCTGAAATTTCACAGATAAAATCAATTCAGTCAAATATTAAAAGATATTCTACTTTTCACGAGCTTGTTAAACTGTGTAGGTGTGAAGAGATTTACAATACTGGTGATTTACTGCTGCGATTTAATTTTATTGAACCACAGAATTGAATTTGACAGAGCGAAAACGATGTCAGAGCCTCATGAAATGATGTTTAATCACATTAATCTTCTTGAAATCGAAGGTTGCTTTGCACTGTAAATGTCGATTTTCATGAAAAAAATTAATCCACCATTGTTTTCGTTATCTAGTTTTGATTGGATGGGATGAAATAAATGTTAGAGTCAATTGATCTGCAAAAAAAAACTCGCTTCTTGTATGGTTTGAACTCCAGAACATTTTCTGTTGTTTGTGTGCTCTTGTTGAAATGTTAAAATCCTTCCGTGAATATCTGGATTAATTTCCGAAATTATTTACTAATATATCTGCGGCTGGATCCATCCACTGATTGAATTCCATAATATCCATTTCGACTGTGCCAATTTCACAGTTGACAGCTAAAAGGATGCCGAAGAGAGCGAGTAAAATAATACGACCACCAGATGTAACATTACCCACAAATATCCGATAATAACTAGGTTTGTTTCGCATCCATTCCGAATTCGAAATGTTCAGTTTGTTGCACTGGCGGCATAGAGCAGCGAGGACTGTCAATGTTCGTCAAAATCGCGCTCGGACTAATTCGCTCCGACACCGGAAATGATTGGGTTCTCCATCGACCGATTGGAATCGTTTCCGACGCCATTCAGTTAATGTACGGCATACATCACGCCCCAAAATCAGGACCGCAACGAAACAAAAACAGATTCATCTCCAAATACATCTCGAATATTCTATGGTCTTAAATTGACGTATTTTAGAAGCCATGATAAATATCAGTGTTGCCAATAGTGAATAATTAAACAGCTGCGTTCCGTTACAAAACGAATTTCCAACATTTCTACTAATATCCCATTGACGAATTGATCCGATTTTAAATCGAATTGTCCGAAACGGCCCTGTTCCGATTTGGCATGCACTCTCGAAAATTTGGATATATGTACGAATTAGGAGGAGCAAAACGGCGAAACTGTGCATTGCAGTTGTTTCGATGAGTGAATAAATAACGTTCACGGTTAGCGAAATCACTGGGCTAAATGATCAATAGCCGGACGAAATTGATTTCATGAATATAAAAACAAAGTTCGTTTTGTCGGGCGGTTACTGCGATCTATCTACCTGTCTAGTCGTGACACATTACAAAAGCCAAAATTGAATTAAGCTCATTCGCGATTTTTTATTGGAACAGGTGACATCCATAGAAGATCTAGATGGCACGCGAACACCCTATTCACCAGTTTATATTGTGATTTTTTCATGATATGATTTTTGTATGTTTGTTGGTTAACAATTTTTTTTTATTTCAGGTTCATCAACGCTAGGCGGAGAATAGTTCAACCTATGATAGACCAATCAAATAGGGCAGGTAAGTTCACTTTCAAATTTGATTGAACTCGTTTTTTTCCAGAATGTGGAGTCCCTCAAAATAGTAGGTTCCTTCTCATTTATGTCATTCAAGTTCTCTTTCCATTCAGGGTATTGTGATTACCAATCCACAAAACTTAGTCAAATGTATTCTGTGAGTACTGAATATGCTGATAACAATGTACATTACCTAATGTTCCAAATACGGGGAGAGGGTTCCATCTCGTCTATCGAGCCAAACTTGTTTGTAACATAGTACATTCACATCAGTTTGGAATGTTCCTCCTGGGAAATGATTAATCGCTGTAATGGTAGTAATTGGAATAAAGGGTTGCCCGGTATGGGGGAGATCATAATTCCGAATAAAATTAAGGAAATTACGGAGTGATGTACCGAAAATGGTCATTAAGGGATGTTTTTCAATCTTTGCAGTCACGACAAAGAGGGAGAATTCGTTCGGCGATCTTAGAGCACCGAAGGGTTGAGAATATTATGTCTAACCAGAGAATGAATCGCTTTTCTGTGATTGAATCACAGACAGATAATCCAGTTATTGTTCTTGCCTTCTGTGAAAACTCACACTTTGACAGGTAACCTTGAATATATCTGTTTTTCCGTGATTCAATCACAGACACTGTCTCGAGCGAAATTCTATAGTTCTATAATGGAGATCACTGTCTGTGAGCTACCCATTGTCGTGGAAATTATCGATGACTCGAGCATCGAACATTCCGAACGACCTGACATCGGTGCCGCTGTATTTCGATGAATTCCAGTTCCGATTGTCAGAAAATCCAACAAACGCTATCTTTTCACTCCAGCGTACTCTCAAGATCGCTTTACACGGTTCCGTATAAATCAATCGCATTATGTATCGGATTTATCTATTTTTTTTTAATGAATTGTGATTTCCATTAAAGCTTAACGTTGTTCCTCCGATACGGAACGTACCCAGAGACCGCCCGATCCACGGTATCCATAACTTGTAAGTGGAAAGTCTTGTATGATCGGTTATCGAATCCAGTGACGGCGTTCTTTCGACCAGGGAAATTTTGCGACCTGAAACGGGTATCGCACGTTTTTCACCGTCTTATCGACGATGCTTTTAATGAAAATCGACCTTCCCACACGCAATAACATAAGTCAAACGTTGAGAGCAGGTGAGATCGTGAAGAGAATATAACGGCTTTATTTTAGCGGTCGAGGTTTACGTGAATGCTACTTCTTCAAACTTCTACAGGGGGTGTCACGGCCAAATATTAGTGAAAGTCGTTTTTTGGTTTCATTTGTCAGTGCCAGTCTCATAATTCGAATTCATTAGCCATATTTTCATATATTCCATATCATCTACGTTTTATTTTATAATGACGTTGGCAATGGAAGTTTGACACATTCCACTCTGTATAATTGAGAGAGGTAAGGTTAGGTTCATTTTCCTGTTAAATAACTACGCAAAGTTGGACGTTGCACATAAAGGTAGTAACTAGTTTCGAATGTAACTGAGTCGAACTACAGAGATTTGTGTTAAAAATTTGTAGGAATACTGAAATGTTTGTGTCTCACGAATCGATTCGTATTATTTCAAATTCAACGATTGTTTGAGCGTAAGGCAGATTGCCGCTCAACTATTCCCTTCAAACCCGCAATCACGTCCTTGAAGGTTATTGAAACCATTCTAGAACGAGTCAATTCTGATCTTACATTCTTAAATCGCATCATAAGTGGTAACTGGGCATAAGCTCCTCAGTTTGACACGCGAATCAGATAAGTAGCGGTAAAAATTCCTGAAAACACACAGAGTGGCATGTATCACAAGATAAGTACTGCGGCGAATTCACCGGCCGACCGCCGTGTGTTGCCAGAATCGAAAGCCGGCCGATTTATTTGCCGGTGCCGGTCCGAGTGCAATATCCTATTCAATTCAGCTTATAACTTTGTTTCACGGGTTTTCTACCGGCCGGCGTAATTGCCGTCCGGCGAAAAAACCGTTCCGGGAATAACGGTTAGCGTCATTTGTAGATTCCATAAATTTTATTTTGAACGGACTCTATATATGTGCTTACCCGGCATCAGGGATTTTAGATAGATAGATTCCTTAGCGTCGAGGCGCTTTTAGCAGTCTTGACGGTGTGTTTGAGAAAATATTTCGCCTTTTATCGATTCCAAAAGTGGAAGTTGGGGCTGGCATCGTCCTCCTCGTGCTCGGGTCCTAAAAGATAGATCGAGAGCTATAGAAAAGACCGTGAACCTATCCATCACCGGGTCTTGCAATTGTCGGTTGACAGGCATGGCGAGGGGAGATCGGATGAGATGGGAACCGAGCGAGCAGCCTTGAGTGTAGTTCAGCAACGCTCTCTGCTGTGAGATGCAACTCGGCGATACCGAGCTTCCTATATAATACGCCTTTTCCATCTAGCGTAAGTGCGAACGTAGATGTGAAATTATGATATCTGGTTTGCTCAGTTGTTTTAACAGAGCAGCATATTCAGAGATATTTTTTTTCGTGTGAAAACAGGATTTTATCTTGTTTTCGTTTCAAGGACGCCATAATCGAGAAATCCGCACCCAAGCTACATGTTTCAGTAGATACATGTGACTGGAAACCTCAATCTTCTTCTAACCTATCAGATCATATCACGAAATATATATAAAATATATTTTGATGATCTTGCATATCCGTAAACAGTTGTCTTCGATTGTGTTCCGACTAATCAATGGGGGTTTTTCCTGAATTTGGTTTATTACTGCAAATGCAAATTTGAACATAATTATTATGGGTTTTATTCATCATTTTCCCAAATTACCTTTATAAAGTATTCAAAATCAGATTTCAAAACTGGGGTTCGGATTTGTCAGGCATGCACGAAGTGACAACGGTGTTTAGTAGAATAGCTCTTTCTGCTATAGAATAATGAAATATTTATTCATATTCTGTGATACACACGTATTATTTGTCAATAAAACCAAACAATTTCCTTTTTCGATTTGTCATGACAGTATAACAGTCTGTGCTCTTCTTTTTCTATTCCTTGGTCGTTGTCTTCTATTTTAACCAGATCGAAGTATAGCTATCTCTGTTTTCCTAAGCAAAGTAACACGTTTGACGTCCTTTTCCTTCCGAGAAAGCTGAATTCGACGTTGCCATATCGTGCACTCAAGACAAATCCCTTTAAATGCAAATCCCCATTTTTATTTTTCAGTTTTAGGTGATCAAACATTTTTTTAAGAATATAATATTGAAATTATATGTTTGAAATGTGATGTTCCATGGAAATTACTGCATTTTCGTTTAAAGGAAAAACCCCCATTGTACATGGTTCATTGCTATGGAAATTGTCCCTATAGGATCTATCTGTTTGGTCTATATAGACGCTATTGCAATCATGGCAATTTAATCTATAAACTCCTGCATCAATTTCCTTTTTTATCTTAAACATTATAATATATGTTTGAATTTCCCATAAAAATAACTAATATAATAATGCAGGATTGTATAAATTAATTGACGAAGATTGCAAAAAAGTCTACTAGTATATAGGCCAAGAAAGTAGAATGTTCGCAAGGTTCAAAAAGCACCACGTATGTTTCAAACATCGAAAAGATAACTCCAAGGTCGCGAACCATTTCCTCGAAACGAATCTGATCTTCCTAAGTTTGAATAATCTCCAAATTCTACAAATATCTTAATAACAGTGAAACTACTGAACGAACAGATGGATCTTTAATTCCTCACTTCACAAAATTCTCAAGAGATGCGCCTACAAAAAAACATTAAATCCTTGCTACACAACTTCTAATAAGTCATTTCGAAAATACTACGAAACTATAAAAACTAAAAGTAGTTGGCTCTGTACCATACTCATTGAATGAGATGTGAATCGGCCTAAACTTTTTCACTTTTCTGGCTGGAAATAAAGCTCAAAATTAAAATAAATAACGGGATATTTCCACCATAGAAAAAAGCTCTGGTGCCGACGTCTTTCACTAGATTTTTTGCTCTACTACTCTAAATCTCATGAAATGTATCTTCTAAAATGGTGAATTCACTCCTACAGGATGATGGCCTTCATTAGTTTCTCTTATTCTATTTTCAATTCCCCGTAATCTTCTTGAACAAGCCAATTCTCCTCAGTGATAACGAAATCGATGGAACGAATTTCCTTAATTTTCTCAAATCGCGTCAAATACAAAGATACCCTTCTTGAACCGGTCACTCTCAAATCCTAAACTAATGCAGCGTGAACATACCCATAATTGAGTGGCGACCTTTAGCACCTTTCCTGTCCCTATCTAATCCATAATAACCTTAAAGAAGCATCAGTCTGAGAACAGTATGTTACACCACTAATGTTTAGTCTTTTCACCCCATGCAGGTCCAAGTGGAGCATACAGTCCTGACGGCACCATGGGCTACATGATGGATGGACAACAGATGATGCATCGACCGCCTGGTGATCCAGCTTTCCATAACCAGTACGCACACTATCCCGCAGAGTACTATGGACACCATCTGTGAGGTAGGTAACAGTTCCTATACGGTATTGAGTGAAGATTACGATGAGGCGTTCGAAATCTGTCACTGTCGTTGCTCAAGACAAACATGTCTGTGTTAAGTTAATTTATAGGCGATCGATTGTTAGATATTCCTTGTTGAAGATGTAAAAAGAATTGTTAACGATTTCAAACCTACTGTGTAGTTATTTGTCATTTTTTTTTTCGAATGTATTTTTCCTAGATTTTTTGTCAATGTAATATTTTCGATTAATAAAGATTCCTTCTGTTTAGTTTTGATAAGTTGTTTTTGAGCGCTAGTTCTAGGGAATAACGTGCTACGTTTCGCCCAAATGTCTGTGTAAAGCTCTTTGGTAAATAATTTCAACATGGGCGCCAAAGCTGCTAACTACCTTTTCCAGAATTGTTTTGTCGCATTATGAGATTTTCGAAATTTAATTCGAGCTGTTCTCTCATTGAAACGTATTGCAAATGCGTCGATTTATGTTGCAAATTTTCAGTCACAATATAAGTCCTGAAACAAAAATGCAAAATAGCATTAAGTGAGTTTCTATGTAATATTTGACTGGCCTATATCGCAATTTATGGCCGCTTGTTGATGGCGATAATTTTAACTGCCAGTTTTCATTTTATCTCCATATAATATTCTGTACGATAAAACATTTTGTTTCATTTATATTCAAACTTGTTCCGAATATGGAATGTTTCGAAAAAATGCTAATGAAAGTGTATTCATTGTTTTGTTGTTAATTCGCTGATATCATTGACTCAGGTAGTTTCGCATGGAAATCATTGCTTTTCAAATACGAAACAATTCATCGAAATGAAGATCGGAAAAAGTATTATACTTAATTGAAATCAGAAGCTTTTGAGCGCTTTGTTCACAAATCATCGCCAGAGCGGTAACTCATTCGGGTAGGAAGCATGCTGAACGCTGCCTAACTCCAAGATGAATCAATTTTGCTCTTTCCAGATCATAAAATCCTCACGATGTTCTCCATATTTTCATGAGAATATAAAATATTCTATAAAAAATATGATTCCGTGAATATACCCATTCCAACTGTTTTTTGTGAAATATTTCAAAATATACTTATCCGAATGAGTAAAAATTAAGTACATAGTCAGGACCTCACTCCTAATGAGGTTCAATATGAAAGAAGTTTTCTTGTAAAATAGTTAGACTCGCTTACTAAGAAAAGCTATATATAGAAGTATAAACGTTAATAGAAAATATTGTTCCTGAAGTTAGACAGACAACTAAGCTTGATGTTTTACGTGTTTTAGTGATATTCTGAATATTTTCTGCGAGAGTGGGACTGATTTCAATTTTTTTGTTGCAGATTCCCCTATGCGTGTTACAACGACTATGGACATAGAAATATGCAACTCTTAAATGTGATTATTCTCTGTACAAAGTGTAAATGTAGTGCCCCAGTATTTAGTTTACGGGAAGGACTTGTAAAAAAAGTATTAGACTTACTCGTGTGCTGACTACTGTACATAAAATAGAAAATGGAGTGACGCTGTCGTCGCGTATAACGACGTCTGATGATGGAGGGACAAAAACTCAACCGTGTAAAGTGGTCTCGTAGCTTAGGAATCCTCGATGTGTTACCCAACATCCCAGCCCAACTTTCCGGTCGCCCACATTTCAAAAACCTTCGGAAAAACCGAACTGACATAATTTTTTCAAAAAAAAACACATTGCAATAATGTGGCAGTTTCAAAAGTATAAATCCTCAGAATCTCAGTCTGTTCGGTTTTTCCGACATAAAATTAGTTCCGAACAGTGTTGATAACCCCCGTATCATAAACGATCAGCCTTTCTTCCCTTTCCCCAAATTGGTTAACTCACTTCTCCGCAATCATCACGTTTCTTAAAAAAAATCGCGAAAACTACGGCACGCATAAAATAATCAAAGGTTGTGCTGTTGTAAATTACTAGTTGTTATATTTGTTGTGATTTTTTTGCTATTTGATGATGAAAAAGAGCTGAAGAAGTCTCCCTGTCCCGAAGAAGATATACGAAACGATATACGTAACTAAGAAACTAGAGAATTTCCTAAAACTGATAATACACAAGTATACAAAACGTTGCAAAATCACTCAGGTGGTCCACGTTTTCATGTAAGAATCTCACATCTTGTATACTGAAGGCAGCAGTTTGCTCCACGAAACCAAAATGATCGACAAGTATAACCCAATGGAGCCCATTCGGATATATACATCTATGAACGTCGGCAACACTGCATTTTTAGTTTCGTGCAGGATGCTCGCTGCCTATCACCAATTTTCTTTAGTGGATTCGGTTAGGTTAAGTATGAACACCTTATAGTTGACCTGACGATGATTTTGTTGCATAGTGATTAGTTTCTTCGGAGCCTGGCGTGAGGACTCTTGTTGTTGTTAGCTAGTCCTACGTCTTCCAGGAAGTGTCGCCCTCTCTCGGACCTGGTACTCTTTGTATACGACTTTAGTGATGTTATGATAAATATTAATATTACTCTTCGGTAACAGCGATGGGAGGGAGACACGATCCTGTTTAGTATCTTAAATTCGAAATTTGATAGTGCACTATCATCTATCCAATCGAAAAACTTATAGGTTCGAATACTATACAATATCCTTCATCAATTCCATCACCTTCTGGATTTTGAACCGGTCAAATCAGTAACTAGGAATTTGGAATTGGTCAAACATTTTTTCCACTGAAGATTATCCAAGATGGTAATCCTCAATAATTGGTGAAACAAATGAATAACTTGCACAGCAAGAAAATATCGAATAAAATCAGTCGATTGTTGTTTAAAGTTAACTTCATCTATGTATAAATAATGTTGAAATGTTGTTTTTCATCAAAGTTTTGTTATACTGAAGAAGAAAATGAATCATCCTGCTTCTGACTCATAAAAAAATCTTGAAGTTGAATCAACATTGCTTTATCTTAGTTCAGACTTTAACATAATTCTTCTCACTAACAAAGGGCAGAATGATTTATCTACCACCGTTTTAATACGAAAATTAACAATCAGAAATATGATAGACTGATAATATATTAGGTATGACTTTCGAAAGTGGGTGCCATCTTGATTTTTATCAGCAAGGAAAAATATTGTTGCTCCCATTTCAGTATACCAAATTTCAAAGTTTCATATTTGATCGTGAAAAAATTTAAGATGATGTGATTCATGCAGGGCAATGTAAATTAATGTCGAATGACCCATTTATTCATTTGTATTTAGTGCAATATATCAATTATTTATATTGTATATATTTTGTGAACAGTGTGTTGATATATTTAATATTAAAAATAAAACGTTGTTTTCACTAAGTTATAAGTACATTGGATGGTTGATACTGTATTAATCGCAATTACTCACTTTTGTTAAGCGGACTTGGGGGAAACAATTATTTTGTATAAATCTACAAGTTATCATAAGATTGTTGACCGTGAATCCTCCCTTTGGATTCTTTCAAAAAACTTTTATTGTTTCAAGTCCCTCAATCTTGATTTAACCTCATATTCGTATTCCTCATTTTCTCCCAGTTTCGCCTTCTCGTTTTTGTACATACATATTACCTCCGAGAAGATTTTGGCTGTTCGTTTGAAAGTGATTTTCCATCATGAAAATTTTCGCCTTATTCAATGTATACGAAATTTAAAATCAATACAGATCAGTGAAAGATATCGTACCTCTATGTTATGTATCAGAGGCAACTTTATTGTGTTCCGCTTTTTCATAAGAATATATAAATATATTATATATATTATTATAAACGATTGTGGGACGAGATACCTTCTAAAGTAATTTGGTAAAGCCGTGTCCTCTGTATAGTGTTTTTTTGAAACGTGAGCATTAAATGCTACATCTTGTGTACTTATATAAACTGTGTTTTAATGTTTTACCACCTATCCAACCCTGTTTCCTATTTCCTAAGTAAAAAATTCTAGAGAAACACTCTTGCTAGATTTCTTATCACTCTGCTATGATTACTTTATCTAACATAACCAGAACGATGAATATCTGTCGATAATTCAACAAATATTCCAACATGATCAGAGCTTACCATCTAACGAACCAAAACATCTACACCGAAGAAGCGGCGTCCAAGTAGAATGGTTGTAGCTGTTTCACAGTTTTTACTGAGCTTCAGACCAGTTTACCTTGCGTACACCGCAGGAAAAGAATCCACATACTTATGACCTATCAGATGGAACATTGTAGTATAACTACATACAGCGCGCCATCTCCCGGGAGCATTTTGCGAATCTTAACCTTCGAGTGCAGAATTCTTTGATTGATGTGCATAATGTTCATCCTTTTGTCGTATCAGGTCACTGCATCTGCGATATTGCAGTTTTAAAATGTCAGTCACCTAAAAAATAAACCAAAAAATCGAAAGGTCCAAGAATAATGACAGACCTCCGAAGTTCATAATAGTAAGAGCTCAAGACACATGTGGCATGAAGTATTTCATTCAAGTTGAAATTTGCATTATGGTACATATAGACTAGATGAGTATGTCATAGAATGTCTTTCCTACCTACCTCGGTACACCAGAGTAAAACAATTAATGAGGAAGACTTTATGGAGGAGCAACAATGAGGAAAATTATCTCAAACTTGCGTTCATTAGGAGACAAAATGAGTGTTTGATTCATGACCAAACAAAAACCATTCGACAATTTAGTTGCCATCGGGTAGTTAAGATGCATAGAACAATATCATCCATGCACCTAGGTAGTAGTAAAATCAACGAAGCCTTTTAATTTGTCAACTCTATGCCAAGTAAATTGTCGAATTAATTTTGTTCGGACCTGAATAAAACACTTATTCTCGTCTCCTGAAAAATACAACTTGTTCTTCTTCATTGATTTTTACTCTACCTAAATGAAATAGTTTCTCGCAAATTCCTTTCATGCGTACTACTTGGTGTACCCAAGTAGTTCAAAGAGACACTGGATTACATACTAGCCTTTCTATACCATCATGTAAAATTTCAACTTGAATCAAACACTATTGATTTGTAATTGTGGATCGATTATTGATCAATAAAATAGGTTTAAAGTTCACTGTTCTTTATTAGAACCAAAAAACACATAAAGTAAACGGTTGACAAAAATGGATGCTACTTCGTACAGCAACTGAACTAAACTCTATCTTCTTGTTAATGCAACTAACGAACTCATAAGCTCAAGTATTCTACATTCATGAATATTGGATAAGAGCGACATCTATTGGTAGATAGCGGAATTGAATGTAAACTTCAACACCCCCGCACAATTCTGCAATTCTAAGAGCTTACAACTTCGTAAGTATACAATTCACACTTAACTATTCATAACACAACATTAAATTATTTCAGATACATCTATTAAACCAATAATGCTACAAAACTTGTTTAATTTTGCATAAGGCAACGACTTCGTCATCATATCTGCAACCTGTTCATCACTCGGTAAGTATATAATCTTAATTTCTTTTTCATTAATTAAATTTCTAATGAAATGACATTTAACGTCAATATGTTTAGACCTTTTGGTCTCCAATGTGTTAGCAATCTTAATAGCTGACTGATTATCTTCATGCACAATAATATTCCTAACATTATAAGACATGTTAACCAATAACTGCTTCATAAAGATACATTCAGTTACACAAAGTGAAAGAGCAACATATTCTGCCTCGCAACTAGATAACGCAACAATATTTTGTTTTTTCGATTTCCAAAACACAAAATTATTATTCAAAGCTAATACAAATCCACTAATACTCTTGCGATCATTTATATTCGAAGCAAAATCTGCATCTACATATGCCTTAATTATACAGTTTTCATTATTTTCTTTAGAATACACTAAACAATAATATTTTGTTCTTTTCAGATACCGTAAAATATCCTTAGCATTTTTCCAATGTGTATCAGTAAAATTATTTTGGAACTGACTATAGTATGTTACAGCAAAACAAAGATCTGGCCTTGAGCCAAGCATAATATACATGAGACTACCAATTAGCTGACGATAAGGTAAATCTTCACATGACAGCGATTCACTCCTTTCTAAATTCAATTTATAAGGCATTGGAAGTAAAGCTTCCTTACAATTACTCATGTTAAATTTATTAATGACACTTTGTATTAATCCTTTCTGAGAAATAAAAATTTTACTTTCATTTCTTTTAATTTCTAATCCCAAAAATCTGTAAGTCATATCCTTACTAGTTAAATCTTTCATTTTAAAATGTTCAAATAATCTATTTTTAACAAAAGTTATTTCATCTTTGTTACAAGCAAATAAAATCATATCATCAACCCAAATCAATAAAAACATTCTACCTTTTATGAATAAACATGGATCTACATTTGATCTAACAAAATGTAAATTTTTCAGAAAAATAGAAATTTTATCATACCAATGTTTTGGACTCTGTCGCAAGCCATATAGAGCTTTTCTGAGTTTACATACCCTGTTTACACACTTGGTTAACCCTCTAGGTGGGTACATATACACTGGTTGATCTAACTCACTGTTGAGAAAAGCTGACTTCACGTCCATCTGATGTATTTCCATATCTTCATTTAGACTTCTTGATAATAAAATTCTCAGAGTTATCATTCTTGCCACAGGTGAATATACCTCTTCACTGATAGTGGTTTGTCTGAATCCACGTGCTACCAATCTAGCTTTCTTATTATTATTTTTCATAGAAAATACCCATTTAGAATCAATGATTTCCTCACCATTTGGTACACTTGATTTTGGAACTAAGGTCCAAGTTTCATTATGCTTTAACGAATGCATTTCTTCCTCAATAGCTTCTCTCCATCCTGAATCAATAGCTTCTTCAAATGTTCGTGGAGTATCTTGTTCCAAAACTTCACCAGTTGACAAAGCCATCATTAGTTCGTAATCATCAAATTTCTTTGGTATCATTTTATTTCTGTTACTTCTCCTCTCTTTGGTTTCAGCACTTTCACTCGTACTTTCCCTAGATTCAGAAATATCTTCCTTTTTATCTGAACTCTCCTCTAGTTTTCCTTGGGTACCATTCTCATCGTTTAGGATTTTAAATTCAGATTGACCAATGGGATTATTTTCATCAAATATGACATGATTAGTTACTACAATCTTTTTCCTATCTGGATCCCACATCCTGTATCCATTCGGTGCATAACCCATCATAATCATTTTGATACTTCTGGCATTTAATTTTCCTTTTTGGTCTTCTTTTGATAAATGCACATAACCTGTGCATCCAAATATTCGAATATTTTCAACTCTCAATTTGCAATTATCCCATACTTCTATAGGTGTCTGGCCATTTGCCAATGCTGAACTAGGCAGTCTATTTATAATGTAACCACTACATCTTACAGCCTCACCCCAGAATTCTTTTGATAATCCAGAGTCTAACAGTAAACATCTACTCATATTCATTATAGTTCTGTTAAGCCTCTCACTTATTCCATTTTGTTCTGGTGTTCGAGCAACATTATATTGAATTTGGATTCCTGTCTTAACACAATATTCTTTGAATTCACTTGATGAGTACTCTCCACCATTGTCGCATCTAAATTTATATATTTTAAATTGAAACTTTCTTGACACCATGGCTTCAAATATTTTAAACTTATCAATGACTTCACTTTTGTTTCTCATCAAATATATGTGCATAAAATGAGAATAGTGGTCTATAAATGTTACATAGTATTTATAACCATCATAAGTCGGAGGATTGAAAGGTCCTGCTACATCTGAAGAAATAGTTTCTAATATTCTTTTGGGTTTCTTGTCCGAAGGAATATTTTTGGACAGAGATGCTCTTGTTTGCTTCCCCTTTTTACAGATCTCACACATGTTTTCTGTCGGATAACGAGATGAATGTCCCATTCTCCTGTGTAATAGAATTTTGTCTTCATGTGTACTACAGGCATAAATATTTCTTATTCTGAAATCAATGAAATACAGATTTCCAACTAATTTACCCTGTGCAACTACTTTATCATTTCTTAGAATTAGCACACTTTGATTCTCAAATACTACCTTCATTCCTGCATCTTGGATTCTTTTAACTGATAGCAAATTATGTGTTAATTCATCACATAGCAAAACATTCTGTATCTTGATATTCGTACCATTTATATCAGTGACATACAGATGCCCTGTCTTATGAGCCTTCAGTTTGGCATCCTTCTTCGCTACGTTTATATTGAAATTGATGTCTTCTATCTGCAGTAGATATTTTCCTACCTCTTTATTCACCAGGTGATTTGTTGAACCAGAATCAACAATAAATGTTACTATGTCATTCTCAAATGTTTGACACATTGACATTGACATTGCCTTTCGGTTACTTTCTGCTTCTGCCACAAACGTCACATCATTTTCAGTGGTTGTATTTTCTGCAACATTCACCTTTTCTGTTGATTTCTGTGGGCACTCACTCTTTTTGTGTCCTTTTCTACCACATCGATAACAACGATACCTAAATGTGTTTCCATTTCTGTTTCCGTTTCCAAAATTTTTATCGCGCGGTTTTCGATAAGAATTCGCACTTGTACCATTACTTGCCAAAGCAATTTCATTTTGTTCCACACTGGATATGGCATTTTGACGAGTTTCTTCTTGCAACAACTTGTTTTTCACAAACTGGTAGTCCATTTCACTAGAATTTTGAGAATACAGCACATCTATCGTTGTTGTTATAGCCTGGAACTTTTCTGGCATTGCCGCTAACAACTGTGTGATGATTTCTTCTTCTCCCATAATTCCTCCACTAGCTTTCAATTCTTGAATAGTTTTCTCATATTCCATAAGAAATTCACTGAGTGGACCATTCTTGAAGGACATGCTTCTCAGTTTCTTTTGCAAGGTCACTTGAACTGCCAACCCCGATTTCATATACGTCTTCTTCAAAGCCTCATAAATATCCTTAGCCGTTGTTCTACTTTTTATTACATCCAGCACATTATCTGCAAGGCACTGCACAATCAAGCTACGAGCTTTTGTATCTTTTTTCTTGAATACCACTTTTTCCTCAGGTTTTTCTGGGAATTCCTCGTACAACGTTTCAAGAACTTCATGTTGCTCCAACAGGAGTTTCATTCTAAATTCCCAGTTCAAGAAATCCGTACCGTTGAAAAGTTTTACCAGAGTTTGATTCATTGCTACCGCCATTTTCTCCTAACCGATCACTCACGTTACCGAACTTTATTCTCCTTAGACTTATTAATCAATCTTCACCGTTCACTGGGGTCCATAACCTATTGATTTGTAATTGTGGATCGATTATTGATCAATAAAATAGGTTTAAAGTTCACTGTTCTTTATTAGAACCAAAAAACACATAAAGTAAACGGTTGACAAAAATGGATGCTACTTCGTACAGCAACTGAACTAAACTCTATCTTCTTGTTAATGCAACTAACGAACTCATAAGCTCAAGTATTCTACATACATGAATATTGGATAAGAGCGACATCTATTGGTAGATAGCGGAATTGAATGTAAACTTCAACAAACACTTCCCGCAACATGTGTCATAAGTTCTCGAACTCTAATAATGAACATTGTATTCAAGGGCCAATATTTATCCATTAATCAATCAATCAATATTCTCCCTTGGCCTGAACTAGCTGTCATTTGTATCACGATGAGAATTACAGTATTTTAGTTCGTAATGATTTTCGGAGATGTCGCCAGCGACATTTCTCGCTGAAGCGTTCCCATCCTCAGAGTTTCATATAGAGCTCCGTTCTGTCATTCAGAGTAGTAAGAAGTTTCCTGGAGTGACTTTCTCTTCGTAGATGCTTAGAGTGATGAGTATTACTATGACTAGCTCAACTCGAAGAGTTTTTTCGTTTATTTATCGATGAAAATTCGTAATTTTGTTTATATTCGTAAACATTGTGATATCGTTTTCGTTTGAAAGTTATTGTGTTTTAGAACAGACGGACAGAGTTGAAAATGTCCTAGTGAAACATCCATAAACGTTTGAAATATTCATCTCCCTTTTGCATTTCATGAATTGAAATGATTTCTCTGATGTTCTTTCATATATATGCTGAAATAAATCCAGCCGTTCATAACTTGTTGATCGACCTGCAAAGGAAGAATGGTAAAGAATGCATTCTTTGAAGTGATAGCCTTCATATTAATAATAAGAATAATCTGGAAGAGTTCGTTTCAACTGAAAAAAGTTCCTAAAATTTAACAGGTTTGCCATAAAGCTGCTGGGAACGTTTATGGAATCTGAAAAAGTTTTGAAAAATGTAAATCTTTGTTTCCATCGAAATTAGTACGAGCAAAAACCATGAGACACATAACGACTAGGTATAATATGAAATAATCACATTTCATAAATTCCCACTTTCATCTCTAAAACTTGATCATTTTAGTATAGGATACATCATCAGAGAGCTATTTCAAATATCTTTCTTGGTGTTATGATATCCATATAGAAAACTTATTCGCTGTCACTGTATCTTTTTAAATCAGATATATAATAAATAAAATTGTAAAATAGAGAGAGGATTTCCATCAAATATAACTTGTTGTTAGTACAATGTTGAACCACATTCAAAATTTCAGTTACCTATAAATCCAAACACTGCAGTGAAACATCATTACATAATTCAAGGTGTGTCTTACAAAATATAGTCATGTCAATAAATTTCCCCAAAACCGCTAAAAAAGGGTAGGTATGTAGAGAAAAGTAGTTTGAAAGAATGATAAGAAAGCAATAGCAAAGCTTAAATTAATATCAATAGAGAATCCTTCGCGGAATTTTAGTCGCAGAACTGAAAATATTTACCAACCATCCAATAAACCGAATTTCCTTGTTTCATTTTCCAACAAATCTATAGAGTTTGAACACAGCGTGTCACATTGAAAAATGAACAGGGGTCTTTCCTAGTGAAAAAATCAAGATTTTGGAAAATCGCTCAAGACCGTCAATTTTTTTCTTGAGGGAAACAGTTTCTTTTTATGAAATCTATCATCATAGTTTAGTCACAGATTACGAGTGCAGCGAGGTTTTCTTCTGTGATAGTTATGCGTAATGATAGATGCATACAATGCATGGTGCGGACACTCTTTGAGATATTTGGGGTCCAAATGTTGTCAAAATACGGCTTTGTTGTCCTACTTTCGTTGATAGATGCCGACATCGAGAAATATGCCATGTAAAGTCTGAAATGTCTTCGGAAGTTACCAACCTGTCATATCATAACTAGTGAAACATATCTTTCTGATTTTCCGATTTGAATCATACATTATTTCCAAGAATTTCCGAAAATAAATTTATTTTGACAAATTTGAGTTATGACTATTCATTTGATTCAGTCAGAATGGGTAAAATATATATAAAAGTTTCCTTTATCTCTGATTACACAAGTCTGAAACTTGATATTTTCAATACCTGTTCAACACAAGAGGTATTCATTTATTTCATGGAGAAGTCTTCCAGAGTTTCGTATTCAAAAATACCTATAGGAAACATTTGGAACGGTAGATAATATGATTTATTTGTCGGGTTTGAAATTCCGACTATCAGTATGAACATGAATGCGAATTTCAATGAAAATAAACAAGAATTTTTTCCCAAGTATGTAAGTTCAGCTTTTGAGTTAAATATTCATTAATAGATACATACAAAATCTATAAAACAAATTTTTTGAAAGGAGACCGAAACTATACAATAAAATTCATGGGTTAATCGCCCGTTCCGTCTCTACCGTAGTTTTTGCTTCTTGCATCCAAAAAAGTCTTCTAACAATATAAACACCATGTTGCTCATTATTGCCTCATACCATTGTACACACTCTTTATAAAGGGTGTTTTTTAGAGGTATAGTTGGCAACACTGTGTTAACTGGCGTCCATTTTATCAGCTGTCAAGTGATTTGTGTTTAGTTTGGTCTGGCATTTCAACATGAATAAACTGAGGCCCGAACAACGCTTCCGAATTTTGCAAATCTATTTTGAAAATAATGGTTCTGTTCGAAATACGTATCGCGCGAAATGTACTCTAACTGACTGTTTGGTGTGCTTTAGGGATGGGTGGAATCATTGGTCGATTGAACAGCCATGATATGCAGTAGCTTTGGTTTCAACAAAACGGCGCAACATGTTACATAACTCGCGTCACAATTGATTTACTGAGGGAAACGTTTGATAATCGTATAATTTCACATTCCGGCCCGTGAATTGGTCTCCAAGATCGTGCGATTTAATGCCGCTAGACTATTTTCTGTGGTGATATGTGAAGTCGCTAGTCTACGCCGATAAGTCCAAAACGATCGACCACTTGGGGGACAAAATTCGCCGCGTTTTTAATGATATACGGGCACAAATGTTGGAATATTGATTAAAAATTGGACCTCAAGATTAGATTACGTCCAAGCCAGTCGTGGAGGTCATATGCCCGAAATTATATTCAAATTATAATGTCAAAAGATTTTCTTTTGAATTAAGTCAATTCCATGTTAACTTTCAAATTCATCCTTGTTTTATTCCATTCCAAAGTTCTATACCTCTGAAAAAAACCCCCTTTACAATGCCTTTACATATTTCATATTATTAATGAGTAGATGTGTCACGTTTGTTAAACTCCTCTCATATATTAGTAAGAATCCATTATTTCAAATATCTAATTCATATTTCGGGAAACAATTTCATGAGATCCAATAGATTATCACCTAAACGTATACCTACCTAATGAAATCTCGAAAAATTTTATGTTCAGAAGGAAAAGACCTTTTCAGCAACATATCACTGAAACCCATCTCTAGATCAAAATTGACAGATCCCAGCAATTCTTCGAAATCTTGATTTTTCTACTAGAAAATAACCCTATTTCCTTTTCGGGGTGACATTCTGTATATAAAAAGAAATAATGAATTCCTGTCATGTGTTATTTGCAGAGCCTCTTTACATCCTCAAATATCACCTTGAATATCAACTGCAATCTTTACCTCCACAGCTCTTCTGTACCAGATTCTGTAACAGATTTCTCCCCGCACAAGTCACGTCAGAAGTTTTTAAAGTCGAACTTTCGATAAGATGTCTCGCTCACTTCTTTTATTATTCATTATATACAACTTTGTCGTATAAAATGAAATTCTTCCTATTACCAATTACCTGACAAAATGGAGTGCGATAAATCAAAAATGTCGTAACTTTCAATAAGCAATCGAGTTGCTTCTGTTCCCGGAATCCTGCCCACATTGTTGCAAGCGATAGGTAGGTTTGCGGTTTCGAAAGAAAGTTTTGTATTGAAAGTTTTCAGTCCAGTTTTAGCGGATGTTGAATCAGGTTGAATTGGTTTTTATGGGAAAATGAAGGCAGGGTATTAGGAAGAATGAAAAAACCTACCTGGAGGTTATGTACGCGAAATCATAGAAAACTATGCAAAAAAATGTTCTTGAAGTAGAGTTTCTTTTTGCTTGTCGCTCTAAAGTCATAAAATACAGTGTTTTCAGCTCTAAAACCACCGATTAGGAAATTCCACGACATAGACATTATAACTCACATCGTATGTTATATCTATGAGGCAAATTCAAAGCACAGAACATACAACTCTTTGTATTTTCTGATTGTTGACGTCACTCATTTTTCAGATGAGCACTCCATGTTTTTACATCAGGGTTATATCCATGGTCCATGATAATAATATTGATATGACAAAATTCATAACATTGATGCATTGAATACATATGGTGTGGCCACTCTTTGACATATTTGGGGTCCGAAATGGGGTCCAAATGCTGTCAAAATATGGCTTTGTTGTCCTACTTCAGTTTTCGCCGATAGATGCCGACATAGCAAAATCTGCTATATAAAACCTGAAATATGTACCGGAGTTGCCTACCAGTCATAAACAAAATATTCAAATCAGAACTTCTTTCTGATTTTCCAAGTTGAGCCATACATTATTTTCAAAAATTCAAGAATTAATACATTCATTTTGACAAATTTAAATTAGGATTATTCATTTCGTTCAGTCAGAATGGCGATAATATAATATATAAAGGTTTCCTTCGTCTCTGAATACACAAGTCTGAAACTTGATATTTTTGAATACCTGTTTATTACAAGAGGTATTTATTATATCCATATTTGGTTCATGGATATTCCGAAATTGCGTTTTCAAAAATACCACAAGAAATCATTTGGAACGATAGATACTACAATTAATTTGTCTGGTTTGGAATTCGTCTGATGAATTCGAATGAACATGAACAGCAAAGTGAAAATTCAAATATCAATTTCAATAATAATAAATATGAACATTTCCTCGAAATATTTTCATGAGTATGTAACAAAATTCATAACTTTTGATACTTGAGGTACTTACGAAATTTATGAACCATATTTTTATGGAAGGAGATCCAAACTATCCAAAAAATTAATTAGTAATATCAATCTCCCGTTCCGTTTTCACCGTTGTTTTGGTTTCGAAATAATTTCTTGTATCAATCAATGAAAGTTTTCCCACAATAAACCTTATTCCCTTATACATTTTTCATATTATTAATGAGTGGATGTTCCACATTTGCTAAACTCCTTTATATTAGTTAGAAACCATAATTTCAAATATCTGATTCATTTTTTGGAAAAGAGTTTCATCAGATTATAGGTCAATTCATTTTTATTCAACAGAATGAATTGTATGGACTTGACGAAGTGACGTTAGCGCCATCATCGTTTACAGGGCCAAGTAGGACAATATTTGACATTGCTAGGACAGCGTTTTGGACCCAAAATTTCAGTGGGTAATAGTAGTAAGTTGTCGACACCTGATATTCAATTCAATTCAATTTATTCAACCATATGTCTCTACATTCATTACATCCATATTATATTTACATTATATAGTTAAGAACTTCTCTTGTAAGATAGGAAATAGGTAGGCAACTTAATACCTGTTTTTACCTCCCACCTCCCAAAAGAAAATATTACTAATGTAGGATATAAACAACATATACAGAAGGTATAGAACAAATTACATTGTCATATTTCCTGGTAGATGATGAGTAGCAACAGCAGAAACAGAGGGAAAGAGCAGAGCAAGCAAACAAGTTCATTGATATCATTTTCTTTTATGTTGTTATAATAATATAAATATGAATATACAGTAAGCATGTTTTAGACTTCGAAAAAGTTCATGTTGTTTATAATAAAATTCTTAATTTCCGTTTTAAATTTCCTGAAATTAACGATGTCCTTTAGATTTGAGGGAAGTAAGTTGTAAAACTTGGGACCGAGAAACAGTATTGATTTTTGAGTCAAAGTTTTGTGCATAATTGAAGGAAGGATCTGAGAGTTTGTTGCACCTCTAGTTGGTCTAAACTTTTGTGAATTTAGCTTGTTACGGTTTATATGTGTCCAAATTAAGCACTTATATGTGAAGATACATCTTATGTTGAGTATTTTTGATTCTTCATACAGTTGGCGAGAGGAATACAATCTACTTTTTTTGAAAATGATCTTTAATATTGTATTTTGAGCAGCTTGGAGGGTATTCAGAGTAGTGGTAAATATGCCTCCCCAAGGTAGTATGCAATATCCAATAATTGACTCTACAAGAGAAGTATATAGAATTTTTAAATTCTTCCGCGTCAAAATATCTCTCAATATGTAAAATCTATTAATGAAAGATCTAACTCTCTTTGTTACACAAGCAATATGTTCATGCCATCTCAAATGACGATCGATAATCACTCCGAGGTATTTAATAGAGTCAGTTTGTAGTATATGAGGACAAGCGCATTGTACTAAATTCGAACAGGTAGGGTGGTGCAACTTCAGTTTGCTGTCATTTGGCTGATCAGTTGTAGTAGGTGAAAATGTAATGTACCTAGTTTTAGATAAGTTTATATTTAAAAGATTATTATTAAACCATATCTTTACTTTTCTAATATTATCTTCAGCAACTCTATGTACCGCTTGCCAGGTCTTGTCTGTGAAAATTATTGCTTTGTCATCAGCATAGCAAATAATGTGACCTGTAAAATCACTTATGAATGATGGGCTATTAATGTAAACCAGAAACAGAATTGGCCCCAATACTGTTCCCTGTGGTATGCCAGCAGATACAAGAAGTTCCGAGCTCCCACCCTTACTTTTTGAGTTCTTAGGTATAAATAATTAGAAATGAGCACTATTGGTTTCCCCCTTACACCATAATTCCTAAGTTTTTCAGTACATCATGAGATACGGTGTCAAAAGCTTTGGCAATATCTAAAAAGACGGCCAAGCATTTTGTTGACTGATTCATTCCATTAATAATACTGCTCGTGAAATCATTGATAGCGTTTTCAGTGCTAGAACTTTTTATGAATCCGAACTGTCGGCTAGTTATGACTTCGTGTTTATCCAAGAAGGAAACCAATCGTTTCTTAAGAGATTTTCCAAATATCTTGGCAAAATTATTTATTAATGATATTGGTCGATAGTTATTCAATATTCTATGCATCTTGTTCATAACAAACATATTAAGTAGCTGTAGCATTCGAAACAGAAAATGTTATATCATGAGCGAATTGCTTTAAATTAGAAAGATAGCAATATGACTAGATGAGTAAAGCTTTATAGCAACTCGCGAAGAAAATCCACCTGAATGGCTAGTCACTTGTGAAAATTTTAATTTTAATTTTTTAACTCATAAAAGCATTCTATGTGGATCTCCCCGATGTAGTTTGATGAAAAACAAGAATACATATTTAACACAAAACAAACCCACAATCCAGTACAATATTTATGAACCAGAGAAAAACTCTGTCCAATAAGCAGCAGCAGAGAACATCTTTTTCTCCCATTGGACATCCAAACGAAGGGATCTATCCATGCGTTTAAATTTAAATCCCCTCCGTTCGGAAAACTTAATCGAATTTCACTTTGTGCCGAATTTATATTTGTTTCTCACCGGAACAGAACGCGGTAGAGGGAATTTTTTAGCCAGTCATGCAGTACTGCGGAACTCACTACAGGTGTGTTTCCTTCAATACTGCGGAGTGTTTTCTCGGCCCCATCTCTTGGGACCCGGCTGGGAAATGGATTGGAAAAGTTCCATCCATTGATTTGTATTCGAACGGCGTCGGATGCCGCTGTACTCACTCACATATTTTTGAACGTTTCCATCGAACAACACCACTTATCATTTCCTGGGAGTTCCTTTCGTGAATCTTGAATGGCTAGCAAGTCTATTAGAGGCTCGCGGTCCATTCGCGTAACGTCTGTTATTTTCGAATATTTAGCCGGAAATAGTCTCAAACGACTAAAGGCAAGTATCATGCAACCATTGCGATAGATAACCATAGAAGTTAATTTGAGAATATGGGAGTTAACTACTTTCTGTGCTCAAAATAAGTTTTGTAGTACCGGACCTAAATAGACGACTTCGGCCCAAGTTGCCAACCCACAATTTTCTTCACGAATTTACTATCACTGGGGAACGGGAATTTCAGGACAAATTAGACATGATAAGGTTCGCGTTATTTATAAATATCCGTAGAAGATGCTTCGTCTCCTCAAACAAGATAATTCCTTCAAAATATATGTCTTTGTTAGGCTGAAATTTAAGTTGGGATTCCTGATTTCATGTTAAGAGTGTCAAATTTATAAAGGATATGTTTCGGTTGCCGGTTTTCATTCCGTAAATATGAAATATTCGGTTGGTTCCTGAAACAAATGTTAATTACGGAATTTGATTGATGAAAATACGTTCTTTCTGTCACCACAACGATAGTCAATGTTCTATGGTAACATATCCATAGCATAGAATAATCTTTATTTACCTTATGATCTATAGACCATACCTAGTAATTTTTTCATTGTTGATTGTTTTCTCTTCTATGTTCTATGGATCATAAAGTAAATAAAGATTGTTCTATCCTATGGATATGTTACCATAGAACATTGACTATCGTTCTGGTGACAGAAAGAACGTTTTTCCATCAATCAAATTCTGTAATTAACATTTTTTTTCAGGAACCAACCGAATATTTCATATTTACGGAATGAAAACTGGCAACCTAAATAGCCAAGTTGATTTGCGGAACATATCCATATAAATTTGACACTATTAACATGAAATCAGGAATCCCAACTCAAATTTCACCCAATCGGAGATGATCTCAACAAAAACCTATATTTTGAAGGAATTATCTTGTTTGAGGATCCGAGTCACCGTTTACGGATATTTATAAATAACGCGAACCTTATTACTTCGAATTTGTCCTGAAATTCCCGTTCCCCAATGATAGTAAATTTGTGAAGAAAATTGTGGGTTGGCAACTTGGGCCGAAGTCGCCTTTGGACACACTGTGAAGAATTTGATGTCAAAATTGATTCTGTCCTCCCTGTTGTCAATTTCGGAAAGAAAGGGCTATCGACTGAAAACTTCAAGGATAGATTGCCAATGGAAATGCACCTGTTAATTTGAACTTTGAGGTGATTTCCGAAATCCATACGATGGGATTGAACCGTGGTAATTAGTTGGAAAACACCAGCGCACAACTTCTGGCAAATATCTTTTTTCCAGAATTTCAGACCACAATCGAATTAACCACCAGAGAATACTAATATGTTTCGATTAAAGCTTATTTGGGAGGATTTAGCATCATTTTTTTTCAGGTTTTTTCTGAGTTTTCACTCCCAGTATGTGAAACAGAACTATTGAAATTAAACAGAAATGCGGATTGCAGGGTAGAACTACATATTTGTCAGGGGTAGTTTCTTGGAAAACAGATTGCATAATGAACAATACAGGAATAATACAAACGATAAACAAAGCGAACTTGACTTTTCAGAGTACAAATTTGACTTTTTCAGAACGTGTATTTCTGAGAGATCACCATCGCAATAACGGATGAACTTTAGTGGAAATTTTTTCCTCGTGGGTACCCAACAGCGAATACTACTGGAAATTTTTTTGACGTTTATAATGACAGAATATTTTCCCAATATTCTGCTGATAGTGCGGATGAACTTGCCTTTCTCTTGGATCTATTTGTAGCTTTCGACGTTCAGCATTTCTTGCAGCTCTTGCGTTGACAAATTCTATGTCAGAGAATGGATTAAATTTGCGAATATACTTTGATAACACACTCCTTGTAGTCTTCTGAGTTCTTTTTTCATGTTGAAGGCATAGTCTTCAAGAATGTTCGCCAGTTCTTCCAGAGGTATATCCGCTCTGTCGAAATCATACGCTTTTTCTGCACAAAAGTTTATAAACTGCTTCCATTTACTTCCCTTCGATTTCCTTGTATTCGCGGGTGTCAACTGCTGAATATTCTGGCGAATTTTTTTTACTTTCTGGACCGAAGCGAGACATTTTTCTACGTCGTGCAAATTCGTACAAATTTAAAACAGAAATAATTTCTAGGTTAGAGTTTCACCGAGTTGCCATGGTAACTAAATAATCAAGTCAACAACACCTTCTATGTTTTGCAAGTACTGGATGAAGACGAAAATTGATGTTGGAAATAAACACATTTGGTGTGAAATTTTCCTACCGAATACCACACGAGGTCAAATTAAATCCGGAAATTTTTTGACCTCTAGTGGTATTACTAGTGAAATTTTTCTTGTTTCTCCTAAGCTTGACAATTTTCAGCAATCATAGTGAATGATCATTTTGACATTTCTCTTGTAGGTTGTTGGGAATGCAGAAATATTCCAATTTTAAAATTTTTTAAAGTTCTGGAGAAAGTAAAGTATACTCGCATATAACTGCTATTTTTCACTTGGGTGATTTGCGACACGATCCGAAGGCGAGCTTCATTCACCCTCGTGAATAAAATCTGTCCATTATATGCTCGTTAATTAATATTCTATTATCTAAAAAATATTCTATAATGTGCATGATTAATCGAAAAACTACTAGAAGGTGCCGTAGTTGAACTCAGCATAATTTTTCGTAAGTAATATCATAAGGGCATCTAATTTTTCTGAAAAAAATCGAAAAAACACGTTACAACAAGAAGCATGAGTGCTGATAGCAACAAAAATCCGAGTCGAAGACGAGGATTTTTGCACCTGCACGAATGCTTTCTGTTGAAAAATATTACTTTGCAATGTGTTTTTTCGATTTTTTTCACAGGAAAAATTAGATGCCCGAATGGTATTTGACAAGACTATTTCATGAGTAACAGATTATTCTGCATGCATAGGTATTAATTTGAAAACTTTAAAACAGGTATCTAATTAATTACGTTTGTTTTCGAAGGTACTGTAATTTTCGGTGACAACAACTGTCAAGTTTTGCCGCGGGTAAACTCGAATAAACTGCTGACAGCTCCTGCCAAACAGTTTTTCTACCTAGTAACAATTTGTGATTCAAAATTGATTGGTGGAAATTACGACGAGGGAAATAGTCAATGGAATGCACCCTATATTCCATGAAAATCAAACCTTTCCTCTAGTATAAATATAGGTATTTCTATTCGAATTTCCAATTTGACCCACAATAATTCTTCTTCTTCTGATTCTTTAACGAACCTCAATAGACGACTTCGGCCCAAGTTGCCAATCCTCAATTTTCTTCACAAATTTTCTATCAGTGGGGAACGGGAATTTCAGGACAAAGTCGACATGATAAGGTTCGCGTTATTTATAAATATCCGTAAAAGATGCCTCGGCCCCTCAAACAAGATAATTACTTCCAAATATAGGTTTTTGTCAAGATCATCTCTGATTGGCTGAAATTTGAGTTGGGATTCCTGATTTCATGTTAATAGTGTCAAATTTATGTAGGATATGTTCCGCAAATCAACTTGGTTATTTCGGTTGCCGGTTTTCCACTCCGTAAATATGAAATATTCAGTTGGTTCCTGAAAAAAAGGTTAATTGCGGAATTTGATTGATGAAGATACGTTCTATGGTAACATATCCATAGCATAGAAAAATCTTTATTGACTTTATGATCCATAGATCATAGAAGAGACAACAATCAACAATGGAAAAATTACTAGGTATGTTCTATGGATCATAAGGTAAATAAAGATTGTTCTATGCTATGGATATGTTACCATAAAACATTGATTGTCGTTCTGATGCATAGAATTAATATGTCTATGTTCTGGTGATAGAAAGATTGCATTTTCATCCATCAAATTCCGTTATAAACCTTTTTTTCCAGGAACCAACCGAATATTTCATATTTACAGAACAGAAAACCGGCAACCGAAAAAGCCAAGTTGATTTGCGGAACATATCCTTTATAAACTTGACACTATTAACATGAAACCAGGAATCCCATTATATTTCAGCTTAACAAAAAACCTATATTTGGAAGGAATTATCTTGTTTGATGAGCCGAGGCATCTTTTACGGATATTTATAAATAACGCGAACCTTATCATGTCGAATTTGCCCTGAAATTCCCGTTCCCCAGTGATAGTAAATTTGTGAAGAAAATTGTGGGTTGGCAACTTGGGCCGAAGTCGTCTATTATAGCAGAAAGAAAAGTCAAATTTGGAAAAAATCTCAGTGATCACCAAAACGATAAAATCTTTCACACGCATGAACGCTCATCTCAACATTTATTTAATTTCATCAAAATATTTTCTTCAGCCCGTGGGCCTCGGTCGGGGGACAATGAGCCTCGAGGCTTTTGCAAATACTCGGCGAAGGGCTTTGCGGAACCCAGCACGCCATCGGGCTTTAATTATAGAGAAACGAGTGCCCCTTTAATGCGGCGTATCTCGTGTGCGCGATTAAGGGCCTGTCAAAAACAGAGAAATTCATTTTTTCGCTTTCGTTCTTTAATTCCTTTTTTATCAGCTAAGCGGCATTCATCTGCTGTCCTCGCCCACTTCCCGCGATTCTACCCTCGGTTTTTTTCCGGGACAAGAATGCAGATTTTTTGATTAAATGTTTTCTCGATGAAGTTTTTGAACCGCCGCTCCGTTGCATTCACAGAGGAAAATGGAAAAGGGGTGAGGGTGGTGGTTACTGTGAGCTCTGTGATTACGGCGGGACATGTGTGCGTGTATTTTCTGTGGATGGTTTTGTGTGCGGATTGCGCTCTGTGAACGTCAATTTTCGTTTCATTATTTTCTGTGGGCGGTTTGGAAATTGGTAGAACGAGAATAAGGGTTGATTAGACTCTTGGAAGATGCCTGGAAATACATAATGTTGACATCGCGCATAGACATTCAGGTCTATTGGCGTCTGAATTTAAGATTGCAGCGCCACGATGGCCAGTTTAACAACCTTAGGTAGACGGAAAGCAGCTAGGTTTTCAAGTGTTTGCTTGTAAATTTGATTGATTAAAATTCGATTTTACAATCTGTTCGAAGATTTTTCAGTTAGCAGAAGTGATTCTTTGTATTCATATTTCATTTGTATGAAAGAGTTATGTATCATCTATTCAAATCTAGAGTAGCAATGCTACAATTACTGCGTTAAAAGTATTTTAGTATGAAGTCATTTCAACTCTAAATGGCAAGATCAATTTTAAATTATTTGGAGTATTTTGAAGGCACAGAGGCTAGAAGAGTTTAGGAAGATGCATGTGATATTATGTTGCATGTTATTTGCAAAACTAATAAACTTTCAACCTTTTCACCTACCCAGCTTAATTATTGATCAAATACCCCCTTCGATCTACTGCTCAAAAAGTTGAAGAACAGATAGTATTGTAAAACATACTTTTTGGGATAATAGACAAATACTCATAACTTTACTATTCAAAAAGGGAAGGACTGAATTTACACAATTTATTGGGAATAAATGAATACATTCCCATAAAACTAATACTACTCGTACCTTTTTCATTATGGATTGACAAATAAATTTCTCCAACACTCATATGATTGGTCTTGAAAAAACTGTAATAAATAAGCCTGCTACAGTTATGATTTAAACGGCAGAAGCACTTTAAGCGAAGAATATTCATCACCAGATATTTCCTTGTTGATACTCTTTCGTTTCAATCGGTCAGTTCTATCACTAAAGCAATTACGTTGTTCCTTAATGATCAGTTCAACAGGCAGATTTCTGGAAGGCATAGCATTCCTCTTAAGTAACTTTCTGTGCTTGGATGAGGGCTTGGAAAACAATTGTCTTCTTGAATGTGATCTAATATTTCATGAGCAGTTCGTACCTACCTCTATAAAAATGATCATCATCGGTAAAATGCAGGTAACAGACTCTCATAAATCTTGTTCGTGGGTTTACCAATTTTGAGTTACAAGTTGCCAAGGTTTTTATCGATTCTTCAACACTTTCAGACCCGACTTGTTGAAGGGAGTTTCTTTCACCCAAACTCGAAATGTTTCACCGTTCTGTGGAAATCTATAAATTTGCTTTTTTTCAGTAGAAACTATTGTAAAACCACAAAAACGCCAAGAAAAATGCATAAACTTTCCCATTTTCTTGACATTCCTTTTAACTTATCAATGATAATCCCTGTAACTCGGGTTACTCTGATAGCCACCAGAGGGAGAAGCGCTTATCTTCATTCGCCAATGGGGTTTTTCCTCCAAACGAAAATGCAGTAATTTTCATGAAAAACCTTCAGAACATTACATTTCAAACATATCATTTCAATATTATATTTTTAAAAAAATGTTTGATCACCTAAAACTGAAAAATAATAATGGGGATTTGCATTTAAAAGGATTTGTCTTGAGTGCACGATATGGCAACGTCGAATTCAGCTCTCTCGGAAAGAAAAGGAAGTCAAATGTGCTACTTTGATTAGGAAAACAGAGATAGCTATCCTTCAATCTGATTAGAGTAGAACACAACGACCAAGGAACAGATTAAGAACAGCACAGACTGTCATACTGTCATAATACTGACAAATCGCAAACGGAAATCGTTTGGTTATATTGACAAAGAACACGTGTGTGCTACAGAAGAGAAAAAAATATCTCATTATTCTATAGCAGAAAAAGCTATTCTACTAAACACCGTTGTCACTTCGTGCATGCCTGGCAAATCCCAAACCCCAATTTTGAAATCTGATTTTGAATACTTTCTGAAGGTAATTTGGGAAAATGATGAATCAAACCCATAATAATTATGTTCAAATTTGCATTTGCAGTAATAAACCAAATTCAGGAAAAACCCCCATTCCATGATGTAAGTAAAACATGGTGTGCTCATCTGTTTTTCTGTGATCGTTTTTACAAAATGATGACGTATGAAACTACATGCAAATTCAAAAAAATAAATATTTCTTTGTATTTTAAACTTGCTGACGTCACTTTTTTTGCAGATGGGCACACCATGTTTGCAAATAAGAATATTGCCAGAGAAAGATGCTTCCATAACAATATTGGAAATATTAGTATTCTGATCATCGATTCTGAGCAAAATGATCTGTATATCAAATAGGAATCTTGTATCAATATTGCTATCTTAGCAACATAACTTGCTAAGCTTGATGAAATATAAGTAAGAAAGAGCATTTGGCAGAGAACCATGTGTTTCATAGCTATCTCTTTCAAAAATTCGAAAATATTGAAACCATTTTGGATTAGTTCTGAGGAACTTATTATCAGATCTGTACGAAGGCGTAGAAGGGCCACTCTTTGTCGACAAAAATTTTTCCACCTAATTCCGACTTTAATCTCGGAATTATACTAATTCCGACTTTGAACTCGGAATTATAGACTAATTCCGACTTCAAACTCGGAATTATACATAATTCCGACTTTGAACTCGGAATTATACTAATTCCGAGTTTGAAGTCGGAATTATAGACTAATTCCGACTTTAAACTCGGAATTATAGACTAATTCCGACTTTGAACTCGGAATTATAGACTATAATTCCGAGTTTAAAGTCGGAATTAGTCTATAATTCCGACTTCAAACTCGGAATTAGTATAATTCCGAGTTCAAAGTCGGAATTATGTATAATTCCGAGTTTGAAGTCGGAATTAGTCTATAATTCCGAGTTCAAAGTCGGAATTAGTATAATTCCGAGATTAAAGTCGGAATTAGGTGGAAAAATTTTTGTCGACAAAGAGTGGCCCTTCTACGCCTTCATAGATCTGTGAACATGACCCCGGAAATATAAGTTCTCGCTTGATTCTGCCCATCATTATAAGAACAAGCGCTTAGAAGTGTTCAGAATCTCTACATAGTTCAGTGACGTCCTTAAAAACCTAGAAAAGCACTGACGTGAGGCTTTTACGCGCTTGTTCCGTTGCCAAAGCGGTCATCCATACATCCTGCCAAACGCAGATTTTTTTCATATGGCCCTCACGAAATTCTGCATGAACCTCAAGCTATAATTTTCGATCAAGTTCTAGATTGCAATAGACGACTTCGGCCCAAGTTGCCAACCCACAATTTTCTTCACAAATTTACTATTACTGGGGAACGGGAATTTCAGGACTAATTGGACATGATAAGGTTCGCGTTATTTATAAATATCCGTAAAAGATGATTGGCTCTTCAAACAAAATAATTCCTTCCAAATATAGGTTTTTGTTAGGTTAAATTTAAGTTGGGATTCCTGATTTCATGTTAATAGTGTCAAGTTTATAAAGGATATGTTCCGCAAATCAACTTGGTTATTTCGGTTGCCGGTTTTCCGTTCTGTAAACATGAATCATTCGGTTGGTTCCTGAAAAAAAGGTTAATTACGGAATTTGATTGATGAAAAAGCAATCTTCCTGTCACCAGAACATAGAAATATTAAGTCTATGCATGATGTAAAAAATATGGTGTGCTCATCTGAAAAATGAGTGACGTCAGCTAGCAGAAAATACAAAGAGTTATACAACTCTTTGTATTTTGTATATTCTGTGCTCTGAATTAACATGAAAATTCAAAGCACAGAATATACAACTCTTTGTATTTGCTTGCTGACGTCACTCATTTTTCAGATGACCACATCATGTTTTTTACATCATGAGTCTATGCACCAGAACGACAATCAATGTTTTATGGTAACATATCCATAGCATAGAACAATTTTTATTTACCTTATGATCCATACCTAGTAATTTCTCCATTGTTGATTGTTGTCTCTTTTATGTTCTATGGATCATAAAGTAAATATAGATTGTTCTATGCCATGGATATATTACCATAAAACATTGACTGTCGTTCTGGTGACAGAAAAAACGTTTTTTCATCAATCAAATTCCGTTAATATATTTTTTCAGGAACCAACCGAATATTTCATATTTACGGAATGGAAAACTGGCAACCGAAATAACCAAGTTGATTTGCGGAACATATCCTTTATAAATTTGACACTATTAACATGAAATCAGGAATCCCAACTTAAATTTTAGCTAATGAGAGATGATCTCAACAAAACCCTATATTTGTAAGGAATTATCTTGTTTGAGGAGCCGAGGCATCTTTTACGGATATTTAAGAATAACGCAAACCTTATCGTCGAATTTGTCCTAAAATTCCCGATCCCCAGTGGTAGTAAATTTGTGAAGAAAATTGTGGGTTGGCAACTTGGGCCGAAGTCGTCTATTCGATCCAAAATTTTGAATGGATATAACTATTTTAAAGAATAATTGCCGAATTCAATCCATCCAAGCATTCGACCTTCTTGATTAAACTGAAAACCTACTCTGCAAATATATTCCCTATGTCGATTATTGCTAAAGTTAATGTGTTTACGGCAGGCCTTACCCCTGATAGTGAACAAAATAACTTCCGAAAGAATTTACTCAGTAGCTTGATAATTGTAGAGTAAGTTTGGAGTTTAATAACGAAGGCCGAATTAGTAAAAACTATCGGATGATCCCGCAGTTATACCCTTTCAAAATTTCAGTTTCCTGGTATTTCTGAAAACATAGACCGAATCGCACCTCAATGAAAAATGCCACCTTGAAATTTCAGCCAAGCAGAACAATGAGCAAAAAAATTGAAGAATCCACCTGCTGTAAGCCCATTTTGGCTGAAACTTCAGGGTGGAATTTTTCATTGAAGGGCGATTCGATCTATGTTTTTGGAAATATTGTGAAACTGAAATTTTGAAAGGGTATATCTGCGGAATCATTCACTAATTCGCCAATTCGGCATTCGTAATTAAACTCCAAACTTACTCTACAATTATCAAGCTACTGAGTAGATTCTTTCGGAAGTTATTTTGTTCACTATCAGTGGTTAGGCCGGCCGTAAACACATTAACTTCAGGAAGAATCGACATAGGGAATATATCTGTAGAGTAGGTTTTCAGTTTAATTAAGAAGGTCGAATGCTCGAATGGGTTGAATTCGCCAATTATTCCTTAGATAGTTATACCCATTCAAAATTTTGGATCAAATTGCAATCTAGTACTTGATCGAAAATTATACCTTGAGGTTTATGCAGAATTTCGTGAGGACCATATGAAAAAATCTGCGGTTGGCAGGGTCAATACTTGTATAGATGAGCGCTTTGGCAAAGGAACAAGCGCTGAAAGCTCCTGACCTCACGTCAGTGCTTCTCGAGGTTTTTTTCTATTTTGCTTATCATTAATCTCGAAACACTCTGGGTAAGTTCTGAAGAACTAATATTTGGATCTGAATCAAAAAAAAATTATTTCCAGTTCGATTTTGCCCATCATTAATTTTATAGTGAAAACACGAACGAGCGCTTAAAACTTTTTCGACATCTCGACTTAGTTCAGTCACGTCCTGAGAATATCGAAACCTACTCTCGTTTTGTATTACGTTAATGAATATTCTATCGATCCCGGCAAGTATCGGAGGCGAACTTTCGGATTGCATTCGCAGTAATTGGCAGGGAATATCCGCAAGAAAGCAGACCGCCGTAATAAATCTCACTTTACCGTTCGTTCTCCCCTAAATCTTCTTAAATTTGGTAAAATCGTAGCTCGATCCGATCCCAGTTTCCGATATAAATAAATAGGTTCGCTCGTAGAAATTACCATGCAGTCGTCAGGTCTGGGAGTTCCATTGAAACCGGGCTTCCACCACGGTCCGGCAAGGAAGCTGGAGGGAATAGGGCTTTTCCAGGGCTATTTCTGGCGACCATTCATCTCCGGTTTTCAGCCATTAGCCGCTATCGCTTAGGCCAGCGTAATGGACCGTGCTTTGACTGATGCACATTTCTGAAATCCTGAAAGCCGAAACACACCCCTATCAGAGTGCTCTTATATATGTGCCCCTTATTCCACATATGATCTAATCTTTATAAAGAAGCGATATATTTCGATAAGGGTTGGCTCAGGAGTGGGGTTATGTTAGGGGTCTTTATAAGAGATGTCTCAGGAAATGTATTCGGAGATAACAGATCCGCAAGGATTCGGAAGCTGATGTTCCTTTCCAGGTATGATTGGATTCTTGGGCGTCGCTAGATTCTCATAAATATAGGGAATGTTTTATAAACATTAGATGTTAATTTCGATTAAAAGAAATTTTGAGAGGATTTTGCAATATTTTCCAGGGTTGTTCCATAATTTTAACTCCGAATATCCCAAGAACTTTTAAAAATTAAATAAAATTATTGATTACATACAGAACAGGAAATTAGGGAACAAAAAGAATTAAATGAGGAAGAGGAAGGCATAGCAATGGAAGAACTGAAAAAAGCGATCAATACTCTGAAAAATGGCAAAGCAGCTGGATATGACAGAATTACAGCAGAAATGTTGAAAAACCCAGGAGAAAGTGGAAATAGAATGCTACTGGAAATTGTTCAGAGGGCATGGACGGAAGAAATAGTGCCATTGGATTGGCCAACACCTTTAATCGAACCAATACACAAGAAGGGGGATGTGCAAGAATGTAACAACTACAAGGGTACCACATTGTTGAGTTCAGCAATGAAAGTATTTGAGAGAATACTGGATGGAAAAATAAGAGAGAAGATAGAAACAACTCTAGAGGAAACGCAAAGTGGCTTCAGAAAGGGAAGAAGTATACAAGATCACATATTTACATTGAAAATACTAATCGAGAGGGCGAAACAAAAAGATGGAAGGATTTACATGAGTTTTGTGGACTTGGTGAAGGCTTTTGACAGAGTTAAAAGAAGGAAACTATAGAGAATTATAAAAAAGAAGGGGAACGAACAAGAAAATTATAAGACTTGTTAAGAATGTTTATGAATTGAACAGGAATAGAATAATCAGCCTCAACCCAACATTTGGAGAATTAAGTACAAGAGTAGGTTTAAGCCAGGGATTTAGTTTGAGCCCTGTACTGTTCACAATATTTATGGATGAAATTCTGAAAGAGTGAACGAAAAGATCGAAGAAATTTCAAGTTGGGTTCAGAAACTTAAAGAGAGTGGTGATGTAAGAATGTGCCTTTGTGGAAGATATTGTTATCATTGCTTAGAGTGAGAGAGATCTACAGACAAATATGGACATCTGGAATGCGGTGTTGAAAGAATTCGGAACGGAGATGAATAGAGAAAAAAACAAAGATTATGGTGGTGGGTAAAAGGCTGACATGGAAATAGAAGATGTAAGATTGGAGCAAATACTTAGGAGTGCAGATAGAAGAAAATGGAAACAAGATCTGGAGATGAACAGTAGATTGGAGAATACATTAATACTTTACCATGCCATGAATAAGAACCTCCTGAGTAGGAAAGAAATATCAAGAAGCACTAAGATGAATGTATACAAGGCGATATATAGACCAATGCTTACATTTGCGTGCGAATCGTGGGTACTAGATATAAGACATAAAAGCAGGATGCAGGCAATGGAGATGAAATATCTTAAAAGAGTAAAGATGCACAGAGTGAGAAATGAGCTAATCAGGGAAGACATCGGAATAGAACCTCTGCAGGATTTCATAGAGAAGAGACAATTGAGTTGGTGGGGACATCTGAATAGGATGAATCACGAAAGACCTGCTAGAAAGGTATGGGCAGCTTTTTCTCTTGCACCCTTTGGCCGATTTTGGGAAACTTTCTTTCCTATTGTGGCTTGATTCTTCGGGAACATACTGTACAAATAGCTAACTCAGTTACTTCATTTTCTTGTTGTACACAGGGGTGAATAAAAAGTGTGAAATTGAGGTCTTATTCGGAAAACCCTGTGGAATGAACCGTTGACAAACCAGAATGTTCATAAACACTCAGATGTTGCATCCATCTTTTCTGGATATTTCCGTTTTTCATTCATTGCGATATCTCGATTTCAAGAGGAATTACATCTTTTTGAATGGTTTCAGTATGATTTGAAAGCAACATGAAACGCTTTGCCATTCAATTAAGATATTAATTTCTCGTTCAACAATATTCAATTTATACGCAATAACAATAATTGTCAATTGAAAAAATTTGAGCTCTGCCTTCTATCTTATCTGTCCTCTTATGACCGCAGTCAACCGAGTTCTTATACTCATATAATATTTACGGAAGTTACCGACCTGTCATATCAAAACTAGACAAATCAGAACTTCTTTCTGATTTTCTGAGTTGGGCATTTTCAATAATTTCCGATAATAAATTCATTTTGACGAATTTAAATTATGATAATTCATTTAATTCAGTCAGAATGACGATAGTGTCCTTCGTCTCTGAATACACAAGTCTGAAACTTGATATTTTTGAATACCTGGTTATTACAAAAGGTATTTATTATCTCAATATTTATTTCATGGAAAGGAAGTATTCCAGAGTTGCGTTTTCAAAAATACCACAAGAAATCATTTGGAACGATAGATACTACAATTAATTTGTCTGATAAATCCGTATGATCATGAAGAGCAAAGTGGAAATTCATGTATCAATTTCAATGATAATAAACGTGAACATTTCCTCCAAATTGCTTTTGAATTGAAAATGTATTAATAGGTAGATATAAAATTTAAAGGAGATCTAAACTATACAATAGAATCCATTATTATATCTATCTCCAGTTTCGTTTTCACCGTTGTTTTGGCTTCGAAACTTCTTGTATCCATCCATGAAAGTTCTCACAATATAAACCTCATATTGCTCCTTATTCCCTCACACATATTTCATATTATTAATGAGTAGATGTTCCACATTTGTTAACCTCCACTTATGTATAGTGAGAATCCATATATTCAAATATCTGATTCATTTTTTGGGAAATAGTTTCATCAGATTATAGCTCAATTCATTTTTAATCAGCGGAATAAATTGTTTTTACTTGAAACAGCGACGTTAGCGCCATCATCGTTTACAGAGCCAAGTAGGACAACGTTCGACAACTCTAGGACCGCGTTTTAGACCCAAAATTTTAGTGGTTAATTCGCAACTACTGCTAAGCGATACGCCCTCTGGCGATAGAAATTCGAACACTTCCAAGCTAGTAGTTTTTCGACGTGCCTGTTATTCTAACGTATTTTGCTTACTTTTGGAGCTTATTTTCGAGCTTTTGTGTTGTTCTCCGAGTTGAAGTTTTGGTATACCGAAAGTGTTTGTAATATTCATCAATCGATTCCTTTCTTTCCGATTGAAACTTTCGATTGTATTAATTCGAAATGGCATCCTCTCGAAATGACTATTGTTGTGTGCCTCAACTTAATATTATTCATGATCAAAGAAGAAAGGATCATCTACTGCCTCAAGTTTTCATTTTTTCCAAAGCCAAATGAAAGTAACGTTAATTTGGAAACAACATTTGGCAGGGAACTCAACGATAGAAGAAAAGCCTAGATTTAGAAATTGAAGATTGGAAAACAGGTTACAAAATACATGAAAGTATGTTCACTGCATTCCTCTGAAGATGTTCATTTTCATAAAGGTAAATTACAATGTATTCATATAGGAACAACTCCATGTCATGATGTTTTCAGGTGTAAATGAAAATAGGAGAATTTTGATGAGAAATGCTGCAGAGAAACTACCTAGCACTTCTGCAGCTATCTAATTCACATACTACACAAAATCATATTCAAAAATAGTGATCTGGTTGAAAACCTGAGAAAAACTAGATATACTGTTGATAATAGCTGAAGTTATTCATATAAATCCTTTAATATTTTTCATTTCTATATAGGTAGGTTGAACCAGCTGTGACATTTTTCATTTTGTATGCGTATCTTGAGCTGCTGTAATATGAAAATAAAATCAATTATATGGCTATTAGTTTCCTTTTCTTTAAAAATACGATGCAAAAGAACTAAAACAGAAAATCTGTTTTAATTTTATTGATTCACTCGTTTGTAAACAAAGAGAAGTAGTCATATCATTTGGACTGATTCTAGATTTACCACGTAATATAGCCTGCATTCAGCACTTTTTCACATTAATAAGAGTCCTTAAATTACATATTGGGGTACCTATTTTTCCAGAAATTCAAGTAAACTTAGATATCGGTTCATTTTGATCCACCAAACAACATATATTGAAATTGCCCTCCAGGAACAATTTAAAGTACGATTTTATATCGTGATCCAAACGAAAAATTCGTTCTCAAGAAATCTTACACAAAAGTATGATAACTTCTTTAAACATTCAAGTTCTGCTCAATAAATATTCGTTCTCCACCACGTTTCTAAGGTTTGTTTACATAAAACTACTAGCTTGGACAGGTTCCAAATTTAACCGTTAGGGCGCTGGCATCTTCGCAGAAGTTCCCAATAGTGGGAAGGTGTCGACACCTGATATGTTCTATGCATCTAGGTCGAGCATTATCGTGCATGGGCAGGAAGTTTGTTCCAATGAAAGGAGCGCAGGTTGAAAAATTTTCGAAAAAAAAAAGGTATTTCGAATTCAAACTGCTACCATCCTCACCCCGGATATTACGTCGACCCTGAAAGTTCCTAGTTACTAGCTCTGTTCGTTCTCGTGGCAACACACGGATAGCTGGCCGGGTTCTTCATCAGTGAGTCCAACCTAACGTTTTTATGGGGGGCGACCCTGGTTCCTGAGACACACTGTATCCGCATCGAAACCATTCCAGTAAAATCCCGTATACCCTTCGGTCCCTTCATCAAAATTTCCCGATGCGAAAAAATTTATCGGTATTCAAAAAGGTCGTATGCGGGCGAGGGACACATCGGGGTCGACTGCAAGGGAAAGATATTTAACACGGGCCCGTGATAAGGGTAATGAATCAGAGGAAGAGAGCGACCGAAGGAACGGAACAGGAAGTAAGAGAGCAGCACTGGACACAATTTCCGCATCGCAAGGCCTACGTAGGACATGTCAACGAGTCCCTAGGGCCGATATACCGGATGACCAATGGCATTTCCTGAGGAGATCCGACCAAAAAGACCGTATTTAGGAGAGGAGCTTTCATCTTGGGGAATATTTCATGCAGTGCCTTTCTGAAATTGAAAATTACGGTACAGGACTGGGGGAATTTTTGAGTATAGGGTTGAAAGCAGAGAAGAGACAAGCAGTTCTGTTTGAGTTCAAAGAACTGCTGGACTATCGCTATGATCTGTCTCTGTGATATTTTACTTACTATGAGTTAACATTAACAGCATTCGCCCAGCAGAAAAGCTTCATTCAACACTGATGGTAAGTGATATCTGATGTTAACTCGTGGAGAATAAAGAAAATTATTGGAAATAATGATACTCTGTAGGTAGGTACTTATAAGGTTTAATATTATTATTAATCGCTGTCGATAAATATCTTCCCCAAAAATAAAACAAAAACATGGTAAAATTGATGCAAATTTCTGTTTGCACAATGTGCAATCGTTGTGCCCAAATGTTTGTGATTTTTGTATGCGGTGCATGTGTAATTTGTACAATACTTTTTGTGAGAATGTGTTATTTTTCACCATTGACAACAATCAAAGAGAGATACCTGAATGAAGCAATGTTCGTTTATTTGTAGCATTTTTGTTCCTAAATTTTTTCTGTGATTGGGTTCTTTTACCTGAAGAAGCTTATTTTCATTATTATTATTATCAAGTAGTCTCGGAAAATTCCGGTTTTCCGAGAAAAGTTTTGAAGTGAGGTTTTATTGATGTTTTGTTCCAGCATTGACTCATGTTAATGATTTTATATATATGTGATTTTTTAAATGTTTTAAATGGATTAAGTCATGATTAAGGGCAACCCCGTTGTTTTGCATGTAAATATTGAACAATAAATGCCCGAAACGTCGACGAAATTCAATTGAATTTGATTCATCTCCCCCAAAAATAAGTCCAATATTGCCAAGATTCTACTACTTATTATTAGAAATGGACAGGAACAATCCTACTAATTATTATTATTATTCGATGTTATCTCCTTGAGAGGGTGTTAATTTTACTATTTACAGGCGTTTGTCAGTTCAAATGATATTATTGTTATTTACTCAATAACTTTCGAGAGAAACAACTTAGAAACTCGATATCTGTAGAGTAGGTTTGGACCTTAACTACTAAGGCCGAATTCGCGAATGGATAAAATCCACCCAATGATTCCTCAGATATACCCATTAAAAATGTTATTTTCCCAATATTTCCGAAAAAACAGATTAGATCGAATTGAAATCCAGTACTTCATCGAAAAATGACAGTTCGAAGGTTCATACAGAATTTAATGAAGATAATATGATAAAAACATCACAGAATATTGAATTGTTCATGATTTTCACGTCTCCTTAGATTATACGGAGTTTGTTTCACAGGAATCAGACAATAATTATTGTTGGAAAAGCTTATTTAATTATGCGACGTTTCGTTGGATTTTTCCAACATTTTCAAGGCTGTAACAACATAAAGCTTTTCCAACAATAATTATTGTCTCATTCCTGTGAAACAAACTCCGTAGAATATTGAATATTGAAGAAAAAATTCAATTTTTTTCTAATAGTTTTAATGTCAAAATCATCACGAAGTTTTATACAAAATTGTCCTTCCACATCTTCAAACTAGCTGGCAAATTTCATCATGATTGAATCAGTATTTTTTGAGGTATACCGAAAAAAACAACGATATCGAGAAAAATATAGAGCTCAAAGTATGAGCATATTTTTATCGAATATAATTGAAAGTTTCTAAAAAGGTTTTTTCGAAACAAATTTTTAAAAAAAGGTTTTTGTAATTAAGTGGCAGTATAATACCAACGAAATTTCGCTAAAAGTTGCGCGTCGTTATGCTTCAACTAACTGCCAAATTTAAATCCAACAGCTCCAGTAAGTCGGAAATATCAGGGAAATATCCTCGAAATTTCAAATGACCATTACTCCGAAATAATTTAGCTGATTTGGCTCATTAACGAACTTAACCGAGGTATTCCGATGCGCGAACCACCCTGTGAGTTTCAAGTTGCTAGCTTGATCCGTTCGACAGTTATCGAATCCACAGCCAGCCGGAAGGACAGAATCGATTTTGACACCGGATTCGTCATCGGTGAGTCCAACCTGGTCGTTTGAGACCATTTTCGGCTCACAATTCGATAATCACGGCCATTTGGACAAAACGATAGCACGCTGTTCCCCTTGAACATGAACGCAAAAAGATCTACAACTTTGTATTCACACTTTTTGCACATAACCTCAAAATTAATGTGAAAAATTCAACCAACCAAGTTTTTGGTTTTTTATTTTCAGCACCCTCATCAAAATTTTCTCATTAAATTCTGTATGAAGCTTCGAACTGTCACTTTCGATCAATTACTGGATTTCAATTCGATCTAATCTGTATTTTTGGAAATATTGGGAAAATAAAATTTTTAATGCGTATATCTGCGGAATCATCAGGTGGATTCTACTCATTCATGAATTAGGCCTTCGTAATTAAGGTCCAAACCTACTCTACTTATATCAAGTCTGTAATTTGTTTCTTTTGGAAGTTGTGTTTACGGTTAGCCGATAGGCCGACCGTAAACACTATAACTTCCGGAAGAAACGACTTAGAAACTCGATATTTGTAGAGTAGGTTTGGGACTTAATTACAAAGGCCGAATTCGTGAATGGGTAAAATTACAGATTAGATCGAATTGAAATCCAGTACTTTATCGAAAAAAACATAGAAATGCTGCTGACTTCACGTCAGTGCTTTTTTAAGTTTTATTATCTACATCTTTACCGTTCAGCTTTTGTCCATAAAACTTGTAGTTTTACCGGAAATCGAGATAAACAGGATTTTACCCTTAAATACTCATCCCCTTCCACTTTCCGACCTCAGATCGCCTCTAAATCATTTTTCCTTTCTGTTTTGTTATAATCTCATCCCACTTTTATTTTTTTCCACTTTTTACCATTTTTGAAGGCTTCGGCACTGATCCGTATGTCCACATCATGCATTTCGAACCAATTCCCGAAAAAAAAACAACTTTCAAAACGGACCCCGTCCACCCCCAAAATTTCGGGCAATTAACAAATGATGAAGGGAGGGCACCGAAGCCGTATGAATCTAATTTTCTGACGTGTTGCAAAGTGTGCATAAAGTTTGCATGGGTGGAACGATGCCGCATTAAAAGTCGAAGGGGAAAATTTGGAATTATTAAGTTGGGAGAACTGAAGAGGGTCGCGATAACCCGGCGACAATGGCCAGGAAATGTAGTTACACTGCTCAAATGACACATGCATGATGCGATTACAATTATATGAATATGTATGGTCTGCTCCTTTCTGGCGGGGGGTAATTGAAGAATCTCGGATGGATGGACACCCCAACTGACAATGACTGATTAATTCGAGATGGAAACGACTCCCGAAACAAGGGTATTTTAAGATATCTACTTGTGGATTCTGGATAACGAATATTTTATCTATACTCCATTCACTTTTATAATGTAGCCCGGTTGGCCATGACATCCTGACAGATTTCACTGTGTATATTTTGAAAATGTTAGGTTATAGTCATTTTCCTGTCAGATAACTATGCAACGTTGTCCTCTCTACATAGAGGTCGTAGTAATTACTTATCTTTTAAATGTCAATCTACATTGATAAAGTAATGAAATTGAGAAAATATTATTTGAATTCAATAATTCCAAAGACCTGGCGAATGTTGAAGAAACTTTTTTCTCTGTTAATACTGGAAATATTTCACGTATATAAACATGGTTGGAAGATTCAGTTATGCTTTTTTCTTGTACGGAAATCAAGAATCGAGTGTTTTGGAATTTTACTGAAAAATGATGGATAGAGTAATTCGTTACTTTGTGAGAGTTCATTAGAAAAAAAAATAAAAGCACCCGAATAACCCTGCAGTAAAACTTCTAAACGAACCAACAAACCTATGGAATTCCCTACTTTTCGAAATTCTCAAGAAATAAGCCTACAGAAGACATTTAATTACATTATTGCACAACTTGAAATACTCCAGTATCAAAATGAAGTAGTAGGTACTAAAACCTGTCATCTTGAAAGAACTAACTCAATTTTAAGTTCTTAGGAATCTGTGTGAACGATACACTGGGTTTTCACTAACATACGTCGAAAATGTTGGATAACTTGTGATAAATTATTGATTCCAAATTATCAGGGTTACTATCAGAATAGCACTTCCTGATACTTTGCCTCTGCTTCTTCAAAACTACCTTCGGCATTTTTAGTTTGCAAGCGTTATTATGCTGAGATTTAGAAATCTAGAATCGATTGTTATTGATAATAGTAGAAATTGAAATTTGGCAACGTCCTTTGACATTGCCGATATTTCATGAGTGCCAACCTGCGTCAGTTTTAAGGGAAAAAACTTGATAAACCTAAATCATGGCCAACCGGGCTACATTATAAAAGTGAATGGAGTATATGTATACAGTGCGCGACAAAATTATGGAACAAATTCATTCTCTTAGAAGAAAAATATTTTGCAACAAAATCCTGAAACTGGTCAATTTTTGTTTCACTTTTACCAAATTTATATGTATTTTTGAAGGATTTTTGTTGCACCCTTTGCCATCCCCATCAACCTTCTAAATTTTTTGAATTGGGAAAGTAGATCATGTGGTACTTTTTTGGCAAGGTCTTTGTATCTTCTTTACAAGCGTGCAGAAAATTTCAAGAAAAATTTTTTTTTTGAAAAATTATTTAGTTCAAAGAGGATTTCAGTATGTGCACTTTGCCATGGCTCATTTACTTTGAGACGATAGTACCTGTTGAAATTTATCACCGAATGAAAGTCGAACATTACAGTTTTGTTCATGCACAACCTTCAACCCCCTCCATTTTTTTCTCCATTGAAGGGTTCATAGGGGTTAAAAGTTGTGCATGAACTGTAATGGTCGACTTTCATTCGGTGATAAATTTCAACAGGTACCATCGTCTCAAAGTAAATGATCCATGACAAAGTGCACATACTAAAAACCTCTTTGAAGTAACTAATTTAAAAAAAAAAAATTTTCTCGAAAATTTCTGCACGCCTGTAAAGAAGATACAAAGACCTTGCCAAAAAAATACCACATGACCTACTTTCCCTATTAAAAAATTTAGAGGGTAGATGGGGATGACACAGGGTGCAACAAAAATCTTTCAAAAATGCATAAAAATTTGGTAAAAGTGAAACAAAAATAGACCTGTTTCAGGATTTTGTTGCCAAATATTCTTCTTCTGAGAAAATGAATTCTTTCCATAATTTTGACGCGCACTGTATTCAAATTCGTTGAAATTTTACAATTTGAATGCGCTACAAAACATGCTCTCATCGCGCGAAAAGCACAAAACAATGTTGCTTTTAGTGTCTAATGTTCAATGATAATTTTCGATGAAAAAATCTAGAAAAGCACTGACGTGTGGTCAGGAGTTTTTTGCGCTTGTTCAAATTCTAACTATTAGATCGAAACGAAATTTTTCACTTAGTTGGTTGTCAGGTAATCTCCACCTGACGAAGTTTCGATGTGATGGCATTTTTTTTCATTGGGATATTGCAGAAATAACGTTAAAATTCCAAATAACAACGAAATTTGGCACATTTTTTTCCTTATATCTCCAAAATTAAACATCGGATCGAATTGAAATTTGTAACATTGTTGTTGAACACCGACTCTAAGGTTTGCGCCGAATTCCATTGAAACCTAATCAATATTTCCAGACAAAAAAAATTTCATCAAAAATATAAAAAACTTTCTAATAAAATGTATCCTGTATCCACACAAGATTTGGATCTAAGTTGATCGTTGGTATTCCAAAACTGTAAACCACAAAATATTTTATACAGAAAAATTCATGAGGATAATATGATCAGAAGATCACAGAATATTGTATATTCGAAAAAAAAAATTTTCAGAATGACACGATGGTCACGAGATTTTGCATGAAGGGGTCAATCAGAACTTTCAAACAAGCTGCTATGTTTCATCATGATTGAATCAGTAATTTTTGAGTTATTTCATAAGGAACAACGATATCCAGGAAAAAAATATTTTTCTGTATTATATACAGTGTGTCCACGGATTGGGTGCCGGTAAGGTGTAAATGACAAAAAATTTCGGAGTTAGACTCTGATATTCTGAGAATCGCTCCTGCTTGGTCTCAAACCGAGATGTTGATAAAATGCGCCAAATCAATTAATATACAGGGTGGTTTAGAACTGATTTGATGAAAATTGTTAAGAATGAAGTACCTTTGTTTTAAAAGATATCGAGAAAGTTTATTGGGAAAAGTTGTTTAGAATGACGAGCTCCCGCAGGAACTAAATTTTCAGATAAATCAGCCTACCTTGACTTTATAAGTTGAACATGAACATTTTTTTAATCCGATGCATGGGATATTTTGTCATGATCAAAAATTTTCGTAATTTTAAAATAAATCAGTGTCAATAATAATTTCTAATAACAATAAAATACGTTTAATGCTGAAAAAACATCATTACAAACAAAAATAAAAAAAAAACTACTGAAATGTGGTGCCACCAACTGCTACACATAATTCATTATTCAAGAAGTTTTGAAGACAATTTTCCAACATTTGGTTTATCTGAAAATTGAGTTCCTGCAGCAGCTCGTCATTCTTAACAACATTTCTCAATGAACTTTCTCGAAATCCTTTAAAACAAAGGTACTTTATTCTCGACAATTTTCGTTGAATCAGTACTAAACCACCCTGTATATTAACTGATTTGGCTCATTTTCTGAACATCTTAGTTTGAGACCAAGCAGGAGCGATTCCCAGAAATTTTTCGTCATTTACACCTTACCGGCACCCAATCCGTGGACATACTGTATAATTTAAAATATTTTTAAATATTTTCGGACCGAACTGAAATTTATTCCACTACTGCAAAATGTAAAGCTAAAGGCCTGAGCATTTTTTTTTCGAATATAGTGGAAACTTTTCGAAAAAAAATTTTTTTGAAAACAATTTTGGAAATAATTTTGAAAATTTTATTTTAAATTTACTAACAGTATGATCTCGACAAAATTTTCCAGAAAACTGCTGAGTTTCAATCTAATAATCTTAGTAGTTTCCGAGTTATTACGTAAATAACCACAAAATTTCGAAGGGCTCTAACTCAGAAACCTCTTGGCCGATTTCGCCCATTAACGAACTTAACCGTCGCATTCTGAAATGCAACCTACCCTTAACGTTTCAGGTCGATAGGATTCTTCGTACGCCCGTAATCTTTCATTCGCACGGCCGGCCGGACAGAATCGATTTCGACACCGGATTCGTCATCAGTGAGAAAATTACAGACATTTGGACAAAACGATAGCACGCTGCTCCCCTAGAGCATGCGCGCAAAAAACATCCAAATGGATCCCTCAGATGTGGAATCCAAAAATAATCCTTCCAACGATTCTGGAAAGAAGTCGTATACACACACTCAGTCACTATCTGGCCTGATTAATTTCTGAACTAAAGACGTAATCAACGTCCAAAACTTGGCTCTTATGGCTTCCAAACTTTCTGTACATTCCCAACATCAGCAAAAACCAACATACAAGCCGACAAACCAAAAAAATCCCACAAAACAAAACGCGCATCCGGCCGGTTTCAAGAGAAGGCAAGAAGAAATAATGTAGATGATTACGTGCCAAGTGACTGCTAGAGGAGCCATAACGAAACGGGTCGAAATGTGCCCGAAATCAGGAGTGTGTCTATAAACAGTCAGATAAAAATAAAAATGAAACAATCCATTCTGGAATGCTCGCACACAACAAGGGTTAAACCGATACGGAGCGGGCCAGGAGCGCACGCCGCGAGCGAATAAAAACCGCCGTGGGGTGAGCAGACAAATGAGTGTCTCCGCATATGTAAAACGAGGATCCCAGTCACCCTTTGTCTGTCATTTGTCACTGTCCGAAAGGCGGTGGGGGCGGCTGCCGTCGCTATGACTACCCGTACGCAACTGATGACGCCGACGTCATATCGGCCTTGCCTGGGGCTGCAGATCATCACTCTGTAAATTCAGGACGAAGATTGAACAACTAATCCGTGCAGGAGACTGGTTCCTGCGCCAGATGAGGTCACGTTAAAGGGTTGAAGATGTGGAGATGCTATCTGGTGGACGTTTCTAAACAGTTGTATAGGGAGGAAACGAATAGCATACACTGGAGATACATAAATTAGATACCTTATCGAAATTGAACAGTTCATGAGACAGAGTTCAGGCATAAATGCAACAAATTGTACGTGCTTTAGCGTATCACTACTGTTCAGGCTAAAAAATCATCTTCTATGGTTCCCATTATGTCTTTATTTGGTCATTTGCTGCATAGCGGAGTCGATGTTACTTACCAGACTCTTTGACATTACTCAGGGCATCACTCGTATTCAACTGATAGATCTCATGCAGACTATATTTGTCAGTTTCTGCTTGGAGATTTGGTGTTTTCTGTATGTTTTCTTACCTCTCATTTTTTTCTTGTGCATCATTCATTTCTATATGCATATCCATACCACCTTTATTGTGTCTCGTAAATCATTCTTGTCTGGGACTGCAGATCATCTGTCTGTAAATTCAAGAAGATTGAACAACTATTTCCTACTGCTTTCTGCGCCAGATGAGGTCATGTTAAAGGGTTGAAGATGTGCAGATACTGCAGATGCTATCTGGTGAAAGTTTCTAAACAGTTGTATAGGGAGGAAACGAATAGCATACACTGGAGATACATAAATTAGATACCTTATCGAAATTGAACAGTTCATCAGACAGAGTTCAGGCATGAATGCAACAAATTGTACGTACTTTAGCGTATCACTACTGTTCAGGCTGAAAACTCATCTTCTATGGTTCCCATTATGTCTTTATTTCTTCATTTGTTACATAGCGGAGTCGATGTTACTTACCAGACTCTTTGACATTACTCAGGGCATCACTCGTATTCAACTGATAGATCTCATGCAGACTATATTTGTCAGTTTCTGCTTGGAGATTTGGTGTTTTCTGTATGTTTTCTTACCTCTCATTTTTTTCTTGTGCATCATTCATTTCTATATGTATATCCATACCACCTTTATTGTGTCTCGTAAATCATTCTTGTCTGGGACTGCAGATCATCTGTCTGTAAATTCAAGAAGATTGAACAACTATTTCCTACTGCTTTCTGCGCCAGATGAGGTCATGTTAAAGGGTTGAAGATGTGCAGATACTGCATATGCTATCTGGTGGACGTTTCTAAACAGTTATATAGGGAGGAAACGAATAGCATACACTGGAGATACATAAATTAGATACCTTATCGAAATTGAACAGTTTATGAGACAGTGTTCAGGCATAAATGCAACAGATTGTACGTGCTTTAGCGTATCACTTACTGTTCAAACTCATCTTCTATGGTTCCTATATGTCTTTATTTCTTCATTTGCTGCATAGCGGAGTCGATGTTAGTTACCAGATAAATGTCAGTTTCTGCTTGGGGATTTGTTTTTTTTTTCTGTATGTTTTCTTAACTTACATCTTTTTCTTGTGCATCATTTATCTCGATGTGTCCGTACCACCTTTATTGTGTCTCGTTAATTATTTTTTTCTGGGACTGCAGATCATCTCTCTATGAATTCAGGAAGATTGAACGACTAATTCTTGCTAGTTTCAGCGACAGATGAGGTCGTGTTAGAGGATTCAAGATGTTCTCAACGTTATATAGTAATGAAATGGATATCACACGCAGGAGATACACAATTCAGATACCTTATCGAAATTCAACAATTTATTAGATAGGGTTCAGGCAGAAATGCAGAAAATTGTACGTGCCAGCGTATCACTACTGTCCAGGCTAGAAACGAATCTTCTGTGGTTTCCTATATGTCTATGGCCGAGTTTTTTAATTCACCAAATTGGTGTGGTGGAAGAGTGATGGATCCACCAAATCGTTTTTTTATTGTTGTTTGATTGACGTAAATGTCAAATTATCTAGTCCAACGGCCACCATGTATGTTCTATGTCCACCACACTTCACCACAACCACACCAGTTTGGTGAATTATTTCATGTGCTGCATATCGGGGTCGATGTTAATTACCAGACTATTTAACATGTTAATAATTAATCAGATCATTTGTGAATGTCGGCTTGAAGATTTTTGCATTATATCTTCGAGCATTATTTATGTATATATAGCCATACCACTTTTATTGTGCTTAGTTGAGCATTCAGGTCTGAAAGAACAGATCATCCCTCTTTAAATTCAGTACGAATATTGAACAAATAATCAAATTATTTTAAAAAATCGAGCGATTTTGGCGGGAGAGCCTCTAACAACTCATCAAATTGCACTTTTAAATACACGCAAAATATCGTGTGATCAGTAGATTCAGTGGGTACCTTTCTCGCGGAAAATTAAAATGTCATCAATATAGATATTTAATCAGAAGAGATATATCGTATGAGGAAAACTGCAGAAGATGTATCTGCGAACTGAATATACATTAAAAACATGTAAGAAAATATCGGAATAAATTTCGAGGCATCATATGAAAAATCGAAAACACGAATCATCATTTTAAAACAATCTGTATTCATTCTGACTGCTCTATTGCATAAATATCAGCAGTTCGGTCTCGTTGCAAAAAGAAGAAGAAAACTGGTTAAATTTATACCCTCCCATAACTCAGCATCTATTGGTCTTCTCATGGCTGAAGCTGCCTTGAAAAAGTATAAGATCTCTATTATAATTTCGAGCACTTCCCTTGCAGGAAACAGACTCCGCAAAAACATTGTATTGAATTGCAAAGAAATCATGGCAGTGTAACCGGAGACAGACCTCCGCCAAACACGAACTGGATCAGATCCAGTGGCGTAGATACAATATACTACGGGTACCGGCGACATGGGGTGGATAGAAACTGTGTGGGGAATTGAAAAAAAAAGTTAGAATTACAATTAATTTCGTTGAATAAAAACATAGTCAAGATATAAGAATAAAAATGAATTGAGATGATGAATAAGTTATTTGAAATGATAGATTCTTACTAATATAAAAGAAGAGTTTAACAAATGTGGAACATCTTAACTCATTAATAATATGAAATATAAATAAGGGAATAAGGAGCAATATTATGGGGTTTATTGTAAGAATACTTTCATGGATACAAGAAGTCATTTCGAAGCCAAAACAACGGTAGAAACGGAACGGGAGATTGATATATTACTTATGGATTTTGTTGGATAGTTTGGATCTCCTTCCATAAAAACAAATATGGTTTGTAAGTTTTTATGTACCTCATTAATAAATAATTGATTCAAAATTCTTGAATTCGTCACATACTCCTTAAAAGATTCGAGGAAATGTTTATGTTTATTTTTATTGAAATTTGAATTATTCACTTTCATGTTCATACGAATTTATCAGAAGAATTTCAAACCCGACAAATTGATCGTTTTATCTATCGTTCCGAATGTTTCCTATAGGAGTTTTCGAATACGAACTCTAGAGGGCTTCTTCTCCATGGACTGAATATTGAAATTAATGAATACCTCTTGTATTGGATAGGAATTCAAAAATATCCAGTTTCAGACTTGTGTATTCAGGGACCAAGAAGCTTTTTAGAGGTATAAATATTTCCGCCATTCTGACTGAATGAAATGAATAGTCATAACTCAAATTTGTCACAATGAATTTATTTTCGGAAATTCTTGAAAATAATGTATACTCGGAAAATCAAATAAAGAAACCCGTTTGAGTAGTTTTGATAAGGCATGTCGGTAACTTCGGCAAATATTTCAGATTTTACATGGGAGATTTCTGCATTCCGGCATTTATCGGCGGAAACTGAAGTAGGACAGCAATGCCGTGTTTCGACAACATTTGGGCCTAAAGGCGAGAATATGTCAATAAAGAGTGTCCGCACGATGTTTTCTATGCATCTATTCAACATGTTTCATTTCAGCAATGCCTCGAACTCGAAAATACATACATGATACTAGATCAAGAATCTATAAAAAGATGAAAAATTAGCAAATGCTTTTCGGTTAGTCGTACTAGGAATGAATTACAGAAGGGCATCAGCTGAAGTTATGTCTTTTTTATGCAAACATAAAAATCTGCCAACTAGAAAACAAGAATGTCAAAAGGAATGAGGGTTTTTCCTTTAAACGAAAATGCAGTTATTCTCATGAAAAACCTTTAGAACATCACATTTCAAACATATAATTTCAATATTATATTTTAAAAAAAAAGTTTGATCACCTAAAACTGAAAAATAAATAGGGATTTGCATTTAAAGGGATTTGTCATGAGTGCACGATATGGCAACGTCGAATTCAGCGTTCTCGGAAAGAAAAGGACGTCAAATGTTTTACTTTGCTGAGGAAAACAGAGATATACTCCATTCACTTTTATAATGTAGCCCGGTTGGCCATGACATCATGACAGATTTCACCGTGTATATTTTGAAAATGTTAGGTTATAGTCATTTTCCTGTCAGATAACTATGCAACGTTGTCCTCTCTACATAGAGGTCGTAGTAATTACTTATTTTTCAAATGTCAATCTACATTGATAAAGTAATGAATTTGAGAAAATATTATGTGAATTCAATCATTCCAAAGACCTGGCGAATGTTGAAAAACTTTTGTCTCTGTTAATACTGGAAATATTTGACGTATATAAACATGGTTGGAAGATTCAGTTATGCATTTTTCTTGTACGGAAATCAAGAATCGAGTGTTGTGGAATTTTACTGAAAAATGATGGATAGAGTAATTCGTTACTTTGTGACAGTTCATTAAAAAAAAAAATAATAGTACTCGAATAACCCTGCAGTAAAACTTATAAACGAACCAACAAACCTATGGAATTCCCTACTTTTCGAAATTCTCAAGAAATAAGCCTACAGAAGACATTTAAATACATTATTGCACAACTTGAAATACTCCAGTATCAAAATGAAGTAGTAGGTACTAAAACCTGTCATCTTGAAAGAACTAACTCAATTTATGTTCTTAGGAATCTATCAGGGAATTATCAGGGTTACTATCAGAAAAAGCCGATTTCAATTCTACATAGCACTTCCTGATACTTTGCCTCTGCTTCTTCAAAACTACCTTCGGCACTTTTATTAGTTTGCAAGCGTTATTATGCTGAGATTTAGAAATCTAGAATCGATTGATATTGATAATAGTAGAAATTGAAATTTGGCAACGTCCTTTGACATTGCCGATATTTCATGAGTGCCAACCTGCGTCAGTTTTAAGGGAAAAAACTTGATAAACCTAAATCATGGCCAACCGGGCTACATTATAAAAGTGAATGGAGTATAGCTATACTTCGATCTGGTTAGAGTAGAAGACAACGATCAAGAAATAGAAAAAGAAAAGCACAGACTGTCATATTACTGACAAATCGCAAACGGAAATTGTTTGGTTATATTGACAAAAGAACACGTGTGTACCACAAAATGGGAATAAATATTTCGTTATTTTATAGCAGAAAAGCAATTTTACTAAACAACGTTGTCACTTCGTGCATGCATGACAAATCCCAAACCCCAATTTTGAAATCTGATACTTTCTGAAGGTAATTTGGGAAAATGATGAATCAAACCTATAATAATTATGTTCAAATTTGCATTTGCAGTAATATCCCAAATTAAGGAAAAACCCCCATTGGCTATTATACATTCGTGTACGAAATTTCAGTTTGACATACGATAATAATTTTTGGGGATATTGGGAAAAAAAGTCAAATTTCGTACGTGGTTTTTCCCTCGGTATCGATGTTTTTCCAAGAATAACTCAAAAAATACTAATTTAATCATGATTAAACGTAGTAACTACTTTAAAAATGCTGATGAATATCTTTGTGAAAAATTTCGTTATGATCGTGTTATCAGAACAATTTGAAAAAAAACAATTTCGAATATTCAATATTCTGCGATTCTTTATCATATTATCCCCACGAAATTCTGTAAGAACTTTCAAGCTTTCATTTTTCGATCGAGAACTGAACTTCAGTTCGATACCCTATCATCCTGTATTTTTGGAAATATTGGAAAAATAAAATTTTGAATATGTGTATATCTGCGGAATCATTGGTTGGATTTCACCCATACACGAATTCGACCTTAATAATCAAGGTCAAAACCTACTCTACAAATATCGAGTTTCTAAATGTTTATTTCGGAATTTATTGTGTTTACGATCGATATTTGTAGAGTAGTATTACGTGGTTAGAACGATTAGATTGGACTCCCTGGAGAAGAATCTGCGGTCAAATTCAAATATGTCTATCCGTATGTGGTCTTACTTTCGAAGGAAAGGACCTAGCTACTTGAAACTGTCAGATTTGGAGTCTTAATATCGTAGTTAATTGCATTAATGGGTTGAATCCTTAGACAAAGGAAACGCCTTTGAATCGGTCGAACGGTTTTGGGGTTAGGCCAATTTGAAATTTTGAGGTTAATTCTGAAATACCTCAAGTAGTCCTGATGCGATCAGTTTCAAACTTCGAAATCTTTGTTGTTACAAAATGTTCCAGATTCTGTAGAAATATCTCGGTTTTAACGACACTATCCATCAAATTACGATGAAATTAGGTAAGACCTTGACGTTGATATTAATCGACTGTGTTTCAAACTTGTATATGATCCGATATTAATTTTCGGAGATAATGAAAAAAAAGTTTAAGATTTCTTCATTGATTAGAAATTTCAATTTGAACAAGCGCGTAAAAGTTCCTGACCTCACGGAATTCTTTTCTAGAATTTTTCATAACTCAATCCTTACGTTTGAATAGTTCATCAGTTTTCAGAAGAAAAAACAATTTTATGGAATACTTTATTTAGAATAAATATTTTTTGGATACTGGTCATTCATTCATATCTTCTTGTGGTGTATCTGGATTCTCTTCCTTCTGTTTTTCTTTCTGTTTTTTAAGGTTTGCTGCTAAAAATCTGAATCTAAGCATACATTCTTCCTGAAAACCAAGATAAAATATAGTAATCAAAAAAAAAATAACAATGTCATTATAAATTGTTATGTGAGCCTCATAAACCTTATAATTTTCTGATTTCATATATAATAATTTCAAATACAAGCCATGCTGGAGAATTTCTAAAATTAAATTACACCGCTGTACCAGTATGAACTTATTGGCTCGTTTAAATAACGATCGCCTTTAAATGGATTTTTTTTAGATCAAACTAGTGTAGATCTTCGAATATTTACATACTGGCCTCTTGATGGTAGATCCAAAAATGGTGAAGGAACAAGGACCGATTCCTCACTAGGCTAGTTTTGGAAATTTTTGAAGATACTCAGAAGCTTCAAAATTGGACATATTATAGCTTGAAACTGATTTCGTTCTTCTGAGACTCAAAATATGCTGTCAAAATCGAAAGTACAAGAATTTCAAACTTTAAAAATTCTAGCAAAGCACTGATGTGAGGTCATTAGCTTCTATGCGCTTGTTCAAATTCATTACCGTTCGCACATATGTATTTCTTGAGATATTCTATTACAACGAAATTTGACATATTGTTTTCCTTATATCCCCAAAAGCAAATATCAGATTGAAATTTGAAACAATGTTGTTGAACACTAAATCTAAGATCTGTACCAAATTTCGTTGAAATTGCTAGGTCCTTTCCTTTGAAAGTGAGCACATACAGACGAAGGGACCGAATTGAATTTGACTATGGATTCTTCTTCAGGGAGCCCAAACTGAACGTTTAAGACAATTTTTGACTCAAAATTCGAAAACTGCAGACATTGTGAGGAACCCTGCTGTTCTCAAGAACAAGCGTATAGAAGCTGCACACTTGGAACTGAAAACTGAATGCAAGTATGAATGTACATTACACATAAGTGTATAAGCCCTAAGAAAGTTTGAATTTTCAACACAGTACACCTGAACTACCTGAAAACTTACTTTAGTCTTGTTTGGTACATGTTCTGCAATCCTATCCCACCTATCGTTACATCCTTTTGGATATTTGAGAAGTGCATCTTCCAAACACTTTTGCTGATCTTGGTTCCAACTTTGCACTTCTTTGGTCTCTTCTGGAAGAAGTACATCTTTTTTGGTCTTTATCTTGACTGCAACAGGCTCTTGGACTTTTGCTTCTTCGTTAGGAGGTCGATATCCATTTTCTTTTAATTTGGCAGCCATATAAGTTACTTCTGGAACTGAACGTCCAAGAACTTCTCCAATAACCTCCCAACGATTACTTGAACCACCAGGATATTTCTTTATCAATCTTATAAGCTCTATTAGATCATCATCTGTCCAAAGACCACCACTGATTGGAGCAGCATTAGATGAAGAATCCTGGGAAGATTTTGGATTATATGTTGTTTCAAAATTTGGACCTTCAATAAAACATTATAATATAGCGACTACATGAATATGTTTTACCTGTTATTGTCAAATTTACAGTGAACTATTTCCATATTTACAGCTACATACATAGTGAGAATACTGAATGTCAAGCTTTCAAATATAGTTCGAAATTTCAATATCTTTTTTAACCCCCACAACCTCGGTAGTGGACAGAAATCAGTAACTAATTACCTTCAGGAATTGCAAATCCCTTATTCCTTTTTCGAACTGTTTTGACCTTAGGAACTTCAATTGCTGGTTCTTCTGGGGGAGGTTTATTTATTGTCTCTTGTATATGATAGGTAAGCATTGATTTCATAGTAACTATTGCATAAGGTATTGATGTTAAGATAAACCAGAGTAGACGAGGTATTTGTATTGGTAATGTGTCATATAAAGAAGGCTTGTCCAGTTCAAATTCTTCTATTTTATCTCTATCTTTTCTCTTCTTTTTCCTTGTTTGTTCCTGAAATTTTTTTTCAGATTCATTAAGTAGATATCAAGTCCCCTCTAAGCTTAACACTCTATATATTATTTATATAGTAATATTGTCTCACCAATTCATATTTTCTTTCCAAGTAAGCTGCCCAATTAACCAGATATTGTCCAATTGTAATGATCAAAAACAGAATAATACAAACTTCAATTAGTCCCATTTTACGAACATAGCGATAATAATAAACCGCACTCTTCCAGTTAGGTAACCCATTTTTTAATATTTCATCATAATATTTTCTCTTCGATGGTGTTTTCAAAACATCATAAACGCTAACTAAATTCCTAAATTCAGCGGAAGTGTCTCTATCTACATTTTTGTCTGGATGTAGTTTCAATGAAAGCTTTCTGAACGCTGACTTAATTTGCTCGTGAGAAGCTTCCTGAGGAATTGAATTTTAATAAGGAATAACGAAATAAATTTAATAGGTAGAGTGGAATTCACTTACATTCGTAATATTCAAAAGACTGTAAAAATTTTCTTGAACTTCTTCAACGACGTCGAAAATTTCTAATTGTTCCGAATCCCAGCCTAGACATATTTGTGGTATGAAAATAAAGAAAATCCAAAATGAAATCATTATTTGCATATAACTCGGTTCATTTTACATTTAAAGTTTCAATATTTTGGATTGGAGTGGGGTTAGTGGACTAGAGGTTAGACGTTACGTTAGAGACTAGAGTCACGTCATCATCTGTGTTCGTTGTTTTCCTTTTTCTTCGACGAACCGGAGTAAAAACAAGGAATTCGTTTTCTATATATTTGATTGTATCAAATTTTAAAATCACAAGTGTTTAAACTTAATTTAATATAACATACACTTGGAACCATGATTCTCCACGACTCTTATTTTGTTTTGAAGCAAAAATCAAAGAGATTTAATCTGCGTTTCGAAGAAGAAGATGTAGGTCTATGGCAATAATTCAAAACAAGTAACCCAACTTTTTTCAAACGATAGATTTTGATTTTAATTTTCTTTAAAAATTAGTAAAAATACGGAACATATACCGATTTGGTTCAATATTCTGTCCTTTGATTCAGATAATCTGAAAAATGGATAGTGAAAAAAGTACTGATGAAGTACTAGAGCTTAAATGCCAATTTGATACTCTAACAAGACCAGACGGTTCAATTCTATTTTGTGAAGGTGCTCTTATTGCAGGATTGATTTAATTAACATTCAAGATCTTTTTAAACTTTTCCTGTATTGAGCCTCTTATGTTTTAGGAGAGACAACAGTTCTGGCAGGAGTATATGGTCCAGTTGAATGCAAAGGATCGAAAATGTTAACAGATAAAGCTCTTGTAGAAATGAATTATAGACCAAAATCTGGACTTCCTTGTAAGCGTTTATGAAATCTTCATGAAACTTAACTTAACTTTAATTTTTAAGGTGTTCAAGATAGATTTTTTGAAGCTACTCTGAGAAATACCTGTGATGCTGCAATATCTGCATCTTCACATCCTAGGTCCTCTATAGTTATTACTATCCAAGAAATGCATAACCATGGACAAGTAATTACATCTATGCAATCTCTATAATACTTTATTGAAAGTTTATTTTTAGCTATTATCATGTGCTATCAACGCTGCTTGTTTGGCCTGTTTGAATTCCAATATCGACATGAAATTTTTATTTGCTGCAACAACATGTTTTCTCACAAAGGATGGTTGTCTACAGATTGAAACACCCTTCATCCAAGAAAATATAGAAGCTATATTCACGTTTGCTTTCGATAGCATTAAAGGCCACATAGTAGTTTCACAAACAGAAGGAATTTTTTCTTCAGAAAACTACAAACAAGCTTTGGAAAAATGTAGAGAACAGAGTAAAAAAGTATTACAATTTATAAAGAGCCAAATTACAGAAAAGATTATAAGTAGCTGAGTAAAGGTAGCATTCATCAAGAAATATTCTTTTTTCACATTCTGTTAAGTTGAAGAGTAAAATATCAAAAATGGCCTTGTATGAATCAAAGGGTTTACCTTTTGTAACAAGATAAAGCAAATTAAAAAAAGTAACAAAAAAATAATTTATTCATTTCCAGTCCAAGTTTTCATGGACAATCACTCTACATAAACTGGTCATCAATAATTTCTGGTCAAAGGGTTGACAAAATAATATTTTTTTTTCCTGTATAAATTTTCAGATAAAACTCTCATAGGCTCGTCCATAATGAGACACTCCTGTATTACATCATTCAAATTAGACCTTACATGTTTAAAAGCATTTTGACAAATTACATTTGCTAGTATCATTTCAGATTCATTATTTTCCAACCCAATACAGTAGGATCTTGAGGCCCTTGTCAAGCAAGCTATCATAGCATATGTGTACATTACAGCTTCAGAAAGTCTTCTCATATGATTATGACAATTCAAAACATCTATTCCATATTTCCCAAGAAGTGATTCAGTTGCAAACTGTAACCTAAGAACACAATATTCGATATCATTAGCTGCTTCTTGACATGATGGATGAAGGTGGTTTCTCAATTGCAACGTCAACTTTGGATTGTCATCCTCTTGTTTTCTGTTCTGCCACAACTTCTTCAATATGAATGTTCCATGAAACATAGGATTTCTCAGTTTTTTCACAGTGCCCGCCAGGTGTTTACCGGAATATTGTAATCCCAATAATCCGATAGTAAGTTCTGACATATTTTGATTTCCATATGAGGTATATTGAGTTAGTGCTTCTTTTTGCAATTGTAGACAGAAATGTTTATAATGTAAAGAGGGTGTTTCAACTAAACTTAAACCTATAATTGTGGATTCTAGAGCTAATTTTGTGGAGAATACTCTACTTATCAAAGATTCAATGTCACAGTCTTGATTTTCATAACTGCTCATCAGTCCTGATGTAAAATACACCATACTTTCTACCATGTAAGCATTAGATAATATTTCACTCATCTTCGAAGTAATTGCTTCAGTTTTATATATTTCTTCACCTGGTTCCATATTGACCAGTAAATCCTCCGAGAGTAAATTGATCAACTTCTTTATAATATTTAGATTTATAACACTACTGCTCAAATAATACTCGGGCAAAACTTTAGCAAGTATATCTTGGCCTATTTGGGCAAAACCTAGAATATTTTCTTTTTTCATTAAAACATCATTGAAATTTATATTACATGCGCCTAAACCTTGATCTTCTACATCCATTTTTTCAATGGTAACTCCAGAAGTAGATTTATCGATTAGGAATATTTTGAATTCATTTTGTTGAAAGGAATTCTTGGAGCCAACTCCTGTTGGAATACAAACAATGAATAAATCAGCATTTTTTCCATTGAGAAGACATTTTTTTGTTCCATTCACTTTATATGATTCTAAATCTTGATTTAATTGTGCTCTTATACTGTTGGAAAAATCTGCATCAGATCCTTTGAAATCATTTGCTAAGCATATTGTTGCCCACATTTCACCATTCAATAGTTTGAATAAATATCTACTTTTCTGATCATCTGTTCCAAATTTCGATAAAATATTTATACACACCTCATTATTCATAATATCGTATCTATGTTTACTATCAAATAGTATTTCGTTAAATCTACATTGCTCGCTCTCATTCAATTCTCTACAACCAATATCTATGGGGCATCGTAATCCTAAACATTTTTGCATTTTCAATCTATAAAATACTTCTTTCACATCTTTGGGTTCTCCTTCCTGAACAGCGATTTTGTGCAAGATATTCGTTAATGTTTCTAATTCATCGACATCTTTCTTTCGAAGCTCTGGGTAAGCAAGGATATCTGTGTCTACCTTCCCTAGAAATAAATTTTTGACAAAAGGTTCCCTTTGGGGTAATTTGCTTCTATTTTTAGATACAACTGTGGCTAGACTCTCAAGTTCTCTTATGTGTTTATCAAATCTATTTTGTTCTGCAACCTTTTCTGCTGGGACAGTCGAAAATTTTCCCAATGAAATATTTGAGAATCTGCGAGGAATAATCTTCCTAACTATGGAGATAGAATTCATTTTGCACTACCATACAAACACGCAAAATTAGATTTATATTGTGTCGTATTTTGTAGGAAAGGAAGTTTCTACTTCTAAGGTTTTAAGTTAGGTTATAGGTCGATTTAACCTATATTTCTTGTTCTTGATAAGTGATGTTCTTTTTCTTCGTATTTTCGTGGCTGCGAAAAATCATAAGCAAACATAAGGGTTCCAAAATTGTCGTCACTGCGAGAAGACCTACATTTCCTCGCGTGCCGCTTCCCAGTTTGGAACCCCTATTTACGACCGTAAACACAATAACTTAGAAACTCGATAGTTGTAAAGTAAGTTTGGACCTTAATCACGAAGGGCGAATTCGTGAATGGGCAAAATCAACTCAATGATTACGCAGATATTGGGAACTTCTGCGAAGATGCCAGCGCCCTAACGGATAAATTTGGAACCTGTCTAAGCTAGTAGTTTTATGTAAACAAACCGTAGAAATGTGGTGGAGAACGAATATTTATTAAGCAGAGCATGAATATTTAGAGAAATTATTATAATTTTGTATAAGATTTCTTGAGAAGGAACTTTTCGGTTGGATCACGATATAAAATAGTACCACAGACCAACAGTTGGTCTGTGATAGTACTTTGAATCGTTCCTGGTGGATAATTTTGGTGTTATTTTAGTGTATGTTGCTTGGTGGATCAAAATGAACCAATATCTAAGTTTACTTGAATTTCTGGAAAAAAAGGCACCTCAATAAGTAATTTAAGGACTCTTATTTATGTAAAGAAGTGCTGAGAGGTATGATGGCAGATGAGGTATTAAAAATTAAATAAAAATTTATTTCATTTATGGAAAATCCCCTTTCGGATTTAGCAAAGGTAGTTTCTAGGAGAAAGGTTGCCTAATGAAGAATACAGGAACTATGCAAACGATCAACTAAGCGAACTGTAACGTTTCAGAGTACAAATAAGAATCCTTCATCACACAAATGGGAAACATCGCGGAATTGTGTTTTTTTGATATCATTTTTTTAGACTTTTATTATCAAATTGACATTTTCATAAAACCGCAGCACTAGAGGCGAATTTTGGCGCTGTAACCACAGCTTACTACAGATTGTGGTTACATGTAGTTACTTGGGTTACCACATTTTCGCGGAGCTAACTATGTAACTATGACGTATTGATGACGTCACGCATACCATACCGCGTAACCTTCCTCTTGAGCAGGGTTACTCGTGTAGTATGTAGTTCTATCTCTTTCGAAAGAGTGAAATAGAATGAGTTTATGAACATAGATTCGAGAATGAAAATAATTGGGGGTCATATTCTATGGGAGTTTCGAATATTTTTAATGTTCATATATCGTTTTCGGAAAAGAAGTCACTCCTCCTGTCGTTTTGTGCCGGTGCAAAAATTTCAGCTTGTCCTTAGTTGTTGTTTTTAGATTTTAAAAAGAAAGTGTAAGAATTTTAATTAATATAATTTACTATTGAGAAACCAATTATGGTTCAGAAGTTACAGCTGTTGATGAAATATTAAATTATATGGTAGATAGTAATTGGTCCTATGTATTCAAAATTCACATTGAATGTGAGTTTTTTTTAACACTTCTATAAGTGAATGCTCCCTGAAGAAGTTCCAAAAGTAGGAACGAAAGCTAGGAAATATCAATAAAGAATACACTTGTAGTCCTTATTAATTTATTTGACTTCTTTCCCGATAACGTTATATTAATTTCCAATGAAGTCGAGAATTCTACCCAATTTTTAATGTTCATTTTTGAAACATCTGGCAGGTTTTTTTATTATTGTTTTTGCACGCTTGTTTGATAAAAATGGATACAATTTTCATTCTTCTAAATAAAAGAAGTCTTCCGATACAAGATTATAGTATCGAAGTTCTCTTTGGAGTTGACAGACAGAAGTAAGAAAGAAAAGTGAGGTTATCTTTGGAGTTGACAGACAAAAGTAACTACGGGACTATGACGTCACGGGTAACTACTAACTATGGTTACCTGTGGTTACAGCGCCAAAATTGATATGACTTGTTCTTTGTTTACAAACGAGTGAATCAATAAAATGGAAACAGATTTTCTGCTTCAGTTCTTTTGCATCGTATTTCTAAAGAAAAGGAAACAGATAGACATATAATTGATTTCATTTTCATATTACAGCAGCTGAAGATACACATACAAAATGAAAAATGTCACAGCTGATTCAACCTACCTACATTGTATAAAGACAACAACAACAAGACATGTATTTATATGAATATTTTCAGCTATTATCAACTCTAACAGTATATCTAGTTTTTGTCCGGTTTCCAACCAGATCACTCTCTTAGAATATGATTTTGTGTAGTATGAGAATTAGGTAGCTGCAGAAGTGCTCGGTAGTTTCTATGCAGCATTTTTCTTCAAAATCTCTTATTTTCATTTACACCTGAAAACATCATGACATGAAGTTGTTTCGAAATGAATACATTGTAGGTAATTTACGTTTATGAAAATAAACATTTTCAGAGAAATGCAGTGAACATACTTTCATGTATTTTGTGACCTGTTTTCCAATCTTCAATTTCTAAAGCTAGGCCTTTCTTCTATCAGTGAGTTCCCTGCCAAATGCTGTTTCCAAATTAACTTTACTTCCATTTGGCGTTTGGAAAAAATGAAAACTAGAGGCACTAGATGATCCTTTCTTCTTTGACCATGAATAACATTGAGTTGAGGCACACAACAATAGTCATTTCGGGAGGATGCCATTTCGAATTAATACCATCGAAAATTTTAATCGGAAAGAAAAAGGAATCAATTGATGAATATAACAAACACTTCCGGTATACCAAAATCTCAACTCTGAGAACAACACAAAAGCTCGAAAATGAACTCCAAAAGTAAGTAAATTACGTTAGAATAACAGGCACGTTGAAAAACTACTAGCTTGGAAGTGTTCGAATTTCTATCGCCAGAGGGCGTATCGCTTAGCAGTAGTTGCGATAATGGCTCTACGAAAGTCTGAAAACTAAAAGGCCTATTACACTACCCAATATCCCGGGCCCGGCAGGCAGGGACCGTGTAGTGTAAATGTAAAATGGACCCGATCTGAATAGCTTCCTACCGCCTTGCATATATAGGGCAGTAATGGCAGTATCATTGTATAAAGACAAAAGTTGTCTTTATACAATGGCAGTATCATAGCAACGCCGAGAGCGCTCATGCATTCACGAATAGAAAAGAAGCGGCCGGCATCTAGGGTGGTGTAATAAGCGACACCCGGCAGATTGGGCGCCCGATATGGCGGGCCCTTGAAATTGGATAGTGTAATAGGCCTGTAAGCCAAATGCATCACATGAATGTCATTATTATCATAAAGTATTAGAAATGTTAACTTTTCGAAACAACTAGCTTGAAAAATAATAGTACTAGTCACATAAGCATGATTTTTTTCCATTTTACGGGTTACTTTGCCATATATGACTATTTACAATTTTTGTCATACCTACTTTAACTGTGATTCTTCTCGATAACGTTGTTTTTTTCGGTATACATATAACTCAAGAAATATCATGATCAAACTTCGCAGCTATAGTTTTGAAGATACTGAAAGACAACCTTGTGCAAAATTTCGTGATGATCGTATCATTAGAATTTTAAAAAAATTTCAATTTCAATATTCAATATTCTGTTATCATATTATCCTCATTAAATTCTGCATGAACCTTCGAACTGTCATTTTTCGATAATGTTCTAGATTTCAATTCGATTTGAGTTGTATTTTCGGAAATATTGGAAAAAAAAAATTTAATGGGTATATCTGCGGATTCACCCCGTGGTTTTTACCCATTCACGAATTCGGCCTTCGTAATTAAGGCCTAATGGCTAACCATAAACACGATATAACTTCCGGAAGAAACAACTTAGAAACCCGATATTTGCAGAAAAGATTTGGACCTGAATTACACACGAAGCTCGAATTCATGAATGGGTAAAATCCACCCAATAATTCCTTAGATATACCCATTCAAAGTTTTATTTTCCTAATATTTCCAAAAATACAGATTAGATCGAATAGAAATCCAGTACTTCATCGAAAAAAACCTACAAAAGCACTGCCGTGAAGGCAGCAGCTTTTGCGCGCCTGTTCAAATTCGTTACCAAAGCGGTCATCTCCATTGAATATGCGCGAAAAAGCTGCTACCTTCACGGTAGTGCTTTTCTAGGTTTTTCCTTCATTCAGTATAGTTAATAGTTGTTGCATGTATAAGCCAAATACCTGCAAAATTCCAAGAAAATACAACACTCCAAAACAGAAGTAATGCGCATGTGCGATAGTCGGCACGAAGTTGAATTGCAAGCGTGCAATGATCTTATCATACATATTATTAGATCATTGCAAGCATGCATGAAATTCTGCCGACTTCAACTTGCCTGCCGACACGAGATTCATTGTGAATGACAACGTTGGAAACCATATGCTTAGCATAGCACGCTTGGCCAAGCCGCACTTCGCCCGCGATTTGATTCTGAATGTAGCTTAACATTCGAATCATTCAACCCTCATTTTACAAGCAACGGCAAAGGGCAAAGTAACACCAATTTGAAGGTTACTTGCCACAATTTCAGCATAATAAAAAATATTCAAGTACTCAAAATTTTTGATTCGTATACAAAAATATCGGCGACACATATATACAAGTTGAAACTTCAAAGAAAAGATTGCATAATAGAAGATAGAAAGTCTTCAAACTACAATTTTCAAAATCGTTCAGAATCTGCGCAAAGTAACACTGCTCTATAGTACCATATTGAGTATGATAGTAATTAAATTGTTAGAAAAAATTTTCTACTAGGTTCGCAGCAATGACATAGGTAGGTATTATCATTGTTTAATACAGCAATCAATGATGATATTAAAAATTTCAAAAAGCACTGCCGTGAAGGCAGCAACTTTTGCGCTCATGTTCAATGTAGATGACCGCTTCAGCAACGAATTTGAACGTGCGCGCAAAAGCTGCTGCCTTCACGGCAGTGCTTTTTGAAATTTTCTTTTCTCAGAGAGATGCTTCCAGTCGGTTGACAGATCGATAGAACTTCTTTCAGAAAAATAGCTTATTTCTCGAATCTCCAACTCGAAAACAATGTTATTTGCTTGTATTTTGCCATTTCCAACAATTTTCATCGGTAATTCGTCGATTTTTAACAGATTTTCATCATCTTTGAGAATTTCTCAACCGACAGCCGTGACAACAACAAACCCATATATATCTTGTCTATGAACAAACCGTACTCGATGATCAGTCAGAATATTTTGGAGAAAAGCAACAATATCGAGAAGAAAACCTCGAAATTTGACATATTTTTTCCCGATATCTCCAAAACTTATGATCGTATCGAATTGAAATTTAGTACACTGCTGTGAAATATGAAGCTCAAAGTGTGGGTGGAATTTTTTTCGGATATGATGAATGTTTTCCGAAAAAAAAAAATTTTTGTAAAAAAATTCTAAAAAAACTTTTTTTCAAATTTACTGACAATATGATCCTGACGAAATTTGGCTCAAAGTTGCGCGTCGTTATACTCCACCAAACTGCCAAGTTTGAATCCAATCGCTTGAGTAGTTTCTGAAATAAAAAATAAATAACTTCAAAACTTCAAGTGCCTATAACTCCGAAACTATTCGACCGATTTGGCCCATTAACGAACTCAACCGCGGCATTCTGATGCGCAACCTATCCTGAAAGTTTCAAGTAGCTAGCTTGCTTCTGTCGACAGTTATCGTGTCTACGGACGGCCGGCCGGCCGGACAGAATCAATTTTGACACCGGATTCGTCATCAGTGAGTCCAACCTAGTCGATTGAGACCATTTTCGGCTCAATCATCCAAAATTACAGACATTTGGACAAAACGATAGCACGCTGTTCCCCTAGAACATGCGCGCAAAAAGAAAATCAATAAGGGTTGGAAACGAATTAAAAAATGTTTTGATTTATATTCAGTTCTTTGATATATTTACTATAAAAATATTCATTTAACATACTCAACAGCAACTTTCAACTTCATAGACATAAAACTAAAAAAATAGAAACAAACACAAACGAAAATTTCAGATTCTACAGGAAAAACTACATAGTATATTGCTTCATGCTTTGCTTTATGATTTGAAGGAGAGAAATACTCAGTTTGAATTCAACACCATTAAAATCAGGAAAAATATTTCTCAAAAGTTCATGAGGTATTGAGGTATCATGTGTCAAAGTGTAATAAGCTCCTTTGTCTTGAATCCTTGATTCAATAATAACCTCAGGATGACAAAACTTACCAAAGGTAATTGTAGAATATCCACATTTTGTACTGATTAAATGCAATTCATATTTATAACGTATTTCTTTCGTTTCTAAGCATTTAACAGAAAATGTAAGTTTGTGGTCAAGGGTAAATGTTTTTGAAAAAAGGAAAATTTGGTCATCGAAAAGAAAGAAATAATGATCTGAACTGAAATCAGAATAATGTTTGTCGAGTTGATAAATAGATTGTTTGTGATTGGTGGTCAAGTGGTTCTTGAGATCATCAACATGTTTATAACACAATACGCAATATTGGAATGATTGATTAGCAACCATCATAAACTTTTCATAGGCAAAATTTCTGGTTACAGCAGTTGTACATTTTGGACATGTCGGGAATTGGAAGCTGGATCCAAACACACCCATATTTTGGGAATTACTGTTTGTTCTAGATTTCCTTGACTCATTGTCTTTGTATACAAATGGTTCTGGTTTTACCGTACAATTCTGGCATACATTATGGGCCATTTTACTTTTACAGACATAAACAGGATTTAACAATTCTTGAAGACATTGAACACATTTAGCACCTTGCAGCAACAAACTTCTAGGATTAATGTAAGATTTTCTTGATGGACCGAGTAAAAGACCATCAATGTAAAATTTTATTGCTAGAGAGGTGGGCGATTCGAAGAAATCTTTGATATAATCGAAATTCACTTTCAACCAGCTGTTATTTATTTTACTTCTGAAGAATGAAGGTTGTATTAATTCAGGTTTTCTCATTTTCAAAGCATTAACTTCTGATCTTTCTGTAGAAATTTCAATTTTGTAATTGAGATTTCTCCAAATTTCAGGACTGGACCATACTTTCAAATAGAAACAAGATTGTTTATCGATAACCAATATTATAACAATACTTTCTTGAATTTTGGAGAAATATATTTGATTCTGTTTAATTTCATTTTCAAGGTGGAATTTCACGCTAACATCAAACATATGAGATGGATGAATTTTTGCTAAATGATCTGATAGTGCAGAAGCGTTCCCTTCCCAGGAACATGTGAATTCTTCTAAATGCTGAAATCGGTCACTAGCAAAGGGGCAAACAAAATTTGCATATTGACATACGTTCTCGTGTTCTCTTACTTCATCCCATCTCAATTTTTCTTGGCATCCGTTTTCTCTATGCACACAGGGAAAGTTTAAATATCTTGCCAACGCTTCATAAGCACTTTGTCGATAATTTTTTCCTTTCATGTTAGCGAACTTGGCACAATTTGCTCTTCCGCAAATGCTGCCTAATGTGTCATTGTGAATTATTGGTGGAATCGACAAATAGTTTTTACATATGATAAATAAAAGTGAACTTTTTTCTTCAGTATTGTTTTGTTGAAACAAAATTTCTTGCACGTTTTGGTTTTCCATAATGGTTACTCAACAACCCTTCTTTGTCTGTGCCGTGTGCCACACAGAATACAACTAAAAAAGGCGCAAACTGATGGACGCATTTGTCGCTCAAGCGATGACATTTGAGTTGTCAGATGCTCTCCCGCCAAAATCGCGCGATTCTATTTTTTGTAGTTGAATAATTTCAACTTCAAGAAAATGGCGGGATATTCAAAACATTCAAGAGGTTGTTCATACTCGACAGTCATGATTATAGGCACTTGTTAACAAGATAAGCGCTTATAAGGTTAAATACAATGGATGAGGAATTATAAGGATATTGAAAAGTATTTTTTCAACTATTGTCTTAAAATAATTATTATTATCATTAATTCAATGCTCCGAAAAATATAGTTATAAAACCAATTACTATACTTGTTGTAGAACCAGATCCACGCGGAAATTAATTCACACAATTTAAAATTTCATTAACAATCGCGCGTTTTCGTAATGACAGATGTCAGCCACAAATAACTGACATTGGGCAAAAAAAATCGCGCGATTTTTATTTTTCGACGCGTCCATGAGTACGAGCCTTAATAATATAACAATGTAAAAGTAATAACACAAATAGCTTTGTTTTGGACAGAATACAAATATTTCGGGTCTAAGTTCAGAACTGTTCGGGCATGCGCGATTGCGATTTTGCATTTTGGTTCATTTCAGGACCGGTTCAGGATTTGGCTAATCCTTTGAATAAAGAACCACTTTATGGTTCTTTATTCAAATCCTGTTTTTGTTATTTTCAGAACCAATTCCAGGTAATGTACCTTGGGTGCAGGTGAATGCTGGCCCGATGCGGATTTGAATCCAGCTGCCTCGACCCATCCGATGTATTTCAGTCGAAAACGAAGCTATGCGAAAGTTCATTTACTGCTGCGCAAGTGCATGTGAGTCATTTTTGTACCGTGCAAAGTGATCATCACACCTAAAAAATGAAGCATTTGATCATTTCCCCCTTTTTTGTGATCATTTGGCTGTTTTCATATTCATTATTTTAGAGTTCAGAATAATCATTGAAACATTCAAAATTATAATAAAAAAGGTGTTTTCGTGAATAAATCTTGCCCAAGTACACCGTGAACACCACGTTGCCAAACTGTCGCATGGCCGCGAGGGCGCGAGAGCTCGTAGACGTAGACGAATTGATGAGCTCGAAAATAGCGCCCCTGGGCTATCGAGAGCCAGTTGGTGTATATTTTGATGTTCTGTGGTGTACATTTGGGCGGTTTTTGAGACGAAGAAGAGGAAAATGAATTTAGGAAGTCATTCTATGATTTAAGATAACCTCATGACATTTGAAATTCAAATTTTGAATATTTTCAACAAACAAGAAGGTATTTGTATGGTGTATTGAATATTACCATTATAATATTCTTCTACCTGTGTTAAGTAAACCATAAAAGATTACGAAGAAGAAGTAGTGTTGAGTCGACACGATCTAGGAAACTACTAGTTGACCAACATGAGTAGACCAAAAAAATGTTCAGCGAAAGAGAGCTTGGAAAGAATGAATTACCTCTATCAAGTAAATATAAATTTCTAATCTGAGTCCATCTGGCTCAATTATATCACAGCTAACCCCTTATAAATTAATTTCCAGATATCCAACGAACTAATGGCTAGCAACACGGCGAATAGTATGCTGTCTAAAAGCTTGTCAAATCTAATGATCAAAGTTTCAAAAAAAACTGTACAGAGAATGTAAGTCTAAGGTGAGTGAAGCAAATCATATGCTAATCTTTTTTTTTTGCAGTGATGTAGATATGAAACGAAGAATTTGTAAAGCTTGTAAAACAATATTATTGCCAGGCATTAATTGTAAAGTGAGAATCAAAAAGAAGAAAGTGAAGTGGTCGTGTGACACCTGTCTCAATCCTAAGATATTTCCATCTAGTAACCCTGAACCTGTTTGGAGCCTGAAGAAAGATAGTGTTGTTGAATTATTATATTACGGAAATAGCTAGATTGGACTAATGGGAATGGGAAATGAAATTGCTTGGTTCTATGTGAATGGCTGATAGAAATTAGTTGAAGTAATTTCTGCTTTCTATATTTACTCCCCAAAAATTCCTTCATCTCATGTGATAACTATATTCTATTCAGTTATTACTGAACTATTTGAAGATTGATTTGTGAATTGTCTCTGTAATTTACTTAATGTTTCCAAACCAATTGCATAGGAGACTGAATAATAGGTAGGGGAAATAGAAAGAGCTCCAATAATAATAAACTAACATAACCACAAGTACGAATATCTGTCGATAAATCAACAAATGTTCCACCTCGATCAGAGCTTATCAATCAAAATATCTACACTGGTATCCAACGATTATGGTAACTGCAGTTTCACGGTTGTTGCCGATCCTCATAATACCTTACCTTGTAAACTGGATTTAAGACTTTAGATACTTATCATCTGTGACATGGAACACAATACCTTACCTTGTAACCTGCAAAATAAGACTTTAGATACTTATCCTCTGTGACATGGAACACTGCATTATAACAACATACAGTGCGCCATCCCGCAGGAGCATATTGCGAATTCTAACCTTTTGGTGCAGAATGAATACTTTGAACAATGTGCAAGAAGTTCATCCTATTGTCGTTTCAGGTTGCAGCATCTGCCATGCTGCAATTTTCAACAAATGTCATGACTTGGAAATATTCAACATATACCAAGGCTAGGGAATAATAAACTAACATAACCACATGGACGAATATCTGTTAATAAACATTCCACCTTGATCAGAGCTATTCAATCAAAGCATTGTGGTTCAAATTTTTATTTCTGTGGATTACTTATATTTCACACTTGAGAACACTCGTATGGGTACCTAAACAAGAAAATATCTTAATTTCACATTAAATTTAAATTTTTTCTTCAGGCTAGAATTAGGAAAGTTAAAAATATGAAAAATTGATTATTTATTGTCTCATTTTTAAAATACCTATAAGGGGGGATAAGAAAGAGAATAAATTAATTTATTGTTTATTCAAGCTACAGAAATGGTTCAATCTCTATTTCAATTGCAGAACAAGGATTGACTAAGTCAAATTTCATTAAAACATCAGGATGGAGAACCCCGATCTTGCCAATGGTTTTTGTATTCCAACAAATGTCTGCAGAACGTCCAGGAAAAAAGGCGGGATCATCAGATTTCCTCAAATAATAGCCTTTTTTTGCGTCATTACTTCCTCTAGTTACTTCTAAAGACAACATTACTCTATCAAGTAATCCATGTATCACCTCAAATCCTGCATTTTTGTTGCAATTAACTGCACATAACCTCCTTTCATTTCGGGCACCAACTTCAGCCTTCTCGTCCTTCAGAATAACATCAGAAACTTCGAATATTTTCAGAGGCAACGACATTTTCTTATTGGCAGCTATAGTTTTTAAAATGCCAGGTAGAAGAGAAGTTCGACAAACTTGAAACTCAAGTGTTTTAGGATTCGATATGTGCACTGCTGAAATTTTTTCACGACCTAATTTTGTTGATATATCTTCTTCTGAACATAATGAGAATGTTAAAGCTTCAGTAAATCCAGCCTGTGCAATAACATGTCTAATTAGATCTGAAAGTTTATTTATGGGCAGCTGATTACCAATGGTATTCGTGTTGGGTAAGGCCCTTTCAATATTGTTATAACCATAAGCTATTGCAACATCTTCATAAATATCACATGGGTGGATCACATCATGTCTTGTAGGTGGAATTTCTACCTCTAATTCCAAATCATTTTTTAATGAAGAAGTTAGAGACATTTTAGATAACAGTTGTTCAATATTCTTTCCACACTCCTGAATGCCAATTAGTTGATTTACTTTTTCAACCAGGACATTTTCCTTTCTATAAAAAAGTTGAGGATATAGATGACTTGCACCATCTGGATAAATCACTTCGCAAAACTCAGAAGTATGCCTATTTTTACAATATGTACTAAACATACAAATAAGAGTATCTAGAACAATATTTGCTTTGGTTAAATCAGTTGCTGTCACCTCAATAAAAACATTTTTTGTGTTCAATGTTATTTTAGAGTGATTTCCATTTATTATTGGTGGCAAACTCAGGACAACTCCCTTTTTATCTGTTATAACAGGATATACAGGACTATCCTTGATAATATGCAAATACTGCTTCAGTTGAACATGGGAAGAATATAGTTCCATAACACCATTACCATCCAATTCTTTATCATGATTCAATGGGATAAATTTGATATCCTTTGGCGATTTCGCATCATAAATAAATGGAGGTTCCAAAGTGTCTAAGTCATGGGTTCCAATAGATACCAATGAACGTTTACGACATATATTTTGATGAAGTTTATCTTGCAAATCAATGAAGCTATCATAACTTTCTTGAGTGAAGTATAAATCTCTCAAAACTGCTGCTACAGCATATGGTCTTATTTTAGCTGTATTAGGAAGAACTTTCATTTGTATCACATTTCCTTCTGTTGGTTTTAAAGCTTTGAATAAGGGAGGTGACATTTGGCCAAGAAATATTTTCAGGCCCAAAACTAGTCCTTCCAGGCAGAGTAAATCATAACGATTAGCAGGGATATCTATTTTATAGATGATATCTTCTGATTCCTCGATTGTGCTATTAACCTTTCCAAGCTCCTTGTTAGCCATACGTTTCTCACTGGTAATTTCATCCAATTCTAATCCGAACTGAAAACAAAGTTTTTCGAATTCTTCATCGGTATATTTTTTACCAAGTGCTTGAAATAAAATATCCTTTTTGAGTCCTATGGTCGGCATGTTTGCAACCTACTTAAATCCGAAATATTTTATTCAGAGATTTGAACAACTTGATATAAATCAAGAAGGATATAATTTAAGGTTATATCATAGAGGAGGATCATTCTTTCATTCCTTTGAATGTCCTCGGCTACTTTGGCCATTCAGACAAACTTTCAAATTATTATATTTATACATTAACATTCATTCAGATTCATACCGAACTAGAGACTATTTATTTAGTAGAGGAGGATCCTCTCATAAATATGCGGCGTTGTGGACACAGAATATTCTATGGATAAAACCACAGAATAACTTAACGTTCACAGATCCGCATCTCATATCAATGACTGAAAATTTTTTATTCATACGTTATCACTTTGCCCAGATGTCTGTTAATTAAATTTTTTTTGTCGAAAATTACGTTTAACACCTAGTTTGGACTCACTCACAAAAGAATCCGAAGGAAAGATAAATGAATGAATTTATAACGGCCGGCCGTCCTTAACTTTACTCAACTTTCCAAGGAAAACTCTTTAAGAGTCTTCGAATTTTAAAAGTAGACTTGGAGCTTTCACTTATCTCGGTTGAGCTCCTTGATGGCCAAAATTTACCAGATAAAACCAATATCGGACCCTAATGTCATGTAATATCCATGGATATTACTACCGCGTTGTTCTGGGGAACAGCGTGCTATATTGTTTTGTCCAAATGTTCATAATTTTCTTATTTGGTCTCAAACCACTATATTGGATTCACTGATGAAGAATCCGGTGTCAAAATCGATTCTGTCTGGCCGGCCGTAGGCAATATTCTGCGCGATTTCCTGATATAACTATCATCAAGAAATTCTGATGAAACTTTCAAGCTGTAATTTTCCAAGAAATAACTGGATTTCAATTCGATATAATCCGTATGTTTGGGAAAATGAAATGAAATCGTATCACTTTTCAAGACACTACAAAACAAGACTGACGTGAACAAAATAACTTCCGAAAGAAACAACTGAGAAACTCGATATTTGTAGAGTAGGTGTAGACCTGGATAACGAAAGCCGAATTCGTAAATGGGTAAAATCCACCCAATGATTTTATTTTCCCAAAATTTCCAAAAATTCAGATAAGATCGAATTGAAATTCAGTTCCGATTGAAAATGGAAGCTTGAAGGTTCATACAGAATTTCGTGAGGATAATATTTGATTGGAAGGTCACCAAATCCTACCATCAGGTAATAGAGGTGAGTTTGGTGTGTTTTATAAAATATAACCGCTTTGGCAACCAATCTGAACTAAAGGCCGTAAACACAATAACTTCCGAAACAAACAACTTAGAAACTCGATATTTATATATAGACAAGGTTTGAACCTCAATTACGAAGGCCGAATTCGTGGGTAAATGGGTAAAATCCACCCAATGATTTCGCAGATATAAAATTTTGAATGGGTATTCAAAATTTTATTTTCCCAATATTTCCAAAAATACAGATTAGAAGGACTGAGTTACAGTACATTATCGGAAAATGACAGGTTGAAGATTCATACAGAATTTAATGAGTATAATATGAGAAGATCAAAGAATATAACGAATATTTGAAAAAAAAAATTTTTGTCGAATTGTTTTAATGACACTATCATCACGAAATTTGGCACAATGTTGTCCTTCAGCTTCTTCAAACTAGCTGCAAAGTTTCATCACGATTGAATCAGTACTTCTTGAGTTATACCGGAAAAACGATATCGAGAAGAAAACCACGAAATTCTACATAATTTTTACCAATATCTCCAAAACTAATGGCCGTATCGTTCGTAAGTTTGGTACACTGCTGTGAAATATGAAGCTCAAGTTGTAATTGAAATTGTTCTTGAATATGAACAATAGTTTTAGAAAAAAAAATCGAAAATTAACGAACATAACCGCGGCATTCCGATAGCGAACTAACCTACAAGCACAGAATAGAGAAGTATTAATATAATATATATATAATACTTCTCTATTCTGTGCTACAAGTTTCAAGTCGCTATAGCTGGCTCCGTCCGACAGTTATTGTGACGTCGGCAGTTCGGCCGGACATAATTGATATTGACACCGAATTCGTCATCAGTGAGTGCAACCTAGTCATTTGAAACCATTTTCAGCTCAATCATGGAAAATTACAGACATTTGGACAAAACGTCAGAACGCTGTTCCCCTAGAACATGCGCGCAAAAAGACAATCGCGTGACAGAATTCAGCACAAAAAAAATCGAGAAAAGCACTGACGAGAAGTCAGCAGTTTTTACGCGCTTGTTCACATTGCGAAATGGTGAAATTTTAGTGAAATGAAAAAATTTTCAAAAAAAATAAAAATTTTTTCGGACTTTTCCATGGGTAATTCTTCTTATTGACTCTGTTTATATTCCAACCAGGTTTCATTTCGATCAGATAAATATTTTTCGAGTTATTGAAAAATCTAAATTTCAAAAGGCTGTAGCACAAAAACTATTCGGCAGATTTGGCCCATTAACGAACTTAACCGAGATATTCAGGATCTTAACCTAACCTGAAAATTTCAAGACTCCAGGTCTTTTCTTTCGAGAGTTACAGCGCAAACGGCCGGCTGGACGGACAGAATCAATTTTTACCGCGGGTTCTTCATCAGTGAGTCCAACCTAGTCGTTTGAGACCAATTTCGGCTCAAAATTCCAGACATCGTGACGAAATGATAACACTCAGAACAAGCGCGTAAAAAAAACACGTCACCCATAAGTTTGAGAACATTATTCAAGGCACAGTTATCATTGTTACTTTAGGGAACATTCCAAAAATTGCTGTCAAAAAGAACCCGCTCAAATTTTCGGAACAATCTAACTTTTATATGATGTTCCTAGTAAAATTCAGAATATACAGTGCGCGTCAAAATTATGGAACAAATTCATTTTCTCAGAAGAGAAATATTTGGCAACAAAATCCTGAAACAGGTCAATTTTTGTTTCACTTTTACCAAATTTTTATGCATTTTTGAAAGATTTTTGTTGCACCCTGTGCCATCCCCATCAACCCAAATTTTTTGAATAGGGAAAGTAGGTCATGTGGTACTTATTTGGCAAGGTCTTTGTATCTTCTTTACAGGCGTGCAGAACTTTTCACGAAAAAAAATATTTTTTTGAAAGATAAGTTCATTCAAAAAGGATACCTGATGAAATTTGTCACCAAGAGAAAGTTGACCATTACAGTTTTGCTCATGCACAACTTTCAACCCCTTTCAATCCCCTCCATTTTTTCTCCACTAAAGGGGTTGAAAGTTGTGCATGAACAAAACTGTAATGGTCGACTTTCATTCGGTGGCAAATTTCATCAGGTACCATCGTCTCAAAATATATGAGCCATGACAAAGTGCACATACTGAAAACCTCTTTTTTAGTAACTAATTTTTCAAAAAACAATGTTTTTCTTGAAAATTTCTGCACGCCTGTGAAGAAGATACAATGACCTTGCCAAAAAAGTACCACATGACCCACTTTTCCTATTCGAAAAATTTAGAATGTTGATGCGGATGGCACAGGATGCAACAAAAATCCTTCAAAAATGCATATAAATTTGGCAAAAGTGAAACAAAAATTGACCTGTTTCAGGATTTTGTTGCCAAATATTTTTTTTCTGAGAAACTGAATTTGTTCCATAATTTTGACGCGCTTTGTATATATTATTATCTCTTCCAAGGATGAGACCGTTTTAAACGATTCTCGGAAACACACGGTTGCTTCGAATCGATCTGTTTCCCGTACAGATGGTTTTGTGGAAAACAGCTCTTTCCTACTAGCGTTATTTTCCCGCACATGGTTTGTGGAATTCAACCCCGCTCGATATTGAAATGACCTTTCGCGGGAGAAGACCTTGAACCCTTTTTGTGGCAGATAGCTGGACCGACTCGACTGGCAAAAACCAAATAGATGACCCGAAAGCCAAGAAGGAAGTTAGAGTTCAAGTCAGATAGGTTCAACACGTACTTACGTTGTCCTACGTGCATTTCAGATGATTTTTGGCGGAATTGTTTACTGGCTTGCTGGCTTGTTTATTCGTGCAGAATTAGATTCAGAATCACTGAACTCTAAAAGTAGTTCTCAATTGTTCGTTGGAAATTCAAATTTCTGAAGAAAGGGGAAAAACCAACGCAAGCTTATTTTAGTAGAGGTACGCTCGAGAACGGAGTTGTCATTTTTTATCCTACATTGGGTGCCTAACGGCCGACCGTGAACACAATAACTTCCGAAAGAAACAGCTATGAAACTCGATATTTTTGCGCGCATGTTCTAGAGGGGAACAGCGTGCTATCGTTTTGTCCAAATGTCTGTAATTTTCGATGATTGAGCTGAAAATGGTCTCAAACGACTAGATTGGACTCACTGATGAAGAACCCGCGGTAAAAATTGATTCTGTCCGTCCAGCCGGCCGTTTGCGCTGTAACTCTCGAAAGAAAAGACAGACCTGGAGTCTTGAAATTTTCAGGTTAGGTTAAGATCCTGAATATCTGAACTGATGACGAATCCGGTGTCAAAATCGATTCTGTCCGGCCGGCCGTGGACACGATAACAGATGAAACTTTCAGGGTAGGTCGCGCATTGGAATGCCGCGGTTGAGTTCGTTAATGGGCCAAATCGGTCGAATAGTTTCTGAGTTATAGCCACTTGAAATTTTGAAGTTATTTATTTTTTATTTCTGAAACTTCTTGAACGATTGAATTCAAACTTGGCAGTTAGGTGGAGTATAACGACGCGCAACTTTGAGCCAAATTTTGTCAGGATCATACTGTCAGTAAATTCAAAAAAAAATTTTTTTCAAAATTTTTGCAAAAAAATTTTTTTTCGGAAACCGTTTTTCATATCCAGAAAAAATTTCACTCGGACTTTGAGCTTCATATTTCACAGCAGTGTACCAAATGTCAGTTCGATACGATTATAAGTTTTGGAGATATCGGGAAAAAATATGTCAAATTTCGAGGTTTTTTTTCCGATACCGTTGCTTTTTTCGGTATAACTCGAGAAATACTGATTCAATCCTGATAAAATTTCGCAGCTAGTTTGAAGATGCTGAAAGACAACTTTATGCAAGATTTCGTGAGCATCGTGTCATTAGAACAATCTGAAAAAAAAATTCTGTGATTTTCTTATCATATCATCCTCATTAAATTCTGTATGAACCTTCGAACTGTAATTTTTCGATGAAGTACTGGATTTCAATTCTATCTGATCTGCATTTTTGGAAATATGGGGAAAATAAAATTTTGAATGGGTATATCTGCGGAATCATTGGGTGGATTTTACATATTCACGAATTCGGCTTTCGTAATTAAGGTTTGGGGCTCAATTATGAAGGTCGAATTCATATTTCCAAAAATACAGATTAGATCGAATAGAAATCCAGTAATTTATCGAAAAAAAAATCTAGAAAAGCACTGCCGTGAAGGCAGCAGCTTTCCCGCGAAAGTTCAAATTCGTTGCCGAAGCGGTCATCTACATTGAACATGCGCGTAAACGCTGCTGCCTTCACGTCAGTGCTTTTCTAGATTTTTAGAGTAGGTTTTGACCTTAATTACGAAGGTCGCATGCGTGAATGGGTAAAATCCACCCAATGATTTCATTGGATCGAAATGGAATCCAGAGCTTTATCGAAAAATGATAGTTCGAAGATTCATACAGAATTTAATGAGGATAATATGATAAGAAGATCACAGAACATTGAATATTTTAAAAAAAAAATTTTTTTCTCGAATTGTTTTAATGATTTAATTATCACGAAATTCTGCACAAAGTTGTCCTTCAGCATCTTCAAACTATCTGCAAAGTTTCATCATGATTGAATCAGTATTTCTTGAATTATACCGAAAAAAACAACGATGTCGAGAAGAAAACCACGAAATTTTACATATTTTTTCCGAATATCTCGAAATCTAATAGCCTTATCGAACAAAAATTAGGTACACTGCTGTGAAATAAAAAGCTTAAGATATAAGGAAAATTGTTTCTGAATACGATGAAAAGTTTCTGAAAAAAAAATTTTTTTGAAAAAACATTTTGAAGAATTTTTTTTTCAATTAATTGATCATACGATCCCAACAAATTCTGCTTGAGTAGCGCGTCGTTATGCCTTAACTAACTGCCAAGTTTCAATCTAATCGCTCCAGTAGTTCCTGAAATATCAGGTAAATAACCTCAAAACTTCAATTGGCTATAACTCCGAAACCATTTGGCCGATTTTGCCCATTAACGAACTTAACTGGTGCATTACAATGCCAGCTGGCTCCGTCCGACAGTTATCCTGTCGTCGGGCGGGCGGCCGGAGAGAATCGATTTGGACACCGGATTCGTCATCAGTGAGTCCAACCTAGTCGTTTGAGGCCTCTTTTGGCTCAAAGTTCGAAAATTACAGACATTTGTAAAGAACGATAGAATCACGCTGTTCCCCTAGATTATGCGCGTAAAAATGGGTCAGATTTTGTATTTATTGTTCCTCGGTATCGTTGATATTTTCAGAATATCTTACAGAATACTGATTCAATTATAATGAATCCTGGAAGCTACTTGAACAAATGCTGATTCACAACCTTGTGCAAAATTTCGTGATGATCGTGTCATGGGAACAGTTCGAACTGTTGAACCTAACATTTTATGATAGTTCACCAAATTTTATATCGGAAAAAAATTCACAAATTCATGGTATCTTTGTTGTTTCTATAATATATCAAAAATCACTCATCCAATCAGGATGAAACTTGCCGACTAACTAAAAGATGCTGATGCACAAATATGTGCAAAATTCATGTTGACAGTGTAATCAGAACAAATTGAAAAAAAAAAATTTTTTCGGAGTTTCTCTCAAAAACAATTTTTTTCTCTGAAAACTATACAGGGTGATTCATTACCCGTATAACAATTCCTTATCGATTAGTTAAAGGTAGAATATCTGAAGGTCCGGTACGATAACGAGATAACAAAACGTTATCAAAAACCTCTACCCCTTAGATAGAGATCAAATAACGATAAACTATATTTTTGCGCTAAAGACTCATTACCGACAAACGGTAACGTTTGGCTGCAGAAATTCTTTATCTAGCAGATGCGTATTTTGGAAGTATGAAACGTAACTTTGAAGTAAAGAAAATCGATATCGATTCATAAACAATAATCTATATCTGACATTTATAAAAACTACACGGTTGAAAATGGGAACGGAGAACATAAATTTAAAAGCTTTTCTTAGAATTATGCGTTTTATTGTCCAGGTAGCTCAATTTCTAAGTCCTCTTGAATTCTACCTCCCATCGCCATTATATTGAGCTAACGTTTAAATTTTTGTACCTTACTTGGGTTCGAACCTGCATCAACTCCATCCCTCTTCGGTTTGTCCTGTGCTTCAACCAACTCATCCAGTCACCTTGTTGTTAAGACATTAAGAGTGCGTTCAATCATTGTTGCAATGGATACAATTAAAAAAAGGACCCGATATAACTGTCGAACCGAAAGTGAAAATTCACGATTTAATCTTAGAAAAAAACCGAAAAAGAAAACTAGGCGCAATGAAGGTCATGAGAATAATGAAAATGATATAAATTACCATAATAATGACACGAAAAAAGGAAGATCAATGTTAGTACTTCATAAGTTACTGAATAAATAAATGAATCACATCTTATAGTCTTAAATCCTATATTCAAAAGTTACCTACTTAGGTTGAAATTTACTTTAATTTATCACCACAGGTACTGAAGGCATAAAAAATAATGTTCCATCCAGTGATGGTGGAACTAGCTCTGATGCATCAATACCGATAATATCTAATGAAGTTATGAAAAATGAGTCATCACAAGTGCCATCAGACATCTCTGAAAGACCTGATTTGAAGCTTGAATTGAGAAGATGGTACATTACAGAGAATATTAAAGATACAAGTTCATCAAAACTATTGAAAATTCTTGTTAACACTGAGGATGAATCGAAATCGGTGTTCAAGGGAAAACTTTCACATGAATTATTTTATTGGTAACATATATTTAGTATAATAAATAGATAATTTAATATTATGATAGCACTGACATAGCATCTGCAGACCAATATTGTAGTAATTTGATAATATGCAATATAGCACGTTATTTGAAATAGTACTGTGAAGTTCTCTGGAACCCATGTTTTTTCCATTCCATACATTTGTTGGATTTCATTCTGCTGATTATTTTCAGGAACAAATGAGCCAAAAAATTTACTGTTTCGTTATCAATAGTTATACCTATAATAAATGCTATCTCAGATGTGGATACTCTAGGCTTTAGAAGACAAGGATAAATACTGCAATTTTCATTTATATCGTTTTGAACGATTATCATCTGTGATTGAATATCAGTTAATCAGATCCATTATCATAAAATTTCACTTGTAAAATGAATAAGATCTCCAAATAATCGCTCTTCGCCAATGTAAACAAAGCGAATGTATTGCTTGGTCTCTCGGTGTATTTATGTTGCATTTCACAACGACACAATAACTTGGCCTCACGGGCCTAGTAATTCACCAATTCTATGAATATAAATCATTTTAACTTGTGAATTTATCCTGAAATTGTTGAAAATGCTGTATTTCATAACATAAACAAAGCGGGAAAGTGAGGTTGTTTTACCTCCAACGTATGACAAATGTCAAACGACGCACGAAACCAATAGACTAGATAGGAAAATAGGCATGATGTTTTTGTTTCATCATGACCTAAGGTATATTATTATCTTTCTGTTGAAAAACCATCTATTTTGTCTGGATTTATCGTGAAGTTTCTATAAAGAATTTATTTATAGGATAATATTGAACAAGCAAAGCTTTTTGATATAGGAATAATTTCGAAAATCATTATATATTCTTTATCTAGGGATATAAAATAATCGTTAGCGATTTTCTCAACTGAATTCGTTGCGAATAGTTATCGATTCTCGTTACAGATATTGTGTGTAGGATCTTTACCAAGCCTTTGTCGAATTTATATACAAGGAATCACTTTACTGTATACAGATATTCTTTAAAGTTTGGTTTAGATTCGATAAAGTTGTTATTTAGCTTTAAGGAGGTTATTCAGTCGTCACGATCGGATAACGAAATATTCGGACGATAACGAATTGTTATACGGGTAAGGGTGGCCACCGGCCGTATCTCGGAAACCGTTTATCCTATGACTTCCGGAAAAAAAATCTAATGACAAATTCGAACCCTAGAAAATGATTAAAAATATTTTCAAGTTCGTAGTTCCCCACTAGAGGGCGCAATCTATCACTTGTAGAATATAATCTCATTTTTTACGAAATATTCTCCAGCTAACAGTGGTGAAAAATAATAAAATAAGAATCTACTCTTTCTATTCAACAACTTTTGTTTCAGTAATTTTTCTATATTTCCTATTTTTTAGTGATGGGATGGATAAACTTTTCTTCACGAAAAAAACATTGTTACTCCTGTATGGGTGAACCGATTTTCACGTAATTAGATTTCATTCGAAGGCCATCGAAAGCAGATTACAGAAACATATGACAACAATATACCGGGTGATCCAATTGAAAACTATAGACTGTTTTATGTCACTTCGCCCTATTTGTGCGTTTTACTGGAAAATTTCAAATGCAATGCTATGATTCTAACTGAGTGAGAATAAGCCAAGCACTATCACCTACTGACTTTTTAAAATCGCAGACAGATATCATTGGTCGTTTCGGAGTTATTGACATTTTTGTAAATTTTGATCAATGTTGATCCTTTCTGTGAGCTTGAATAAACAAGGAAGTGACTTTATGAGTCATGACAACGCAGCAAAATACTCAACACACATGAAATAACAATGATGTGATGAAATAAAACAAAAATTAGCAACAACGAAAATATTTGAACAGAAAAACAACAATTACACCTAATCAATGCAAATATTTAAAATGTCTACCATTATTTTCTACACATAAATTTAGTCTTCTTTCGTCGAGTTGACACTGGCCACAATTTCAGTATGAGAAGAAGCTGCCTGTCGAAATCTATTTTGAATATTCTCACTTGTAGTGGGGGGGTGTTCGGAAAACTAAGTCTTTATTCTCCCCCAAAAATAAAAATCTAATACTGTGAGGTCGGGTGATCTTTCTGGCCATGAAAAAATACTCCCTCGTCCAATATACCTCTTTGAGAAGACGTTATATGAATATTCTCTAACATTAGCAGCATAATGCGCCGGGCAACCATCTTGTTGATACCACATATCTAACCTGCTTTGAATAGCAATATTTTCTAAAAGAATAGGAACATCTTCCGTTAAAATTTCAAGCACCTTTGTATTGTTAATAAGCCAAAACTTTTATGATATTATCCTCATTACGGCTTCTACGTTTTCTATTTTTTCTTCCAAGATATTGAACCTTACCAGTTTCTCGCACTCTTCGTGTCAATCTTTTGAATACCCTTTTGGAATGACGACGTCTTTCAGGATATCGTATCGGGTATTCCCTTCCAGCTACTGCATTTTCTAAACATTCAAAATGAACATTAAGCATATCATATGCTATTTCGTTTGAATAATGGGGCATCATAGAATAGTGGTTAGCAATCGTCCTAAAAAACTTTTTCAGCTATATGAACAGTATCGCCAAAGCTTACTGGTTCTAAATCAGCTTGTTTCATTGTTTTGATGAGTTTTTTCATTTCATCTAATTGTTTAGAGATGAAATAACTCAATTCCTCCTGCATTTCACAGGGTTGAAAAATTTACAAAAATGTCAATAACTCGGAAACGACCAATGATATCTGTCTGCGATTTTAAAAAGTCAGTAGGTGATAATGCTTGGCTTATTCTCACTCGGTTAGAATCTTAGACAAAGAAAAGAGTCTAAGGTTAGAATCATAGCATTGCATTTGAAATTTTCCAGTAAAACGCACAAATAGGGCGAAGTGACATAAAACAGTCAGTAGTTTTCAATTGGATCACCCGGTATATTGTTGTCATATGTTTCTGTGATCTGCTCTCGATGGCCTTCAAATGAAATCTAATTACGTGAAAATCGGTTCACCCATACAGGAGTAAGAATGTTTTTTTTCGTGAAGAAAAGTTTATCCATCCCATCACTAAAAAATAGGAAATATAAAAAATTACTGAAACAAAAGTTGTTGAATAGAAAGAGTAGATTCTTATTTTATTATTCTTCACCACTGTTAGCTGAAGAATATTTCGTAAAAAATGAGATTATATTTTACAAGTGATAGATTGCGCCCTCTAGTGGGGAACTACGAACTTGAAAATATTTTTAATCATTTTCTAGGGGCCGAATTTTTAATCAGATTTTTTTTCCGGAAGTCATGGGATAAACGGTTTCCGAGATACGGCCGGTGGCCAACCTTAATGAATCACCCTGTATATCATATTTCAATAAAAATTGTATTTGTATCGTGTATTTTCTGTTAACTAAACGAACTCTGTGGTTTCTTGGTACGAGACAGCCACAGAAACCTGATCTGTGTTGGAACTTACAACGTTACAACTTCATGGCTTAAAGTTGGTGCCTTTGAATAAAGAAAAAGCCGTTGGTGCAGTTATCACGCCTGTGAGCCATGGTGGAGATGACCATGCTGCGAGCATCCTCATGTATTCGAATTTCTGGAATTCCTTCGAAAGATTATCCCCGGGTTGCTGTGACTAACCGGAATAGCGCGTAGCACGTTTTCAAGCCCGTCTGCGTCGGGTATTCCATGAATGAAACCTACGGAATTCCCCTTCTCCCTCTATTAAGGACGCCGTATAAAAGCAAAGCGTATTGTTACGTCACTGATAGTATTTCGAAGTTCTTTTCTGTGCACGCTGCGGTCCGGATAGAGCGATTCTTGTTTATCATTACACAATATTGCAAATCAACAGACATTTGTGAAAAGTGGACCCCTATTGTTTTTACGAACAAGTGAAAGTGGCTAGATCGAGTATCCTGTCCAAAATAAACTTCAACAAGATGTGCATCGATAAATTTCAACAGGACAAGTGCAGAATGATCAACAGGAGTTTCAGGCAATTAAATTATAAGACTAAATTACATCTGAGTATGAATTCAAAATTATGTAGTGAAACAAAATGAGTTGTGCCTTTGGGTGTCAAAAGACAAATCTACATGATCAAGCAATATTTCACCATAAATCACAAATCGACGAAGTCATGGGGGGGTGACTGAGCTTTCGCAATGAGATCTGGATATTTACAATTAACATGCTTTTATTTGAACTAAGAATATCACACAATATCCGACATAGCAAATAACGCTAGAAAACTAGATTTCTCCGAAAAGATATAGGTATTGCGAAATTTATTAGTTTCATAGAGAAGTTGAGTTAGGTATGGTAGTCCTTCAGCATCGAACGTCCTTTATGTGCATGGCATAGTGCATTCAACCACAGGCAAGTTCGATCATTTCGGATTTCTCATTCTGAATGTCAGTGAAAATACCATTTGAAAAATGTAGAGGTTCAGAACAAAAATCGGATAAATATATCCATTCCGTTTGTCATTTTCAGGAGCACACTGGGAAGAGCTCTGCGAAGGTTATTGAACCATGCAAGAGTGGAAAACCGTCTAGTCAGTGGTCTCATGCCGGCACTGAACTACATGCAAAAAAACACAGAAGATGTTCTATTCTGTCTGATGCCACACGCAAGTTCCGGAGATGCTACAACCCATATGCAAACTGTCTTGCTGCAAGCATATTGTTACGAGAATTGTATTCCTGTTATTGAGGTGAGGTTCGATTTTTTTAACCATACTCGAAAGAGAAATATATTTTTTTTACGCGGTAATGTCTATGGTCTGAATATGTTCAACGCAACCGTTCGATTTATATGATTCTTTCAGTGATGGAATATAATATGAACATTCTAAATAATGGATTGTTCAAGCTGAGAAATATTTTGCAGTTCATCATAGTTTAAATTTGTATTTTATAAATACTATGTCTCAAACCACTAGGTTGGACTCACTGATGACGAATTCGGTTTCAAAATCGATTCTGACTTGAAACTTTCAGGGTTATTTCCTTGAAATTTCAGGAACTACTGGAGCTTTTGGATTGAAACTTGGCAGTTAGTTAAAGCAAAACGACGCGCAATTTTTAGCTTTATTTCGTTGCAATCGTATGGTTGGTTAATTAAAAAAAAAAATTTCGAAGAAAATTTGTTTCTCAGAATCTTTCACCAAATTTCTATTTGATACGAATACTATTTTTTGACATATTGGGAAAAAATATGTAAAATTTCGTTTTTCCTCGATATCGTTGTTTTTTTCAATATAACTCAAGAAATACTGATTCAATCATGATGAAACTTGGCCGCTAGTTTGAAAATGCTGAAGAACAACTTTTTACAGAATCTCGTGGTAATCATGTCATCAGAACAATTTGAAAAAAAAATTTAATTTTTTTTCCAAATATTCAATACTTAGTGATCTTCTGATCATAATATCCTCCTGAACTTTCAGAATGTCATTTTTGGAGGATTGTGTACGATTTTGTTGTAGGTTTTTCTTCAGGGTTTTTACTGCTAATATCTGAAACAGATGAGGTATTAAAAATTAAATAAAAATTTATTTCATTTATGGAAAATCCCCTTTCGGATTTAGCAAAGGTAGTTTCTAGGAGAAAGGTTGCCTAATGAAGAATACAGGAACTATGCAAACGATCAACTAAGCGAACTGTAACGTTTCAGAGTACAAATAAGAATCCTTCATCACACAAATGGGAAACATCGCGGAATTGTGTTTTTTTGATATCATTTTTTTAGACTTTTATCAAATTGACATTTTCATAAAACCGCAGCACTAGGTCACGAGCAGTTTTGACAGCTGGGAGAGACTGGAGGACCAACAATAACCTAAAATGCATTGTTTACTATGGGAAAAAGCGATTTGGCTTGTGATTTTGTATGAAATTGGACATTTGGGAGTGAAATATTCACTATTGCATTATCTAGGAACTATATCCGAAGTACTTGATATCTTGTAACAGTAACAGCTTCACTAAACTTATGGAATTTTTCGAATAAATACAATTCTTGCTGGTTGGTGCTGTTGTTGCAAGTTGCTTGGTTAAGTAAGGCAAGAAATACAATTTAAAACCTAAGTTTTTTGAAGTGAATTCGGGTATTCAAGCTCGAATAATCAACATCAAATCGATGAAAACTACCAATGAGTTGTTGAAGTATTTTCATTTGAATGGTAGGTACTAACTGGATGTGGAGAGGAACTCAATTTATCCATTATAAAAGAGAGAAATAAGAAAATTCTATCGGTTCTGAAAGGGAAAATCACATTTTCTGAATTAATTCAATAAAGAACTGCTCTCTAAAATGAAAATTCACAGAATAAATGTTACTTTGCAACTTGTCAGTTACCTCGGCAAAGAACATAGGATGGATATTAGTCTCCGCAATCAATAAAACTTGAATTAGATAGGATTGATTCATACCATTGACATTCAGGTATGCAATGACATCGAATTTTGAGCTGATTTCCATGTTTAGTCGAGTAATATCATGTACGTTATTTTGGTAGGGCATACCGAACGATTCGGTATAGATTATTTGAAAATCATAAGTTCTAAATAAGCATTTCTTTATTACTTGAACAAGACAGGATTTATAAAAGATATTTCCATTCAGATATTCAATGCAGTCAAATTTTTAGCTGATACTCACTCAAGGTGTAGTATTACTACTGACAATGTTTTGTTTGGGTTTGCCGATTAATACCAGGTAGGGAATTTTCGTAAAATCGTCAGTTTTTGATAAACATTCCTGATTGTTTTCACAAAGAAAAGATCTAAATCATTACTGATCGGCATTTTAGCCTAATTTGATCACCCTTGAGTCGTATTTCAGAAACAAAAACTATCCACTGTGTCAATACACTGTTCCTATCTACTACACCCAGGAATAACTGGCAGTGTCTAGGAATGAAAAATTTATTAGCACTATGATATCACAAAAAATTTTCGCAATATTTTACCTCCATATGAAAGTAACAAGGTGCCTATATAATTTACTACAACACACAAAAAGACTGTTGACTGAACTAACCAAAGGTCTGTTTATTTGCCAGTTTATTAAATCAGAGACTAATTTCATATTAAGTACACCAAATTTATACTATCCTTTAAAAAAAAAGTGAATATATCAATCCAAAATTTCCAAATGAATACGAAATCACGAGAAAAATCGCTTTTTCCCATAGTAAACAATGCATTTTAGGTTATTGTTGGTCCTCCACGTCTATCTACGGTCCTCCAGTCTCTCCCAACTGTCAAAACTGCTCGTGACCTATACAGATTCACTCGGTATGAAAGTTTTCTAATTCTACCTCTTGTTTTTAGTAAATTCAGCCAAATATGATCCATCATTTCTGCTGAACAATGAGCGAATTACTCTTTCCATTCAACAAAAGAACATAATTCTGAAAATTTTCCGGATTCTCTGATGAAGGAGTTAGATTTGTAATCTGAAACGTTACAATTCGCTTTTTTGATCGTTTGAATTGTTTCGGTTCTGTTGATTAGGCAACCTTTACCCTAGAAATTGCCCTTGTCAAATAGTTTAATCCTGCAATCCAAAAGGGCGTTCACCAAAAAAAAAAACAATTTTATTTGATTGTAATAGTTCTGTTTCAGATATTGTGAGTGAAAACCCAGAAAAAACCTACAAAACGAACAAAATCAATTTCATTCGGTGATTTCGAGTTCTCCGAAATATTAAGAACAAAACAGCAAATTCTTTCTAGTAAACCGCGTATCTGGAGCTTTCTCGGAATTAAAGTTGATGAAAATCGATATAAGCTCGAACAGATGTTAATACGTAAAATGCAGTAACTCTCCCGCCTCTATTCTGTGGAGTTCAACCCTGATCGATCGATGAAAGGGTAAACTCCAGGACCTTGACCTTATATTCTGAAGTTATGGGCTAGACTAATTCGTCAAAAAACGATATACAGACGTGGAGAAGGAGCTAGACATACGTAGACGCTTCCATCTGAATATGCCATTGTTGTCTCTTTTTCATATTCTGATATCTGAATCCATTGGGATAATTTTAAGCGGTTTCCAATTTCTGAATTCATTTCTGATCTATATTGTGATTAACCTGCTTAGAACAAAGAAGCTGGAAAGTGACTTTGAAATAAGCAGTTTACGTTTTTGTGGGTATATTCTATAAAGTTGAGATCATAGGAATTATCTCAGCAATTTCTTATACCCCATTCATCTTTATAAAGTTGCTCGGTAGGCCTTAATTTGATCTATCCAGTTTCTGTAACTAAAAGTGAGTTAGGTTGGCACTCGTGAAAAGGTCAAAATAATTCGGCTAGTTGTCGATCCCACATATTTTCATCAAAAACTCTATGGTTCGATTTAGTTACATACGTAACTACTACTACCTTTGTGTAGACCTTACAACGTTGCGTGTTCATCTGACAGGAAAATAGGTCTTACCAAATATTTTTCAGTAATACAGAGTGAAATGTGTCAAACTTCCATGGCCGGATTCTATTAAGAATACTCGAAAATGTAAAGAGAAAACTCATTACTTGATCATTCTACTTTCACTGAGAAATTGAGAAATTAAATTGACACAAGCAGTAGCACAAAAAGTATATTATGAGTATTTCAAAACATGTAGATACCATTTATTTATTCATTAACTCACTCTTTTTTGAGTTCAACCTCAAGTGATGAAATTTTTTTTCTTGAAAATTTCTGCACGCCTGTAAAGAAGACAAGAAAACCTTGCGAAAAAGTACCACATGACCCACTTTCCATATTCAAAAAATTTAGAGGGTTGAGGGGGATGGCACAGGGCGCAACAAAAATCTTTCAAAAATGCCTAAAAATTTGGTAAAAGTGAAACAAAAATTGACTGTTTCCGGATTTTGTTGCCAAATATTTTTCTTCTGATAAAATGAATTTGTTCCATAATTTTGACGCGCACCGTATATTTTCACAATTACATTCATTCAGATTCATACTACACTATGGTCAATTTTCATTTTCAAGGCCCACGAACATATACACTCACCCCAAACTTATACAGAATATCATTGACCTCGCCGGGATTCGAACCCAGTACCTTCAGCATCCATATAGATACCATATTTTCAATCCATTCATAGACTATAATATAATTAGAGAAATATTCATATGTGATTTTCCGATATGTTTCTGACCTAAAGTGGATTTCCAATCTATTTGTATTTTCCTGGCTCCTAATAGCAAAAGAAAAACCCACTGTTTCTATATTCAATAAACATTTTCCTATGCATCGATAACAGCCCGTCGAAGATTTTCATTCTGGTGTGGGTGGTAAATTTTTCTTAGGCTAATATTAGAAATTTCAGTGGAAGCAATCTATTTTTATTCGGACATGTGAATTTCCGAGATGGCGTTTTTTTGTTATTCAAATGACGTTCGTATTTGCGAGTAGGTACGTCTGTTTCGACCTTTGTGCTGACAATATTTTAGTATGAGCGACATTTTTAAAATTTTAATTGATTCTCGTATGTATATATTTATATGCAGATTGTTTTTGAAAGCAAGTTTTTTTTAACGGTGAAATGAAAGATTTTACAAAACAAGTTGCAAATTCCCAATACTCCACTATATACTTTGACCTGGACAATTATCTACTAGTAGTTCATTTATATCACTTATGGATGTTATCGAAATCATTTCCGCTATTAACTGGAACCATAGACGAGATATGCTGGCGAGAATGTAGCTTCATCTGTAAACCAAATGAAGACCTTAACGAAATGTTATGAACGAAAATGATAAGTCTCTGTTTTACAATTTTAATGAAAATGGAAAGTTAAAATGTGAAGGAATTCTCAAGTCCATAACCGATTTTGGCTATCCTTCGTAACGGCCAACCGTAAACACAATAACTTCCGGAAGAAACAACTTAGAAACTCGATATTTCTAGGGAAGGTTTGGACCTTAATTACGAAGGCTGAATTCATGAATGGGTAATATCCACCCAATGATTCCGCAGATATACCCATTCAAAATTTTATTTTCCCAATATTTTCAAAAATACAGATCAGATCGAATTGAAAGTCAGTACTTTATCGAAAAATTACGATTCGATTGTTCGTTCAGAATTTAATGAAGATAATATGATAAGAAGATCACAGAATATTTGGACAGAAAAATCATTTAAAAATTTTTTTGAACTGTTTTAATGATACGAGCATCACTAAATTTTGTACAAGGTTGTCTTCCAGCATCTTCAAACTGGCTGCGAAGTTTTGTCACGATTGAATTAGTTTTTTTTTGAGTTATACTGAAAAAAAAACGATATCGAGAAGAAAACCACGAAAATTGACATATTTTTTCCCAATATCTCCAAAAATTATGATCGTATCGAACTGAAATTTGGTACATTGCTGTAAAATATGTAGTTCAAGGTATGACCGAATTTGTTTCTGAATATGAACAATAGTTTCAGAAATTTTTGAAAATTTTTTTTTTTGATTGAGCGACCTCACGAAATTCAGCTAAAAGTTGCGCGTCGTTATGTTTCAACTAACTGCCAAGTTTCAAACCAATCGCTTCTGTAGTTTCTGAAATATCAGGGAAATAAGGTTGAACTCCCTATGAAGAAGAATCCGTGGTCAGATTCAATTCTGTCCGTCCGTCCGTATGTGTTCTAACTTTCGAAGGAAAATACTAAGCTACTTGAAATTGTCAGGGTAGGTTTGGAGTCCGAATATCTCGGTTGTATTCGTTGTATTCGTTAATGGGTGGAATCTTTCGGATAGTTTCGAATTTAGGCCCATTTGAAGTTTTGAGGTTAACTCCTCGTTATCTCATCAAGTATTGACTCGATCGAATTAAAACTTCGTGGACAGATGTGGAATACCAACTCGCAACTTGAAGCAGCATTTTGTGTGGATCCAGTTGTTAGAAAATTCAAAAAAATTCATTCGAATATTTTTCAAATTTTTGATGAAATTTTTTTTTCTCTGGTAATATTGATTAGATTGTAATGGATTTTGGCATTAACCTAAGAGTCATTATTTAAAAACAATGTTCCAAATTTCAATTCAATGCGATATGTACTTCCGGAGATACAAGGAAAAAAAATATGATAAATTTCGTTATTATTAGGAATTTTAACGTTATTTCTGCAATACCTCTAGAAGTACAAATGCAATTAGATTGAAACTTCGTAATCAGTTGGAGATTACCAACACGCAACTAGGTGCAACATTTCGTGTTGATCCAATAGTTAGAATTTGAACAAGCGTGTAAACGCTCCTGACCTCACATCAGTGCTTTTCTAGATTTTAAAATTCTAAAAAATCAAAGATATCAAAAAAAAACTTAAATGAATCAAAGATTGGGCTATGCAGTTTTAAATGAATTCGAATATTGAGGAGGAAGAAATGCTAGAATACGTTGTCGACTGCACGTTGCATGCTTGGTATTGTTATAGTTACCGTTAATCCATCACGTGGAATGTTTCATCCGGCAACCGAGTGGAATACGAAATACATTCCCATGGGGAATTCCAGTATATTCGATCGGCTCACTGATTTTGATGGTAGGTGAAAGTATGCAGACAGATATTGAGTGACGTCAATGTCAACGTGTTCTCGGATCGACCTACTTTACGAATTCCATGAAAATGTTAGAACGAAACCAAGGTTTGAAAGCATCAATTCGAGGTTACTTGCACAATTTCCTTATTTTTTGATTATCGGGAATTTGGGCTTTTCTCGAAGAATACTGTGCATTTTACATTAAACATTTATTATTCATTGATGGACATGAACCAATTTCCTCCGTTCATCGTACCTATATCTACTGATTTGCAAAAGAAATATGAAAACTCGAGAAATATGCCGAAACAATTGAGGTTGTTTTAATGTTAGGACAAAAGCAAACTTGAAAGGAAATTGATGGTGAAGTTCCTCGCCCTCTGTTAGAATAAAAAAGATCTAGCGCCTATCTCCGTATTTTTGTCACAGTAGAGGCAGTAAGGGTGTTCCTAAATGATATGTTTATATTTTTTGGATTGGAAATCATGAGTTATAGGGGAGTAAATCTTCGAAAAAAACTCTTTTTTTCCAAAAACCGAAGTTATGCAATTGCAGATATTTCTATGGAATTTGCTACACGTTATCACTTCATAAATAAGATACATTGGTTTCTTTATCCGAAGCAGGATTTTCGCTTGAAAAATAAAAATAGTATAACATCAGCTTTTTACCAAAACCATGAGCCGAACAAAGTTGAATCAAGAAATCAAATTTGATCAGAAACCAATGAGAATTCTGGGGATAATTTTGAATTTGAGAAAAGGCAGTGGCGTACCACTTCTTTCTCCAAAAATATCCCATGCAAAACTCTTTCAGACGCCACTAGTAAAAATAATAAAATTGTTTGTACATCAGAAGATACAGTGTAAATGTACATCAGAAGATACATGTGTAAATAATTTCATAGAAATGCATATCTACAATAGTATCATTGTCATTATAAAAAATAAGATTTTTTTCTGGAAACTTTACGACTCTGTGTCTCAAAATTTAGCACGCTTACGATATACGTTCATATTAAGTTTTTTCTCAGAATATCTCGAAGGGTCGTCCCCTTTAATATAAGCAAGTCATCAAGAAACCATGTATAGAATAAAATTGAATCGGGAGAGAATAAATAAAAAATAATTTCCAAAATTCTCGACTGTCTAGCGAAACATGGATTCTTGAAATTTTCACTGTGAGTTTGATGGTTGAGTTTGTCAAATTGACCGATGGGTTTCGAAGTAGGTTCGAAGTACTGGTGCGATTAGATTGAAACTTTGTGGTTAGTTGAAGAATTCGGCTGCTAACTTTGTGAAGAATTTCGTGAGGAAAGTATCTTCGGAAATACTATTTTTTTTTCGGAAACAACCTATCAGGTACTCTTGAAATTTAGAGCAGGTCCTCAAATCAATAATAAGCAATGGTGTAACAAATTCCAACTATATCCGATGTTTATTTCCGGAAATATCGAGAAAAAATGTCAAATCCTCAATATGGTAGTTATTTCCTCAGAGATGAATTGAACAAGTGCATAGAACCACCGCTGGAGACGGCTGTGATAAAACCTTCTGACCTTACGTCTCTGCTTTCCCAGAATTTTCTATTTTTCTTTGGATTTCCTGCACGAAAAACATTACCATATTATACAGGTTATATCTGAATAATACCGAAAAAATTCAAGGGGTATTTCTATGATGAAAATTTAGGTAGGTATTAGGTGTAAAATTTTTTGAAAAACCTCCCCTTGAAAAAGTTATACCCCTCCGAAGATTCAGAAAAAAAATTGATTCTCTGTTTATTTTTCCTCTGCATTAAGCTAAAGACACGGCTGTGGGCATGGTTTCGTGCCCCAGAATATTCGCGCAAAAAAACGCAATAAAAAATTCTAATCGAACTATCCGAGCATACTTCTAAAGAAAAAAAATTCTCTGATTGACAGAATTTATTCCGCGTAAGATACCCCTTATAAACCTAGATTTGAAACGGAAAACCGTTCAAACAAACTCAGTCTTATGGAACCAAATAAAAAGACCCGAGAGAAATTCAGTGATACTACGGAAAGGTGCAGAAAAACATTACCATATTATACAGGGTATATCTGAATAATACCGAAAAAATTCAAGGGGTATTTCTATGATGAAAATTTAGGTAGGTATTAGGTGTAAAATTTTTTGAAAAACCTCCCCTTGAAAAAGTTATACCACTCCGAAGGTTCAGAAAAAAAATTGATTCTCTATTTATTTTTCCTCTACATTAAGCTTAAGACACGAAACTTGGTTAATATTATTAGTCAATAAAACTACGCATTTTGGAATTTTTTCAACCCTGAAATATGCTAAAAAGGGGTTGAAATACCAACCCCTAAGATATTTTTTCTGACAACTTTTTTTTGGATTAAAATTTTTCTTTTTAAAAACATGGCTTGAAAGCCGAATTTATTCACTGACTTTTATATCTCAAGAACTTTTTTCGAAAACTTGAGTATTTACGAGAAAAATATAAATCATGTTAAAGAGCATTTTTATTGAACAGCCAAGCAAATTATGATTCTACTTGACTTAGACTCTTAGAACTTAAACAATAGCGAAGAATGAACGAAAACCTGTCGAATATCAATATTAGATTATAAAAAATGTTGAACTTTACCGCTTTAAATTTCAATGCAAAAGCATTTACTCTTCTCCTCATTGAAATGCGTATGCGATGAAATATGCCTGCTGAATTTCTTATTGTTTCACACCCTGCTACGATGCGGTTTCGCAGATCCTCGATATTTTTTTCTTGTAAGTGCTCAAGTTCTCGAAAAAACTTTTAGAGATGAAAATTTAATAAATGAATCGGGCCTTTCAGGCATGTCGTTTTAAAAGAAAAATGTGTATCGAAAAAATAAACTTACAAGAAAAAATATCTTAGGGGTTAATTCCGAGTTTGAAGTCGGAATTATAGACTAATTCCGACTTTAAACTCGGAATTATAGACTAATTCCGATTTTGAACTCGGAATTGTAGCCTAATTCCGAGATTAAAGTCGGAATTAGGTAGAAAAATTTTTGTCGACAAAGAGTGTCCCTTCTACGCCTTCGTAAGTTTCGTATCGTCAGCTTAATATACAGGGAAAATGAAAAAAGAGTAACAATTTTTTTGTTAATCTTCTTAGGGTTTTTTTCCGGGGGGAGGTTTTTCAAAAAATGTTATACCAAATACCCACCTTGATTTTCATCACAGAATCATTCCTTAAATTTTTCGGTGTGATGCAGATACTCCCTATATAATTAAAATCATTCCTAAGTCATTTCCACCATAGGATAATTTGCAATTTTGCTGATTTTCACCAGTTCAACCGTGAACTCGGTTCAGCTTTTATAATGTTGAGCAGCTATCAGAAAAATATTCTAGGATACCAATACCTCTAATCTCTATTAAATATCACGAAGAATCCATGAACCCATGTCGTGCTTCGTGGGAAAACTTTTCTGGGAAAAATGGAGTGTTAATCCGATCCTGATAACAGAAATTTGATCATGCTACTATCCGTAGTCTCTGTACTGATCGACCCCATCATAGCGCAGTAGAAAACAACTTTCGTTACGACTATGACCTCTTTTCGATGGAATTCACGTCACAATGTAATGCAAACATAATTGTTGTGATGATATCGACGAGGGGAATCACAACAAACAAGGGCAAAAACATGTGCTCTTGGTAGTTTCCCTTTCACTTTGATGGGGACGAATACGTTATATAATATTGGGATGGGAAATTTCTTGGTGCGTTTTATTATTTATTCCGGGAATCGCAGAGCGCAGAGCTTCCGATAATCAGGTCGATTCTGTTTGCAAACAGCAATATTGCTTGGAAAAAGATATTGCTATATAACAAGATTGGAATTATAGGTATTCTGATCAACGATTTTGAGTAATATGATCCGTCACTTTAACAAGGATCTTGCTATCTTAGCAACCTCAAAATAGTACTTGCTATGCTTGATAAAAAGATAGGTTAGAAAGGGAATCTTACAGAAATCCATTTGTCCCAGTATTATTTCTTCCAAGAATTCGAAAAAATTCAAGATATAGAAGTATGTGCTAATAGAAATTTGTTCAAGGTTCACTAGAATATTTAATTTTAAGGAAAATTCTTTGACTAAGATACCGGCATAGTAAGCAACAGCTGATGAGATGATTATTCTAATGATCTCAACAACAGCATTTCCTTTGAATTGCCAACAGAAAAGTTCATCGAATTTCGAATCAACGCCTGCATAAAATTGCTGCATTTGATTTCTGGAAACCGATATTCTATTGGTACCCAGGAAATTGGCCAATTTGGCGTTAATTGGTTTTTCTGTTTCGTAACATTTTCGAATAAGTCGATGTTTACGTGGATAAAACAAAGTATATGCTAATGGAAATGTGTTCAAGGTTCTCTAGAATATTTAAGTTCAAGGAAAATTCTCAGACTAAAATACAAGCATAGTAGACAACAGCTGAGATGATTATTCTAATCATCTCAACAACAGCAATCCCTTTGAGGCGCCAACAAAAAAGTTCATCGAATTTCGAATTATTAACGCCTGAATAAAGTTGCTGCATTTGATTTCTGGTAACTAATATTCTATTGGTATCCAGGAAATTGATTATTGGTCGATTTGACTCTTTGTTTCGTAACATTTTTTATGTCGATGTTTACATGAGTAATGAAAGCCGTAGATAGATGTTATATATATGCGAAATCATAAAAAAAACTCACGTTAGGGTTATTTTCTTCTTCCTTGTGACTCTAAAGTCACAAAATCAGTGTTGTCAGCTCTAAAAGCACTGATTATGGAAGTCCATGATAGCAATATTGCTATGACAAAATTCATAACAAACATTGCTATAACACTCGAAACAGAATACGTACTGACATGACCAAATTGCTATAAATTAGAAAAATAGCAATATGACTAGAATAGCAAGGTTCATAGCAATGCACAAACAGAATCGACCTGAATGTATTTGTGTAGATTGTAGATCTTCTTGTTTTAATAAGATTAAAACTGATTGTGGCAGTTTTTGCGCGCATGTTCTGGGGAACACCTAGCTATCGTTTTGTACACCTATCTGTAATTTCCGAATTTCGAAGCTATAATGGTCTGAAACGACTAGGTTGGACACACCGATGAATCTGGTGTCAAAATCGATTCTGTCCGTCCGGCCGGCCGGCTGTGGGCATGGTTTCGTGCCCCAGAATATTCGCGCAAAAAAACGCAATAAAAAATTCTAATCGAACTATCCGAGCATACTTCTAAAGAAAAAAAATTCTCTGATTGACAGAATTTATTCCGCGTAAGATACCCCTTATAAACCTGGATTTGAAACGGAAAACCGTTCAAACAAACTCAGTCTTATGGAACCAAATAAAAAGACCCGAAAGAAATTCAGTGATACTACGGAAAGGTGCAGAAACGTTAAAATTTGACACATTTTTTTCCCTTTTATCTCCGAAAGTGAATATCGGTTGAATTGAAATTTGGATCATCGCTGTTAAATACTGACTCTAAGGTTTGTGCCAAATTAATTGAAATCTAATCAATATTCTCAGAGAAAAAAAAAATTTCATCAAAAATTCAATTATTTTAGAATAATTTTTTTTTTAATTTTCTAACTACCGGATCCACATGAAATTTTGCTCTCAGTTGCGGGTTGATATTACAAAACTGTTCACAAAGCTTCAATTCCATCGAGTCAATACTTCATGAGATATCGAGGAATTAACCTCAAAATTCAAACTCTGAAACTATCCAACCGATTCCACCCTTTAAAAAACTTAACCGTGATATTTGGACTCCAAACCTTATATGATAATTTCAATTCGCTAAGTCATTGCCTTCAAAATTCAGAGCATATACGGACGGACAGAATTGAATTTGACCACGGATTCTTCTTCATGGAATCAACCCAATCGTTAAGACCATTTTCGGCACAAAATTCGAAAATAACAGACATTGTGACTAAACGATAACGCGCTGTTCCCTAGGACAAGCGCTTTAAAATATATAAATATATTTAAGATATTTTCGAAAAATTATCTTCGTCTGACGTTACATAACATATATTTCAAGAAAACCATCATGCGTTTTTCTTGAGCCCTAGCAATAGAAGGAAAAGAAAATAAATCCAATTTTCTGAATCTAATCATAAACTGTCAAGGAAAAAAGTTAATCCAATGCTCCAACGGGTAGACTTACACCTATTAAATTGCAGTGTTATGAGAGTAGACAATAAAAAAATATTTTTTGTTGCAGGTTGATTCAGGACAAAAACTGATAGAGCTTTGCGGCACATCAAAAATGAACATAAAATCCAATTTTCCTTGTGCGATAATCACAAAATACCACGATAGGTCAGACACCTCTTCAGACGAATCTTCTACGAGCGCATTGTCCCCAATAGAGCAGACCTTAACAGATTTCTACGAATGCACCGTTCAGGAATTTCCAAGGCCGATCATCGAACTACCTGGGTGAACACCCTACTACTATTCTGAAACAAAACAAACGAGGATTCGACTTTAGACTTTGACGCCATCGAGTTTCAACTTCTGGATGATGCAGAAATTTCAGAATCTGGCATTAAATAAAATCTGAATGTGAATTTATTTGTGAACAAAAATTATCACAAAGGTTGAAACGCTGGGTACTTGAGAAGTTTTTGAGATGTTGGCAAGTTGTTTGACTTAACCTTTACGTGGATTGTTTACATTTAAATATGTAAACATATTTATAGACATGTTATTTGAGGACATTGATACATCTGATGTAAGATTGTTTTAATTGTTATATTGTTTTATTGTATTTGAGGAGATTTAATGATGTTCTAACTTGTGTGATTGAATATTAAAAGAAAAGAACATAATGATTTGTTATTTATTCAGGAAACCCATTTGTGGTCATCTAAGAGTTCTTCTTGGGCAAGGGATACCTGAGAAATCGAATGAATAAAACTAACATTTTTTGAAGGCTTGGTGTAAGGTGTAAAAGAAAATTACAGACATATAGGGTGGGAGATTACCGAGATCCATAATTTTTTGTGTTTTTTTTATGGGTTTTAACTCCCAATATCTGAAACAGAAGTATTCAAAATTAAATAAAAATTATTTTTTTCATGAAAAACGCCCTCGCGAATGGCAGTATCAAACTATTTGTCAAGGGCAGTTTCTTGCAAAACTGATTTCCTAATGAACAATACAGGAACTATACAAACGATGAAGAAAGCGAACCGTGACGTTTTAGAGTACAAATCTGACTCTTTCATCAGACAAAGCAGAAAATTCAAAGAATTATTTTCTTCCGATTTTTCGTTTCGATTTTAGACTTTTGTCAAATTGACAGTTTTGAAAGAACACAGCAACACAGATTTATTTAGTTTGAGGGTTTTTTGATTCTATCTCTTTTTTAAGTAAATTCAGCCAAATATGGTCTATTTCTACCGAACAATGAGCGAAGTCACTGTCTCCATTTAACAAAATGCAAGAGGACTCTTTGATTTTGCTTTTCGAATTATCTGATTCCAACATCAGTATTTTTGTATTGTCCCAATCTATCATGTGATTCCCAATGGTCGAACATACATACACATACGCTATTTGGGATTTTTGAATGTCTCTATTCCTTAGAAAAAGAGAGCACAAAAACCTAAGGAAAAGAGACATACAAAAATCCCAAATAGCGAACCATGTATGCTCGACCATTGAGAATCACATGATAGATTGGGACAATACAAGAATACTGATGTTGGAACCAGATAATTTGAAAAGGAAAATCAAAGAGTCCTCTTGCATTTTGTTAAATGAAGAGAGTAATTTCGCTCATTGTTCGGTAGAAATAGATTGTATTTGGCTGAATTTACTTAAAGAAGAGGTAGAATCCAAAAAACCTTGAAACCAAATAAATCTGTATTGCTGTGTTTTCTCAAAACTGTCAATTTGACTAAAGTCTAAAATCGAAACGAAAAATCGAAAGAAAATATTTCTTGAAATTTTCTGCTTTGTCTGATGAAAGAGTGAGATTTTTACTCTGAAACGTCACAGCTTTCTTTATCGTTTGTATTGTTCCTGTATTGTTCATTAGGCAATCTGTTTTGCAAGAATCTGCCCTTAACAAATATAGTTTGATACTGCAATCCGCAAGGGCGTTTTTCATGAAAAAAACATTTTTATTTAATTTTTGCGCGCATGTTCTAGGGGAACAGCGTGCCATCGTTTTGTCCAAATGTCTGTTATTTTCGATGATTGAGCTGAAAATGGTCTACGACTAGATTGGTCTCACTGATGACGAATCCGGTCTCAGAATCGATTCTTTCCGGCCCGCCGGTCGTGGATACGATAACTGCCGAACGGAATACCGCGGTTGAGTTCGTTAATGGTCCGAATCGGTCAAATAGTTTCGGAGTTATAGCCACTTGAAATTTTGAAGGTATTTATTTTTTATTTCAGAAACTATTCGAGCGATTGAATTCAAACTCGGCAATTGGATGGAGTATAACGACGCGCAACTTTGAGCCAAATTTTGTCAGGATCATACTGTCAGTAAATTAAAAAAAAACTTTTTTTTTCAAAAACCGTTCATCATATCGGGAAAAAATATTTCAAATTTCGAGGTTTTTTTCTCAATATCGTTGCTTTTTTTGGTATAACTCGAGAAATACTGATTCAATCCTGATAAAACTGCGCAGCTAGTTCGAAGATGCTGAAAGACAACTTTATGCAAAATTTCGTGATGATCGTGTCATTAGAACAATTTGAAATGAAAAATTCTGTGATTTTCTTATCATATCATCCTCATTAAATTCTGTATGAACCTTCGAACTGTAATATTTCGATGAAGTATTGGATTTCAATTCGATCTGATCTGTATTTTTGGAAATATTGGAAAAATAAAATTTTGAATGGGTATATCTGCGGAATCATTGGGTGGATTTTACCCATTCACGAATTCGGCCTTCGTAATTAAGGTCCAAACCTTCTTTACAAATATCGTGTTCCTAAGTTGTTTCTTTCGGAAGCTATTGTGTTAAGGCAGTAGGCCCTAAGGCCGAACGTAAACACAATAACTTCCGGAAGAAACTACTTAGAAACTCGATATTTGTAGAGAAGGTTTGGGGCTTAATTACGAAGGTCGAATTCGTGAATGGGTAAAATCCGCTCAATGATTCCGTAGATATACCCATTCAAAATTTCATTTTTCCAATATTTCCAAAAATACAGATTAGATCGAATTGAAATCCAGTAATTTATCGAAAAAAAATCTAGGAAAGCACTGCCGTCAAGGCAGCAGCTTTCGCGCGCAAGTTCAAATTCCTTGCCGAAGCGGTCATCTACATTGAACATGCGCACAAAAGCTGCTGCCTTGACGGCAGTGCTTTTATAGATTTTAAATAGTTCTGTTTCAGATATTAGGGGTGAAAGCCCATAAAAAACCGGAAAAAATATGCGAAATCCTCCCAACATAAGCTTTAATCGGTAACCGAGATCCAACTCGTAACAACAAAAGATTCAAAAATATATTTATATAGATAATAGATTTAAATTCGAGTTGAATAAATTAATAATCGCGTTATTTCATTTATGTCGCGTTCATTAGTATGGGCCTTAAGAGTATTAAACTTTTCATGGTAGATTTGGAACCAGGATATCTTGGTTAATGGACGAAATCCACCCAAAGGTTTCTTAGTTACAAATTTCTGAAACTGTATCCTCTTTCACCCAAAAAATCCAATCCGATCGAATTGAACCTTGGTAGTTTGGATGTAGAAAAATCTCAACTAGCAGAGACTGCAAAATTTCGCGAGAGTTGCGAGACAAACAGTGAAAAAATAGGATATCTAGAGAAATAATACAAATACAATTGAAGAAGTTTAGTGAGGATATAAAAATCATCTACATGGTTAATTATTCTTTGTATCGTCATTCGAAAATTGTTCCCAATAAGGAATTTGTGGTTGTGTTGAAAATTATCGTTGATATGTCTGTTGTTTCAGATACTCCCTTCTTTCTACTTCCTTGATCGAATTGGATGAAAATAACTAAATATGTCGTTACAACACCAAATATCTGGAAAATAAATGTATATAATTAAAAAAATATTATCATTATTTTTACGGTAAACTCTTGAAATCAATTCCCACTAAGAAATATAGTACATAATTATAATAATATTATTATTTATGACAAAAATGCACAAACAGGAATAGGCTTACCGAGTAGGTAAGGGTATAATCGATTACAAAGTATCCCATTGCAGAAAATTCAATCTTCTGATGAAGCATTTGTAGGGAATAGGTTTGGATCTGTAAGAAGTACGAAAAATTATACGGACATAGATATATGGAAATTTCAAAGATGAGTTTTTCCTTTTAACGAAAATGCAGTTATTTTCACTAAAAACCTTTAGAACATCACATTTCAAACATATAATTTCAATATTATATTTTTAAAAAAATTGTTGATCCCCTAAAACTGAAAAATAAAAATGGGGATTTGCATTTGAAGGGATTTGTCTTGAGTGCACGATATGGCAACGTCGAATTCAACTTCCTCGGAAAGAAAAGGAAAGTAACACATTTGACATGTGTTACTTTGCTTAGGAAAACTGAGATAGCTATACTTCGATCTGGTAAGAGTAGAAGACAACGACCAAGGAATAGAAAAAGAAGAGCAAAGACTGTCATATTACTGACAAATCGCAAACGGAAATTGTTTGGTTATATTTACAAAGAACACAAGAATATTTCATTATTCTATAGCAGAAAAAGCTATTCTACTAAACACCGTTGTCACTTCGTGCATGCCTGTCAAATCCCAAACCCCAATATTGAAATCTGATTTTGAATACTTTCTGAAGGTAATTTGGGAAAATGATGGGTAATCTTTGGGTGGAAATCAAAACAGTGTTATTTAGGGACCATCGTTGCCAGATTGTGCGGAAGCCTAGTACTAGATTTGAGTGATAGTATCTTGATTCATTCGAGATGGTTAATTCGGACTTGAAAATGAAATACATATAGAATAAATGATCGAGTCATGTCATCAATTCTGCCGTGGGTTAGGTTAGTTTAGTTTATGATATTGCCAGTCCAAATCAAAAGACATTTAATTTTGGGATGGTGAACTTGAATTTCGTCTTCTGATTTGTTCAGGTTAGTTGAATTTAGGACAGTATCAATCCAAATTGTGAAATAAAATAACGGTGTCCCATAATTAAAAATTATTGAAAAACATATACCACCTTTACCTCTGCTTCAAATAAAAATAGTGCAGAATTGCCCTTACTTAATTATTCAGGCATATTCCTTTTACGTTCAATGTAGTTCTCAACGCATATTCTATACAACTTATATAGAGGAAACCGAATTTTAAATAACATGACATCCAGTGGCATTGGATCCATTTTACAGTCTGGCAACGTTGCTCCCTAAATGACACTGTTGGAGCATGCGCAGAGCTTGTTTTGATTTCCACCTGTGGAAACCCAAAGATTACCAGATGATGAATCAAACCCATAACAATTATGTTCAAATTTGCATTTGCAGTAAATAACCCAAATTCAGGAAAAACCCCCATTCTGTACTGAGCTGGGCAGCCATCCATTTGAAACCAAAGTTTTGTCTGTTTTCCTGAGGCATTTCCTCCAGTATGTATGTTAGACATATTATTCTTCCTGACCGCCTCGACTCCGTAGAATTCATTCATTTAATCCGAAACAGTCTAACAGACATATTGCATGAAATGCCTCAGAAAAACAGACAAAACGGTTTCAAATGAATGGCTGCCCAGCTCATAATAGCCGGAATGTAAGGGACCAACTAAATTAATATTTAGGAGAACAATGGCTTGGAAGGTATGGTCCAGTGAGATGGCCACCAAGGAGCCGTGATCTTACCCCTTTGGATTTTTAAGCCTGGAACACATTGAACTAAAAAGTTTATCAAATAAGCGTTCAAACTCGAGGTGATCTGATAAATAGAATCAAATTGTGATGTGCAGAAATGGTTCAGAAAAGTTCTGAACTACGCAGGGATGTAGATTCAGTAAGAAAAAATGTGTGAAATGTAAAGAACAAGGCGAGTTGTTACAGCATTTTGTCCTCTCTCTTAATTCATTTATTATAATATGTATTAATAAGATTTAGTTCATACATTTGACTCGGCAGATGAATAAACAGTTCTACTGAGAGTAAACCCAATATTCAATCAGAAATGAATTTTGCCGAAGAGAAAATCAACATGATCGTAATTATTTATTTTTCATCGATAAACCTATTGGAAAAATATCATTGATAATTTTCACCTACGAACTTCTATGCGTAGCTGCTAACCACGCCCGCAGTAAGGAATTTCTTGACACAAAAAATTCTTGTGTTGAAGTCAATTTCATGCTCTTTCGAGATATGTGATCAAATTTAATGAGGCTACAAGGATAACTGGAGTGCGATTGATTTCATAAAAAAATTGAGATATTCCGTAAAAACAAAAAATGTTGAATTGAAGAATTACCGTCAATATTTCTACCATGTGTTAAATTACTTTTTTTGTTGAAAATCACTTGTAGAATCTCGTCTTGAAGTTTTGGACTATTTAAAGTAGGCATCCTGTATATGTATTCAGGGTGTTTCACGATAAACTGATCAAACATATATAGCCGTATAGATAACATTGGAAAAGTCATTTTTGCCTTATGATTTGTACCCCATTTTCGAAGCATAAGCGAAATACAGGGTGTTTAATGTCAACTTTGAGCAATATTCTGATAACTGTGGTGAGTTATGTATGACCTTTGAAATAAAGGTTTTTGGTCACATCTTAGTATTTTTTGATGGTCAATTCAATTGTGGTGTAGAATTCTGGGAAAAAAGATCTCAAAATGGCGGAAAACCTACAAAGTTGTAATTTTTTGTTTTCGATTGCCAAATTGGATAGCATTATTTCGATGTACTCGATGTTCTAAGATTTTTAGTGAGAAAGCTTTTCCAAAATTCAAACTCAACATTTTTTTTACATGTCTACAGTGAAAGAGAAATTTCACCCATATCCATTGGCCTTCCAATTAAAGATTCCGCTCGGAGTACTTAAATAATTTTAATTTAAGAATCTGGTGGCCCTACGGATGCTAAAATTATGCTAATAGGCCTCCAGAATGACCTGGATAGATATATGAATTCATCTACAAAAAAATTTATGGTGAAACACCCTATGATATCTTTCGGGATGATATTTGGCTTAATGTTTCTTAATTCATGATAAATGTTATACTTACGCTTTCCTCGAGTGAAAGATTGAAATTTCCATTTCTCATTTCATGCAAAATGGCTGCGGTTGAGTTAGCCTATATAGAAAAAAAATTATTTTATCTCCTGATCATGGTAACACTAAAATTTTAGTCAGATTTGGCTTTTGCAGTGAGCGAAATTTTCTCAGGGCTCAAGACGATGATAGTTTGAAGAAAATATAAAAGTATAAAACATAACATAAATAAATATGATAGAGATAAATAAAATATAAAGTATGCTTTTGCTTTTGAGATACCCAATTCGACGGAAAATAGCAGATTTCTGGGAAGAAAATCAATGGATTCTGATTCGTGATAAGGCACCATCTCATATACCTACCATGAAGAAATGTCTGACCGAAAACTGAACAAATTTCAGGTAAAAAGCCACCCTATTTACCTGATATGGATCCGGTCGAATTTTTTATTTCCAAAATCCAATATACCTCTTCCAAGATGTCATTTTAGGAGAATGAAGTTGTGTAACGAAATTTGCTACTTACACTGTCACAAGCTTCTACGCAAGATGCAACCAAAAGTTGTATCTCCATCAGCTCATCCAAAGTCCAAATCAGTGGCGTGAATATAGAGAGAAAATAGATTTGATTCTCAGCCAGAACGAAATACAAATAGTATGTCTGAAATAAAATGTTGCAAACAGAAACAGCAATCGAAGAAAGCTGTTGGAGACCAAAAGCCTCATTCAATATCCTCATCCACTGACAAAGCTGATGGTGCTGTCTGCACATGATCAATATACCTTCGGAAATAATATCCTCATTATTCAGATAGTTTAAGATGATTTTATTCTTCGTTGTTTTTTCGTATATTTTTTTCAGAGTGTCGTTAACTTTCTCGAAACGTTTTTCAAGTTGATTAACATATGAAATGAATTGATATTTTGTTAAAGCCTTCGCCGATAAGACAGCAAACACAGTAATCGATTGTATTAAGTCCAAATCTATAAGGACAATCATTATGGAACTTCTTATCACCACTGAACTGAACATAAGAACCATGAGACCAATGTTTTCCTTCTTCAAATCATTATAGTTTATTTGTGCGTTATATCTAATGAGAACACTATCAATCTTTCCAAATGATACCAAACTTGATGATATTTGCTTCCTCATCGTGTAATTCGCAGAAAGGATACAGAATACAAGGAGAATTATTGCTGCAATTAGTATAGTAAACTTGCTTTTTGCATTCTCGAAAAGAGATGTCATTTCTAGAAACAAAGTTACAATTGTATATCCACCAAGAAATATGTAAAGACAGAAAAAAAGAGTGTAATATATCAAATCTTGCTTGTTATGCTCAATCGAAATAGAGCCTTCCTTTTTCGAAAAAGTGATTGGTTCCAGTCCAAAAAACCTGCAAGCTAAATGGATACATTTGATGGAGTTGTATATTTCTTCAAAAGGTTTTTGAGATGAGTTGACAATGGAATGAGGAGCAATTTGCTTCGGTTTCAAATCGAGCATGTTGTTGCTAGAAACTAAAGGTTTAGTATCGATTGCAGATGGAACTTGAATGGATATTTGAAGCTTCACGAACAATTACTGAAATTGGATTGTTAAAAATGTATGATTTCCGATTATCTGGGCAGATAAATCAACTCATTAGGAAGCGAATTAGCAGGATTATCAGAAAATACAGTAAAACATAAAAGTACTGATGTGGTGCGATGGCAGGGTCTTTAGCAAACGCTTTGTTGAAGACGTTGGATAATTCTTTTTATTCGTCACATATTGTAGTAAATTCAATTGAATTGAAAGAACAATATGGAAGATCAGTCAAGTAGTTTTCGAGTTAATCAGAAATAATCCAAGATTCTAATGCCTTTCCACAGTAGAAAAACGGATCCTGATTATTGAATTTGTCAGCCTTCTGCTCACAAAAATTCATTCCTTCCTACGAATCGAAAAAAAAAATATTTTTTTGACTTAACTGAAATATTGGGACATGACTTTCTAAAAAATGATTGGCAGTATTCCAAATCTGACGATGGACTGTTCCATGCGTTTCCAAGATCGATGTGAAAATTGCGCGACTCGAAATTATATAGGCTTACATGAATAGTTTATCACAATTGTATGAATACTGGATAGTCTTTATATCATATTCCCAAATTATTGTTGAACTCCGTAAACGTACAAATTTATAGAAAAGTGAAGTAAGCAGCTTTTGCGAGCATCCGCGCATGTTCAATTTCATCGCCAAAGCGTTCATCTTTTAACGAATCGACTCCGCCGGTTCTTTCTGATCTGGAGAGATTCGACCATAGACCTATTATCCTTTGATACGTCTATGGATTCGACGATCTTCTTTTCATATGGTCCTCATCTTGATGTAAAAAAATGGTGTGCAAAATTTTGATTTTTTTTATCTGTACCCATGCTCATCAATGTCTAACCAAATTTGGTAAAACCGCAAGATTTCCCGTCGCCGAGATATAAAAAAAATATTAACATCATTGTAGGCATTGTGTTTTTATGAATAAAAAATGTGAAATCGAACATAGGCGGTCTGCCTTAATTTGAAAGATATGGGCCCCTAAATTTCCAAAATGAGTCGTTTTCAGGTCCCTTTTTCCACCATAAAAACGATCTCTCACTTCATCTGTATAGTTCACTAACCACCTTTGAACCTTCAACCAACAATAAGCAACACTTTTTTTCAAGAATAATCAATATTTAATGAAGAAACAATGAAATTACTGGAGAACCACTTAACCTCTATTCCTTCTGATTTCGACTAGGTCTTAAAGTGAAGTTTGGCAATGGCGCGAATTTCATCGGTCGAAATCGTGCCATCGTGCGTATTCGTGAATGAGAGATTATTGCTGGCGAGAAAAATGAAATATAAAGAAATATGATCTTAGTTCTTACTGTTTACTGCGATTCTCTAAATCTTCCAATAGGAGAATTCGTTTCTAATGAAATCTACAAGATTGAAACACATAGTAATGGAATGAGAATACACACTGATATATATTTCAACGTACATTTTTTTCAATGTGATAGGTCGCGCCCTTCCCAGATTTCCAATGAAATCGAGGTTATTATATAACCCATTTTATTGGAATACCCCGAATTACATTCTAAACTGGGACCATCTCGAAGACACAACAAAAAAAGAAGTAGATAACAACCTCCCTATTTTGAAGGGGATAGAAAGAAAATTCAAACGAAAATATTGAGAGTGAAACCTTAAACAAATATTCTCAATGATTTTGTTTTGATGTTAGAATAACCACCTTTTCTTCAGTGACAGAATCATTTTCCTTACAATGATATCCTTCAACTGTCCATCATTTCATATTTCCCGCCAGCAACTACTCTTCGGTCATAAAACGTTGGCCAGCGATGAAAAGACGCTGTTGCCAAGCTCCGCTTTAACATTGAGAAGTATTTCGCAGAAATAAAGGTTAAGTGGTTGTCTAATAATTTCACTTTTCTTCCTTTAAATGATGAATTTTCTTGAAAGAAAGTGTAGCTGTTCGTTGGTCGAAGGTCCAAAGATGATTTATGTACTAGATTTGAGATGTGAGAGATCATTTTTATGGCGGTAAAAAAGATCTGAAAATGCAACAATTTGGAACTTTGGGGGCCCATATCTTCCAAACAAAGAGAGACCGCCTATGTTGGCCTTCATATTTTTTGTTCAGGAACTCACAATGCTTACAATGATGTGAATAACTTACTCATAGCTTCGCGACGGGAAATCTTGCGTGTTTACCCCAAATTTTGCGAAGAATTCCGCAACAACCATTGTTTAGGGAACTAAAAAGTATCAATCTGGAAGATTTAAACATCGACTTCGTCATCAGCGTTTGATACCATTTTCGGGAAAAATCGAAATTGAAAAACAAAACGCAAGCACGCTTTTCTTGGGAAAATAGGCGCAAAAAAACGGCTCGTACGAAATCACAGAATACAGAAGATATTTCTTTTTCTTACAATTTATTCAGTGACACAAAAAGCAAGCACAGAATAAATAAAAATCTTCTTGATATATTTATATTCTTTTCTATGGATGATATCGCTGAATGTCATAGAACAACAAAATCCGGAATGGATTAATGAGGAATCAGCTGATTCTAGTGATTCTTCTGAATAATTCTGACTTTTAATGTAATTGCAAATGTCATTGTTAGGAATGGGAAGAGTGAAGAGAAGGGGAGACAGAAGAAAACAATAATAAGAAATACAGTTTCAATATAATGTTATTTTGTTGAAATAAGCATAACATTTTACTGCAGTTGTTTATATGTAGAATATCATAGATTTTCATGAGAAATCTGGAAGATGGCTCTAAGAAATATAATTTTACTCAGTCAAATAGCAGGATATGTAGTAGCATTTATTCTGTCGTTATGTATCGTCGTTCCTATGAGTTTTCACCAAGATGAATTCAGGTAGTCTTATCCGTTGAATGTGAGAAATTAAATTATGAAATAATATTTTAGGGGACACTGCTTACTATTCTCCACGGGTGAATGGCAAGAATCTGATGGCCAATTAAAAGTAAACTGGGCTTCACAAGGCTATTGCAACTACACCATCTTTGTTGGTGTGGTATTATGTTTGGTATCTCTGATACAGATATACAGGTAATGAAAAGTCCAAAGCAGAGTTTGTTTATCATCTGAATGTTTTGTTTCAAAGGTTATCAGTCTTCCTACATAGAGGTACTGACAGCAGTTTCCTTTCGGCTTTCATAGATGTATTGTCAGGAATATTGCTATGTGCAATGACTATCATCGCTGCACTCATGATAACTCTAGGATTCATGACATGGTGCCAAAATATAACTCAGAGGTTCTCTTCGTAAGTATTCGACATGTATAAACCCAATTATTGTTTTTCTTCCGAATATCTACGTTATTTTGTACTCATAACTGAAAATATACTTTCAGATGTGAATTAGCTGCTGGACAGGATATTGACAAAAAAGATGAGATAAACACTACACATTTCTACATTGAACTAGGAACTGCTCAATTCGGAGTATGGGGATCATTTGCGGTATGGGTTGGACTTTCAGTTTTTGCTCTAATTAAACTTTGTCGCTACCATCAAATAGAAAATATAAGGGTATCTATGTATCGGGAAAGACAAAAATTGATAAATGAGAATGCAGAGTCCCCTGGCAGTTCTTTAGGTAGAGAATCTAATGTTAGTCAGTCTACTACTGCAGAACTGGTAAATTGATTGATCACAACAGTCTTGAGATATCCCTCTTTAGTGATGTATACCATTATACACATTACATTGTTTATTCATAGTACTCTTTATTATTTAATTAATATCAACTCACATTAAAGTCAAGCCAACTTTCCTGAACAGTTTATGACTAATACAAAGGAAATTATTTTGATTGGAGATCTTTAAATAGACTTCAACCCAACTCCTATGAGATTTCTTGCTGTTTTTTTGTGAAAAAATCTGCTTAACAGAAGTTTCAATATTGTCCGTTCTAATTTATTCGATAAACTGTACATAGTCATACAATTGAGTGATCATGATAATCACTTCACCCTCATTTTCAAGGAAGGAGCGATATTTCTGGATTGTTGAAATTGTTGTTGTCAACTTGCTTCAGCCTCTTTATTTATTATAAAATTGGTATCTATTTGTTCTCGATATTTTGAATGTTCTGAGGCAAAGCTACTATCACATCTCTAGAAATATGATAGGCAATGTTCGAATAGTCATGAGTAACCACATTCTATTTTGGGAGAAAAATCGTTCAACAATTGAATTGAACATTGAAAGACGGAGAAAAAATAACAATTCAATTCTTGTTTCATATCGATAAGAACAACATATCCAACATGAAGATATAGATCTACTACAGCATAAATACTTTGTAGCCTAATAAACATCTTCATAGATTTTATACTCAATAATTTTAGATAGATACCAAGTTGCTGAAGCAATAAAAATATCATACCATTGATGAGATTGTGATGAAAATATTTATAGCTTTAAAAACTACTCAACTATGTTAGTTCTTCAAGTTATCTGAACTAGATATAGGATTTTATTTTATTATATTGTCTTAAACCTGTAACCGTAAAAATTTCGTATAATATACAGTATCAAAAACTCGTCTCAATTTTACAAGAAGATAAGCTTTGCATATCAAAGAGGGAAAGTATGGGCGTTGAGTGTCCAACTACAGTTTCCAGAAAAAATGTTACGCTTAATGAACAATAGTAACGTTTCAGATATAGACATATCTGACCCCTTCATGAGACAATAGATTTTAAATTTTCCCTTTAGTTTTGTTACTAACTGACGAAGGAGCAGGAACAAAACTGGCCTTCAGAATCACGCGTGAAATTTTGTTTTATTACACAAACTGTCCCCAAAATATTTGTTTGTACACAGGTGTACTGTAAAGAAAACATGAAGGAAGAGTAGATAAAGGATCGATCAATCTGATGTAAGGAAAAATGTCTGCTACAAAATATTGATATTAGCTTTCACCTTATTTGCATTTCGATTTTTTCCAGGAAATAATGTCGAATGTTCAAAACATCCTCATTGATAAATATTGAGGGGGATGAGGCCTGTAGAAATAAATTCATGATAAATTTCAGATTTCTTTCCATCAAGTTCATTCTTTTGTAATAACATTGTGTACATTATTTATATATCAATAATTATAAATCATGGATAATTCCAACAGGTTTGACACACTGATGGGATTTATCTTAACACCCACCATATTCATTTATGAATTGAACATGTACATTATTTGAAATGAGGTCAAATCAATACATCTGTCAGTCCAGGTTTGTGGAATTAGAACTGTGAGTTTAAGGGAAATTCATTCATTCGTTTTCTATTTTACTTTTTATTCGACAGTATACTCATATAATTCCGTAGAATTTTGAGACAAAAACTCCTCAAATCAATCGTATGAAAAAATACGATAAATAATATTATTATTAATCCTCCTGAAACGAACTCGTCGAAAAGTCCCATACAAATTATTTTGTTCGGTTACTTCAACCATTTGAGTACCTATAGATATAAAAATATAATGAAAATAGTTTTCCGTTACCTCAAAAAATTAAATCATCCTTCCATCGATTCATAATCTCAGGAGTTAACACTATACGGTTTTAGGAAGATTTGGAAAATGAAAAAGCAGCAACTTTTTAGGATGTAATTTTTTCGATGATTCGTTTAAATCGTTGTATAAAAACAACAATGTTGTCTTTATACAATGGTTTAAATGATAGGTAGATATATGATTGATATGGGATGCAGTTTAATAGTTTATAAATATAAAAGCCTAAAAATAACCGCTATTCGACCAAACGAATAATACATAATCCCTACTTTTTCGTAATGCGAACAATTTATTATCACAAAAAGTACAGGTGCAACAAATCGATTGTATATTTAAGTAGATCTACAATGTTTCCCGTAGTGAATCAAAAGAGAGAAAGGCAATATTGAAAGATAACCAAAAAGTAAATATAATTATGTAATCCGATCGAAACTTGTTTGGCGATGGATATTTATCTTGATGGAAGATAGGTATAGCAGCAAAACGATATTCACCATTTTATCAGTGAACGAGTGAACTTTCCAGTTCGCTTTTGTGGCTTTAGTGGGAACGTAGCAGAAATGGCTAGCAGGCAAGAAAAAATTGGTATTGTTGGCAGGTATGTTAAAACTATAAATAACTCGTATACGTTCGTTATAAGGCGATAAGCATAGATCCCGAAAAAGAATTTGTTCACCAAAGGAGGTGGGAGAATTTGACATGGCAAAACATTATCATTGTCTTTATACAATGACATTATTTCTGATGATGATAATGAATGAATGCGGTTATATTGAGTGCAAGAATGAGTAGCATCATTTTCTGAATGTGTTATTTGTAACCAAGGTCGAGTATACCCTGATTAAAATATTTTATCAAAACCGTGTTATACAGGGTGCGGCAGTTAAATGAGTATATGTGGTGATATTAAGACTTTTGAGAGGTGATTTTTCAAAATTTGGAAGAGAGTTTCTTGAAGAACAGATTTCCGAATGAACAATACAGGAACAATACAAACGATAAACGAAGAGTTCATGAAGATAATATGATCAGGAGTTCGCAGAATACTGAATATTTGAAAAAAAATTAAAATTTTTTCAAGTTGTTCAGGAAAACGAATGATATCACGAATATTGTTAATCAGATTTCTCAAACTAGTATGCAAAATTCACTATGATTGAATCACTATATTTTGAGTTATTACGGAAGAAACAACGATACCGAGTAAAGAAACACGAAATAACTTGACATATTTTTGCGCGCATGTTCTAGATAGGGGAACAGGGTGCTATCGTTTTGTCCAAATGTCTGTAATTTTGGATGATTGAGCCGAAAATGGTCTCAATCGACTAGGTTGGACTCACTGATGACGAATCCGGTGTCAAAATCGATTCTGTCCGGCCATCCGTAGACACGCTAACTGTCGTCAGAAGCGAGCTAGCAACTTGAAACTTTCAGGATAGGTTGCGCATTGAAATGCCGCGGTTAAGTTCGTTAATGGGCCAAATCGGTCGAATAGTTTCGGAGTTATAGGCACTTGAAGTTATTTATTTTTTATTTGAGAAACTACTTGAGCGATTGGATTCAAACTTGGCAGTTGGGTGGAGTATAACGACGCGCAACTTTGAGCAAAATGTTGTCGGGATCATATTGTCAGTAAATAAAAAAAAAATTTTATTCGAAATTTTTTTCCAAAAAATTTTTTTTTATGGAAACCTTTCATCATATAGAAAAAAATTCCATTCACACTTTGAGCTTCATATTTCACGCCAGTGTACCAAATTTCAGTTCGATACGATCATAAGTTTTGGAGATATCGGGAAAAAATATGTAAAATTTCGAGGTTTTCTTCTCGATATCGTTGATTTTTTCGGTGTAACTCGAGAAATACTGATTCAGTCCTGATAACACTTCACAGCTAGTTTTGAGATGCTGAAAGACAACTTTATGCGAAATTTCGTGATAATCGTGTCATTAGAACAATTTGAAAAAAAAAATTTCTATGATTTTCTTATCATATCATCCTCATTAAATCCTGTATGAAACTTCGAAATGTTATTTTTCGATGAAGTACTGGATTTCAATTCGATCTGATCTGTATTTTTGGAAATATTGGGAAAATAAAATTTTGATTGGGTATATCTACGGAATCATTGGGTGGATTTTACCCATTCACGAATTCGGCCTTCGTAATTAAGGTCCAAAACTTCTCTATAAATATCGAATTTCTAAGTCGTTTCTTTCGGAAGTTATCAATAACTTCCGGAAGAAACGACTTAGAAACTCGATATTTGTAGAGTAGGTTTGGGGCTTAATTACGAAGGTCGAATTCGTGAATGGGTAAAATCCGCCCAATGATTCCGTAGATATACCCATTCAAAATTTTATTTTTCCAATATTTCCAAAAATACAGATTTGATCGAATTGAAATCCAGTAATTTATCAGTAGAAAAAGCACTGCCGTGAAGGCAGCAGCTTTTGCATGCATGTTCAAATTCGTTGCTGAAGCGGTCATCTACATTGAACCTGCGCGCAGAAGTTGCTGCCTTCACGGCAGTGCTTTTTGAAATTTTTTCCCAATATCTCCAAACGTTGCAATCGTCTCAAACTGAAATTTGGAACACTGCTGTGAAATATAAAGTTCAAGGTCTGAGCAAGATTTCTCTCGGATATGATGAATAATTTCAAAAAAAAAAGTTTGGAAGATGCTTTTTTCAAAATTTGTTGACAGTATGATCACAACAAAATTTTGCACGTTATTATGTTCCACTTAATTCCGAGTTCCAATCTCGCTTCCAGTAGTTCCTGAAATATTATCAGGCAAATAACCATTAAATTTTTAAAAGATAAAACTCCGAAACTGTTTGGCCAATTTGGCCCGATAACGATAACGGGTAAGTTAACTTACCCGTCACATTTTGAAATGCAACATATTCTGAAAGATTCAAGTAGATAGGATCCTCCGTACGCCCGTAATCGTGCCAACGGCTGGCCGGACGGGCAAAATCGATTTTGACACTGGATTCGTCATCAGTGAGTATTAGTTCCCTGAGAGATATTGGGAAAGTGACTTCGAATATTCAAATGAGTTTAACTCCATGACATTCTGGCCGATTTGGCCAAATAACGAACGGTGAAACGTCAGAACGCTGTTCCCTAGAACATGCGCGCGAAAAGATTGAATATTGGGCATACGGAAAATCCTATAAAATGAAACGTTTACAAATGATACGCACAAAATGAGAATTTGTTGACTCATGTGTGAAAGCTCCCTTATAATGCCATGGATGTTTGTCCATTCAAAAAGATGACGTATGTGTGAAAGCTCCCTAATAATGACATCGATGTTTGTCCATTCAAAAAGATAAAGAAATATGTTACAATATAATTTTAAATATTCACAGCGGCCTAATCGGTCGATCATGGGCTATGCTTTTTGCGAGCGTTGGCTACAAATGCTACATCTACGATATAGAACCAAAGCAAATCGAAAATGCACTCAAAGATGTCGAACACCAACTTTCTTCACTCGAAAAAAATGGCCTTTTGAGAGGAAAACTCAACGCCAAAGAACAGCTAGCCTGCATAAAGGGTGAGGAAAATTGTCAGATTGATATTATAAATTTTCAAGCAAAAAACATGTTTCAATATTATTTTTAGGAACAACGAATCTAGAAGAGGCTGTGAAAGGGGCTATTCTTGTCCAGGAGTGTGTCCCTGAAAATTTGGAACTTAAAAGAAAGGTTTTCAAGAACGTAGATGATGTTGCTGATAGTACAACAATTCTCTCTAGTTCTACATCCACATTCCTACCATCACTATTCAGTGATCATCTGAAAAATAAGTAAGGTTTCTTTGCTTTCTATTAAATATTGTTGAACAAACACTAGGTAAATAAAATATTTTTATTCGTTTAAATCGGATATAAATCAAAATATCTAACAAAACGTGCTAATAACAAATTTGCTTATATTTATTAAGATGATTATCAATTTGCATTGGCGTAAAGTGATAAAACTGATTTATAATTGAATGGAAATGTTATTTTAACATGCTCAATACAAGGCGATATCGTTTGATAAAATGTCTTCATTTCAATAATAAATATAATTCAGGCCAGTAGGCGTATTTGCCAAAATAATTGGTTAAATTATGGCCATTGAAAAATTTTGTGTAAAAAAAAAATTGAATTATGAGGGTCTCGCAAGGGTACGTGACACGGTGTGCCGTATCTCTATTGATGCAATACATAGGAAAGAATCTATTTTTAAGCGCTTGTTCTAGGGAATATATATATATATATATATACGGATTCTTCTTCAGGGAGTTCAATCTAATCGTAATTTTCGAATTTTGAGCCGAAAATCGTCTTAAACGATTGGATTGAACTCCCTGAAGAAGAATCCGTGGTCAAATTCAATTATGTCGTCCGTCCGTCCGTGTGTGCTGTAACTTCCGAAAGGAAAGACCTAGAGTCTTGAGATTTTCAGGTTAGGTTTTGATCCTGAATATCTCGGCAAAGTTCGTTAAGGGACCAAATCTGCCGAATGATTTTTGTGTTACAGCCATTTGAAATTTTGATTTTTCAATAACTCGAAAAATATTTATCTGATCGAAATGAAACGTGGTTGGAAGATGGACAGTATCAATAAGAAGAATTATCCATAGAAAAATTTGAAAAAAAATTTTAATTTTTTTTGAAAATATAAAAGCTTCCGACTTCACGTCAGTACTTTTCTAGGTTTTTTCTGTCACCTCATTGCTCGAGATCGACAAAATACATTCAAGTTCAGATTTTTTTTGAAACGATACTAAAATGAATGAAATCATTCATGATTTCTTCGGGTCTCTCATAGCAGGAATGTTTAAAAATTAATTTTGTATTGTTTAAGAATGCTTATAGCTATCCATAAAATATCTATTTCATATCCGATTAGAGATATCTTATGGGATTCAATGGAAAATTTTTCAAAATTTACTGACAGTATGATCTCAACGAAATTTTGTGCGTTGTTATGTTTCAACTAACTGTCAAATTTCAATTCAATCGAGGGAGTGGTTCCAGAAATATCAGCGAATTAATCTCGAAATTTCAAATGACTATAACTCCGAAACCATTCGACCGATTTGTCTCATAAACGAATTTAACTGCCTCATTCCAATGCGCGACCTAATCTGAAAGTTTCAAGTCGCTAGCTTGCTTCTTTTGACAGTTATCGTGTCGTCGGTCAGCCGGACAGAATAGATTTTAACACCGGATTCGTCATCAGTGAGTCCAACCTAGTCGTTTGAGACCATTTTCGGGAAAAGAGTCGAAAATTACAGACATTTGGTCAAAAGGATAGCACGCTGTCCTCCAGAACATGCGAGCAAATTCATGTTAGGCAGAAAATCTCGAAAAGTGTCGATATTTTTAAGTGAAGATATGCATAAAGAATCATTTATGTACAAACTGAAAAAGGGTAAAAAAACATAGGTTGCTATTCGAAAAAACAAAACTGGAACCTGCACAGAAAAAAATTAATACCCTGCTGTGTGAGCGAAAATATTTTTATTTTGTCAAGCTCAACTTTCGTTCCTAAATAGAGATATGGAACATCGTGCCTCTCTGTTGCGGGACCCTGCATAAATAGTTTTAGAATTATAGACCCGTTACAGCAAAGTTATTCATTTGAAATTTTTCCCAAAGGAAAAACATTGTTGTTGCTCATCCAGTCAATCCACCATACTACGTGCCATTGGTAGAAATTGTACCTGCACCATGGACCATTCCTGAAGTCACTAAGAAAACCAGGGAGCTAATGGAAGAAATTGGCCAAAGTCCTGTCTCACTGTCAAGAGAAGTCCCAGGTTTTGCTCTCAACAGAATACAGTATGTAGCTTCTAGATTCTTTTTCATTGTATCATCAATTACTAAGCAGCAATATGAATTGATAGAACCAAACACAAAACTAGAAAACTGCCCTTTCAGCTGTATTTCCCTCAAGTCCATTAACACTCAATTTAGTGCTACAAAAGTATTTGTGTCATATACAAAACAAAATCTTTCACCAACAGTAAATATACACATACCGGCACAATTAACGGAACGGACAAAATCTTAACGAAGTTCGTAGTTCTTTTTCTCTTGGACGCTTCTGCCGCGATGTATAGTAACCCTTGACTTCCCTAACAGTATTCTCTTCTTGGGATCTTCTGGTTCACTCATCTCAAGGATATTAGTCACAACAGTGCCCCTAATTTGTATTAATTATAAAAGTAACAATAAATATTCAATTGCCTGTTCCAGGTACGCCATATTGAACGAAACCTGGCATTTGGTAAACGACGGTGTATTAAATGTACACGATGTAGACAAAGTTATGTCTGATGGACTTGGAATGAGATATGCTTTCTTAGGAACCCTGGAAACAACTCATCTGAACGCAGAAGGCTTCAAGAACTATTGCGAGAGATACGCAAATACAATGAATAGTGTGAGCAGAGATTTCAAACCTGTACCCAAATTTGAGGGTCCGCTTGTGCCAAAAATTGCTGAACAGTTGGAAGCTAACGTTCCACTTGATAAACTTCAGAAAAGAAGAGACTGGAGAGATCTTTGTCTGACCAAACTCAGTCAACTCAAGAAAGAAATGGAGGCTAAAAAATAACATTTTCTTTTGTGTACAATATAACATGAAATAAACTATATTTCAACGAATGTTTTTCAGATTATCAACACTTGTATAAACTCAATGAAGCCTTTCTGGAGATTTTGGCCTATCTCCTTTATAAGTTCCAATAGTTCTCTCGCATGTATTTTTCTATAATTGGAATCGAATATTCTATACTTAAGAATACTGAAAAAAATTAAACGTCGTTAAAAATTTGAAATTTCAATGAGAAAACGATCTCTTGAATTTGGCTTCACGTATTGCAATACGTGAAGCCAAATTCAAATGGTGACGCGATTCACCCAATTTGAACTTGAGTCTGTATACTACAATACATTAAAAACTTTTCATTTTATGTGAATTTCGACTTCAGCTTTGCAGTAGTTTTCTGCTAAAATATCTTATTTTTTGCGCGCATGTTTTAGGGGAACAGCGTGCTATCGTTTTGTCCAAATGTCTGTAATTTTGGATGATTGAGCCGAAAGTGGTCTCAATCGACTAGGTTGGACTCACTGATGACGAATCCGGTGTCAAAATTGATTCTGTCCGGCCGGCCGGCCGTAGACACGATAACTGTCGACAGAAGCAAGCTAGCTACTTGAATAGGATAGGTTGCGCATCAGAATTCCGCAGTTAAGTTCGTTAATGGGCCAAATCGGTCGAATAGTTTCGGAGTTATAGGCACTTGAAGTTTTGAAGTTATTTATTTTTTATTTCAGAAACTACTCAAGCGATTGGATTCAAACTTGGCAGTTTGGTGGAGTATAATGACGCGCAACTTTGAGCCAAATTTCGTCAAGATCATATTGTCAGTAAATTTAAAAAAAAATTTTTTTCGAAATTTTTTTACAAAAAAATTTTTTTTTCGGAAACCATTCATCGTATCCAAAAAAAATTATACTCACACTTTGACCTTCTAATTTCACAGCAGTGTTTTAAATTTCAGTTCGATACGATCATGTTTTGGAGATATCGGGAAAAAATATGTCAAATTTCGAGGTTTTCTTCTCGATATCGTTGATTTTTTTGGTATTACTCGAGAAATACTGATTCAGTCCTGATTAAACTTCACAGCTAGTTTTAAGATGCTGAAAGACAACTTTATGCAAAATTTCGTGATAATCGTGTTATTAGAACAATTTGAAAAAAAAATTTCTATGATTTTCTTATCATATCATCCTCATTAAATTCTGTATGAAACTTCGAACTGTTATTTTCGATGAAGTACTAGATTTCAATTCGATCTGATCTGTATTTTTGGAAAAATAAAATTTTGATTGGGTATATCTACGGAATCATTGGGTGGATTTTACCCATTCACGAATTCGGCCTTCGTAATTAAGGTCCAAATCTTCTCTACAAATATCGAGTTTCTAAGTTGTTTCTTTCGGAAGTTATTGTGTTTACGCAGTCGGCCGTTAGGCCGACTGCGTAAACACAATAACAAACTTAGAAAACAACTTAGAAACTCGATATTTGTAGAGTAGGTTTGGGGCTTAATTACGAAGGTAGAATTCGTGAATGGGTAAAATCCGCCCAATGATTCCGTAGATATACCCATTCAAAATTTTATTTTTACAATATGTCTAAAAATACAGATATGATCGAATTGAAATCCAGTAATTTATCAGAAAAAAATTTCAAAAAGCACTGCCGTGAAGGCAGCAGCTTTTGCGCGCACGTTCAAATTCGTTGCTGAAGCGGTCATCTACATTGAACATGCGCGCAAAAGTTGCTGCCTTCACGGCAGTGCTTATTGAAATTTTTATTTTATTCCTTCAATAAACTCACTCTGCTGTCTCCCAAATCTGACATGTTGTAATAGTGATTCCGTCAAATTTTTTCTCCAACTATAAACCATATCATTCATCGCTTCTCGGAACCCCCTCATGGACTTTTTTATGAAGTTTCAGATATCGTTCCTGTGAGAAGGTTGATTTACAAATTAGGCATATCCATTCCACATCATTTCTCAAGTGAACCCTTTGGTGTTTTCTCAAATCCTGACTTCGTCTAAATTTAATATCACAGACACTACACGAATAAGGTTTATGACCGGTATGCACCCGATCATGAATTGCCAACTCTTGTGAGCGTATGAATTTTTTGTTGCAAACAGCACATTCAAACTTGAAATTTTTATTATGATAGAGTTTATGAACGTAAAGAGAAGATTTTTGTTTGAATGATTTTTCACAAATATCACAACTAAATGGTCTATAGCCGGAGTGAGTATTCAAATGTTCATCTCTGGCTGATTTGGTACCGAAATTTCTATCACATATTTCACATCTATAGTTTTTAATACCCTCATGAAATTGTTGTATATGCTTCCTAAAAGAACTGTCTAAACGAAAACTTTTACCGCAAACATGGCAAACGTAGGATTTGACTCCAGTGTGAATTGATATATGTCTCATCAAGTTATAAGATTGATTTGTCCTCTGCTTGCAAATATAACATTCATAAACCGTTTTTCCGTTCTCGGAAATCTTACATCTATCAATGATTTTCTTGTTTTCCTTTCGATTCTCCATATTTACTTCATCAGTTTCTTTGTGTTTCAGTTTTTTATGTCTTTGCATATCGAATTTTCTAGTGAAAGCTTTGTCACACAACTCACAGAAGTATCTTCTTTCAACTTCACATTTCTTTCGACGTTGTTTGGTTGCTTTATTTGATTGTAAGTTTTTTTTTGGTTCAACATCTAACGAATCATCATCCTTAGATGGTATGTTGACCACAATTTCATTTCCTCCAGAATTGTTTTCGAACAAAATATTTGGGTTAGTTTCACATTGTTCTGTTTCTTCTGCCACTTCTTTCAAGTCATTCTCAAAGTCTTTTTCTCTTTTCGAAGAAAATGAAATATCAGGAATATGTTCTACCCTGAAATAAGTAGATAAAAGATAGTTAGGTGCCTGTATTCACCAATATATAAAATTCAATGAGTTATAGAAGAAATATATTACAACTTTCATCAGTATATTTGTAGAAAAAGACTAAAAGTTGGATAAAAAGTTTTTATTCATTCATTGTCAGATTCGGACATGGCAGTTTATTTCAATAATGGAAAAATGTATTCACTGGGCTGCCACAATTGCGTAAATCACAAATTGAAGCAATTTAACTTATTTGAACATTTTCAAGTGAAGGCGAGTGAAAACTAAGTCACATATGCATGATTGGCTTTGAAATGATTCCTCAGGTACCTCTTTTGTTTGAAACTTAAACCACAAGATGAACATACGAATGGCTTCTCTTCAGAATGCACAAGTTTGTGACGCTTCAACTCGTATTTGATTCTGAAACAACGTCCGCAAATATCACATGGATGAGGCTTTTGACCAGTATGTTTCGTTACATGAATTAATAAAGGTGGTTTGGTACGGAAACCCTGATCGCAGTAATCACATTTGAAAGGAAAATGGTCAGAATGGGTTCTATTGTGAACAAATAGAGAGGCCTTCTGTTTGAAGCTTTTGCTACACAAAGCACAAACATACGGCCTCTCATTTGTATGTATTCTTCGATGCTCATCTACATTTCTCTTTGTTGCAAACATTCTACCGCACAAATCACAAGGAAAATTTTTTATCCTTTTATGGGTTTCTTTCAAATGTCGCACTAGTCCTTGTGATACTCTAAATTGCTTCCCGCATAAATCACACATAAACGGTCTTTCTCCAGTATGGATGCGCATATGCCAAACGTAAGTATATGGCGAGAGTAAACTTTTACCGCATTCTTTACAATTGTAGTAAGTACGATCACCAACAATAACTTTAGCTGCTTCAATTATTTTAGGATCAATCTTCGAACCGATTCCTCTCTCTTTATTGCTTATTTTGTTTTGGTTGTCTTCATCATCAGAATTTTTAAGAAATTTGTCATCTGTATGATTCAATGGTTCCTTAGATTTGTATTCACAGAGAAAATCATGGGATTGTGTGGGTGCGTCTGCTTCATTTTCTAGTTTTCTGTTTTCAGATTTTTCTTCCAGTTCTTCAGAGGAATCTGATTGAAAGTAACTGTGAGAACCAGTTTCTTCAGCACCATGTTCACAATTGTAATTTTTTTGGATCTCAGTTCTTGGATTTGGGTGGAATTCTTGTAGACTTGTGGAAGACGGACTCTGCAGATCCCTGAAACAAATTCATTCAAGTCAAAGAAAGAATGAAGCAACTAAAATTGAACAAATTTCTTCCACAAGTCTACATATTTCCACCAAGAATCCACTGTTACTCGTAAGTTTTCCTTCAGCCATGTTTGAAATGAATTACAACTTCACATATACTTTATTCATATGATAAGCTAGTTTTTTATAGTATTTGTTCTTGAGGGTATGAGTTGACTGGTTTTTTCAAAAAATGTAAATGATTTCACACAACTGAAAAGAGACTTTCCTTCAAGTACTGTTTAACTGAAGAATAAATATCTTGAAGGAATTTGAACTTTATACCCACAAAGTATTACAGACTATCTTTGAACAGAATATTCATACTCATATTCTAGCACAGTCTTAGCATTCTAGATGAGAACCTGCATAAATGCTACAACTAAAACTCACACGTTCAACTTGATTTTATGATTAAGATAGATATTAAGATCCTGCAGATGCATGCATTTGATTGGAAAGATTTCAGTTGCGAGCTTCATATTTTTCTAAAATCCTCTGAATAACAACAGAATGGAAATGCCCTACTCTAAACATCTGAACCGTACTCCAGAGATATAATCTAAAGATGATATTATGAATTAAATGTTAAAATTTGAGAAGTGAATATAAAAGGTAAATATCGAATTGAATATTTGTTTTTTACCTTGCTTCAGAATTCCCATGATTTCCATGAGGTGTCGGAATCACATTCTTGGGGCTCGATAATCTCCGATTTGTTTCTAGAACTTTAAGCACGAAATTGTGCCAAGACTGAATTGTTGATATACAATCTAAACAGCATAAAACAGATACTTCTTGAGATTCCACCAGTTTAATAGGAATATGCATTTCGATCTTATTCGAAATATCATTTTGCAATTCTTCCTCTGAGTTTATATTAATCAATTTCGAATCTTGCCTTCCACATAATCGACAATCTCCATTTGAAGTAATTTGAGAAACTGCAGTAATATTAGTATTCATATGTTGCAAATATTGAATTATATTTCAGATTTCAGCAGCACAATAAGATATTTAACAGAGAGATTTTAATTTGAATTTCAACGTTATCTTTTCATTCATCTGTCATAACATAACCATCACAGAACATCAAAATATAAGAAGTGCAACCTGCCTTGTAAACTATGCGCAACAATTGTGACATTTCTCCTGTCATAAAATAAGTGGGAATATTCCATTATGGTTCTAGGGAGTGTCCGCCAGTTGAAGTATATGTCATTTTTCTCTAAAATTACATTGGTGCTCTGTGGTTCAGTTAATATTTCTGATAATTCTGTGTTCTAAATTTAAATTGAATGGAAAGGAATGTTTGTCTTCAATTAGAAGAAAGCTTTATAAATAATAGTTTATTGAATACAATCATTTTTGCAATTACATGTGTGTGAAAAACTGAATTGTAGGATAAACAAGTATCCGATATTTGTCTTTTACCTAACGAAAAATGAATACTTATAACACAGGTTGCGGTTTTCTGGACCAAACAAATACAATTAGCTCCTAGAGAAACCAAATAAATCCATAATAAGGGTTGAAGAAATATTTCTGAGAAGGTTAGCACTGATTCACAACAATCCTAATTTTGTCACAAAGATTAATATATTCACTTCACTAATTTTCAATAACACTGATTCATCAAGGCAGGGGAGCGGCATCCAAAAGTCCAAGGAAACTGCCAAAATCATGTAGAAATCTTCAGTCCAAGTCCTTCCTGGCAATACCACTTTTCTAGAAAATCAATCAACAATTAGACGATGAATATTGAAATAAAGATTAACTATAAATACTCCGAATTAATCTTTCAAAGATAAGACTCCCAATAGATAGTTCCCTGAATGAAGTTCATTAAGTAGTACTCCACTATGCTAGTAGAAAATTCACAAGAATTAAATTTATGAACTGTGAGAATAATAAGTGATATAATCCCAGGTAAAACTTTCGCACCCGGCCAGTAATTATTATTCTTAGAATATGGGAAATATATGTTATGTTTCTGATGGTTCAACTGAAAAGATTTTTAGGCTGGAATTGCCGAATATACATACACCTAATAACATATCAAATTAGCTCTATGCGTATATACAATTGCCTAAATGATGGATTATTTGTACTGCATAGGTAATGATAGTCAAAGTAATTACCATTTTTTGTATCTTATCATGGTTAAAAATTAGTGCTTGAGCTCATACATAAATGATTCCTCCGAATTCAACATTATCTGAATCTTGAAAATAAATATGGTTACACATATTACACCTGAAAAGATATTAACTTCATATTACACGGGTATTATTTCAATTTTTAATATCAATAACAAACTGCCACAAAATGCCATTGGCATATCATTTGACATAATGTCATTTCATTCTTCCATTTCGATATATCCACGACATACGTTCCTGACAGATAAAAATAAGTGGAAACGTATGTCCTTGTTTCTACTTTTCCTACCGTCGCTTCACCCCCCATAACCATTAAACAACTTAGAATTTTTTTTTTTTCTAAGTTGAACAAGGAAAGCACAGAATTCGCAACTACTGCTAAGCGATACGCCCTCTGGCGATAGAAATTGGAACACTTCCAAGCTAGTAGTTTTTCGACGTGCCTGTTATTCTAACGTAATTTGCTTACTTTTGGAGTTCATTTTCGAGCTTTTGTGTTGTTCTCCGAGTTGAAATTTTGGTATACCGAAAGTGTTTGTATTATTCATCAATCGATTCCTTTCTTTCCGATTAGAATTTTCGATTGTATTAATTCGAAATGGCATCCTCCCGAAATGACTATTGTTGTGTGCCTCAACTCAATGTTATTCATGGTCAAAAAAGAAAGGATCATCTACTGCCTCTAGTTTTCATTTTTTCCAAAGCCAAATGAAAGTAGAGTTAATTTGGAAATAGTATTTGGCAGGGAACTCAATGATAGAAGAAAGGATTAGCTTATTTAGAGATTGAAGATTGGAAAACAGGTCACGCAATACATGAAAGTATGTTCACTGCATTTCTCTGGAGATGTTTATTTTCATAAAGGTAAATTACCTACAATGTATTCATTTCGAAACAACTTCATGTCATGATGTTTTCAGGTGTAAATGAAAACAACAGAATTTTGAAGAAAAATGCTGTCGAGAAACTATCGAGCACTTCTGCAGCTGCCTAATTCACATACTGCACAAAATCATATTCTAAAAGAGTGATCTGGTTGAAAACCTGACAAAAACTAGATAGACTGTTATAGTTGATAATAGCTGAAGTTAATCATTAAAATACATCAATACTTTTCTTTTCTATATATAGGTAGGTTGAACCGGCTGTGACATTTTTCCTTTTGTATGTATATCTTGAGCTGCTGTAAAATGAAAATGAAATCAATTATATGTCAATCTGTTTCCTTTTCTTTAGAAATACGATGCAAAAGAACTTAAGCAGAAAAGCTGTCTTCATTCATTATTTGATTCACTCGTTTGTAAACAAGGAGAGCGAGTCATATCATTTAGACTGATTCTAGATATACCACATAATATGGCTTGCATTCAGCTCTTCTTCACATTGCTAAGAGTCCTTGAATTACTTATTGAGGTGCCTATCTTCCAGAAATTCAAGTAAAGTTAGATATTGGTTCATTTTGATCCACCAGGCAACATACACTAAAATAATACCGGAATTATCCTCCAGGAACGATTTAAAGCACGATTTTATATCGTGATCCAAACGAAAAGTTCCTTCTCAAGAAATCTTACACAAAATTATAATAATTTCTTTAAATATTCGAGCTCTGCTTAATAAATATTCGTTCTCCACCACATTTCTAAGGTTTGTTTACATAAAACTACTAGCTTGGACAGGTTCCAAAATTATCCGTTAGGGCGCTGGCATCTTCGCAGAAGTTCCCAATACAAATATATGGATTGTTTTTTTTTTTTTCTTCTATCTTTTACAGTGCTTGGCCATTTCGAACCATCGACACATCGAACATATCATTATTGGTTTAAGATTCTTTCAAATCACCACCACCTAGACACTTTACAACATCCATGACCTCGCCGGGATTCGAACCCGGTACCTTCAGCATTCTAGAACATGTTTCCACCCTCTGGTCTACCGAGGTAGTCGAAAATTTCTGTCTTAGATTGTTTTTTTTTTTTTTTTTTTTTTTTTTTTTTTTTTTTTCTATCTTTTACTGTGCTTGGCCATTTCGAACCATCGACACATCGAACATATCATTATTGGTTTAAGATTCTTTCAAATCACCACCACCTAGACACTTTACAACATCCATGACCTCGCCGGGATTCGAACCCGGTACCTTCAGCATTCTAGAACATGTTTCCACCCTCTGGTCTACCGAGGTAGTCGAAAATTTCTGTCTTAGATTGTATCTGTGGATTCAACCATAGAATAATAATATCATTCAACTAAAACCAAAGAAACTTTTTTATTCTTTTTCATTGTTCATCTCACTGAACTATTTATTAGTTCAGTGCTTCCAACTGCAATCAAATGTTTGCTGTAGTTGCAATCTTGTTTCCCGATATGTGTAGCACAGAATACAATGTGTAGAACAGATACCGCTTTCATCCACTACAGGCGGGCGTTTGTGACCCTCTGGCGGTGTTATTTCGAACAAATGACCGCGAAAAATCAAAATGGTTCGATTTGAATATAAATACCTTCCTTGATTTCGAAATGAAATAAATCTAAGTTGGGAAATAAGGCAGTTTCTTCAAGATGCTTTATGACCAATATAATTCGAGTTGCTCCACATGTTATATCATTGTTTACCCCTAAACAATGGTAATATTCTTGAAGATTTAATTCGGACCTAAATTTCAACAGATGTTGACGTCAAAATAAATTTATTTCCCTGAAGGATCTCTCAAATTCTTTAAATAATTTTTCAGTCATATCGGATCACCCATACCTTGATTAATTTTGTATTGGTGCCACAGTGCATCAATGAAAATATTCGATAGCTCAAAGATAATTACTTTATAAGTACCAAGCAGAACTTCTTGAAATTTTGGTATCTATCATGATACAATCACAACTCATAATTCCATCATGCTTACTTTGATGATAAAAGTTTTACAATTTAATCCCATGTCTTCATGATATCATCATAAAAGTGAATAATGAGGAAAAAAATGAAACATTTTCTATACCACTTCTATAAGATTGGGAACGTGTGGAGTCATCATGAATCTTATCAATCGACGATCTTGTAACGATATGCTGGCAGATGGACTGGTATCCATGAGGAAGAGTTCTCTTTTTTTTTCTTCCTTGATACCACCATATTCTAAAACACAAAGTCCAATCCATCCTTGTGTAATAGAAAGGGGTGACCTGAATACACTGTTCGGAGAAATTGAATTTATGTGACACCATACCAACAACTTTGTCATTGCACATTAAAGCTGCTCCGTAGAAACCTCCACATACTTCATATCGGTTTGAAGCATCGTAACTGCAGGTCAGTGTGAAATTATTCGACTTCCTCAAGTACACGAAAGTTGTTACTTGAGCACAGCTTCTCAAGCTTTTCACAGTCACAGGAAAACATTCCAAAAGATAGTTTGGAGGTTCCAGCTTAAAATGATGCCACCGTCCTATTACAGTTCCATTGTTACACACTTCATGGTAATCTTTAACTCGGTTGAATTCATTCAACAAAGGCGCTTCTTCGTAGTGGACAAGATCATCTGTCAGCACCACAATGCAAGCATCATATTCGATAAACGCCTTCTGTTTCTTGTACTCTGGATGTATGATACAGTAATTCACTGTAGTTATTGAGCAATTCGATCCAATTGACAAGCCTTGTTGTTGTACATTACTATGGGCTACAGTTATGTGTGTATTTGGCCCCTTGCTACTGCAGTTAAGTTTTTCTGTACAGCATAAAGCTGTTGTAAGAAGGGCATTTGAATCCATAACGAGACCATTGCAGGTGTGTTTCTCATTTCGTTGAATAGATGCTATCCATTTGACCGGAGACTGATTTTCACATATATCGACATTCAATGCTCTTTGCTGTACCTTGAATGTGTTGATTTGTATGATTAATATGTGGAATATTATGAAAAGGGAATATATCATTTTGACTTTTATATGTCCAAACGATGATGCCAACTTTAACTAATCAGAGAGATCCGATCAAGTGTCAAAAATATTCATTCTGTGAATGAAAATGGAAGAAAATTATTAATCCAAAAATTACATCCCTGCAATTTCAAATTTATGAGATAAACTTGTTATTGTTGCTAATTCTCTTAGGTTTCTTCAGAAAACCCTCAGGAACAATATGCTTGTGCAAGTTAGGAGACCAGGTGTGTGTTCTTCGAAGGCTATGTTACTTTTCCTTTTGTCACCTCAGGGACTGCACTGTTGATTATTTATCCAACAGCCAATGATTGAATGCCTCCTTCTTACAAGACAATTTCTTTCACGACCAGTGGCTTAAACCCCAGACCTTACAATCATTGGGCAAAGTCCCTTCCACTGGACACCCGCGGCTTGAAATCTACAAATTCTAAAGCAGACACCTATAATATGAATTACCAAGAATGTAAAGAATTGATTTCTAGAAAGGATGGACATGTAATTAAATAACATTTCACTTGATATGTTTATTTTATAAATAAATATTTTGGTACAATAATAAGTACTGATTGACGAATACAGTCACATTAAAAATGCAACATTAGTCTTTGGTCACATTAATTCCGAAAAACTTGACTTTCCGCACTTAGTCAAATTTTTCTTTTCTGAGTCCTGAAAACAAGACACAATTAAGATAGTTAGAAATTTAAATACGATATCGAGAGCAAGAGGAGGACCGATGCATCATTTCGTATCATTCATATATAAGAAAATAATTGCATTCTGATTCTCTAGTTGCCCAAAACCAGTAAAAATTTCATTTCATATAATTTAATTCCTTACCACTTATCAATTCAATTTCTTTGCATCTTTTGTCTCTCCCTCTTTGAGTTGATTCCTACCCAATATTTTGGCCAAACTATCCCAAATTCCTCCAAAGAATAAAGCACACGTCAAGTTTTCGAAAGGTATGAAGGGATCATGAATGCCAAGAAGAATAGATGAGAGTTTGAAATATACAAAGAATATGACGATACCAAAGTAGACTAGGGCGTGTGGCGCAGATATCAATTCAGTTTTCTTGTCCAGGATGAAGATAATTGATGCCACTAACGACGCTTTTGTATAGCTGGAAATTGACAATTACCAATTAATAGTATATCATTACATAAAGAGGAGAAGTGCCACTTTTCATGGAGAGTTTGAGAAAGCGAGCCATGAAAAGTCACTTCAAACATACGATAACAACGTCATTTTTCGACAGATAGAATCATCGAAAGGTTCTATTTCTCCGCCTAGAAGCAGAAATAGTTACTATGTCAACTATGACTTACTTTTCCGAACTGACACAGGAAAAGTGTTGTATGCAAATCATAACTATACAAATGTACCATTGTTCACCCAATTATAACCATCGTAAATGTTAATCAATCCAAAAGTGGATATTCAGATTTTCGTGCATTCAAAACGTTCGAAAATAAAAGGGTTTATTGCAATCTTCTTGCTGACGTGATTGTTTCAAACAGTAATAAGGATTGTCTGCTGCCTATGTTTCAATAAAAGCAGCAGAAGACAAGGCTGTTTGAAGGCTTCCTGTGCTCTTCATCAGTTCAAATAATGTAATTCTTCTCGAATGGTTCATAGTAAAGAACTTTCGAAAGATATAAATCGAACTCCTTAGCATATAAATAAAAAAATATATCAGTTCACTCACAAACTTGGTTGCATGAATTCCATTGCTGTTGGAGTCCAAACCCCTCTGATTAGCCTTTCAATAAGCCGTGTGAACCCTGCTCCATTGCCTTTGAGTGTTCCTATGATGATCATGATGAGATATGCATTTGGGTATAGTTTTGCTGCATGCGTGACACCATCATGAACCTTTTTGCATCTGTATATCTCTTTCATAGCCGAGAAAACTATTTTAACCGGTAAGAATTTCGCAAGTTTGTAGCCAATATCCATTGGTGTGTAAAAAATTACATACCTGCAATTTAATCATGAAAAACATAAATTCAGAATACTATCAAGGCTACACATCAATTCATATCTTCATTAGGAATTATTTCTACTTCAAAATAATCGATTGAAAACTTTTTGATCTATAAGGCGAATATGGCAGATAATAAATTGTATTTATTCAATAAATCCTGAGAATTTAAATTTTTATCATGTATAGCCAGTAATTGCTAAACATTTTAATTCCATGAGGCAAAATTTGATTTGCATCAGGTAAAACATGTTGATTGTTCTTGAATATGTAATGTAGGTCATAATGCTTATACTATATTATTTAAATATTGCTGTCTTACCAAGTGAGCGTTGCTACCATGAGTTGTGGTGTATTTTTCAATGGGGCAAGAATAGGTTCGGCTAGCATACCATTTGCTACCATACCCCCAGCATAAACCACCAACATATATGAAAGCCAACATGATAATGGGTGTTTTCTAGAAAAGGCTTGTGCACCTACAAAATGAAACAAAGAAGTGAACGAAATCCGTTCATAAAAAGTAACTTTTTCTAGGTACTCAAATATAAAAGTTAATCGAAATAATCTCGACTGGATATAGCATCTCACCAAAATAATTCTCAAATAGTAAATATTTTCTATTCAAAAGCTCAGGCAGGAAATGCAAATGGACCAATCGAATAACGTTTGGGAAATTTCCCTACGATTTGATTGGGTAACCTATAAATTCTTCACAGCGGAACATACTACGTCATGGAGGTTCTTTTACCTCCATGTACTACGTGCAGTGTGTGTGAACTCTAGAAGAAATCTATTTCACAGACCAGTCTGTGTCTATTTCTTCTTATCTATCTGACTAAGTGTAGCAGAAATTCCCTAAACCTTTAAGTCAAGGGAAAACTTTTAGAGGTTATGTTTATTTTATCAGGTTCGATTAAACTAATGATAGCAAGCCGAGCTGAATGAACTACAGAAACTGATCGAAATGCGACAACGTCGTGAAGCTTACCTGGTCCAAGGTCTTCTCGAACGGAAAGAGCTGATAAAGCACAATGTGCGATGTCGAAATACGGAAACATTTTCAACTTCACCACCTGATTGGCGATGTCCAGAAAGGCTTCGGGATCCATGATTGCTTATTCTTTGTCCACTGTTTAATTACAAACCGTTTGAATCCTTCTTTTCAACAATGACACTCCCGCATGGTTTGACTTCGGGTTCGGACTAGACTAGCCCAGCTCAACCGCATGGGCCGTGTGCCAATTTTGCGCTAAATCTCTGTGAGGAAATCTGCGCTATTAATAATGTAACTTTGTCTATTATCTGGTCCTTCCAGCGTCCTGGGATGCTTATTTTTATTAATACCTCAGGAATTGCGTAGAAAGATGCGAAACGACGGCTTTCAGTAGTCTTTTGATGTATCTCTTATATTATGATGAATCGATCCCTGGTAGAATAGGGATTTGTCTATCACTGTCATATCCTTAATCGCTGTCATTGCACTCATCATAAAATTAAATTGATTGATCCTGTATATGCATTGAGACTTGTTTTTTACCACATACAAGTGTTCCTAAATTGAGAGTACAAACGAAGAAGGTTCCGGTTCTGGTTCACTTTCAAATGATCGATGCAGCTCAGCTACTCAGAAAACAGAAATCTCATTTGAAAGTGAACCGGAAACAATTAAAGCTCAATCGGGAGCGCCTAATATGTAACCTGACAATTTCCATTGACAATCTATAGGGTTATGTTTTTTCTGGAACACTCAGTCCCCTCGCTTTTTTAAATCCCCAGAACTTTTTTTCTGAGCCACTGTTAGTTTGGAAAATTTTAAAAAGAAGCATTGCTTTTATACTTAACTTCATAGTCATTTTGTCAAATCTGATTCCTGTTTCGAGAAAAAAAATCGATTTCCTCGAAATCCTCAGGAATTTCATATTCACCGTGCAGTGAATAAATTTATTTTTAATTTTTATGGATATTTTCTGATTTGTAGCAATCATTTATGAAGATTCTATAAACCCGTTATCAACTTGTGAAGTCCAAATACTATGAGGAAAAAACTCGAAGAATATTCAAACTTTAACACCCTGTGTCTCAAGAGCGAAACATTTGAAGTCCCGCATTTATATGGTACTTTTTTTCCTTGAATTTATGCCAGGAATCTCCCCTATTTGTTGTACCTGCAATGTAGGAACATTCCAACTTCCAACAACTCCATATCTTAAATTTCTAAACCTTCGATATACAAGAGTGGTCAAATTTTGAGAACGGAATAATAATCGTTGTTTTATCATAACATTATAAATTTTCCTGGATTTTTCTACGAAATTTGGCACAAGGCGCCTGAGCATCAGTAAACTTTTTTAGGCGCTTGTTCTAGGGAACCCTGCCCTGCGCGTTATCATATTTCGTCACGATGTCTGTAATTTTCGAACTTTCAGCCGCAAATGGTCTTAAACGATTGGGTTGAACTTCCTGAAGGAGAATCCGTGGTCAAATTCAATTCTGTCCGTCCGTATGTGCTCTAACTTTCGAAGGAAAAGACTTAGCGAATTGAAATTGTCAGATTAGGTTAAGAGTCCAAATATCTATTTTAATGGGTGGAATCGGTTGGATAGTTTTAGAGTTAGGCCCATTTGAAATTTTGAGAATAATTCCTCGACATATCATATGGAGTATTGAAATACCAACGCGCAACTCAGAGCAATTTCGTGTGGATCTAGTTGTTAGAGAATAAACGAAAATTATTCTGAAATTTTCAGAATTTTTTGATGAAAAATTTTTGTTTCTCTGAAAATATTGATTAGATTTCAATGGAATTCGGCACAAACCCAAGAGTCAGTATTTCACAACAATGTTCCAAATTTCAATTCGATCCGATATTTACTTTCGGAGATATGGGGGAAAAAATGTGCCAAATTTCGTTGTTATTTGGAATTTTAAGTTATTTTCGCAATATCTCAAGAAGTACGAATGCAATCAGATTGAAACTTCGTAATCAGGTGGAGATTACCAACACGCAAGTAGGTGCAAAATTTCGTGTTGACCTAATACACGAATTGTTTTTTATTTCAGAACAAATTTGATGTCATGAGTCAATCCCCGACCACGCGATTATTGCGTGTAAACGTAAAATCAAATTTATACAGGGTGTATCTAAATAACACTGAGAAAATGTGGGGGGTGATTCCGTGATGAAAATGAAGTTAGGTATTAGGTATGAAATATTTTGAAAAACCTCCCCGCGACAAAGTTACACCGCTCTGAAGATTAACAAAAAAATTGTTTTTTATTTTCCCTGTTCATTAAGCTGAAGCCACAAAACTTGGTGAATATTATTTGTTAATAAAACTGAACATTTTGGAATTTTTTCATCTCTGAAGTTTGCTTAGAAGGGGTTGAAATAGTCCACCCCTAAGATATTTCTTCTTACAACTTATTCGGGATAAATTTCCCTTCGAAAAAACATGGCTTGGAAGGCCCAATTCATTCACTTTTTATCTCTAACTTTTTTCGAAAACTTAAGCTTTTACGAGAAAAGTATAACTCATGTTAAATAGCATTTTATTGAACAACACCAACCAAATTTTGATTATACTAGGATAAGACTTTCAAAACTTAAACAATAGCGAATGATAAAAAACCTGCCGAATATCGAGAATGTTGAAAATAACCGCCTTCAGCTTCTCTACAACCATTCCCTCTTCACTTCATTGAGATGCGAATGCGATGAAATCTGCCTGCTGAATTTCTTATCGATTCACACCCTGATCCAATGCAGATTCGCAGATCATCGATATTTTCTCTCGTAAGTGTTTAGGTTTTCGAAAAAACTTGTAGAGATAAAAAAAGTTAGTAAATGAATGGGGCTTTTCAGGTATGTGGTTTTGAAAGCAAAATGTGTATCCAAAATAAAGTTGTGAGAAAAAATATCCTCAATCCCTTCTGAGCATACTTCAGGGTCAAAAAATTCCAAAATGTGTAGTACTATACAGGGAAAATAAAAAAGGGAAATAGTTTTTTTTGTTAATCTTAGGAAGGGTGCAACTTTTCCGGGGGGAGGTTTTTCAAAAAAATGTACCAACTACCCACCTTCATTTTCATTACAGAATCACCACTTGAATTTTTTCGGTGTTATTCAGATACACCCTGTATATGTATACCTATTTATCCATATGGTGAAATCTCAACAAGATAACCATCATATTCATTGGAGGTATAAATATATATTTAGCGTTATATTTGCTAAATATGTGTGGAGTAGACATGAATGAAATGCATTAAATGCACTTAGACGTTCTCATGAGAATACGGCAAATTAATACATAGGTATTCAGTAATAATAATGTGACTGAGTGTCGAAAGACGTTTTGTGATGTTTTCTGAGAGGGTGTGGACTAAATATTCAGAAAAAAAATTATGTACGCCTCTGTGTCTTCTTGAAATAAAAATTATTTTTTGAATTCTTATTTATTCCAGAAAAAAAATCGATATCATGAGGCTTATTTTTACCATCCTACACGAGATTATCGAGTAAAAGAAATAAACCACTTTCTTTTCGGCATGAATAAAATTTTGATATTTGGTAAGCATTATAACTTGATAGACCCTTCAAGAATGGTCATGAAAATCAGGATTACCATTGAAAAATTATCGATAATACCATCAAAAAGAGCGCAATTCAAAATTTTTTCTTCGTATCATGGTTTATTCATAATCGTGAATGCAGTTATCTAATGGGTCTGAATCTTTATTCTTGCGAAGCAAAGTGTATGTTTCACTTTATAAGTATATATTTTTGTACCTTGTATACCAACGATTTTCGTTCGATTGATTCGTTGATAAGGAAAATGACTAAAAAGGAACAAGGGCAGATTATTCAGCTAATAAAATTATATACCAATGAACTAACATTATTAACCTTAAATAAGGTCAGATTGGTTGTTCCTTAAGGAACAAACTTATTATTTTATTATAATTGCACACGCGGTTCAACATATAAGTACAAGTAACTTACATTTTCACTTCGAACAATCCGACGAGAACAACTATCTACGAATTATCTCTAAAGTAGAATATCAGAAAAATGTCCTCCATATCAGAAAGATAGGTATGATAATAAATAGTAACGTGACAAAATGGTATAGAAATATTTGAATGTCAAAAATGAACAATATATATGGTGCAGTTTCCTCATTCTACGACAATATACAACATTGATAAACTCCCATTGTATGTGACCTATTTTTTTTTTGAGGAGGTGAGTACCAGACGTTTTTTATAGGTTAGGATTCACTTATCGACACCTGCTTATTCGACACAAATGATTCCTTTTATAATAAATCATAAAATGAAAAGTATAGGCACGGTCCGAATGTATCGCAATGCATATTGTACAAAATATCATCTACGTAATAAGATGCAAATTACCAGAAAAAAACTAACTCAAGGTGACCGCGCATCAGGTGTCTTGTCCGAAATATCTCGAAGTTTAATCATATCAGTTCATATTACCCTTATATCGACTATGTTCACCTGTTTAGTTATTAGGAATAAGAGAAAAGATATTTATGAGGACTCTCCTTTGACACATTGAAAGTGACATGATTTCAATAACGATTCGAATTAGAGATGTGACGGTATTTAAATACCGCGATTTTGGAGCGGTATTTCTCTGGAACCGTCTGTCGCGCTCCAAAACAGAGAAGTAACGCGTTCCAAAGTAACCGACGTTCCAAAATACCGTGTAACTCTCCAATCGTTCCACGCTCCAGTCGCGATCGATACCTATCTCGCTCCACGTTCCAAAGTAACCGACGGTTACTCTGGAACCGACGTTCCAAAATACCGTGTAACTCTCCAATCGTTCCACGCTCCAGTCGCGATCGATCTCGCTCCACGTTCCAAAGTAACCGACGTTCCAAAATACCGTGTAACTCTCTACTCGTTCCTCGCTCCAGTCGCGATCGATACCTATCTCGCTCCACGTTCCTCGGTTCCAGAATACCGCGAACAGAATACCCATCGCAATGCGATTACGTCTGTCACAGGAGTTACAGCTCTAGTGCGCAGTGCGCCTCATTAGAGACTGTGGATGTTTCTACTTCGTTATCAGCTGTTACATTTCCGATACGGTGTTACATGGTTTACTTTCAGAAGGTGATATTGTGACAAGTAGTTCACAACACACAATCTGATGGAATATAATATTCCATCAGATTGTGTGTTATGCAAGTTATGCTTTCTTTTCGATAATTGCCATATTCATCAATACTTTATGCATATCCGTAGATATTATTTCAATCTGCTGGTGGAAGTTATTGAAGGATAATATGAATTGAAAATTTATTATGCAAAACATGTATTCATGTAAAACAAGATATTCAAATAATATTGATACAGTTTGCGTCCTTTATAATGATAATGTCTATTCTAAATATGTAACTTTAAATAATAATCTTCTCAATTGAGAAAATATTAATCCTCAAGGCATTCTTCTCTTTCAATTGAAATGATATATCTCGAATGTGAAGAAAATATGAAAAAAAAGTTGGAAAAAATCAGTTATAGTTTGAAGATACGTCAGGTTTTAACCGAAAATATGTTAGTGGAAGAAGTTCTTGGAAGCTCTAAAACTGAATACAATAGCTATAAGTAGAATAGAAAGAGAATTTATATCATTTGAGAAACAGATTGCCGTACTAATTCATTTTGTTTCAGCGTTGGAACGACGGTTCCAAAATCGCGGTATTTTGTCGCGGTATTTTTCTGGAACCGTCGCGAAAATACCGCGACACGGGTGGAACCGGTATTCCCATCTCTAATTCGAATCTCTGGGATATATTTTGGAAAAGTCAACTAGTGCGAAGCTGCCATACAGGTGGCGCTCATGTTTCCTTCGCGTAGGCGCCCTGTACGTTTTATTTATGCATGACATAAAGATAAATGCCTTTTCATGCCTTTCTCTCCAACATTTTATCTCTTATCTGCGTCATTAATAATACTCATTTAAGGACCTACTGATTGATACCATCACAGTTAAAATGTGAACGAGATCCGTTGATCATCATTTTGAATGAGCAAATATGTATAGAGAAAACTTGTTTGACTTTAAATTTTTCCCACAATAATTAACACAATTATATTCCAGACATAGTCGAATGCAATTAAACGGAAAAAAAAACATGTAACAAAATGTTATTAACAAAACGCATTTAGTGTTCGGAAGTGAGTTTTGATCTTTACGAAAAGGTCGGATTCTTGAAATATTTAGTTGATATTTTTTGTAAAATATTTATTGTGCATTTTGCAACGCATAACTAGTTTGATAATTACAGGTAGAATATAGCGACTCCATTACTAGGTATATCACAAACTTTTGAAGTCATTTTTCATATTTTTAAGGAGTGAAAAATGGTTTAAATCAATCAATCAATAAAGAAGATTATGTGGTTCTTGAAAAAATCATATACCACTTCTAAACTTTGGAGTTTTAGGGAAAAAACTTTCTCTTTTGCTGGAAAATATTAGAACCTCCTATAATTCATAATAATATTCATATTCTAAGAGGTTTTGAGGGTAATAAGGTGTAAGAAATTTTTCAAAATTAGATTTGTTCTAAAAGGTTATATCATTTCTATAAAAATTCTATATCTGTATTTCGGACTTTGGTACGATGAATTCATAATAAATTACCTACTCACTCTCCAATAACTAACCATTATTTTCAAATATCCTGTTTCTACATTGCATTTATGTTAGGTACTGATTTTGCTCTATTTCAGCCCGCTCTTCAATGCTGATTTGCTGATATTAAAGGAATATGAAGCAAACCGAAAAATTCATTTGTTTGGATATCGGTACTACAACAATAAGATGCTTAATCATTGACTCTGATACAAAAATACTTGGTTCATCATTCACGAAGGTAGTGGTGTACTTTTACCTATTAATTTATCCCTTATCTTGAGCTTCTTCAATTTCTAAGGTACAGCTAGTTTACCCAGCAGAAGGCCATGTTGAAATTGATCCAAATTGGTTATGGGATAGTGTGGTTACCGTTGTAAAAAACGCCTTATATGGTAAGATTAATTGAGAACATTTTTGAATAAACCATATATCCCTTAGTATACTAATTTGACAGATGTTAACTTGATCCTTCTATAGTTTACTTCAAATAATCTATACAGTGCGTCAATTAATAGACGACTTCGGCCCAAATTGCCAACCCACAATTTTCTTCACAAATTTACTATCACTGGGGAACGAGAATTTTAGGACAAATTCGACATGATAAGGTTCGCGTTATTTATAAATATCCGTAAAAGATGCCGCGGCTCCTCAAATAAGATAATTCCTTCCACATATAGGGTTTTGTTAAGATCATCTCTGATTGGCTGAAATTCAAGTTGGGATTCCTGATTTCATTTTTATAGTGTCAAATTTATATGGGATATGTTCCGCAAATCAACTTGGTTATTTCGGTTGCCAGTTTTCCATTCCGTAAATATGAATATTCGGTTGGTTCCTGAAAAAAAAAGTTAATTATAGAAATTTATTGATGAAAAAACATTCTTTCTGTAACCAGAACGATAGTCAATGTTCTATGTTAACATATCCATAGCATAGAACAATCTTTATTTACTTTATGATCCATAGAACCTAAAAGAGACAACAATCAACAATGGAAAAATTACTGGGTATGGTCTATGGATCATAAGGTAAATAAGGATTGTTCTATGCTATGGATATGTTACCATAAAACATTGAGGGATTCGGAGGTTAACCGTTGACGTATTGACGTGTCTCCTGTGAATTTTCTTTAAATTAATTAATTAATAAAAGTAATCGTGTTATTCCTTACACATATTAATCTGTTATTTCCACTAATTGTGTCCATTTTCTAAATCAACCAAGGTAGGCCTTTTTTGGGGCAATCAAAATTAACCCAGGTGTTATCTCTGAAGCTAACAGATAAGGTTTTTTTTCTCAATGGATTGGAACGAAGGGGGGTCTGAGGACCCCCCTTGTTCGCCCTTGTCTACTAGATCAATAGAAAATTTATTAACACCAAGATCCAAAAGAACCTTGAGCAATCTACTTTCATTTCAGGAAAATTCTAATGAAAATAATTATTCAGTTGCTGACCTAGCCCTTCTGTCTAGGGAAGTTAATTCTATCACTGCCACTTTTCAAGATGATCAAGAAGTGTTAAACGAAGCCACTGAACTGTCCCAGTCTATTTCTCAATTGTTGACTCAAAATTCAAATCGTTCACAATCTAATAAATCTAAACTTCAATTAAAATATAATCATACAGATATGGGACCGTTTATGGTTATTATTGAGTCTAAATCAGATGAAAATATAGGTAATATGCATCCTATGAATTTTGCTAAGAAATTAGCTTCCTTGAACATAAAAGGAATAAAAAATATTTCAAAGAGAGGTAAAAAGCGTATCTCAATTGAATTTGACTTCCCTGATAGAGCTAATAATTTTGTAGTTGAAAACCCGTTTATGAATGACCCAGATATTGACGTTTTCATTCCCTCTCGTATGGTTTCTAGTAGAGGTATCATAAAAAACGTGGGCTCCGAAATTACAAAAGATGACATTATAACTCATGCTGAGTCGAAAGTGAAAATATTAGATGCTCGCCAGCTCAATCGACGCGTTACTAAAGAGGGAGTAGTTTCCTATGTGCCCTCAAATACTTGGATTCTAACCTTCCAAGGAAAAAATCTCCCTGACAGAATAGCTTTGTGGGGTTGTGTAAGACATGTTTCACTCTATGTGGGACCTGTCATACAATGTTACAATTGTTTGAGATATGGCCACACTAAAATTAACTGTAATAATCCTACTCAATCCAAAAGATGTAGAAATTGTGGCGAAAATCATGAGGAAATTACTTGTCCTAATCTTGCAGATCCTAAATGTGTCTTCTGCTCAGGAAATCATGCCTCAACAGATCGTGTATGCCCAGAGTATTCCCGTCAAAAACAAATCAACAACTTGATTGCGGTTGAAAATATTTCATACTTTGAAGCAGTTAAGCTTGTTCCCAAGAAATACATAGACCAATCAGCTCATAACTCTACATCCTCTCTCCAACTAAGGCCCCAACTTTTTCCATCTCTGCCTTCCAAAGCATCTAATCCAGTGCGGGATTCTGCAGTAATTTCAGTCCATGATAGAAGATCATTACTCAACTCCAAGCCTTCCCTGTCTCATTCCTTTGCTACAGCCCTGAGTAAGAAAAAGAGGAAAAACCCTCAATCCCCCAGCTTCGATAGAATTCTCCATGAATCTCAATTGTTTAATGTATCTCTTCCTCTATCCCCAATTATACCGAATAGGGAACTGGCCCAATCTCCTTCTCATTCTAACCAAGGCCTATCTTATCCTGAAAATTACCCTTCAAAGGGGGAAGTATATAACTATATTTCCAAGCTTTTGGCAAACAATGAAGAATCAGAATTTGTAAAGAGTCTTACTGCCTTAATTATGAACAACTCCGCTCAACATCCTGTTACGAATAATAGACCCTCCACCTCCATATCTGTGTCAACTTCTGAATAATACACGCTTCCTTGATTACCTTTTCGTTTTTATTTATTTATTTATTTTTTTTTTTCCTCTTTTCTTTGTCTTTCTGCAACTAAAGCGTTTATAATATCTGTAATTTCCTCATGCTTATCACTCTTCAGTGGAATTTAAGATCAATTTTTTCTAATGCTGACAATTTGAGGATTCTTATTGAGGAATATTCTCCAAGTATAGTTTTGCTCTCAGAAACGTGGTTGAATGATACTCTGAACTTTAAAATTACAGGATTTCGTTTATATAGGCAGGACAGACATGGTCGAGGCGGAGGTATTGCTATATTGATTAGGGATAATATAACATTCTCCGAGATTGATTTGAGAAATTTGAGGTGCCCTGAAGGGGTTCAGGCACAGGGAATTAAAATAACAGGTTTAAATCTCTCAATTATTAATGTGTATTGTCCTCCTAAAATCAATCTTCCTGCACCCTTCTGGATTCATCTGGTTGATCAAATTTCTTCGCCATACATTATCTGCGGTGATTTCAATGCTCAACATCCTAGCTGGGGTTCTGGTTTTCAAAATTTCAACGGTAAAGCTTTGGAACAGTTCTTACTAGATGCTGATACATGTATATTAAATGATGGTTCTCCCACCAGAATTACTCCTCCAGGTTCTAACCCTAGTGCCCCAGATATAACTCTTTGTTCAGATGATCTTAGAATCGCCTCTCAGTGGAAAACAATTCCAGACCCAGGGGGAAGTGATCATCTTCCCATCCTTACTTCTCTTGGAATCTCTCTCCAGACTTCATCCCCGTTTCAGACTATTTACTCCACTAGAAAATATAATATATCAAAAGCCAACTGGCCCAAATATCAGGAAACCATTACAGATAGAATCCAATCCCTGATCCCTGAAAGCCTTGAAGAATTCAGAGATATGATTGTGGAGGCAGCTGATTCATCCATCCCCCTCAAAAGGCGTCCCCTTCCAACTATTTCTTCATATAGAAAATCATGGTGGAATGAAGAACTTTCCGAAGGCGTCAAAAAAAGATCCGAAGCTTTCAAAGCTTACTTAAGAAATCCTTCTATGGAACAATTCATTGCAGCTAAGAATATCCAAGCTGAAGTAAGATACAAAATCAGGAAAACTAAGAGAGATTCCTTTCGGAACTTTTGTGAAGGTTTGTCTGTTTGTAATGGCAAAAAATTGTGGTCTGACATAAATAAGTTCAAGTATGGTTGCAAGCCATGTTTGCCTCGGACATCATCTCCCTCATGCGGCCATGATATTCTTTCCAGGCTATGTGGTCCTCCAAATAGTGGTACCTCTCACCAGGTAACTGTACCAAGAACCTATTCTCCTTTACCTTTTCCGCCAATCACCCTGGATGAACTAATCATGTGTATCAAATTAAAAAAAGAATCCACTCCAGGAAAAGATGGCATAACCTATAGTATGTTGAAATCTCTACCAGTTGAGGCCAAGCAATTGCTGACCAGGATTTTCAATGGAATGTTCGATTACCCTGTGGTTCCTCTGTCACTTAAGGACACAGTTGTGATCCCTCTTTGTAAATCAAATAAATCTCCTGATGATCCTTCGAGTTATCGTCCTATAGCCTTGACCTCTTGTCTTTTGAAGATCCTAGAATCGCTTCTAGCAACCAGATTAGAGAGAGCATACCAACGTTCAGTTGATCATCGAGAACTACAGTTCGGTTTTCGCAAAGGGAAATCTGTGAATGATGCGCTCTCCTATTTGTTATCGACCATATACTCTGCCTTTTCTAGGAATGATGTTGTGATAGTTGTTTTTTTAGACATCAAACAAGCATATGATTCGGTTCAGTTCACCCTCCTAGAGAACAGTCTTTTATCCATGAATGTTCCTCAATCAATCATAGAGCTACTAAGGGGTCTAATTGCGCAGAGAAATATTTACCTCATAGATCCATGCACTAGGGAATTAATAGGTCCTAAAAGGGCCAATATTGGCTTGGCTCAGGGGTCTCCTGAGGCTCCTATTCTGTTTAACAGTTTTGTCAGAGACCTCCCAGATTTTGTAAACATTCCTGGTGTCATTACCTTGAAATATGCAGATGATAAAGCAGTCATAGCCTCAGGAAATTCTTTTGACTCTGCCTTTGATAAAATGTCTAAAGCATTGAAGTTGATTGAAAAGTGGGCGGCTTCAAAATGTCTCCAACTGGCCCCAGATAAATCTACTGCCCTTTGCTGTAACAAGACTCAATTACCACCGAACACACGTACATTGAAACTTTTTCAAACGTCAATTCCGTGGTCTAGGTCGGTCAAGTATTTGGGTGTGACTATTCAAGATGATCTCAATTGGTCCCAACATATTACCAACATGTGCTCTAAATCTCTTCAGGGTATCAATATAATGAAGGCTTTGTGCAGAACTTGGTGGGGATGTCATCCAGCTACTCAACTTCTTCTGTACAGGTCCACGGTTCGCCCCTTTTTGGATTATGGCAGTTTATTTTATGGGAGATGCCGTAAAGCCCTACTAGAAAAGTTGGATCGAACTCAATATGCTGCTCTACGAATTGCATTAGGTTATATGAAATCCACTCCAATTTCGAACATTCTTATGGAGAGCAATGAGTTACCCCTTAGATATCGTAGATTGTACTCGGCAATTAAGTTTGTTTCTAAGCTGCACAGAGTCCATAATGATCCAGTTCTTCTCAAAATAAACTCTCTTAAGCACTGGACATCTCTTGGCAATCCTCCGGCCATAGTAGAGGCTTTGAGGTATTTGACCTGCTCGGATAATTTTTACGCCTCATCCCAGCTCCCTTGTTTTGATCGTGAATTGGATGTTCATACTACTTTTATTGGGTACTCCTCACTGGGTCTTTCTCGGTCCTCCCTTGATAATTCATCGGACTTCAGCTCTGCTTGCTTGGATAAGTTCCCAGATTATACAATGGTCTTCACGGATGCTTCTAAGACAGCTTCCCAGACTGGTATAGGCATTTTCAGTCCCATGGGTGTTTCCATCTCTCAACATCTTCCAAATCATTTTTCTATATGTTCGGCGGAGTTGATTGCAATTCTGGAGGCAACGTGGCAGATTAAACATAACGAGCTGAAAAAATGTTTGATTATCTCGGATTCAAAAAGCGCCCTCGATAGGATATCCAATTGGAGGATTTCTTCCAAAAACGATCATATCACTCTCGCTGTTAGAGCCAACTTAATTTACCTTTGCGAGCAGTCCTACTCAGTCCGACTTGTGTGGGTACCGGGTCACACTAACATTCAGGGAAATGATCGTGCTGATCATCTTGCAAAACAAGGTATTGATAGATCTGCGATCAATAGAGCTGATATCACTGACTTTTGGCCTGGTTTCAAACGTACCATATGGGAAAAATGGAAACTTGAATGGAGAGCTCAGATGGGGAATCGTACTTTTTCTCGGTATGTCCTTCCTGGGACCCTGGGTGTCAAGCCTTGGTTTCTTGGGGTGGATCTTCCGAGAGGCAATGTAGTCACGATTAATCGATTGAGATCAAACCACTGCTGCTCCCCTGCACACTTGAATCGGATACATGTGACCGATACAGACCAGTGTAGTTGTGGAGACAAAGGCGACATTATGCATATATTTTTTGCTTGTTCGCAAAATATTCACAATTGTTCCAAGTTATATGATGATCTTACTAGAGTTAAATTTGTTAAATATTTTCCTATAAATATATATGATTTAATTTTTTCGAACGATATCATAATATACAAGTTATTGTACCACTTTTTATTGGCTTCAGAGATCAAATTGTAGGTTGGGAGTGGTGTTGAGTGATGTTTTGTTTTCTCTTTCCCTTTTGTATTTTTTGTTTCCTTTCAACCCTAACTCCTTATTGCTCCTGTTTCAGGGTTTGTTGTGTGTGATGGGGTACTCCTTGTGTTTCCTTTGTGGGTGAACCCTCCGAAGAATTAAATAGAAAAAAAAAAAAAAAAAAAAAAAAAATCTTGTGTTCATTTGGAAGAGATGAAGAGACCTGACGGATTTTGAATAAGAGAGAAGAGACTAGATGCTGAATGGAATTGGACTCCTGTCAGTTCAATATCTTCCCGTTTGTTTCATGTGTAGATGGCATAAAGCCAAGCACATCGTAAAGGATAGAAGAAGAAGAAGATAAAACATTGACTGTCGTTCTGGTTACAGAAAGAATGTTTTTTCATCAATCAAATTCCATAATTAACATTTTTTTCAGGAACCAACCGAATATTTCACATTTACGGAATGGAAAACCGCCAACCGAAATAACCCTGTTGATTTGCGGAACATATCCCATATAAATAATATTAACATGAAATCAGGAATCCCAGCTTAAATTTCAGCCAATCAGAGATGATCTTAACAAAACCCTATATTTGGAGGGAATTATCTTGTTTGAGGGGCCGAGGCATCTTTTACGGATATTTATAAATAACGCGAACCTTATCATGTCGAATTTGTCCTGAAATCTCCTTTCCCCAGTGATAGTAAATTAGTGAAGAAAATTGTGGGTTGGCAACTTGGGCCGAAGTCGTCTATTGAAAAGGCACTGCCCATAGATGCATAGAATATATATGTATCCTATGCATCTATCACGGCCCTTTCTATCTGGGAAATCAGGAAAATGCAAAAATGGTGAACTTTTCTTTGTACTCGTTGTATTTGATCTTTTTTGCTCGGATGTTCTAGGGCGTGTCAAAATCTCTGTAATTTTCGAATTATGAGCTCAAAGTGATCTCGAACGACTAGGTTGGACTCACTGATGACGAATCCGGTGTCAAGATCGATTCAGTCCGGCCGTACCCAAGATTACGGGCGTACGAATAATTCCATCGACATGAAAATTTCAGGAATGTTTGCATTTCAAAATGCGAAGGTTGAGTTCGATAATGAGCAAAATCGGCTAAACGGTTTCGAAGTTACAGCCATTTGAAGTTTGGAGCTCATTTCTCTTATGTTTCGAGAACTACTGGAGCGATTTGATTGAAATTTGGCAACTAGTTAGGGCATAGGGATTTGCAACTTTTCGCGAAATTCTGTCGAAATCGTGCTATCAGTGAATTCGAAAAAAAATTTCAAAATTTTTTTCGATAATAAGTTTCGGAGATATTGTAAAAAATATGTGAAATTTCGTGGTTTTTTCCTCGTTATCGAAGTTTTTTCAAAATAACCCAACAAAAACCTTAAAAAGCACTGCCGTGAAGGCAGCAGTTTCTGCGCGAATGTTCGGAAATATTGTAAAAAAATATGTCAAATTTCGCGGTTTTTTCCTCGTTATCGAAGTTTTCAACGAAAACCTAAAAAAGCACTGCCGTGAAGGCAGTAGCTCTTGCGCGAATATTCAAATTTATTGCCAAAGCAGTCATCTCCACTGAACATCCTTTTTTAGGTTTTTTGTTAGTACTTCCGAGAAACAAAAAAAAACAATAGTAACGATAGCAAGAGTTGCAATGAAACATGAAAATGGTATAAAGTTTTTCTAATATTTCTCATTTTTTTCTTTAAGAACTTATATTGTAATTCTAATCGTCCGTTTGGCCATCATGCCTATTGTACTCTGATAAAATTGATTAAAATTACATATTTACTGTTAACCTAAACACATCAGCAATTTTTAGATGCCAAAATCACCTCAGCAGATGTGAAATCAATGGGAATATGCACTCAGAGGGGTTCATTCATAACATGGAGAAAAGATACAGGGGAATATTTTCATAATTTTATAACGTGGAAGGATGTAAGAAGTAGAGGCTTAATAGACAAATGGAATACAAGCGTCATTATAAAAGTATGTTGAATAAATAAATACTTTGACATATACTTATCTGAACCTATATGTTATTTTCCAGACAATACGCTATGCCTCTTATTTGCTCTATTTGGTGACAAGAAATGGAAGATATCAAGCAGGAAGCAAGTTGCAATTGGCTTGTAGTCATGCAAGTATTTATTTTTTCATTGCGCGCATGTTCTAGGGGAACAGCGAGCTATCGTTTTGTCCAAATGTTTGTTGATGATTGAGCCGAACATGGTCTCCAACTACTAGGTTGGACTCACTCATGACGAATCCGGTGTCAAAATCGATTCTGTCCGGCCGGCCGGCCGTAGGCACAATAACTGTCGACAGAAGCAAGCTAGCAACTTGAAACTTTCAGAATAGGTTGCGCATCAGAATGCCGCGGGTAATTTCTTCAATGGGCCAAATCGGTCGAATAGTTTCCGAAATATAGGCACTTGAAGTTTTGAAGTTATTTATTTTTTATTTCAGAAACTACCTGAGCGATTGAATTGAAATTTGGCAGTTAGGTGGAGTATGACAATGCGCAACTTTGAGCCAAATTTCGTCAAAATCATATTGTCAGTAAATTAAAAAAAATTTTTTTTCCAAAAATTTTTTTTTTCTGGAAACAATTCATCACACCCAAAAAAAAACTCAACTCACACTTTGAGCTTCATATTTCACAGCAGTGTACCAAATTTCAGTTCGATACGATCTTAAGTTTTGAAGATATCGGGCAAAAATATGTCAAATTTCGAAGTTTTCTTCTCGATTTCGTTGGTTTTTTCGGTATAACTCGAGAAATACTGATTCAGTCCTTATAAAACTTCACAGCTAGTTTTGAGATGCTGAAAGACAACTTTATGCGAAATTTCGTGATAATCATGTCATTAGAACAATTTGAAAAAAAAAATTTCTATGATTTTCTAATCATATCATCCTCATTGAATTCTGTATGAAACTTCGAACTGTTATTTTTCGATGAAGTACTGGATTTCAATTCGATCTGATCTGTATTTACACTTACGTTTAACTTCCGGAAGAAACGACTTAGAAACTCGATATTTGTAGAGAAGGTTTGCGGCTTAATTACGAAGGTCGAATTCGTGAATGGGTAAAATCCGCCCAATGATTCCGTAGATATACCCATTCAACATTTTATTTTTCCAATATTTCCAAAAATACAGATTTGATCGAATTGAAATCCAGTAATTTATCAGTAGAAATTTTCAAAAAGCACTGCTGTGAAGGCTTTTGCTTGCATGTTCGAATTCGTTGCTGAAGCGGTCATCTACATTGAACATGCGCGCAAAAGTTGCTGCCTTCACGGCAGTGCTTTTCGAAATTTTTGATCCACCTTTCACAAGTTAACTTCTACTTTCATAACAACGGCCATTAACGAGCTTAACCGTTGCATTTTGAAATGCAACCTGTTATGAAAGTTTCAAGTCGATAAGATATTCCGTTTTCACGTTATCGTGCCAATAACCGGCCGCCGGCCAGACTGAATCGATTCGTCATCAGTGAGTCCAACCTAGTCGTTTGATACAATTTTCGAGAAAAATTCTAAAATAACAGACATTCGGACAAAACGATAGCTCTAGTACATGCGCGATAAAGACAACCGCAACCGTTTCAAGTAGATTTAATTAGTCTACGGTGGTACATGAAAATACAAATTGATAACGATTAATACCTAATGGAAACAATGGTTCCCATGAACCATTCTCATTAGTATTCATTTAAATGCAATTTCAACAATTTAAAACTAATTTGATTTATGTACGGGGTGTTTTGCTTTTTTAGCTTTAAAATGTTCGTTTGTTGATGCTAATTAGAAGGTCCGGGCTCGTCGAAACATATTGGTAGGTATATTCGACCTCACAGTGTGCCAATATGGTATATCTTCGTGTAAACAGGGCTGGGCAGTATTTCAATTACTTGTAATTGAAATACGTATTTGAAATACAAATACGTATTTTGTATTTGTATTTCAATTACTTCTTGAAAATGTATTTTGTAATTGGTATTTCAAATACCTGACGCTGAAGTATTTTGTATTTCGATACTTTTGTCTTCGAAATACTTTCGAACAAATACATTTAGCGCTGAGCTATCTATAGAAAATAGTCCCTGAATCTCCCTTCAGATGGCGCAACGTTCATCTGCTTCATCTAGTTTTTTTGCTAGCAATCATATTTTCGGCAAATGGAAAGGAAGAAAATGTCCTGCGCAATGGTAATTTCATCATGGAGTTAGAGTTAGTCAACTTCTAAAAACGATAAGAGCAAACAGCTTACCATCCTTGAACATTATCCTAACATAAAAAATGTGTTCATACAATAAAACGGGTGTGGATAATTTGCTGACCAAAATATAATCCTCTAAATCACGACCTTAAAGAATATTTAATTGAACCAAACTCTAAAACTGAGTTGTGTACATTGATATGTTCGTGCCACCACATTCAAATTTCAAATCCACCCCAAATTGGGGGTAGTTTATTCTTGTAATTTTTCAAAATAATTTGCTGACCGGAGGTTTCCAGTTGAGTAATTTTATCGAAACGCTATATTATGATTAAATATAGCATACTTTTTGTGCCACCATAAAAAAAATTCAGATCCGCCCCCGTTAAAGGGTAGTTTATTCTTGTGATTTTTCAGAAATCCTTGCTGATGGGAAATTTCCCGTAGAGATATTTGATTGAAACGATGTATTATGACTAACCGTAGCATACTCTTTGTGCCACCATAAAAAACATTTAGATCCACCCCCTATTACGGGTAGTTTATTCTTGTGATTTTTCAGGAATCCTTGCTGATCGGAAAATTCCCGTGGAGATATTTGATTGAAACGGAGTATTATGACTAACCGTAGCATACCCTTTGTGCCACCGTAAAAAATATTCAGATCCACCCCTTATTAAGGGTAGTTTATTCTCGTGATTTTTCGGAAATCCTTTCTGATCGATATTTTCTAGTGGAGATATTTCATTGAAACAAAGTAAAATAATTGCAAATCGAATACCCTCTGTGCCACCATACAAAAATTTCAGGTCCGACTCGTTTAAGGGTAGTTTATCCTCGTAATTTCTCGGAATACTTTGCTGACCGAAAATTTTCAGTGGAGATATTTTATTGAAACAACGTATTATGACTAAACGTAGCATACGCTTGGTGCCACCGTGAAAAAATTTCAAATCCGCCCCTCTTTAAGGGTAGTTTATTCTTGTGATTTTTCAGGAATCCTGGCTGATCGGAAATTTCCCGTGGAGATATTTTATTGAAACGATGTATTATGACTAACCGTAGCATATTCTTGGTGCCACCTTAAAACATATTCAGATCCACCCCCTATTCAGGGTAGTTTATTCTTGTGATTTTTCGGAAATCCTTGCTGATCGGAAAATTCCCGTGAAGATATTTGATTGAAACGATGTATTATGTTTAACCGTAGCATATTCTTGGTGCCACCATAAAAAATATTCAGATCCAGCCCCTATTAAGGGTAGTTTATTCTTCGGATTTTTCAGAAATCCGTGCTGATCCATATTTTCCACTAGAGATATTTCATTGGAACAAAGTAAAATAATTGCAAATCGGATACCCTCTGTGCCACCATTCAAAAATTCCAGGTCCGACCCCAAGCTTATGCTACGTTTAATCATAATACGTTGTTTCAATAAAATATCTCCACTGAAAATTTTCGGTCAGCAAAGTATTCCGAGAAATTACGAGGATAAACTACCCTTAAACGAGTCGGACCTGAAATTTTTGTATGGTGGCACAGAGAGTATCCGATTTGCAATTATTTCACTTTGTTTGAATGAAATATCTCCACTGGAAAATATCGATCAGCAAGGATTTCCGAAAAATCACAAGAATAAACTACCCTTAATAGGGGGGTGGATCTGAATATTTTTTATGGTGGCACAAAGGGTATGCTACAGTTAGTCATAATACATCGTTTCAATAAAATATCTTCACGGGAAATTTCCGATCAGCAAGGATTCCTGAAAAATCACAAGAATAAACTACCCTTAATAGGGGGTGGATCTGAATATTTTTTTTGGTGGCACAAAAAATATGCTACAGTTAGTCATAATACATCGTTTCAATAAAATATCCCCACGGGAAATTTCCGATCAGCAAGGATTTCTGAAAAATCACAAGAATAAACTACCCTCAAACGAGGGCGGATCTGAATTTTTTTTATGGTGGCACAAAAAATATGCCACATTCAATCATAATGTAGCGTTTTGATAAAATATCTCGACTGGAAACCTTCGGTCAGCAAATTATTTTTAAAAATTACAAGAATAAACTACCCCCAAATTGGGGTGGATTTTAATTTTGAATATGGTGGCAAGAAGGTGATCCTCGATAGATCTTAGGTTTGCATTATGAGTCTCATATTTTTACTAGAAGTCTGAAATTGACGGTATGATTCTATTTCGGTCAGCAAAGTATTTTTACCCCAATAAAACACAAGTTTCTGCCCATCAGGACCTGTAGAAAGATTGTTTTCTTTAGCAGGTTTTATTCATTCCCCAACAAGAGGCTGTTTGTCTGATACTACATTCAAAAATTTTGTGTTTCTGAAAGGAAAATCTTTATTTATCAATAAAATGGCTGAGCTGAATTAGTTGTACTCTTTCCACATTTTACGTATCACCTGAATGTATTTTGTAATTTATATTTCAAATACAAATAGTTAAAATACTGTATTTTGTATTTTATATTTCAAATACCCGACTTCAAAGTATTTTGAATTTCAAATACCTGCGAGAGAGTATTTTGTAATTTGTATTTCAATTAAGCCAAGCATGTATTTTGCCCAGCCCTGCGTGTAAATGAAAACTTTAAAGCCAACACAGTAAACAATTGTTTTCGTTTACTACCCTGACGACTGTAAACCTCAATTTCGCAAATAATTTCAAAATTGTGATTGGCCAGCTCAAGGTCTAAACAACATCACACGTATAGAGCTGTACTACAGCTGTGGCTGTACACTCCATGTTAACATAGCATCCTTACAGACTAGAGAAGGTCACCCTAGTGATAGATCAATTGAGACGGTGGTGCAAAAAACTGTGCAAGACCTCGGCACCAAAACAAATTTCTTTAGTTCAAAAATGGCGCAGGATCTGGGATATGTTGGTAGATGTGCTGATTTTGATAGTTTCTTAAAGATATACGGAATCTCTAGAAAACTCCGGCTCACAACTAATTCAATTTGTATGGTTTGGAACATGAGAAAAAAAATCTAGAAAAGCACTGCCGTGAAGGCAGCAGCTTTAGCGCGCATTTTCAATGTAGATATCCGCTTCGGCAACGAATTTGAACTTGCGCGCGAAAGCTGATGCCTTCAGGGCAGTGCTTTTCTAGATTTCTTTTCGATAAATTACTGGATTTCAATTCGATCTAATCTGTTTTTTGGAAATATTGGAAAAATGAAATTTTGAATGGGTATATCTACGGAATCATTGGGCGGATTTTACCCATTCACGAATTCGAACTTCGTAATTAAGCCCCAAACAATCTCTACAAATATCGAGTTTCTAAGTTATTGTGTTTACGCAGTCGGCCGTTAGAACCTTAATTACGAAGGCCGAATTCGTGAATGGGTAAAATCCACCCAATGATTCCACAGGTATACTCATTCAAAATCTTATTTTCCCAATCTTTCCAAAAATACAGATCACATCGAATTGAAATCCAGTACTGCATCGGAAAATTACAGTTCGAAGGTTCATACAGAATTTAATGAGGATGATATGATAAGAAAATCACAGAAATTTTTTTTTCAAATTGTTCTAGTGACAGGATTATCACGAAATTTTGCATAAAGTTGTCTTTCAGCATCTTCAAACTAGCTGCGAAGTTTTATCAGGACTGAATCAGTATTTCTCGAGTTATACCGCAAAAACCAACGATATCGAGAAGAAAACCTCGAAATTTGACATATTTTTTCCCGATATCTATATCCTAAAACCCAGTAAAAGCTAAAAGACATCAGGCGATCCAACATAGGCAAGTTGAAGAACTACCAAAATTTAAATTTTGTTTTGCAACTTATACAAAATTATTTCGTCACGTCGCAAAAAGTTAAAATAGTTTTATTTTCCATATTCGTAACAGTTTCTGCAGCCTTGAATTAATTCCTTCTACATATCTTTTTCTTTGTAGTTCGCTCAGTTATTACTTTTTACAGGCGTCCTCACGTCTCTTATGGGTACTCGAAAACATTCCAGTTATTAAAGAAGAAATAAAGAAAGGTAACGTTATGTTTGGGACTTTGGACACCTGGTTGATATATAAACTTACCAAGAGCAAAACATTCGTAACCGATATAAGTAATGCTAGTGCTACAGGATTTTTCGATCCTTTTACTTTGGAATGGGGGTCCTGGGCCATCAATATCCTGAAAATACCTAGTAATATATTGCCGCCTGTTGTGGATAATGATTATCAGTTTGGAACAACAGATGTATTTGGTACACCCATTGAAATATCTACTGTGGTAAGAAAAATACATTATAATTAACATTAGAAGCATAAAAATAAAATATTTAACAAATGTTGTTCACATGCTAGTTCCATAATAATAAAGCTGAAGCCCGTGGAAAGTTACAAACCTGAAGTCTCAGACGGATTTCGACTTATTCATTGCTCGATCAATGACATAACCAATCTATACAGAGTGTAACAGCCAAATGGAATATATTCGATAACGAATAAATGAGGGGGTGTTAGGAAAAACGCTCGGACACGTCGATTTGTGATTTTAAATGTGCATAGTTTTCAAGAAAATAAAATTATATAGGGTGTTCCATGCGACCGTGGCAAATACAAACTTTCTTATTTCAAATGTAACCCCCGTATATTATTTATTTTTTGGATTCTTCAGAAAATTCTAGACATAATTCTTGTACAATGTCCTATACCTATCTTCAACTTTTTCGGAAATATTAAGTGTTTTCAGAAATGTTGAGTAACGTTAGAAGACAACTCTACACCAGATTAGCATGTTGCCAAGACGTTCGCGGCGAGCATTTTGAACATTTCCTACATTGACAATAATGTTTTTTTTTGTTTTTTATTTAATTAGTAAGAAATAATCAGTATTACTTATTAGGTTTTAAGTGTAATGTACCGAATTTGTGAAATAAGATAATTTTTATTTAAAACGTTGATTCTTGCACTAAATCTGAAAACACTCAATATTTCCGAAATAGTTGAAGATAGGTATAGAACATTGTGCATGAATTGTGTCAAGAATTCTCTGAAGAATCCAAAAAATAAATAATATACAGGGGGTTGCATTTGAAATAAGAAAGTTGGTATTAGCCATGGACACATGGAACACCCTATATAATATTATTTTCTTGAAAAAAATGCGCATTTAAAATTACAAATCGACGTGTCCGAGCGTTTTTCCCAACACGCCCTAATTTATTCGTTATCGAATTTATTCCATTTGACTGTTACACTCTGTATAATTACCAGCCTTACAATGACATAAACTAGGTATGGAAAATTACGCCCTCAGAAACATTGTTCCTGTGACCGATACTCTTTTTCCTTAGTTGAAATTTCAGAACGAAAAATCGAATTCCCGGTTGGCCATGATTTAGGTCTATCAAGTTTTTTTTTACTTAAAACTGACGCAGGTTGGCACTCGTGAAATATCCGCAATGTCAAAATAATTCTGAGACGTTGCCAAATGCCAATTTCTACTCTCAATCTCAACATAATCATCACGCTTGGAAACTAAAAATGCCGAAGGTAGTTTGGAAGAAGCATCGGAGACAAAGTCAGGAAGTGCTTTGTAGTATTGAAATCTGCTTTTTCTGATAGTAACCCTGATAATTTGGAATCCATAATTTATCACTATCATACTGGAGTATTTCAAGTTGGACAATAAGGTATTTAAATGTCCTATGTAGGTTTATTTCTAGAAAATTTCAAAAAGTAGGGAATTCCATAGGTTTGTCTGTTCGTTTAGAAGTAACAGACTACTCTATGCATTATTTTTCAGAAAAATTTCAATACTCATCGATTCATGATTTTCGTACAAGAAAATAGCATAACTGAATCTTCCAACCATGTTTAAATGAGTGAAATATTTTCAGTGTTACCCGAGAAAAAAGTTTCTTCAACATTCGCCAGGTTTTTGGAATTATTGAATTCACATAATATTTTCTCAAATTCATTATTTTCCCGAAGTAAATTCACATTTTGAAAAATACGTGATTACTACGACCTCTTTGTAAAGAGGTCAACGTTGCGTAGTTATCTGACAGGAAAATAACTATAAACTAAGTGAATGGAGTATACATAGTGTGTCAGTTTGAAAACGTACCACCTTTATAATATCTCTATTGTCCTCTCTTCATGAAGGTCGTTGTAATTACGTATTTTTCTAAATGAGAATTTACTTTGGGAAAATAATAATGAATTTAAGAAAATATAATGTGAATTCAATAATTCCAAAGACCTGGCGGATGTTGAAGAAAATTTTCTCTGTTAATACTGGAAATAATTCACGTATATAAACATAGTTGGAAGATTCAGTTATGCTATTTTCTTGTAAGGAAATCAAGAATCGAGTGTTGAAATTTTACTGAAAAATAATGGATAGAGTAATCCGTTACTTTGTGAAAGTTCATTCGAAAAAAAATGAAAGAACTCGAATGACCCTGCAGTAAAACTTCTAAACGAACAGACAAATCCAGGAATTCCCTACTTTTCGAAATTCTCAAGCAGTAAGTCTACAGAAGACTTTCAAATATCTTGTTGCACAACTTGAAACGTTGCAGTAGTACTAGAAAACCTTTGTCGCCTTGAAAGAACTAACTCAACTCACAAAGTTCTCGGGAATCTATGAGAACGATGCACTGGGGTTTCACTGACATACATCGAAAATGTTGGATAGCTTGTGATAAATTATTTATTCCAAATTATCAGGGTTACTATCAGAAAAACCAGATTTCAATTCTACATAGCACTTCCTGATACTTTGTCTCTGCATCTTCGAAACTACCTTCGGCATTTTAAGTACCCAAGCGTGATGATTATGTTGAGATTGAGAGTAGAAATTGATATTGGCATTTGGCAACGTCTCTGAGGATTATTTTGACAGTTTTAAGTAAAAAAACTTGATAGACCTAAATCATGGCCAACCGGGATAGTTTATAAAAGTGAATGGAGTATAAATATTACACAAATATATTAGGTACCTACCCAATGAGAGTATAAAAATTGTATTATCACTTATATACCACGAAGCCTATTTCTAAATCAAAAGGCATATTGGTGAGATGGTCAACGATTTGAAATAAATTTGAATAGTTCAAAAAACTTCTGAAGCTGAAGCAATGTTCGATTATGTTTAAATAAAATCAGTTATTAATTGCAAACAATATCTATTTCAGTTAGCGGATCAGAGTGCAGCAATGTTAGGTTCTTACTGTTTTAATGACAACGACTTGAAAGTAACTATTGGAACAGGTGCGTTCATGAATGTAAATACTGGAAATCGTATAGACTGCCATTTGGATGGAATGTATCCACTTGTGGGTTGGAAATTCAATGGAAAACTGACTTTTATTGAAGAAGCACCTTGTTCGGACGGAGGATCTTTGATAGAGTGGTTGAAAGAAGCAGGTAAATTTATTATCAGAGAAAAATTTGGGCTGTAAAAGTCAGACATATACTCCATTCCCTTTTATAAACTTTCCCGGTTGGCCATGACATTCTGACACATTTCACCATGTATATTTCGAAAATGTTAGGTTACAGTCATTTTCCTGTAAGACAACTACGCAACGTTGTCCCCTCTACATAGAGGTCGTAGTAATTACGTATTTTTCAAAATGTTTGTTTACACAAATCTGAGATTTTCATCCAACGATTTATACAGTGAAAATTTGCGCAGGGAAGTCATTATGGTAGCAACAACGTTTTTGTTCACATAAAATTTTGCGTTCATTTACCCTTTTGTATTTGTAACCCATTGATTTTATAATTTTGAAAAGTGATATCCGTATTCCGTTATATTTCCTTTGCAAAAGTGAGTAGTATATCAATAGAAAAGTGTTTCCAAATTTGTCGTTGCAGATCTTTTTTCAAAATAAAGTCTTCAGTCAGTGTCTTTTTGGGTGCACCAATAGAAGTAAATTCTTTGTCGTTTCTTTCACTTGAAATCTTTCTTATTGTGTTGATGTGCCGCTGAAAAATAAATATCTTTTCATATAAAATATAATAAGGGTTTTTCCTGAATTTGGGTTATTACTGCAAATGAAAATTTGAACATAATTATTATGGGTTTAATTCATCATTTTCCGAATTTACCTTCAGAAAGTATTCAAAATCATATTTCAAAATTGGGGTTTGGGAAATGTCAGGCATGCACGAAGTGACAACGGTGTTTAGTAGAATAGCTTTTTCTGCTATAGAATAATGAAATATTTATTCCTATTCTGTGGGACACACGTGTTCTTTGTCAATATAACCAAACAATTTCCGTTTGCGATTTGTCAGTAATATGACAGTCTGTGCTCTTCTTTTTCTATTACTTGGTCGTTGTCTTCTACTCCAACCAGATCGTAGTAGAGCTATCTCTGTTTTCCTAAGCAAAGTAACACATTTGACGTCCTCTTCTTTCCGAGAAAGCTGAATTCGACGTTGCCATATCGTGCACTCAAAAATTCCTTTAAATGCAAATCCCCATTTTTATTTTTCAGTTTTAGGTGATCAAACATTTTTTTTAAAATATAATATTGAAATTATATGTTTGAAATGTGATGTTCTAAAGGTTTTTCATGAAAATTACTGCATTTTCGTTTAAAGGAAAAACCCCCATTCATTGATTTTCACTCACATACTTCAAAAATATTAGATAGCTTGTGATAAATGATTGATTCTAAATAATCGGGGTTACTATGAGAATATGCTGATTTCAATTCTACATAGCACTTCCTGATACATTGTCTCTGTTTCTTCAAAACTACCTTTGGCATTTTTAGTTTCCAAGCGTGATGATTATGTTGAGATTGAGAGTAGAAGTTGGCATGGACATTTGGCAACGTCTCTGGGACATTGCTGATATTTCACGAGTGCCAAAACCTGCGTCAGTTTTAAGTAAAAAAACTTGATAGACCTAAATCATGGCCAACCGGGATAGTTTATGAAAGAGAATAGAGTATAAGTAACACTGAATTATTTTCAGGATTTATCCAGGATATATCTGAACTTGAAAAGATAATAAATGATACACAAAACACGGATGAACTCTTTTTTGTTCCTGCTTTCAGTGGTCTTGGGGTACGTATTATTCATGTTAAACAACATTAAAAATAAAGCCGGGTCCAGATTGGTATAATGCGAACAGCGAATGCAATAAATCACAGAGACCATCATGGCTCGAAGTAGCGTTCTTTCTGCCCCGTATGGACCCGGTTTTCAACTCGATTTGGATGAATTATTCGAGGCTGAGCTCGAGTGCAGGCCACACTATTCGCCGAATCGTTCACCAAATTTGATTGCATTCGCTGTTCGGATTACACTCATCTGGACCCGGCTTAAAGAGGAATCATTCTTCGACAAAATTTTTGCGAACATAGAACGATGATTATTGAATGAAAATTTGTTCGCATGGTTTCTACAACTTAAGTTGTGAAGTGGTGGGAAGCGAATCGCTCAAGTTGGTGTAAAAAAGATGAATAATTGATAGATGGTATTTTTCGGACTGACTTGAATAGAAGGTTCGAACAAAAAAAATATCGTTAAATTATCAAAACTAGCACATGCTATAAGCTTCTGACGGGATTCCTCAAATCTAGGATAATCGGCAAAAAGTAATTGGATTCAGGCTTAACTCACACGTACCACACCACGACCACAAATCTGCGTTTGCCCGATGTAAGTAGCGAATTCGTGAGGAAACGCATCATATTGGGAACTTCTGCGAATATGCCAGCGCCCTAACGGATAAATTTGGAACCTGTCTAAGCTAGTAGTTTTATGTAAACAAACCTTAGAAATGTGGTGGAGAATGAATATTTATTAAGCAGAGCTTGAATATTTGAAGAAATTATTATAATTTTGTGTAAGATTTCTTGAGAAGGAACTTTTCGTTTGGATCACGATATAAAATCGTACTTTAAATCGTTCCTGGAGGATAATTTCGGTGTTATTTTAGTTTATGTTGCTCGGTGGATCAAAATGAACCAATATCTAAGTTTACTTGAATTTCTGAAGAAATAGGCACCTCAATAAGTAATTTAAGGACTCTTATTTATGTGAAGAAGTGCTGAATGTAGGCTATATTATGTGGTTAATCTAGAATCGGTCCAAATGATATGACTCGTTCTTTGTTTACAAACGGGTGAATCAATAAAATGAAAACAGATTTCCGGCTTGAGTTCTTTTGCATCGTATTTCTAAAGAAAAGAAAACAGATAGACATATAGTTGATTTCATTTTCATATTACAGCAGCTCAAGATATACATACAAAATGAAAAATGTCAGAGCTGGTTCAACCTACCTATATATAGAAATGAAAAGTATTGATGTATTTAAATGATTAACTTCAGCTATTATCAATTCTAACAGTATATCTAGTTTTTGTCAGGTTTTCAACCAGATCACTTTTTTAGAATATGATTTTGTGTAGTATGTGAATTAGGCAGCTGCAGAAGTGCTCGATAGTTTCTCTGCAGCATTTTTCTTCCATATTCTGTTATTTTCATTTACACCTGAAAACATCATGACATGACGTTGTTTCAAAATGAATACATTGTAGGTAATTGACCTTTATGAAAATAAACATCTTCAGAGAAATGCAGTGAACATACTTTCATGTATTTCGTGACCTGTTTTCCAATCTTCAATCTCTAAAGCTAAGCCTTTCTTCTATCATTGAGTTCCCTGCCAAATGCTGTTTCCAAATTAACTCTACTTTCATTTGGCTTTGGAAAAAATGAAAACTAGAGGCACTAGATGATCCTTTCTTCTTTGACCATGAATAACATCGAGTTGAGGCACACAACAATAGTCATTTCGGGAGGATGCCATTTCGAATTAATACAATCGAAAATTTTAATCGGAAAGAAAGGAATCGATTGATGAATATTACAAACACTTTCGGTATACCAAAATTTCAACTCGGAGAACAACACAAAAGCTCGAAAATGAACTCCAAAAGTAAGCAAATTACGTTAGAATAACAGGCACGTCGAAAAACTACTAGCTTGGAAGTGTTCGAATTTCTATCGCCAGAGGGCGTATCGCTTAGCAGTAGTTGCGAATCACACATATGGGCGACAGACAGGTGAGTTAAGGCCTAACTCACACGGCCGACATACGTGTGAGTTAACACATAAAAATTTTCGATCTGTCCCTTGTATCGGACTTTTTTCCAACCACAACTTTGTCGCTAGGCAGTGGTATGTGTGAGTAGAAACACCAAATTCCACGATAGGTTTCGAAGAGGAAGCACAACTGTGGATTTTGTTCTGGGGAAGGCGGAATAAACGAGTGGCATTGACCTCGCGTTGCGCCTGTGGTACTTATTTGCTACGACCGCAAATTAGGGTTGTGGTACATGTGAGTTAAGCCTTATATATGCCACATTGTCCATGTGCAATTTTTTTGACTGCAACTTTCTACAGTAAGACGCGAGTTACCAACACATTTTCTGTGATTTATTAGATCCTTCTTATCTCTCATATTGTGCTGAAAATATACGTTTCAACTATAAATAATATTTTTTCCCCTTCAGCCCCCTATTAATGATGCTAAAGCGGCAACTGGATTCATAGGTATACAACCAACAACAACAAAAAATAATATGGTTTTAGCGGTTATGGAAAGTATTATATTCAGGATTGGATTAACATTTCAAGCTCTGAAATCCAGTTCAAATCAGGATTTCAAGAAAATTTGGTTAGTAATATGAGCATATTTATTAGGGCGTTTTGAAATTGATTGTGGATTTTTCCGCTTTTGTTCTGGAGAAGAGAAGCGATATAATTTTGGCCCAGCGTCGAATTCAATTCTATCTGTTCAGATCCTATTAAACATTAACTTCCAAAATCAACAACTCAGAGACTTGATATTTGTCCACTAGGTTGAGGCTTAATTTCCAAGGTCTAATTCGCGAAGAGGTCAAAACCGCCTATTGCCTTTCTGTCGAAATTTGATTTTGAAAATAACTGACGGTTCGAACGTTTTACAAATTTTGTGGAGATCGCAAAATCGATGTTATCCAAGCAAGCAACATTGATTATGGTCAGTATCCCTATAAGCAAGTGTTACGGACATTATAATCTTTAATAGGTCCCTTTCATGTAACACGAATTATCTAATTTTAATGATTTTTCATTCTATTTCGATACAAAGTCATGTATGTATGCTATCAGACACTTCAACAATTCGCGGATTTCGAATAATTCGGTATTAAAAATCGTTAACACGGAACGCAAAACCGAGGTGGGTGAAACGCGGTAGATCGACTCCTATGTCACTCGTTATTCCAGGATGCCCCGATCTATACAGCCGACGCTCCTTATTGGCTTGCTAGAGAGAAAGGTACACGAGAAAAGAAAGAGTGGATATATCCCGGTACGTCACGAAAGGAGCGGAGTTTCGACTGTTTGAACAACTAATATGTGAAAATTGAAATTTTTCTTATGGATAGAATATTTGATTCCAAAGATAAAAAAATACATGCAAGAGACCGATTTGTGTGCGAGTGATCTTTCCATGAATATGAACAAGCACTCAGACTCCTGACTTAAATTCAAGGCTCTTTTCGAATTTTATATCAAAACAGTCAGTTTTATCTGAAAAATTTTCAGCATAGATGGAGGAGTATCAAGGAGCGATTATATTTGTCAATATATAGCTAATGCTACGGATCTTGAGGTTGAAAAGGCAGATTTCGAAGAGATCGCAGCTTTAGGAATACTATTATCATATGGTCTTTCTAAAGGTGAGGAAATCGTTCAGTTGAACTCTAGTTTTTCAAACATGATTTCTATTTTCAGGTTTGTGGTTTGATAACCAAGAGTCGAAGAAATTGAAGGTTGTTCAAAAAACATACACACCTGATGCGAATTCGAATCGATGTAAAGAAAAAATGGCTAAATGGAGGATTGCTGCTGAGAGATTTATTAGTTGGTACTAATAATTGTTGGGTATTTAAGGAATAATTTATATTGAAACTATTTTTTTAAATGTTCATCTTAGAAATTCGAGCAAAATAATTGTGTATTCAACAGATCAATATTCCGCTTTCTGTGGGGATATTTGGATCACACTGTGATTTATAGTATTCGTTTACATGTCAATTTGGTAAACCCGCAAGATTTCCCGTCGCCGAGATATTGAAAAGATATTTACATCATTGTACGCAGTGTAATTTTCTGAATAAAAAATGTGAAATCGAACATAGGCGGTCTCCCTTAATTTGGAAGATATGGGCCCCCAAAGTTCCGAAATGAGTCGTTTTCAGGTCCCTTTTTTCACCATAAAAACGATCTCTCACTTCATCTGTATAGTTCACAAACCACCTTTGAACCTTCAACCAACAATAAACAACACGTTTTTTCAAGAATGATCAATATTTAATGAAAAAATAATGAAATTACTGGACAACCACTTAACCTCTATTCCTTCTGATTTCGATTCAGACTAAAAGTGAAGTTTGGCAATGGCGCAAATTTCATCGGTCGGCATCGTGCGTATTCGTGAATGACAGATTATTGCTGGCGAGAAAAATGAAATATGTTCTTAGTTCTTAGGTTCTTACTGTTTCCTGCGAAATTCTAAATCTTCCAATAGGAGAATTCGTTTCTAATGAAATCTACAAGGTTGATACACATAGTAATGGAATGAGAATACACCCTGACACATATTTCAACGTAAATTTTTTTCATATGTGATAGGTCGCTCCCTACCCAGATTTCCAATGAGATCGAGGTTATTATATAACCCATTTCATTGGAATACCCTGAATCTTATTCTAAACTGGGACCATCTCGAAGACACAACAAAAAACGAAGTAGATAACAACCTCCCTATTTTGAAGGGGATAGAAAGAAGTTCAAACGAAAATATTGAGAGTGAAACCTTTAAGAAACATTCTCAATGATTTTGTTTTGATGTAAGAATAACCACCTCTTCTTCAGTGACAGGAGCATTTTCCTTACAATCATATCCTTCAACTGTCCATCATTTCAAATTTCCCGCCAGCAACTACTCTTCGGTCATAATACGTTGGCCAGCGATGAAAAGACGCTGTTGCCAAGCTCCGCTTTAACATTGAGAAGTATTTCGTAGAAATATAGGTTAACTTGTTGTCTAATATTTTCACTTTTCTTCCTTTAAATAATGAATATTCTTGAAAGAAAGTGTCTCTATTCGTTGGTTGAAGGTTCAAAGATGATTTATGAACTAGATTTGAGAAGTGAGAGATCATTTTTATTGCGGAAAAAAGGATCTGAAAATGCAACAATTTGGAACTTTGGGGGCCCATATCTTCCAAACAAAGAGAGACCGCCTATGTTGGCCTTCATATTTTTTGTTCAGGAATTCACACTGCTTACAATGATGTGAATATCTTACTTATAGCTTCGCGACGGGAAATCTTGCGGGTTTACCGTCAATTTTATTCCTTTAGTTTCCAAGGCTCCACTAAACACGTTATTTTATCATTTTGATATCACTTGCTCTCATAATTAATTTAGTTTCATTTCACATATATTTCGTTTAACCTGATTATAATTTTACAATTTCTACAATAAACCCCTTGAATTGATACTCTTATCACAATTAAAATTCTGGTCAATCGTTCATATTCTCATCTATTGTGGAATACTTAATTTTTTTCTTGAGGTTCCACGCAAACAATACCAAAATTTTATCAAATAAATTGTATTATACTCATTTTACACAAGCGATTTAGTTTTGTAGAAACTTATTATTCATAAATTGAAAGACAACAATAGCAAAACTGATAACTGTAAACAACACTTGTATAAAATCGATGCAAGATCTAATAATTCATCACATTTAATTTAAAGTAGACAAATAACGGCTATTTACTTTTCAAAAACTGTATAACTTAGGGGGATGATATAAAAAATGAGTTTGATTTAATACTCCTCTTCTCCAACACCTTCTGCTTCATCAGGTGGAGCGAAACCCTCCTGAAAAACAAAGGACATTCAATTAAATCTGTTAATTATCATGTAGGATTTTACGTTACTGTCGATTAGATATGAACTTGAACTCACTTCAGTAGCATAAAGAACATCCAAAATCTTCTGTATTAATGGGCTTTCATCGGTTTCCTGACACATAACTTCTATATCTCTCAGTTTTCCAAAGTAAAAATCTCTTTCTTTTTCCAAACTATCTATTGTGAGCTGAAAGAATCAAATACAGATTATAATCTCACACACAGAGAAATATTAAAAATATAAAAGTTCCTGTATTATTATTTCAGAAAATTATAGTTTATTATTTGAGGAGCGGTAATGTGAGTCGTAAACTAACACAGATGAAGCTGGAAGCACGAACCAGGGGCGAGTGAGTTATGACCATCACCGAAGTTGACTATAACAATAAATACTAAAATACGATAAATCACTAAAAAATTATCGATGGTTTTCAGAATTTTTCGGAGATTTGAGAAACGTCAAAGAATTACCAAGTTTCGTATTCGTTTTCTATTCCTTGGTCGTTGTCTCCTACTCCAACCAGATCGAAGTAGAGCTATCTCTGTTTTCCTAAGCAAAGTAACACATTTGACGTCCTTTTCTTTCCGAGAAAGCTGAATTCGACGTTGCCATATCGTGCACTCAAGACAAATTCCTCTAAATGCAAATCCCCATTTTTATTTTTCAGTTTTAGTTATGGAAAGTATTATATTCAGGATTGGATTAGCATTTCAAGCTCTGAAATCCAGTTCAAATCAGGATTTCAAGAAAATTTGGTTAGTAATATGAGCATATTTATTAGGGCGTTTTGAAATTGATTGTGGATTTTTCCGCATTTGTTCTGGAGAAGAGAAGCGATATAATTTTGCCCCAGCGTCAAATTCAATTCTATCTGTTCAGATCGCTATTAAACATTAACTTCCAAAATCAACAACTCAGAGACTTGATATTTGTCCACTAGGTTGAGGCTTAATTTCCAAGGTCTAATCCGCGAAGAGGTCAAAACCGCCTATTGTCTTTCTGTCGAAATTTGATTTTGAAAAATAACTCGACGGTTCGAACGTTCTACAAATTTTGTGGAGATCGCAAAATTGATGTTATCCAAGCAAGCAACATTGATTATGGTTTCGGAGATTTGAGAAACGTCAAAGAATTACCAAGTTTCGTACCTTTTGGTTCATTTGCGAAGAATGAAATTACACACTGCAAACCCATCGGTCCTTGCAAATTCTTTACTTACCCTCAGTTCGAGCTGAGGAACCTTGCCTTCAACGAATTTCCTCTTCTCCTATTTATTATAGTCAGTAGTGAGTTGTTAGGCGCTTTCTATTTGCCGCTGTATCACTTCCAAACTGATGCAAAATCAGTTGATCTGCGTTCTATTTGACAATGTTGTGATTTTGAACTGACGCGCATCACTTCCAACTGATGTTGCTCTCTGGTGGAATCATTTGATTTCCGTAATCACATCAGTTCAACATAACCTTGCTTTCCGGTAAATAAACAATTTGTTTGTCGACGATTGAGATGTACTTTCTGCTAAATTACAATTCAAGAAGCCATCAATTGAAGATTCTTAATGGATTATACAAACGGAACCTGAAAATTTTGCTAGCACCCGCTAATTTTGAACATCACACCAAGTGAATTATTTTCCACTGGTTGCATTGCTATAAATGAAACTAAATAATTTATAATATTTAATATGAAGTTTTGTTTTCGAATCATTGATTTGGGAAACAGGTTGGATATTGAAAATAAAACCTCCTGGAAGTTCAGTTTGCCTTCTTTCTGTGTTGTGGTTTATTATAGAAGTACCTTATTACTTTTATATAAAGGTAAAATATTGGGTGAATAATATGCTATTTTATCGTGTTACTAACTATTACGTTTCTGGACACGGCTAGATATTCCTGGCTGTAGAAGATAGGAATGGTGTGTTGAAAGAGTGAATGGTTTGGGTTCAGTCGTTCAGTGTAAGATACGACTACTAAAATGTCGATCAGTGATGGCTTAGACCTTTTTCTTCATAAAAGAAAACTGGAATGCTTGCTTGCATTCAATCAGTATGGAATACCAAAACATTGTAGATGATAGTATGCGATTGATAATGAAAATCAGCTCCAAATTCAATTTCATTGCATAACTGTATGTCAATATAATGAATCAGTCCTATCTTATTCAAGTCTCATTGATTGTGGAGTCTAATCTCCACTTAACCGATGCAACAGACGTCTTGGAAAATAACATTTATTTTGTTGATTTTCCAATTTTCAAACGCAATTACTAGATTGAATGAATTCAGAAAATATGATTTTCCCTTTCAGAGGCAATAAAATTTTCTTATTTCTCTCTTCTTAAACAGAATAGAAGAGAAATTTATTTAATTTCTACAATTATTGTAATACAATAATGAGAAACAAGTCAAATTTTAAATTTTTACTTGGAATTATCTTTGCATACTTGGTAGAATTCCTGCAGACTGGAGTTCCTGTCGACATAGGTACGGATAGTTTCAAATGAAAATACTTCAACAACTCATTGCTAGTATTCATCAATTTGATGATGATTATTTGAGCTTGACTATCTTAATTTGTTCCAAAGAAACTTAGATTTTAAATTGTATTTCCTGCCTTAACCCAGCAACATGCAAAGGCGAAATCAACTGGCAAGAATTATATTTATAGATATTAAATAGTTTCTAGATAGTGCAGTAGTAAATAGTTCAGTCTAAAATATCCAAATTAACATAATATCACAAGCCAAATTGCATTTTCCCATAGTAAACAAAGCATATTTCCAGTTGTTGGTTCTCCAGTCTCTCTCAACTGTCAAAACAGCACGTCAGCTGTTATCAAGTCGTGTTCTATTTGTCAAATTCACTTCAGTTCGAAGTGAAGAAATTCGGAAATTAATCAGTCAAATAGAAAGCTATGATTATAACTCAAGTTGTGTATTTACAGAAACTATTAATTGGTCAAAAGCAGTTGAATCGTGAATAGATAATTTAAGTAGATGCATAACTAGAATAGTCGAGACCTACCCAACGAAACCAAATACTAAGGCAAGGGGACAAATGCTGTAAAAGATCTATTAATAGTCTCAACATTTGAGTTACCTATATTATCTTTTATCAAATTATATACTCTCTATTCAACTGCTTTTGAACAATAAACAGTAGGTTTGTATTGGTTACGAAATTTAGAACTGTCCTAGGACAGTTCTAGAACTGCATAGAATCGATGCGCTGTTGAAGCCCGATTCTGAACTATCCTAGAACAGTTCTGAAAGCGATGAAACCAAAACACGAATTAAGTTCGGGTTCTCATCCAGATTGTGAAGGAAGGAAAACTTCCGTTTGAGTTGGCAGAAAAGAGGGATGTTAATCAGGTCCTATATATTGCCTGTGGTAATTAAAAATATGCGAAAGTCCTTTTCGCACTATGTAGATATTATTGATTGATATAATAATGAATTTAATGATGAAAGTATTTCAGATATGTGCTTTTTCAAAAAAAAAATTTATTCGAAACATTATTATTATTCAATAGAGGAAGAGGACTCTTGCATTCATAGATTTATTTAAGAAATAGACATCCCAAGTGTGAAAAATGGAAATAAAATCCATTAGATTATCCTGGGAGGTCGTAGCGAAGTACTTATCCTCAATAACAAAAATTTATATTTAACAGTTAATCATTTCCTCAACAAATACAACAATCAAATCAAAAACTGAATCAAAACGACGTCGAAAAAGTCAGGTTTACCATTTAAATCGTTGACAGCCACTCTACACTTGAGCGAACTACCAAATTCTGAAGCAGTTCGGACTCTAAAGACCGAACTCCTCTCACAGTTCTAGAACAGTTCGGAATCGATTCTGAAAATAACCAAAACAGGATTACTCAAATCCTGAACCGGTTCTGAAATGAACCAAAACACAAAATCGCAATCGCGCAAGCGAAACCGTTCCAGAACAGTTCTGCACTCGGAACCAAAACAAACCTAGTAACTGTAATCAAACAACGTGGGTTATAATAACCCACATAAATCGGAAAAGAGGAAAATCGCGGAAGACAAGGATTCGAGGGTGGGGAGAAAACCCACAAGGGTCCCTATTCTTGAATTGCGGGAGGCAGGAAATAGGCGTGTCGACGCCGTTGTCAAGGAAACGCGGTGCATTTTTGATGGAACGATAATGTTCATTCCATCACATTCAAGAATAGGGTTTTAGGACGGAAGAGTTTTAGGGCGTATTTTCATTCCTCGCAAATGAATCAAAGGGCCCGAAAAATATGAAATAAAGTTGGTAATTGTTCGACGTTTCTCAAATCGCCGGACATTTCTGAAAATCATAGAGAATTTTTTGCGATTTGTCAATAAAATTTTTTCTATGTGTTTTTATCTTAGTACTTTATTTGTTCCTATTGAATTATAAATCCACGGGAAAGTTGATAATTTTTTGACGTTTATCAAACCACCGAAAAATTCTGCAACCATCCGGAATTTTTTGTGATTTGTCAATGAAGTTCTTTCTATCTTAGTATTTATTGTTATAGTCGTAAAATAAGTATGGTATTCAACTTGCGGTAATTCTCTCATAACTCATTCGATGAATTACACCACTCGCTACTTCCCTTGCGTGAGTTATGACCTACATTACCGCTCATTAAATAATATACTAATATGGAATATTTTGCTATCATGCATTGTAGATTTTTTTTCAAATTTATCGAGGAAAGAATATTATGTATCTACCTTACACTCTGAGAGCTGACTACTCAATTCTTCAATCCTGCCTCCATCTCCTGCTTTACTGACGTTACTTTTTGCGTTAGCTACTGGACGAACTGGATTCACTTTAGGCACTAAAGAAAAAGGAGTTATTCACCTTGAAAATCATTGGTTCTTATCCAAGTAAAATACGATCAATGAAAAGGAAAATGTGTAAATCATGCTTACGGGGTAGTGCTTTACGGGACATTTCAAAGCGACTAAGCATCAACTCAAAAGGAAATGATGAAAATGTTTTTAGAAACTGTAAAAGAGCTGTTTTATTAAGGCTCAAATAGGTGATGAAGTTGAAGAAGATGATATGAAGGTATAGTGAATATTTTATCTTGGCTTATTTTGTAGCGTTCTCTTATTCTTTAGTTCAAGAATACAATTCTTCTCCCTTCAAGTAGAGTACGTAGTAGCTTAAAATTAATGAAAATACAGCTAATTCATATAAATTGAACTCCATGCAACAAAAAGGGCCTCCTCATTAATCTGTTGATTTCCTTCAATCAAAATGAACTTTAGTTTTTATTTGATCTCGTTTCAATAAAGAAAATGAAATTTCATCATTTTCAATATAATTAAAATGAAGCCGAAATCTATACGCTAGAGGTTTATTGACCTAAATATATTCATAATTTGACTCTTCATATGCACATTTCCAATTCTAGCCATAAAATTAATTAGCTTAGGGCATGGCAAGCATAACCTCACTTTAAAAATTCTATGATTTATAGTTTCAGGTCCTTAGTGGAGAACGTCAAAGAATAATACGAATATTCAGATTTGACTGCAGTGTTACATCGTTCATAAGACTCTGTATTTCTAAAACCTACTTATATTATATTTCTGCAAATTACGGGAGACGCCAAAATACGTCAAATGCTCTCGCAGATAGATATTGGAGATAGAATTTCCTAATAATTGCAAAATTATTACAGGATCATATCAGGATTGGACACACGTCTTTGTTCAAAGGAACAAAGAGGTTATTGTTTTGCTTGATTGTCTGAAATTTTAGATTGTACTCCTTGATGTGCCCAAATTATTTTTTTTCCAATCGTCTGCGTTAACATTATATCTCTCAAAGAGATATCCCAGTGATTTGAATTTTGTAGGTTTGTTGTCCACATATGCCCATTAAGTTTATAAATTTTCAAAATCTGCCAGAAGATTTTAGAGTTATAACCATCAAGAACTCAAAAATACTCATCTGATCATATTGAAACTTGCTAGGTAGTTGTAAAATGCCAAAGCGCAAACTTATGCTCAATTATGTGAGGATCTTATCATTTGGGTTTTAATTAAGAAGTTTCAATTCGTCAACGGGTAAAATCCGCCCAATTATTTCGTAGCTACACCCACTCCAGATTTTATTTTCCCAATACTGCAAGAAATACAGATCTGATCAATTTTGAAGTCCGGTACTTGGCATAAAAATGGCGACTAGTATCACAAACAAATAGGTTGGACTGAATGATGACGAATCCGGTGTCAATATCGTTTTTGTCCGGCCGACCGTAGGCACGATAACGCGAGAACGGAAAATCCTATCGAATTGCAACTTTCAGGGTAGCTTGCATTTCAAAATGCGACGGTTAAATTCGTGGTAAACCCGCAAATTTCCCCGTCGCGAAGATATCAATAAGATTCTTACATCACTGTATGCAGTTCGTTTTCCTGAACAAAAAATCTGAAGCCGAACATAGGCGGTCTCTCTTAGTTTGGAAGATATGGGCCCCAAAAGTTCCAAAGTTGCACATTTTCAGCTTTCTTTTTCCACCATAAGAACAATCACTCACTTCTTCAATATAGTTCACATATCATCTTTGAACCTTCAACTAACGATTAGCGATACTTTCTCTCAAAATTAATCAATATTTCATGGAAAAAAATACAAATTATTGGACAACCACTTAACCTCTATTTCTACTGACTTCCACTCAATCGAAAAGTGAAGTTTGGCATTGCCGCCAATTTCATCGTTTGGAATCGTGCTCTCGTGCGAATTCGTCGATGACAGATGATTGTTTGCCGGCGCGAAATTCGAAATATGCGATTCTCTAAATCAGCTGATAGTAAACATGGGACTTCGATTTTATTGAAATCTACAAGTATGAAATAGACGCATAGTAGTTAGATGTGAATATATGATGTGTAAGTATATAATTATTTAGATCTACCTATATAGGTAAAGGGTGTTTTCGTGAGCTCTACAAATTTAATGTCAAACGGAATTATGCGGGGGGAAATTGGAGTGGGATTTACTCGACCCCCCTACCTAATTTCATCCCTGATCTGATTCTGATCATCTGATCGTCAGTTGAGATAGAAGGGGTTATACCAAATTTTTCATCGAATATTTAAATAAAAATAATGAAGTGGCACGAAGTATTCAACTTAATAAGAGTCTACTATGCGTCTGTTTCATACTTGTAGATTTCAATAAAATCGAAGTCCCATGTTTACTATCAGCTGATTTAGAGAATCGCATTAAAGAACATATTTCGAATTTCGCGCCGGCAAACAATCATCTGTCATCGACGAATTCGCACGAGAGCACGATTCCAAACGATGAAATTGGCAGCAATGCCAAACTTCACTTTTCGATTGAGTGGAAGTCAGTAGAAATAGAGGTTAAGTGGTTGTCCAATAATTTGTATTTTTTTCCATGAAATATTGATTAATTTTGAGAGAAAGTGTCGCTAATCGTTAGTTGAAGGTTCAAAGATGATATGTGAACTATATTGAAGAAGTGAGTGATTGTTCTTATGGTGGAAAAAGAAAGCTGAAAATGTGCAAATTTGGAACTTTGGGGGCCCATATCTTCCAAACTAAGAGAGACCGCCTATGTTCGGCTTCAGATTTTTTGTTCAGGAAAACGAACTGCATACAGTGATGTAAGAATCTTATTGATATCTTCGCGACGGGGAAATTTGCGGGTTTACCATATGAAGTTTTTTGTAAATATTTCATATTCTGCGACCTTCTTTTAAGATTATTATAACGAAATTTTGAAGTATCTTTTGAACTCGCTTTCAATTCGATCTGATCTGTATTTTAATAAATATTGGAAAAAATAAAATTTCGAATGGCTATATCTGAGAAAACATTCTGTAAATTTACCCATCCACGAATGAAGCCTTCGTAATTAAGGTCCAAACCAACAATACGAAATATCAACCTCAAACCATCCCGAATCTTAAAAATTTTCATTAAAGACCTACTGGCTCGGCCAACCGGCTTCGCTTTAGCTGCAGCGGCCACTGACGTCGCGGCGGCTGCGGGTTTTCTGTGTATCAGTCCTCCTTTGGGCGCGTTGCTTCCCCCATTGCCCATCTGTTCGTGATTCCTTGCCTCCAAAGCGTCATAGCCTGTTGTTCCGTTGTAGTTGGCGTCGAAGAACTTCTTGAACCATTGGAGAAATTCGAAGTTATCTTGGAATCTTCCTTTCACCAGCCTGTCTATCGGTACTATCTGAATGTGGTTGAACAACAGAAAGATGAATTCGCAATACCGAAAATTTACATAGTTACAGTAGAAATCCCACTATCCGGACTAACGGGCGGGTTGAAAAGTTCGTAGGCTTACACATAGATGTCGCTACTAGTATTACATCCATACTTTGAATAAAGAACAACAGGAAGAAGCATAACGCTTTTCTACTTAGTATATCAGTGGGACATAGGCGCCCATATTGAACCTCCAAGTATGACTCATGTTAGTTAGTTTCTTCAGACAAAGAAGTCTCGGAACAAGTTGTTCTTTCTTTAAAGTGAAAGGGAAGTCGGCCATATGCAACATCCATCCCAGACCCACTTTGTGAGGCATTATGCTCCTTCCTGTTGTTCTTTATTCAGAGCATCCATATAATTTTTAGTTAGCCCTAACCTTCAAAAGACATGTGTATGAATTTTACAACTGTTGCACCATTAGTACACATTTTTTTTTAGTACACATTTTTAGTGAACCAACTTTTCTTAGTTAGAAAAAAAATGGATTTCCTTTGAATAAAGCATTGCTTTTCGACAAAAAACAAATACTATTGAAGCCAAGACTTGGATTGATAAACATTATTCAACCTTTTCACCAGGCAAACCAACAGTAAACATCAAAAATGTCCACAAAATAGTTTCTGATAACCGTGGAGAGAACTTGATCGAGATGGCTGAGGCCCTAAACATATCAAAGGAACGTTTTGGACATACCGTGAAGAAATATGTGGTTGTGCGAAAGCCCTGTATGAAGCGGGTGCAGCGCTCCCAATCCATCAAAAACAACAATTCTACAAAAAAAAAATGAATTCTTTATGTTAGCCTATGAACTTTTCAGCCTAACTTTTTATTGTTTCCATTAAGCTTTCAGATATTTGAAGGAAAGGATGTTATTGTTCATATTTTCGCAGAGAGAATGAATACAAGCTAATTCGAAAAGTTACCACCTCTAATATCTTGGTTCCCATGCGAAACCAGAAAAAGTGCGAAAGAGGAAAACTTTGGTTCATAGGCGAATATTTTACATGGCTGTTTCCTATAAATTTGCATCAACATTGTGAAAGTAATTACAACCCCCAAAATCTTAAATGGGAAGAGGGGTTGCGTGACTCTTTTTCGAAGGTAATTCGATTGGCTTTTCAAAAATGCCATACACCTGCCGTTTTTCGGTAGTACTTCCGAAAAATTAAAAAAAAGAATAGAATGGTTACAATAGCAAGAGTTGGAATGAAGCATGAACATGATTTTCACTAATACCTTCCATAGAATATCAGCGAATCCCACGTATGGAAAATACATAATTTCCAGATACCATGATTTCTAAAATACTGAATTAGTTGTTACATTCTCCAGTTATTTTCTTCACTTCTTTAGAAAAATAAATTAAAGAAGTACTAGCGCACCTCCTTTTGTTTGGGGATGCAGGGCCGTAGCTAGGGTACGGCAAGGTAGGGCAATGCCCTACCTTTAAAAGCAAAAGCTAAATATTACAAAAAATAATGAGGTCAATGATAGGTTTCACCGCCCTACCATCAATTTCAATTGCTCTACTTCTGAGTCAACTGTAGCTACAACCCTGTTGGGACGTTCGGATAATCGGTAATCCACATAACAAAGGACTGGATAGTAGTATCTCTACTGTATATGAATTCGGAGAAGGAATGTTTTGGAATAAAATTTCCGGAAAATGATAACTTCAACATTGGAACAATTAGCAAAAAACCTTTCATAATTTGATTATTAGAACAGAAACTTCCCTCTGACTTATTGCAGTCTTTTCTTTTCATTTTAAACTATATCATTGAACTTTTTCTCTGTCATCTATTTATGGTATACATTCTTTTTATGGTGCATAGGATAATTTTTTTTTAGTTGATCATGTTTCTATTATATTACATCAATATCAAAAGAAATAATTAACATATTTATGACGAAGGAAATATTTGACAAATATGAATATAATATAAAACTGAAACCTTGCAGGGACTTATTTGAAGGGAGAACAATAAAAAAATTTGTGGTGGAATGAAGGGTGATCTTAGTGAAATAAACATTTTAAAATGTGAATACTTTTCTTCCACAGACCTATGGAGATAGGATACCTAATTTGACATGCACTATCATGAAATGAATAAAGAATAATCATGACAGCAATAGGGAATGCAACACCAGGATACTAGGATCCTGCATGCAAAAACACATGATAATCTAGCTCCTAGATAATCTTCATTCCAATATGAATTGGATCTGATGTTTTGAAATAAACACTACAACCCTTTCATGAAGATAATTTCATGACAGTGTAACATTTTAATTATCTTTGAATACGCTTTCCTTGCAAATTCATAATTTATTTGTGAAAAATCGACCAACAACAAGAATTGAGTAAAGGAATTGCATTTCCTAGACAGCAGGGGATCAGAAGGAAATAAAAAAAAAGGAAGGAGGCAATTCCAAGCATTCGAACTACCCATAAATATATTTGGTACTTATGTTTGTTTGTATAGTGCGAGTATTTATATATATTTTGCTAAAAATGCTTGCTGGAAATGACACATTTTTGCGCGCACGTTCTAAGGAACATCGAGCTATAATTCTACTAGTAATTACCACTATAGCTTCCAAATAAAATGAGCTAGAGGCCTGAAATTTTCTGGCTAAGTTGCGCATCCAGAGCTGATTGGACTGTTAACAGGGCATAATCGGTCGAGAGTTTTGGGATATTCAAATTTCAAGAACTATTGCCCTAGTTCCTAGAATTTCTTCAATGCAATTATCATTTTTTGGGGCGGGTGCGCGTAAATAAACAAACGAACATGCACGTAAAAGCGGCGATTTCCACGAATTTCTCAAATTTGCATTTACGTACCAAGCAAGTATCTCAACTATAGCACACCTCTGGTGATAAATGAAAAATACGGTAAACCCGCAAGATTTCCCGTCGCCGAGATATTAAAAAGATATTTACATCATTGTACGAAGTGTGTTTTTCTGAATAAAAAATGTGAAATCGAAAATAGGCGGTCTCCCTTGATTTGGAAGATATGGGCCCCCAAAGTTCCAAAATGAGTCTTTTTCAGGTCCCTTTTTCCACCATAAAAACGATATCTCACTTCATCTGTTTAGTTCAGAAACCACCTTTGAACCTTCAACCAACAATAAGCAACACTTTTTTCAAGAATAATCAATATTTAATAAAAAAACAATCAAATTACTTAACCTCTATTCCTTCTGATTTCGACTCAGTCTAAAAGTGAAGTTTGGCAATGGCGCGAATTTCATCTGTCGGAATCGTGCCATCGTGCGTATTCGTGAATGAGATTATTGCTGGCGAGAAAAATGAAATATGTTCTTAGTTCTTACTGTTTACTGCGATACTCTAAATCTTCCAATAGGAGAATTCGTTTCTAATGAAATCTACAAGGTTGAAACACATAGTAATGGAATGAGAATACACCCTGATATATATTTCAACGTACATTTTTTCATATGTGATAGGTCGCGCCCTTCCCAGATTTCCAATGAAATCGAGGTTATTATATAACCCATTTTATTGGAATACCCTGAATCTCATTCTAAACTGGGACTATCTCGAAGACACAAAAAAAACGAAGTAGATAACAACCTCCCTATTTTGAAGGGGATAGAAAGAAAGTTCAAACAAAAATATTGAGGGTGAAACCTTAAACAAATATTCTCAATGATTTTGTTTTGATGTTAGAATAACCACCTCTTCTTCGGTGACAGAAGCATTTTCCTTACAATCATATCCTTCAACTGTCCATCATTTCATATTTCCCGCCAGCAACTACTCTTCAGTCATAATACATTGGCCAGCGATGAAAACACGCTGTTGCCAAGCTCCGCTTCAACATTGAGAAGTATTTCGTAGAAATATAGGTTAAGTGGTTGTCTAATATTTTCACTTTTCTTCCTTTAAATAATGAATATTCTTGAAAGAAAGTCTCGCTATTCGTTGGTTGAAGGTTCAAAGATGATTTATGAACTAGATTTGAGAAGTGAGAAATCATTTTTATGGCGGAAAAAAGGATCTGAAAATGCAACAATTTGGAACTTTGGGGGCCCATATCTTCCAAACAAGGAGAGACCGCCTATGTTGGCCTTCATAATTTTTGTTCCGGAACTCACACTGCTTACAATGATGTGAATATCTTACTTATAGCTTCGCGACGGGAAATCTTGCGGGTTTACCAAAAATACCTTTCAACACTTCTTGAAGTATTCTAACGGCAAGGAAAAATATTTTAAGTGTTTTAGGTTGAATCTTTGTATTGGGATCTGAAGTTTCTTCAGTTACGTTATGGACAATTCGTAATGAGACACCCTGTATACAATAAATACGAATTTTCCGCAGAAATACGTAATCCTAATACAAGTCACGCTAACCTTCTACTGCGAACTGTAAAGACAGTCAACACGTTTAAAGCTTGTAGTGAAGTTCAATATGTAAACACTCAAGCTGTTTAGCAGGTCAATTTAATATGAATGAAACATCTGCTCATTCATCGCTTCACAGTAGACAAAAGAATAGTAGAAATAATTGACAAGGGCAGAATTGGCCAACATGAAAACAGTCTAATTTGACCCGAAATACTGAACCCATTTTTCCTGAATTTGCATTCTTAATATTCAGGAAAGAACAATCAACTGAAAGAATTATGGGAGGTTATAAGGAAACGGTACGTGATCAATGATGTTGGCATTATGAGTAGATATTGTCAACAGTTTGAAAAAATTAAAGTCAGTATTGACAATCAATAGTAATTAGAAAACATGATGAAGATTGAGAAGACTCAGCTCGAGCACGAATTTCTATCAATATAAATTAAAAATAATTGAATTGGGCATCTTCGACCAACAAACATTTTCAGCAACACTACACCATTCCCCAAATTAATGGTTACCCTGTTGCCTAGATGGGGCCACCCTTGGTGTAGGGTGATGGTGAGAAGTTGGGACGAGACCCCCGTGATCATGTTGGAAAGTGGCAGAGCCTATTACCAGCCCACCTCTTGCCTCCAGGGCGTCGTATTCGCGACCATCGTAATTAGCATCGAAGAATTTCTTGAACCACTGCAGAAACTCAAAATTGTCTTGGAAACGCCCTTTGATCAGTTTGTCTACAGGTATTATCTAAAAATTGTCATGAAAACATAAAGGATTCATGGTTCATTTCGATGGTATTGGCATATCATAGCTAATAGGTGGGAAACCTGATGATAACCACTCAGCAGGAATTATTGAATGAATACCGCACAATATTACCTATTTTGGTCAATTCAACTAAAGATTCAATTAATTAATTGTATTTTTATAGGTTACCAGAAATATCTATAAAGTATATATCATAATGAAAACTATGATTTTACTCAATAATATTTACAAATTTGGCCATTTGAATAGCTCAATTGTGCCTTTTCAAATACTAGAACTAGAATGAAACGTTATTGTGAAATTTAAAACCACAGATAATATAAAGATCACATTCATGATATCTTATCATGCTTCATGATATCACTTCCAAGTTATATTGAACCTTTTGTGTATTCATTCAAAAGAACAGGAATATCAGGCATTTTAACTCAGTTTCAGAATATAAGGGAAAATGCCTTCATTTGTTGACTTGGAAGATATATTTATGGTCCCATAGTTGTATACCCTATACACAATATTTCTTTAATATGACCTTAGGTCAAAATAAGCTTGCTTTCTTATCATTTGTACAGAACATAAATTTTGAACTCACCTTGTCAACAGCCATCTTTTTGAATGCAGCTTGCAATATTTTAAAATTTTGAATGTACTCATGTTCAAGGTTGGTCCTGAACTTAACACGTTTTAACTGAACTGAGCCTGGGAATAGCATATCCATAAATTGACAATAAGCAGCACCAGTGCATAATTCTTCTATTTTCCCAAAACTACTTTGAAGACAATCGTTCACCCAAGACAGCATATCATGTCTGGACAAATTTTCAGAGGTCACATTGGTTGAATAAACGTTCACCGCCATCTGAAACAACCCCATAATTTATTTTATTTCATATTCTACAAACCGATATTTTGAAATCATGGTATGTAGAAAGAAAATAAAAATTATAACCTATAACTGTACAAATGAATGAAGGTGCTTCAGTGGAACCTGACCCACTAATTCACATATGAAGACTTCAATGAAACTGCATTAGCATGTTTATTTGGACTAAGGATTGAATAAGGCAAAACCAAATACCACACCAGTTTCTCCATAGGAGGTCATTGTGACTAATATCCTAGAGATTGTAGAAGTAGATGAAACAAAATACCGGTTGAGCTCGATAATTGCGTTCTTGAGAAGAAATCGCCACAATTATTTTCCAAAAACCCTGTTATATAGGTAATAACTTCATTTAATATGAACGATTTAATATGTCACGAATGTGGGTCTGTATACCCTCCTAGAAATATTCTTATAAGACTCCAAATTTTCTTACCCTTTGTAATTTCAAGAAGCAAATTTAACAACAACAGAAGCAGACTTTTATCTAACGAACTACTCCAATTTTTATTTTACCGGTAATGAATTGACATTCACACAACTAAAACGGCCATTTTATTTCAACAGGAGACTTTTTGAAATGAAACTCAAAAAAGATTGACTTTTTATCCAATGTCGTCACTTCAACTATTCCGTACAGCGTTGCCATTTAACGCGAATTCCGATACCTAAAAGAGTTTGTCATTAAAAGTTGACATGCGCACAAAATTTAAATTTCTAGCCTATGAAATTGCACCCACTTACATGAGTCCAGGCATGAGTAACATTTCATTGGTTGGAATTTGACGACAAAATAAAACCTGAAAATATGTTGGAAAATTAATGGTTTTAGGAAACTTAGAGGAATATTTCGATTTCATGTGACTTTTGCAGGTGTATTCGACATAACTACCAATTTTTAAAAAAAAAAACATATTTTCACTTACTTTCTGATGAAATCTGGCAACGCATGTATGGCCAGAGAAAATTCAATTCTTCTTCTTCATATTATGAAGCTCAGCTCTTTTCAAATACTGAAGACAGAGGCGTTCGAATTATAAATCACATAGGGATAAGAAATTCAAAAACTTATTAAAAACAATTTTATTCTTACATACTATCAAAGTTCAAAATAGCTATGCAGAAAAAACATGAGAGCAAATTAAAGTTAATGATAGAATTTCAAAAGAATACTAAACAGAAAATCCTATGTATTTATGCAAATCTTAACAATAGAGAAAATATGGCTATCAAACATAAAACAAATTCTAAAAATGGTCAGAAAAACAGGTCAGTCTTGGTGAATTTTGAAAGTTCGAAAATCGTTTTTATACCTACTATTTATCTCTTCTAGCCAGAAAAGTGACCTGTACAATTTTAACCCACCAGAATATGGAATTAAAAGAACTCAATCTATATCACTAGATAAATCCGATTCTCCTTCCCCTTCTTCATCCGAATAGTCATCTCCGCATGGAGACAAAGGATCAAAGTTAGAGGAATGACGAGAATTCTCTTCGTCCAATTGAACTTCTGCTAAATGTTCCGCACCCATCAGGAAAGATGTGCTAGTACCAGCATCGACATCTAAGTTTTCTAAATCTTTGTTTTCACCTGATGCTAACTGAATCACATATTCCACCAGTGATTTAGGCACCATTGATTTGATTGTCTCCAAATTTTCTGGCGTTACTTCCCCAGTATCTAAGCCCATAAACATTCCGATAGATTTCAAAATATCAATATCATCGTTAATTTCAAACTTGTCATTGAACTGGAAAATATATTCCAATTTATCATTGGAAATACTGCAATCAATAATAGTTTTTTTGTTAGTATTGACCACAATGAATGGTAGTTGTATAGATGAGTTAGGTGGAGGAGGGCCATGGACTTCTTCCATTTGTCTATTCCTCTGTGCCAATTTTTTGAAAGCAATTTGGTTCAGAATGAGCTCATGAAGTTGCTTTCTTTTCTCTCTTATGCTGTATAATTTCTTCTGTTTTTCTTTCTCCAGTTGCATACATTCTTGTAAAGAATTAGTTGGTAATCCTATCCATTTAATCTCTTTCTTCTCTTTAGAAATGATATTCATTGCCATGAGAACATTCAATGCGTCATATACTCTTCTCCTGATATTTTTTTGATCATATTGTTGGTCAGCTAATGAACTATTCAAAATAGGATTAGTGAATTCAGCCACTAATTCATCAGCCACTTCGTTGTAAGTTGTGGTTCCTTTCTTCTGAACTTTTTCACAAACCTTCATTGAAAAATGTCTTAAGCCTTTACCAACCTTATCTGACTTTCTAGATCTTTTAGAATCAATAATATAATCCATTTCCAGAGGATCCTGCCTTTTTCGTTGAAGAATCGGTGGTGACACTGTTTTGATATTCTGAGTCGGCTGTTGTACTTGTTGAGAAGCTGTGAAACTAGGAGGACTTGCCTGTTGCATTTGTACTGTATTCTGGTGGGATGTAGTATTTACAAATCGGATATTTTGCATTTGGGATGGACTTAGATGGATAGTTTTTGGACCTCTCACCATTGAATTCATATTAACATGTATAGGTACTGTTTTTGAAACAACGTTGGACCCGATAGTTTTGATTATCGGTGATTGAGGTGCACTGTTGATCAATTGTGTGATTTCTTGGCCATTGGCTGAAGTAGTCTTGAAGATCTTCAGAGGTTGTGTAGTCACATTTGAAGTAAGAATTCCACCAACAGATTTTCCACCAGGTTGTGGTGTTTGCACTAATTTGATCATTTGTGGTTGCCCATTTGCACCTTGTATAAGCCAGCTTGTTGTATTACCTGGCTGGGTCATTGTGTGATATTCAAAAAGCGAGAGCACACTTTAAAACATTTTTCTCTTTTTATAAGCACACAATTTTATTTTACCAATCAAACAAGTATTGATGATCACAATAGTTTACATAAAGAGTTTTAAAGTAACCCTAAATTTCACTACAAAATTATCATACGTTTTCATGAATTTTGCCTCAATTTGGCTCCCAGGTTTATGAATTTGTGATAAAAAACTTGGCATAGAAAGTATGGATACTCTATGTCTAATGTCAATATGATTAAGATTGTTGTATTTTTACTCACATTATTTTTGAAATTCAGCTAATTCATTTCAATGCAGAGTATTTAGTATACATATAATATTTTTTTTATATTGTTTACAGTTCTGATAACAAATATTATTTGTAAGGATACTAATGATCTATGCCTCCACGGTTGAGAATATTTTTTGGCGCGAACATGTATCGAATTTCCGTTAGGCGATGAATATTGAAATTTTTTTAGGATATTATCAGAAATTGATTCAACATTCAGCTTATTCATATCAGGATTGTACCGATTAAGAAGAAATGCTTAGATCAATCTTTGAACTTGAAACATAAGAGCATATTCCAAATAAACATTAATATATGAGTTCGAATTTGATAATATGATATGATAACATTGAAATATCTTAATTTCAATTATACTCGCTGCAGCCCAGTTGAAATTGCCCTATTTCACCAATAAGTACCAAAAAATAAGAAATATCGATAAATTAACGATGCATGTTCCACAATACAATATATAGTTACATTGTTTTACAATGATAGTGGTGAGCCACAAAATGATTATTATATGCTTTCATCAACATCAAGGCTTCAGGAAAAGAATTTTTTCGGTCATTATATTAATTAATTTTTTGTTTATTTCTGGCTGTACTCGCCCAAAAAACGATGAAAGAATTTTTGAATGAATTGATGATGAAGTCATGAAGATAGTTCAATCACAAGATTGGTATAATAGACATATACGTATTATTTTAGCCTTGTTTAAGCAAACAATGATTTAAGTTAGCAAAATTCAGGTCTGCATTGAAAATATCAACCACATCACTGAAGATATATGAAATTTTCTTCTATTTGCTTGTATAATTAGTTTTCATAAAACAAATTGCGAAGAGAAATTCATTAGTTTTAGGGCCGTATTTATAGTTGTTCCTTGAGGCTTCCTTGAACTGAAGGTCGCCTTGAATTTGCGTTTCTATGGAAACAAATACAAGTTTGTTTGTAGAGAAACATAGAAAAGCAAATTCAAGGCGGCCTTCAGTTCAAGGAAGCCTCAAGGAACAACTATAAATACGGCCCTTAAACACTTATGGATAACTGTGATTACTTCTCCACTCTCCACATATATGCTTAGTCGAAGCACATCAATGAGAATATCATCAAACAATGATTGATTGAAAATAATGAAGTTTTTATTCTTGTACTTGGCAACACTGAATTCTTGAAAAAACCCACATGTGCAATGCTTTGATAATTATAATATTACAAGATTCATTATACAAAAGCAATGGAACTATTGAGTAAAGAATATAGTCATTTTTAAAAATTTTTCCCTTCTGTGTTTCGAAGATTCAACCATAGAATAACAAATTCTTTTAACCACAGAATACTCAACCTTCCTTTCATAGAATACGAATACATTTTTAATTCTAATCTGTTGAATGGCCTCGGTTCGACCTTCTTATTTTCATTAGGTAGAAATACATATGTTTGTATTTCAATCCTTCAATTAAGAAATCATCTTTCAAAGATTTCAACACAGATAACAGATAATTTTCAATAATGAAAATCTGTAGTATGGTACCTGAAATGAACGCATGTGTAATGTTGGTTGCGGACGTACAAAACAGATGGAAATCAAATCAAATGAACCCTAAGCCCCGATCCTTTGAATACAGTTGTTCTTTATTCACAGCCTGGACAAAAACTAACGCCATGATATTTTTTCACTCAATAGACATTTTGTTGTTATATAAGCCTATATGTTGTCTATAAGCCTTCCACCTATCCTCTTACACATGACTCGATTACATTAAACAACATGAGCAGTTTTTGAAACTCAAGTTCTTTTCATCGGATAATATATTCTTGGAATTTTGTAATAGAAACATATAAATTGTATTTGTGTTTATTTCAGAAATGATTTTTTTCATCCCACATATCAATGTTGTCCAAATTAACATATGTTTATTTAATATGTGCGAGAATTTTTGGATCGCCTTATCTCAGAAAAATCGTCAGTGGTGTTTTGTTGTTTATGAGACGAAGTAGTTTATCTAGTCTCAACACTTTGTTATATGTTTTGTTGAAGTAACAAACGGTAAATGTTCATTTTACGGCCGAGGTAAATAATGCTCTGTTTTTTGTTCCATATGATCCATTTTTCAGCTTTCTAACGAATCGAATGATTTCTTTACAAATCATAAGGTCATCTATAATGTCAGAAATGTTATTTTTCTTTGTAATATAATAATCAATCCAATCCAAGAAGTTGTTTTTTTCCGAAAGAACGATTTCGCATGGTATTTTGGGTGGAACTTTTTTCATTCCCCCAGGATTTTTTATCGTTGCTGAAATTATGACCTTATTTTTCAAAGTGCTTCATCATTACTATACATGTAATGTACTTCGTATACAGGATGTCATATCAAAAAGGAAATAGCGGTCTTTCCAGTATAAAAATCAAGATTATGTAAAATATCTCTTACCCGCCAATTTGGTTTTTTGAGATGTATATTTTTTCATATGAAATTAATCATCTTATCATTTTATCCCTCTGCTTGGTATCCTGAACCTCCTAAATTCGAACGGGGTGGGAGATATGTGTAGAGAGAAAGGTTTTTGCAAAATTCTTCTGAATGTGACAGTCAAGATTCATTTTAGTCCGAATGTGGAGAGAGTTCGATTCCCACCAAAGTTTTTTTGAAAAATTATTTTTGTTGATAAATTCATATTTCTATCCAGGTCAATCTGGCAGCCCATTAGTACAATTATGGCCTCTGTGAGGTCACCAGTTTTTTAAATAAAAATTATTTGGGTACTCCGAGTGGAATCTTGGGAAGGTTACAAAATGAAAACTAATGGATATTTTTGCGCGCATGTTCTAGGGGAACAGCGTGCTATCGTTTTGATCAAATGTCTGTAATTTTGGATGATTGAGCCGAAAATGGTCTCAATCGACTAGGTTGGACTCACTGATGACGAATCCGGTGTCAAAATCGATTCTGTCCGGCCGGCCGGCCGGCCGTAGACACGATAACTGTCGAACGAAGTGAGCTAGCGACTTGAAACTTTCAGGGTAGGTCGCGCATTGGAATGCCGCGGTTAAGTTCGTTAATGGGCCAAATCGATCGAATAGTTTCGGAGTTATAGGCATTTGAAATTTTGAAGTTATTTATTTTTTATTTCAGAAACTACTTGAGCGATTTGATTCAAACTTGGCAGTTTGGTGGAGTATAACGACGCGCAACTTTGAGCCAAATTTCGTCAAGATCATATTGTCAATAAATTTTAAAAAAAATTTTTTTCGAAATTTTTTTACAAAAAAATTTTTTTTTCGGAAACCATTCATCATATCCAAAAAAAATTATACTCACACTTTGACCTTCTAATTTCACAGCAGTGTACTAAATTTCAGCTCGATACGATCATAAGTTTTGGAGATGTCAGCCTAACGGCCGACTGCGTAAACACAATAACTTCCGAAAGAAACAACTTAGAAACTCGATATTTGTAGAGTAGGTTTGGGGCTTAATTACGAAGGTCGAATTCGTGAATGGGTAAAATCCGCCCAATGATTCCGTAGATATACCCAATCAAAATTTTATTTTTCCAATGTTTCCAAAAATACAGATCAGATCGAATTGAAATTCAGTACTTCATCGAAAATAACAGTTCGAAGTTTCATACAGAATTTAATGAGGATGATATGATGAGAAAATCATATAAATTTTTTTTTTTCAAATTGTTCTAATAACACGATTTTCACGAAATTTTGCATAAAGTTGTCTTTTAGCATCTTAAAACTAGCTGTGAAGTTTAATCAGGACTGAATCAGTATTTCTCGAGTAATACCGAAAAAATCAACGATATCGAGAAGAAAACCTCGAAATTTGACATATTTTTTCCCGATATCTCCAGAACTTATGATCGTATCGAACTGAAATTTGGTACGCGCGCACGTTCAAATTCGTTGCTGAAGCGGTCATCTGCATTGAACATGCGCGCAAAAGTTGCTGCCTTCACGGCAGTGCTTTTTGAAATTTTTTTATTGTGTTTTCATACCAGCATTCAGAATGAAGGTTAGACAACCCTGAAAGGTTCCAACGATTCTGGGTGAATTCTTTTTCACTGTAGACATGTAAGAAAAAGTTGTGTTCGAATTTTGGAAACATTTTTTCACAGAAAATCTTAGAAAATCGTGCACATAAAAATGAGGCTATCCAATTTGGCAATCGAAAATAAAAATTCAACTTTTCAAGTTTTCCGCCATTCTGAATTTTTTTTTTCAGAATTTACATCACAATTGAATTGCCCACTCTGTATATAATAATCATAATAATTAGTCCGACAAGCTTCTAGTGGATGTTCTGGACATAATTTTAGACAGATTCGTCCCAAATCAAATAATACTTCGTTTTAGGAGCTAGAACCCTCTGAAGATGACGTTCAGCAACACTTTGTGTTGAAATTTTACACATTGGCTATAAAATCAGTGAAATATCTTGGAATTTTTTGTACTTGATTTCAATTATTCATAAAAGCTTCACCTTACATAGGAATTAATACGTAATTATTTAATTTACTGAAAGTTCATCTTTTAAAGAAGTACTATAATGTTGTGTTGCCTGGACGTCATCTTCTTTCCGAAGCATTATTATTGCTAGGTATGATTTGGGTGTCCAAAATAATATTTAGAACATATATGAACATATGTGTAATCGCAATGTATCTAATGTCATCTTGTTTGTTATTGTTATTCCGTCGACTGTCAGGCATCCGAACTGATACATTTACTCTTTCTAACCATTTTAATTTTGTATGTTTTATTGATTGTATGATGAGGTAATAATGTTAAATGTTATATGTTTTGTCTATAGTTAATAAAAACAATTTTCTAGCCTTGAAAAAGGAACAAGCCGTTCCGAAACGTTGGCAAAATCATAGTTTATTGTCTGCATTTTATGTCCAAATTCCTACGATATATTGTTTAAATATTTAGAACATCCATTAGCGGCTTGTCTAAATATGGACACCCTGTATATTTATATTAATGAATTCAATAAATTAATTTCTTCATTATCATTACGTGTTTAACTTGTCATTAAGTGATCATAAAAGCATATATTTCTCCAACTGCAAATACTTACATTTTCTCTCGATTTTCAGCGCCAAAATGGATTTCGATTCCCGTAAATCAAGTGGATTTTGGAATCCTCAGACCGAGAATAGCGGAGAGAAGAAGAATAGCAGCACCGAACCGCTTTTCGTCAATAACCGAGTTGATGATGATGCTATAATAGAGAATGTACCAAGTGTTCCAGACTCGGGTTTTTTGGGTAAGATAAACAAAAAATGTTACATCTTATACAACGATGAAAAATTTATCGCTATTGAACTGCATCGTATAACCATTGCATAGGTATAATGGTATAACCACCTGGATTGTATAGTGACAAATTTGAAATGAATCTTTTGTAATAAATTATAAAAATAAAACAGGACGCTTGAATTAGTGATTGTGCTATGCTGAGAAATGACTCCATTAGATTATTGCGATTCAAATTTAGATCCGTATTTTTCCAATTATTGAGATTGCTTTAGATTCGGAATCTTTCTTGTGTAATTTGCTCAGTGACCAGCTCAACCGGTGCATTATTGAAACTCAAACTAGTTTCTTCAACAAAATCAAAAAAATAAAAAAAAAAAAATTTCTTCAGACGGACGTATAGAATTAAACTTGACCACGGATTCTTCTTCAGGAATTACAAACCTAATCGATTATTAAGACAATTTTCGGTTCAAAGTTCAAAAATTACAGTCATTGACACGAACCGATACCCCAGAACAAGCGCATAAAAATGAAGATTTTATTCTATGGTATTAGCTCGATTCCTGTGACAACCCTGTACACCATTTCTCATTAATTTTCATCAAGGTTCATAACCTGAGAGAATAATTAACCAAAATCCAATGTTCACTCCGAAGGAGATTTTATATCAGAAGATTAAATATAAACCTACCTTAATCTCACATTTCTGGCTCGAGGTCAAGGCTAGTCTAGGCCTTTTTTGTAAATCCCTTCTTTATCCGAAGTTGTTTTTTTTCTAAACCCTAAGCCGGCATGAGGCTGTTTGGAATTGAATTCTTAAAATAATAACGGGTTTGATTCAATATAAAAAACCGACGAAACAAGATTTTAAAAAGATAAGTACTGGAGATTGAATCTTGTAGAATGTAGATAACCAATTATATCGAACAGGTGACTTCCATACGTGGGCTAGAACGTTTTGTTAATTAAAATTCAAAAGAATGGACAAGATACAAGATGGATAGACCCGGGATATGTGATGCGGGAGAACACAAAAATAATAATAGGGTAGTAACTTTCATTGTCATAGTTTCTGTTTCGACTCTCAAAACATATTTAAACCATATATACAGTGCGCGTCAAAAGTATGGAACAAATTCGGGGAGTAGTAGCAGTTTCTCACGTTCATCATTTCTCTACTCTGTTAGTTGTCTATACACGCCGGCAAAATTTGGGGAACGGACAAAATCTGAACGACGTTTGTAGTTTTTTTTTCGCGCTTGTTCTAGGGAACAGCGTGTTATCATATCGTCACGATGTCTGTAATTTTCCAATTTCGAGCCGAAAATGGTCTTAAACGATTGGGTTGAACTCCCTGAAGAAGAATACGTGGTCAGATTTGATTCTGTCCGTCCGTCCATATGTGCTCTAACTTTCGAAGGAGAAGACTTAGCGACTGTAAATTGTCGGATTAGGTTTGAAGTCCAAATTTCTCAGTTGAGTTCGTTAATGGGTAAAATCGGTTGGATAGTTTACTTGAAATCTAATGGGGTATTGACTCGATCAGACTGAAACTTCGTCGATAGTTTTGGAATACTAATGCGCAACTTAAATCAGAGTTTCGTGTGGATCCATGTGTTGGAAAATTTTTACAAAATTTTATTCGAAAATTTTTAAAATTTTCGATGAATTTTTTTTTCTCTGAAAATGTTGATTATATCTCAATGGAATTTGGCACAAACTTCAAATTCATTATTTAACAACAATGGTTCGAATCTCAATTCGATCCGATATTTACTTTCGGAGAAATAAGGAAAAAAAAATCTCTAAATTCTAAATTCTAAATTCTCTAAAAATATTGATTAAATTTCAATGGAATTTGGCACAAACCTTAGAGTCAGTACATAACAATAATGTTCCAAATTTTAATTCGATACGATTTTTACTTTCGGAGGGATAAGGAAAAAATGTTCCAAATTCTGTTGTTATTCGGAATTTAACGTTTTTTACGCAATATCTCAAGAAGTACAAATACAATCAGATTGAAACTCCGTAATCAAGTGGAGATTAGCAACACGCAACTAGGTACAAAATTTCGTGTTAATCTAATAGTTAGACTTTGAAGCGTAAAAGCTCCTGACCTCACGAAAGTGCTTTTTTAGATTTTTTGTTTATTGAATAATTTTCTGTGTTTTATTAATTCTTTTATATTTCCTTTCATCTGTTTTTTGAAGATACATATATTCTGTACTTATATATGAAAGCTATATCAACTGAAATAATCTCTGATCGTTGGTGAATTATCTATTTCAATAAAAAAAAATAAATTCAAAAGAATTGAAAGTTTTAAGACTTTTCTTTTGCAGATTCCCAATCAGACCGCAGAGGTAGTAGGTTTGGAAATGATAAATGCATTATTACAATTTTATGCTGTTTCATCATTTCAACTATTGGTTTAGCCGTAGGTAAAATAGCTTATGATATCAAGTCAAATAATATGACATTACACCTTTAAACAAATTTTAAAGAAATTAATTATTTTTTATGTCCCACATAGCAAGCATTATGTGAATATTTTTTATCAATGTTATATTAAAGTTTTTTGAAATATCAAAATGAATATTTTTTTAATTCGAAATACAGGGGGTCCCAAATTTGATAGTCAAACAGGGTATTTTGAAAATTGGTCTACTTGTGTAGTCGGGGCTGATCTTGCACCAGTCATTCTGCATAAATATAAATATTTTCAATGGTGTGACGTTGAAGCTTATAACACACAGAATAGAGAAGTATTAATACTTCTTTATTCTGTGCTTATAATGAATGTACCAAATAGCACTTCAATCAAATGTATATTACAGTTACTAAATAGTCACTGTAGTGTAAATTAATGCGATATTCGACTTCGTATAAGGCTGGGGTGTGGGTGGAGCTTCACAATATTCTGTTTATGAGTTTTGTTCGGGTGTTTTTGTTGTCTGAACTTATTCTTTTCATTTATAAATACAAGAATGATTCTATGATTTCTGGAATGAATCAGCCAGTATATTATATGGAATATACTTAAATATAATTTGAGTTCCTCTCAAATGATGTATCATATTCCTATACAGAAACGGTTTTTTTTGCCATACATTGTATGAGGCGGTTTTGAAATGTCATGGAACGTATTATGAAATTTTCTCGACAAAAAAAATATGAAACATTAAAATTTGCAAATACATAATTTGGAACCTAATTTTTCGGAAACTGCTGGAGATATATAGATGTTTTATGAAAAAATATTAGGAAAGTAATATGTGGCGAATACTCCCAATTAAGATATATCAGTGTCGGTAGTACACTTTTATATAGGTAAATATATGTAGAAAAATATTATTGATTCATACCAGAAGAGGAAAATAATCTTTTTACGTACGAATTTTAAAGGCAGTTTTCGAGCACATGTTCAAAATCGTCGGAGAAAAAATATTTGTGAATATCTTTTTGCGCGCATATTCTGGGGAACTGCGAGGTATCGTTTTGTCCGAATGTCTGAAATTTTCGAATTTTTTCCCGAAAATGGACCCAAATGACTGGGTTGGACTGATTACGAATCCGGTGTCAAAATCGATTCTGTCCGGCCGTTGACACGATAACTGTCGAAAGAAGCGAACTAGCGCCTTGAAACTTTCAGATTGGGTCGCGCATTGGATTTCACTGGTTAAGTTCGTTAATAGGACAAATCGGTCGAATGGTTTCGGAGTTATGGTCATTTGAAATTTTGAGATGAATTTCCTGATATTTCAGGGGAACTAATCATGCGATTTAATTGAAACTTGGCAGTCAGTTGAAGCATAACAACGCACAAACTTTCACAAAATTTCATCGGGATCACACTGTCAGTAAGTTTTGAAAAAAAATTTTTTTCGAAAAACTGTTCATTGAATCCGGAAACAACTTCTGCTCGTAGCTTGAACATCATATTTTACAGCAGTGTACCAAATTTCATTTTGATGCGGCCAAACTTTCTGGAGATAGGTTGGGAAAAAATATAGAATTTCTTGATTTTCTTCTCGATATCGTCGTTTTTTCCAAAACGACTCGAAAAATACTGATTCAATCGAAATGAATGGCAGCTAGTTTGGAAATGCTGATGGGCAACTTTGTGCAAAATTTCGTGATGACTGTTTCATTAGAACAATTCGAACAAAAAAATTCGAATATTTTTTTTCAAATATTCAATATTCTGTGATCTTCTGATCATATTATCCTCATAATATTCTTATGTCTTCGAACTGTCATTTTTCTATATACTACTGAATTTCAATAGACGACTTCGGCCCAAGTTGCCAACCCACAATTTACTTAGCAAGTTTACTTTCACTGGGAACGGGAATTTCAGGACAAATTCGACATGATAAGGTTCGCATTATTTATAAATAACCGTAAAAAATGCCTCGGCTCTTCAAACCAGATGATTCCTTCCAAATATAGGTTTTTGTTAAGATCGTCCCCGATTGACTGAAATTTAAGTTGAGATTCCTGATTTCATGCAAACAGTGTCAATTTTCATAGGATACGTTCCGAAAATCAACTCTGTTGTTTCGGTTGCCGATTTTCCGCTCCGTAAATATGAAATATTCGGATGGTTCCTGGAACAAGCGCGTGAAAAAAGTTATTTACGGAATCTGGTTGATGAAAATGCGGTCGATTTACTGTCACCAGAACGATTTTCTATGGTAAATATCCATAGCATAGAACAATAATATTTACTTTAGGTTTGTTTTGGTTCCGAGTTCAGAACCACAGACTATTGGTCTATGCTAGAACCGTCCCGAACAGATCTGAACTCGGTACCTAAACAAACATGAAGTAAACATAGATTGTTCTATGCTATGGATATTTACCATAGAAAATCGTTATGGTGACAGTAAATCGACCGCATTTTCATCAACCAGATTCCGTAAATAACTTTTTTCACGCGTTTGTTCCAGGAACCATCCGAATATTTCATATTTACGGAGCGGAAAATCGGCAACCGAAACAACAGAGTTGATTTTCGGAACGTATCCTATGAAAATTGACACTGTTTGCATGAAATCATCAATCCCAACTTAAATTTCAGCCAATCGGGGACGATCTTAACAGAAACCTATATTTGGAAGGAATTATCTGGTTTGAAGAGCCGAGGCATGTTTTACGGGTATTTATGAATAATGCGAACCTTATCATGTCGAATTTGTCCTGAAATTCCCGTTCCCCAGTGAAAGTAAACTTGCTAAGTAAATTGTGGGTTGGCAACTTGGGCCGAAGTCGTCTATTCGATCTAATCTGTATTTTCGGAAATATTGGAAAATAAAATTTCTGCCGAATCATTGGGCGGACTTTACCCATTCACGAATTCGGCCTTCGTAATTAAGGTACAAACCTACTCTACAAATATCGTGGTTCTAAGTAGTTTTTTCCGGAAGTTATTGTTTTTTCCAATATTTCGAAAAATACAGATTAGATCGAATTGAAATCCAGTAGTTTACGAAAAACCTAGAAAAGCACTGACGTGAAGTCAGCAGTTCTGTGGAAATTTGATCGAAATCTGACCACTAAGGGGGAGAATTGATTCGGTACGTACGTACATATAGACTCTGAAAATCAGAGTCTTTAAAAAAAAATCAGGAAGATCTCCGCAAAATTTTTTGTAGGATTAATCACGAATGAGTCCCCATAAAATTCTGCGAAAAGTTACGGGCTGATATTCTGAAACTTATTTCGAAGTTTCGAACTTATCGCATCAGTACTTCTTGAGATATTGAAGAACTAACCTAAAAATTACAGATGGGTATAACTCCGGAACTGTTTGACTGAATACGTCGATTTATCGAATCTAACTAAAACCTAGTCTGAGAATTTCAAGTTGCTGGGTCCTTTCCTTCGAAAGTTAGAGCAAATACGAACGGACGGATGGCGGCCGGAAAGATAGAATTAAATATGACCCCAGATTCTCCTTTAGGGAGCCCAATCTATTCGTTTAAGACCATTATTTTCGGCTCAAAATTCGAAAATTACAGAAAAATGTGTTTTCTTGCCCTTACCTTCAGATAATATGAAACTTTGTTAAATTTAAAGATTGTCATCGTAATTTTTCTGTTCTGTCATAATATTGTATACTTCTTTATCATTTATCACCTCCTTACTAGAACATATTCATATATAATTCGAGGAAAAAAAATAAGCCTTTTTCGTGAATTTTCATTAACGTAAATTTTATTTTTGTGGTTACTGTGTATTATTACTCTTGTTGTAGTGCCCTGATGATGAAAATATAATTTCAGAAACATTGGCTGAGATGGAAATTTAATTCCTGTTAACCAGATCATTTCACCACCATCCCATATACATCAGAGTGATTCCGGAGGAGACCGTCAAATTTTAGTTTAAGTTTACACTATTCAAGATAGTCTCGGAACAATGTTTGGTTTATGGTTGGGAATCTCTATTGAGAATATACAGGGTGATTTGTACGATTCGACCGATTTTACTTTCATTGATAACTTTGGTATGGCTTATTCGATTTTAGTGAAATTTTCAGTGGAGTACAATATTGATGAGCACATCCATTAATTATAAATTTTTCCTCTTAATAAACGGTATTTATTTTTAAAATTCCAGATTAATCGTGCAGGTTGAAAAAACACCCTTTACATCGCGTTTCCAAAACTACGCTATCTGTTTACGATTCGACTATAATAAGTCATCATTTGAGAGTTTCTGATTTTTTGGCACACTCTGAGCCTCCCGAGAAAAAATTTTATCAAAAAAAGGCAATGCCGAAATTTCGCTCCAATCGATTCTACTTTTATGCATAAATTTGGTATGGCTCATCCAATTTTGATGAAATTTGCAGTGTAAAACAATCTGAATGACTTCATTAAATAATTGCAACAATCTCTCACAATACAGGGTTGTAATTGTGGTAATTTCACAATTTCAGATTAATTGTGTAGTTGAAAAAAAACCCTGTACATTGCTTTTCCAAAACTTTCTTATTCATTTCAGATTCTACGAAAATAGTCATTATTCAGAGGTTTTTAATTTCTTTGGCACACCTCCTGTTTTCCTAGAAAACATTTTTGAAGAAGAACATAATTGAAATTTGGCTCACATGCAGTGAGAGTATTCCGCACTAGGTAGTAAAGCAGTATTGTTTAAGGATGCAAAGTTGTTCGTCACTTCTAAAATATCCTTTTCAAATTCGAAATATATTCTGAATTGAATGATTTCATACAGAATATGAGCAATTAAATATAAATTTGGAATTTGAAAAGAATATTTCAGAACTTTAGAACTGCTTTGCATTCTTGGAACATACAGCTTTACTACTTAGTGCAGGATATGCAATGTACAGGCTGTTTTTTTTCAAGTGCAGAAATAATTTGAAATTATAAAATTATCACAATCACCAACCCTGTATTTTGAGAGATTGCTAGAATTATTGATGGAAGTCATTCAGATTGCTCTACACTGCAAATTTCATCAAAATCGGATAAGCCATACCAAAGTTATTAATTAAAGTAGAATCGATTGGAGCGAAATTTCGACATTGTCTTTTTCTGATAAAATTTTCTCGGGAAACTCAAAATGTGCCAAAAAAATTAGAAACTCTCAAAAGATGACTTAATATAGTAGAATCGTAAACAGATAGCGTAGTTTTGGAAACGCGATGTACAGGGTGTTTTTTCAAACTGCACGATTAATCTGGAATTATCACAATAATTACCGCTTATTTTGAAGAAGAATTTAGATTTAATGGATGTGCTTATCAATATTGTACTTCACTGAAAATTTCATTAAAATCGAATGAGTGATACCAAAGTTATCAATGAAAGTAGAATCAGTCCAATCGGACAAATCACCCTGTATATTCTCAATAGAGACCCCCAACCATAAACCAAACATTGTTTCGTGACTTTCTTGACTAGTGTTAACTTGACCTTAAATCTGACGGTCTCCTCCGGAATCACCCTGAATATACATATTGTTGTAAGGTCGCTTATTTTCAAGATTAAATTACAGATATTTTGACGAAACGATAACGCGTCGTTCCCCAGAACAAGCGCGTAAAAGTACATTCACCTGTTCCAAGAAGAATGCAGCTCCAGAAAGCCCCTACACGGATATAGCACATAGAATCGTTCCGAAGTTAAATAATTGACGTTCTTCTCGTCTATTCGAAATAGCCGGACCTGAGCCACCTATTTTTCCTGATTTATCGCGATTGGACGCATCAATTTGCTTTTCTGAAAAAGGAAGAAACCCATCCCGCTAAAGAACCGCTGACTTGTCGCTTCACTACTGACCAAGTGCCAAAGAGACCGGTTTGACTGAAAAGGGTCATTTTTATAACGGCGCGTATGATGCAAGCCATTTTCTTCAGTTTCTTGTCACTTGTTCGATAATGGAAGGCAGTAAACGTTTATTGCGCACTTCATTTCATGCAATCCATTCGGATTTGAATGGATATTAAAAGGAGATCTCGGTTGTTTCCTTATGTTTCGAACTAACAATGCTAGCTTTATTCCTAGTTGATGAGATTCAATATTAGATAACGGGCTGTGGTACTTTCGAAAGAGGCAGAATTCGGGATGGTAAAACCCACCAATGATGCCGTGAATACGAGTCGAAACATCTTTTTGTCCGATCGAATTGAAATCTAGTACTTGGCTGAAAAATTCTAGAAGAATACCGAAGTGCAGTCAGGAGCTTTTATGGGCATGTCGAGATTCTTTACCAAAGCGTTCACCTATTCACGTATCGATCCCGCCAACCGAAGCTTTACTTCCCGATGGAAATTGAAATCAATTCGATCCGATCTTTACCTATTTTTGGAAATATTGAGAGAATGATTTTGCATGGGTACCTGTAACTATGGAATCATAGGGTGGATTTTACTCATTCACTAATTCGGCCCTCAAAATTGTAGTTTCCGAATATTTCCAGAAATACAGATTGGATGGAGTTGAAATCCAGTACTTGATTGAAAAATCACAGTATGGAGGTAAATACAGATTTTCCAGGGGTATTATCATAGGAACATCGCAAAAAATCGAATAAAAAAAAATTATGGAACTTTTTTAAGAATGTTTCTATGACAATAATAATAAAATTAGAATTAGGAATAATAAACGGTATTACAGCTTTTCAAATCCTTCGATTTGATTGGTTCCTCTTCAGTTCTCAGTCTAAATAGTGACTTCAAAGTCTGTGCCAAATTTTATTGAAATCTGAAAAAAAGTTTTTGAAGAAAAATTTTGAAATAAAATTGGAAAATTTTTGAAATTGATCTATTATTTGATAACATCAAATATTAAACCTTAGTGATCGAACAACGAAAAAAGTTATGAATAATATATAAGTTTTATTTAAGATATCAATGTTATTGGGTTATTCACATGAAAAAATAACGAACCCTTGTGTAAAATTTGCAGCGTTTTTTTTAAATCTTTTCCCTATAAGATCCTCTTGAAATTATGCAACAAGTTGCGTACAGTATTCTGCAACTATGTAAGAAGATCAAATCCCGTAAGTATTGAGGAAGTAATCTCAAAATTTCAAATATAGCCACAAAGTTTGGACATATTTATTTCGGCCAGTGCCGAATTTCAATGAAATATAATGGAACAACTTCCGAAAAACAAATTTTTTCTAAGAAAATTTGGGAAATTTCCAAAAGCTGTTTACTTCACGTCAGTGCTGAAATTTCCGAAATTCGGTCATAAAAAACAAATTCCATATGAAACTAGGGTTCTATGAGCCCTCAATAACTTTTTTTTCTATGGGTAAAAATTACAATGCTAAGGGGTGGGTAACTCATTGTGATTAATCCTGTACAACTCAAAACCTCACCCTGTACAAACTATAAGGTTATTGAAATAACACCAAGGTTCGTAAAATATCTGTTCTCCATTCCATTCACTTTGATGAACTATCCCGGTTGGCCATGATTTAGGTCTATCAAGTTTTTTTTACTTACAACTGACGCAGGTTGGCACTCGTGAAATATCGGCAATGTCAAAATAATTCTCAGAGACGTTGCCAAATGCCAATGCTAATTTCTACTCAATCTGCTTTTTCTGATAGTAACCCTAATAATTCGGGATCAATAATTTATCACAAGCTATCCAACATTTTCGACGTATGTGAGTGAAAACCCAGTGTATCGTTCACATAGATTCCCAAGAACTTCAGTTAGTTCTTTTAAGGTGACGAAGATTTTGTAGTACTACTACATTTTCATACTGGAGTATTTCAAGTTGTGCAACGAGGTATTAAAATGTTTTCTGTAGACTTATTTCTTGAGAATTTCCGAAAAGTAGGGAATTCCATAGGTTGGTCTGTTCGTTTAGAAGTTTTACGGCAGGGTTTTTCGAGTTCTTTTATTTTTTTAATTCGAATGAAGTATTACAAAATAACGGACTACTCTTATCCATTATTTTTCAGTAAAATTTCAACACTCGATTCTTGATTTCTGTACAAGAAAATAGCATAACTGAATCTTCCAACCATGCTTATATACGTGAAATATTTCCAGTGTTAACAGAGAAAAAAGTTTGGAATTATTATATTCACATATTTTCTCGAATTCATCATTTTCCTAAAGTGAATTCACATCTTGAAAAATACGTAATTTCTACGACCTCTATGTAGAGAGGACAACGATGTGTAGTTATCTGACAGGAAAATGCCTATAACCTAACATTTTCAAAATATACACGGTGAAATGTGTCAGACTTTCTTGGCCAAAGGGGATAGTTGTGAATGGAGTAAATGAATAATTGGTACTTCGTCATTCATACCTATATGGTATCGATCATAGAATATACTGAATGAGCATGACAATAAGCGTCTATCCCCGCTCCAAAAGTAACAATGCGCCCGGTATATAGGCACTCGCCCATATTCATTCATCCACTCTTTGTGGGTGCCAAAAATGTCGAAACTATATCGGACACACGCTTGACCCAAAAAGTACCCATCCAACGGCCGGTATCACAGACGACGAGGGCACCGTGTCAAATTATTGCAAATTCTGTACTCGGTCAGCGAGTACAGACCACGGTATCAATCGGAGCGGTCCGATTAAATGCACAGCTGCACTTGACCGCGAAATAACATCGGTTCGAAAAATAATTCGAATTTTGGAAAATAATTTCGGGTTCACTTTAATTTGAATTTATGTCTATGTGATATGTGGACGTACATAGGAATAGTTTGATTGTTGAAGTGATAAAAATTGCAGGTGAGAAATTATTTGAATTTCAATTATTTAACATAAAAACAAATGAAGATAATTTTATTTATCGAAATTCATATTTTTTTTATAACTATGCTAGGTTTGTTTCATTGGCTCGAAGCAAATTATTGAACACTATAACAGATGTAAGAAAGGTTTCAGCTAACAATTTTCATAACAATATTTCTGGGTGAAAAGAGGTTTGATATAAATGGAAAAATTGAAATTATGAATAAATTGTATAGAACGAAAATAGATAATAGTCAAAAAAACTCTAAATAAACTGAGAAAACTGAACTTAAATGTTTTCTCTTGTTGAAATTGTCCGAAGTTTTCGTGAAATAATGAAGTTCATCAGAATAATGTGAAAATCATCATTTCAGTGGTTGAATTATCTTAACTATAGTCAATTTTTTGTATAATTTTTCAAGATCCACTTCCAACACCCCATGTAGATATATAATCCATATTATTTAAATATATTAGAAATATGCGTGAGTTACTACCATAAATTATTCGAATTAGTTCAACCAATTGGAAGACTGAGAGAAAAACTGAAAACACCGTTTCCAATGAAATTTTCAATCGAAATAATTATTCGATATAGCTCTGTTCGAACTAGACTAAATATATTGGAGAAACTGCCAATTCTTAAAAATGAATTCTAGCTATTCAAAAAATCAAGCAATTTTTTTATATATATATAAAAGGACAGCAGAGTTAATATTATTTAATATTTGTGTGATCAGTTTTCAATAATTGAATTTTATATTTTTTCATGTAATAGGCCTCCTCATTTGAAGTCACCTGGATATTAAATTGAAAGAAAAATGTTTTTAACTCCCACTTTCATTTCATTAATAGTTCAATATCATTCAAATCAATGAACTATATGGAATTTCACAGAAATGATTTTGGGCGTTGAGAAGCTTAATTCTAATTGCAATTCAGCTAATTCTTGTTCTGCTTCACATAGAAGTGGTGTTTAGAAAAACAGCTACGAACTAGAAAAGCACTGACGTGAGGTCAGTAGCTTTTACGCGCATCTTCAAAGTCTAACTATTATATCAACACGAAATTTTGCACCTAGTTGCGTGTTGGTAATTTCCACCTGATTACGAAGTTTCAATCTGATTGCATTTGTACTTCCTGAGATATTGCGAAAATAACGTTAAAATTCCAAATAACAAAGCACATTTTTTTTCCTTATATCTTCCATTGGAATCTTATCAATATTTTCAGAAAAAAAAAGTTTTCATCAAAAATTTTAAGAATTTTCGAATAAATTTTTTTTATATTTTAACAACTAAATCCACACTCTGCTCTGAGTTGGTATCTCAAAACTGTCCACGAAGTTTCAATTTGATCGAGTCAATACTTCATGAGATATCGAGGAATTAACCTCAAAATTTCAAATAGGCCTAACTCGGAAACTATCCAACCGATTCCACCCATTAACGAACTCAACCGAGATAATTGGACTCCAAACCTAATACGACAATTTCAAGTCGCTAAGTCTTTTCCTCCGAAAGTTAGAGCACATACGGACGGACAAAATCGAATTTGACCACGGATTCTTCTTCAAGGAGTTCATCCCAATCGTTTAAGACCATTTTCTGCTCCAAAATTCTAAAATTATAGACATCGTGACGAATTGATAACGCTCTGTTCCCTAGAACAAGCGCGTAAAAAGGGTGAAAGCTGAAACCTTTCAGTTTAATCTTGATTTGGAAATTGAACTATTAATCATAGATACCTTGAAAATTGGTTTTGCTTCATACCAAACCTCAGATTCACAGTTCGACGAAACCTATAATGCGCTTATTATGGAATAAAGGTAATCCTCAAAATTTTCAACTTTGAAGAATAAATAATATTATTTATGTTAGTTAATACTATGCAGCCCTCAGGTTTCTAGGATGTAATTATGATGCTCCTTAGATGTAATGCACATAAATATGTCATACAGAACTTAACAGCTCAACTGCATGCTTATAAACTCATATTATTTCACTGAATGATCATTTCTTTCGAGTGAATCTGGAGTCCAAACTTTATTTTGCATATTTTTTACGTTGGAAATTTTTTCTGGAATGAAATAATGTGTTTCGATGGATCAATCTACATTTCTTTCGAAAAATCAATTCGGAGAGTACTTGATTTTTCGAATAATACATTTCATAATAAGACTTATTTCTATAATTGCGTCATAATTTGTTCCACCTGAAAGATTTATATTTTTTGAATTGGGAAGAGTGTTTGTTCATTTTTCACATACATTCGAGCAATCGTTCCATTGTTACATCTTCTATTAATTAATTATTGTAGATCAATTAAAAAATACCTAGACACTTATTGCATTCAACTCGAAGAGGATATGACATGTGATTTTCTAAAATTTCAACACTAGTATCCAACTGCATCCACACAGGAATTATTCATTACGTGACGGTAAATTAACAATGACAATAAATTTATGGATTAATTCGAATATCGCCAAATTTTCGAAAAACCTGTAAAACTCACCAAACTTTCTAAGCTCGAAATTTAGAATATTGAATTTTTCAGGATAGGTTTTCTCAACCAATAAATCGAAAAATTTTTCATTGGAAAAATATTCAAATTGCAGTCGATCGCGGTCCTTCAGCCATTTTTGAAAACAACATATAGAGAGATATAAACAAATATGAAAATAAAATATTTTATTTTTTTTAGGTTTTGAAGATTTTAAAATTTTACATTTAACAGTTAGAACCCTTTGAAATTTTGTGGTTATTTCCGTGATAACTCGGATACTACTGAAACGTGACAGTTAGTTGGAGTATAACAACGCGCAAATTTTGTCGGGATCGTACTGTCAGTAAATAAAAAACAAACTTTTTTGGAAAATTTTTCTGGAAAAAATTTTTTTTTCGGAAATTCTTCATTATCTGGGAAAAAACTTTTGCTCAGGCTTTGAGCTTTATATTTTTCAGTAGTGTACCGAATTTAAGTTCGATCCGACTATAAGTTCTGGAGATATTTTGGAAAAGAATATGTCAAATTTCATGGTTTTTTCCTGGATATCGTTGATTTGATGAAATACCTCGAAAATTACTCATTCAATCATGAAGAAACTTAGCAGCTGGTTTCGAAATGCTGATTGGCAGCTTTGTGCAAAATTTCGTGATGATCGTGTCGTTAGAACATTTCGAAAAAAGATTTAAAACTTTTTTTCTCAAATATTCAATATTCTGTGATCTTCTGATCATAAAAGTTGAGTTCCGATATTCCTGGCCAGTACTGGCCAGTATCAGTAATTTCGGAACGCTTCGTACTGATACGAACAGTTACCAAAGCAGTGCCAGTAAAATCAACTGTCAAAATTTACTGGCCAGTACTGGCCAGCAATATCGGAACTCAACTATTATCTCCATAAAATTCTGTATAAACCTTCGAAATGACTTAGAAACTCGATATTTGTAGAGAAGGTTTGGACCTTAATTACTTAGGCCGAATTCGTGAACGGCTAAAATCCACCCAATGATTCCGCAGATATACCCATTCAAAATTTTATTCTCCCAATATTTCCAAAAATACAGATTAGATCGAATAGAAATCAAATACTTATCGAAAAAACCTAGAAAAGCACTGACGTGAAGTCAGCAGCTTTTGCGCGCATGTTCAAAGGATATGACCATAGGTGAACATGCTCACTTCACGCCAGTGCTTTTCTAGGTTTTTATTTTTCGTAAGTACTAACAAAGAAGGTCAAGTACATGTGGCATTTTTGACAAATCACAAAGTTTAGCCGTGTTACGGTTAGTATCGGGATGGGTGAACGCTACTGCTATGCATTTAAACTATGACGAATTTCGTGTGAAAGTTTTTGACCTCAAATCTGTGCTTTTCACGAATTTTTTAGCGTTACGAAAATGACATAGATCTGACAGCACACAAATTATATTATTGATAGCCTAAATTCCAAATATCGTCGCAGAATTCCCCAAGAAATGGACCGAATACTGAAGGTGAAAAAACCACAATTAATCAGGTATTCGTATTTGGTCGATTCGAGAGCACCACTAAAAATCCCCAAAGAATTCCTCGAACTATAAAGAGCATCGGTAGGTTGGTCCAAAAATTGAAACATTACGCCCATGTTCCGAAAACCATGATTGTAGGTACGTTTGTGGAACGAATACTCAAGTGATCGTCTGCGATAACCGAATTACCTATAATTTATTATTCGCACGTTTTGGCCAGGTCAGGTCGGCAGGCACAATGGGGTCTAATTGAGTATTCTAGAGATGATTGAAAATGGACATCCGATCAATAATTAAAGACAAGTAGCAGGTATTTTCTCTCGTTTTCTAGGGAGGAGTTGATAACACGATAATATTAACTGTTATACGGTACGGAACTCATTTTAATCATCTGCATGCCATGAAATATTGATGAGTGGGTATAGGTTACTATTTCTTCCGCTAATTGTCGTCAACTGGTCAGACTCGAGTACAATTTTTTTCAGTTAATTCGATCGACTTTTATTTTCATGTGCTTGATTTAGGTAACAGAAGCGGCATCTGAAGAACGACGTGCTATCGTTTTGTCCAAATGTGTGTAGTTTCATAAGTTCAAGCCGGAATTGGTCTCAAACGACTAGTTTGGACTCACTGATGACGAATTCAGATTCTGTCCGGCCGACCGTAGACACGATAACGTGAAAACCGGGAACCCTATCGACTTGTAAAGGGTGTTTTTTGGAGGTATGGAACTTTAAGTTGGCAACACTGTTTTAATTGGCGGCCATTTTTTCAGCTGTCAACTGATTTGTGTTTAGTTTGGTCTGGCATTTCAACATGAATAGACTGACGCCTGGAACAACGCTTCCAAACTGTGCAAATTTATTTTGAAAATAATGGTTCTGTTCGAAATACGTATCGCGCTCTACGACTATTTTACGGTCAACATGATCGTCCACCAGAGAAATTAATTCCACTAACTATGGACCGTTTTCGCACCTCGTTTACTCCAAGGGGGCCTTTTGTGCTAGGGAGATTCGGGTATTTGGGGAATCGGAGGTCACCCTATTGGCCGAGAGATTCACCCTATTGGCTGACGACGATCACGTGATCGTCGTCGGCCAATAGGGAAGAATCTCCGATTACGCAAATACCCGAATCCCCCTCGCACAAAAGGTAGTTTTACTGCCTAACTGATAATATGATAGACATATTATCCCATACGTCTATGGATAATACGCATCTACAGAGACGTCGTACCGTGGGAACAGAAGAAGCCATTGCTGCTGTATAAAGACATATATCTTGTCTATGGTCTATCCGCCATCGTGCACTGAAATTGGATATGTGTCCAACCACTTTATGGACGATTTTGCGGAAAGATCTTGGTTTGCGTGCTTACAAAATCTAACTCGTGCAAGCATTGAAGCCACACGATCACCTAACAAGGCGTAGATTTGGTGAATGGGCCCAAAACAAGATTGCCGTTGATCCCGATTTTCGTAGGAGAATTTTGTTTAGCGATGAAGCTCACTTTTGGTTGAATGGCTATGTCAATAAACAAAACTGCCATATTTGGAGTGAAGATGATCCTCAAGTGTATGTTCAGACATCGTTACATCCAGAAAAACTGACTGTTTGGTGTGCTTTATGGGCTGGTGGATTCATTGGCCCGTACTTCTTTAAAGACGATGCTGGTCAGAACGTTACAGTCAATGGTGACCGCTATAGAGCCATGATTACTGACTTTGGCGTTCCTCAATTGAACAACCATGATGTGTAACAGCTGTGGTTTCAACAAGACGGCGCAACATGTAACACAGCTCGTCCCACAATTGATTTACTGAAGCAAACGTTTGATAACGGCATAATTCCATGTTCCGGGCCCGTGAATCGGGCTCCAAGATCGTGCGATTTAACGCCGCTAAACTATTTTCTGTGGGGATATGTGGAGTCGCTAGTATACACCGATAAGTCCGAAACGATCGACCACTTGCAGGACAACATTCGTCGCCATATTGCCGGCCATAAATATTGGAAAAAGTGATTTAAAATTGGACCTTCAGATTAGATTACGTCCGAGCCAGCCAATTTGAAGGAAAAAAATCGAACATTCTATATTCTGCAATCTTCTGATCATATAATTCTCACGAAATTTCGCGTGAGCCTTCAAACTGTCATGGATTTCAAACAGATCTAATCTGGATTTTCGGGAATATCGGGAAAATAAAATTTTGAACGGTTATATAGCCGAATCATTGGGTGGATTTCACCCATTCCCAAATTCGGCCCTCCAAATCAAGGTACAAACCTAATCTATATATCGAGTTTCCAAGTTGTTCCTTTCGGAAGATATTGTGTTCTCAATCGGTCATGGGGACGCGTTGGTAACGAATTTGTTGTTGTTGTTGTTTGTTCTTCCTGCATTTGGGTTATTACTGCAAATGCAAATTCGAACATAATTATTATGGGTTTGATTCATCATTTTCACAAATTACCTTCAGAAAGTATTCAAAATCAGGTTCCAAAATTGGGGTTTGGGATTTGTCATGCATGCACGAAGTGACAACGTTGTTTAGTAGAATTGCTTTTTCTGCTATAGAATAACGAAATATGTATTCCTATTCTGTGGTACACACGTGTTCTTTGTCAATATAACCAAACAATTTTCGTTTTCGGTTTGTCAGTAATATGACAGTATGACAGTCTGTGCTCTTCTTTTTCTATTCCTTGGTCGTTGTCTTCTACTCTAACCAGATCGAAGTATAGCTATCTCTGTTTTCCTAAGCAAAGTAACACATTTGACGTCGTTTTCTTTCCGAAAAAGCTGAATTCGACGTTGCCATATTGTGCACTCATAACAAATCCCTTTAAATGCAAATCCCCATTTTTATTTTTCAGTTTTAGGTGATCAAACATTTTTTCAAAAATATAATATTGAAATTATATGTTTGAAATGTAATGTTCCGAAGGTTTTTCATGAAAATAACTGCTTTTTCGTTTTAAGGAAAAACCCCCATACCTGCTGCTCAGTGCAATAATTTTAATTAAACTGGTCTGAAAATAGTCTTAGAGTTGGACTTACAGAAGAAAAATCTGTGGTCAAATTCAGAATTTCATATTACGGAAAATGTCGTTCAGATTCCAATGAAAATCCGCGATATCCATCAAGCCGACATTGGATTACCGTACAACAGAATTCAGCTCGATCGAATCTGTATTATCGGAAATATTTTGGAAATAATTATTTCTTAAAATGGGCAATTTTTTGGCGGATTTCATCTGTTCACCTGCTTAACACATTTCGGGTGTACATAAATTATTTTTTCCGGGAGTTATTGTGTTCACGATCAGCCACTGAACCATCCGTAAATGCAGTAAACACAATTATTCGTGAAAAAACCGTATATGTACCATTGAGGTCTCAAATACTCAATGACTAAATATAAGTGGAGAAACTGAAGGCTCAATTATGAAGGTAGACGTGCATGGGTGAAATGAAATCCGACCTAGGATCCTCACCAAATTATGAATGAACCTTTACGCCGTCATTCATTCAAACCAATACTGAAATACGATTCGATCATATCTGTTTTTTTTGAAATATTGGTAAAATAAAATTGTGAATGGGTATATTTGCGGAATCATTGGTTGGATTTTAAACATTCACGAGATCGGCCCTCTTAGGGCCGGTATTATAAAACTTAACTTTAACTTTAACTGGCAGTTTTGACGGTTAAAGTTAAAGTTAAGTTTTATAATACCGGCCCATAATCAAGGTTCAAACCTAACCTAATCAAATATCGAGTCTCAGAGTTGCTTCTAGAAGCAAGGCGAAATTTCTACCACGGTGCGATCACTTTTGAATGCACGCTACCACTCATACGCTTGTGTTCTCGATCAATTCGATTCACCGTAAATCTAATGTAACATGTTCATCGCTTCCGTACACGAAATTCCATTCGTACTGCGATATTTTATCAGTTGGAAAAAATCTCAACACATTTGGGATGAACTGACAAAATATAGCACAGTAAACGAACTTTATCTCAGATATCGCTTAAATTCAACGTGAGTATTAAGCACAATAATTAGGCTCTCAAGGTGACAAATAGCATTTTGACTACCACACACATGACGAATGTATTTCTAGGGGGTAACAACTGTTTCTATAGTGTTGACTATTTTGAAATTTGAAAGGCCAAGGAAATAGAGAAATAGATGGCTCTCCATGCGAGATTAATCGAATTAAATAAGCATGAACCGTACTTCGAAATACATGCTACTCACAGTTATATAATTTTTCGATATAAACACGTGAAATGAATAGTTGAACGAAGAATTTGAATGATTTATATCCCATTTATGAATAATTCAGACAGGTTTCGATATACTGTCAGTCTATCCATGCAAAACTTGTTTCTCTGTTATTGATGATGCCTGGAGTTCGCAAAATGATTCGACACACTTCGATTGGTTATTCCTTCTCTGACAGAGTAAACCCTTAACTGCTATATCGTTAGGGTTAAATTCGACCCCAGTCGTTATTAATTATGTATAATTGTGTGAATGCATCGATTCTTTGACTTCAAGGTGTTCTCAGAAGTTACTTTCCCCGAGCTCATGGTGAAATATTTTTATTCACGACTTCACGAGTTTTTTAAATCTGATTTTCTTTGGGGTCAGTTTGGACTACACGATAGTACTTAGGTAAAAAGTTTCACACTTCTTCTTGCTATCTTCCGGGAAATACCGTATAAAATGACCTCCTACTAACCCTTTTTATGTTTTTTCTGACTTTGCTTGGGAACCGAGATAAAAAGAGTGATCTTCTCGAAATCTTCAACAGTATATCTATTATCACCTAAGTTGCTTATGTTTGGACAAAGCACTGTCTCGATTATCTTCATCTTATTTGAGTTGAAATTGAACTAGAGCTATATAGGCCATTAATCAATTAATTTCTTTCTGAAGGGCCGACTCCTTATTTCTGATTCTTTCAGTCCTAGGACAGATCCTTTGGGCACGCTGAAGCTGGTATAGATTTTGTTTATTGTCGACGAATCCATGTTCATGCAAAAAAATACAAGATATTAGCGTACTATTTTTGTCAATTTATTAAGAAAAATTTGCATCATCTACATTCTGTTCATCACTTCTTGGTGCCAGTTATCGAGGAATTTTTTCTATGTCCAATATTAGCTCTGCAGATAGTTCTATTTTTGTTTGATGTCCTCTTTTATTCTTATCAAATTTCTACGGGTTTTTGTAGAAAATGAATTGATGAATGGAAATTCCATGTTGGATTGTACAGATTATGCTGGTCTCCTATAACCATTTCTCTTGCCCAAAGTATAATGAAAACAAGTTTATTCGATCAAAACACCAGATCAAAGGTAAGCTTTCAACTACATTGAAAAATTGAACTACAGAAAGCAAGAAGAGAAGTTCACTTCCTTTAGCACTATTATTCGTAAATACAAGAAGAAGCATATATGAAATTCAAAAAGAGGAGTCTCAGATCCCAAAAATGTATTAACACACACATAAGCCATCAGGTATATACATAATCCAATCACCATGAATGTTAGTTAACCCATTACACTCTCCACTCTGTGTAGTGAAGGAATTTTAAGTTATTGTAATTTTCCTGTCAGATAACTACGCGATGTTGTCCATTCTACTCAAATATCGTAGTAATTACGAATGTAACCAAAACCAAACCATAAAGTCATTGATAAAACATGTACCTAAGTATTGACAATGTCCGACGTATTTTGACCTTGACGAAATTTCATGACTGCCAACCTGGCTCATTTCTAGTAACAAAAAATTGGTAGATCTATTCCAATGACTACCGATTTTAATGTAGTTAATCGATAGAGACAAGATAATACGAGTTGACAATCATTATCGGTGTAATAAACTAGTTCGTCGAAGGAATATGATTTTAGACGGAGAAATCTAATCGTTCTCTAAAAACATATCCGTCTCTCGATTTCATAATAACCAATCAGAAGAAGCATGTCCATTCTTGAGACGTCATATCAATTTTATGTCATTACCATTCAATCTGCATGGATAATATACCAAATTTGCATATGGGGAATTCATACGAATGGGTGCAATAAACTGGCATGTTTTCATGCAAATAACTGTACGTTGAGTTCGGTTGGATCTTTCTGTAATGTTTCCATCAACGAAATGCTGTTCGAATCATTAACACAGATTATTAAATGGATAATGAGAAATTCTCTTCTTTTTCCTCGATTCTCCGATAGGAGACTCGGAATTCTATGACTCTTGATTTTTTTCTGACTGGTGCTTGCGTTATCTATTGGGGAAAACTGTGATTCATCTGGAAGAGGCATTATTTCCTTTCCAAAATGCATAAATCATCGATATGTATGTCCCGAATCCATTATTTAAATTTTTACACATACATTTACACAGATTGCTACCTTATAATGAAGACATTTTTCAATATTAGATACACAAACATATAGATTCACCCCAAATTCATACAACATCCATGACCTTCGCCGGGATTTGAACTCAGTACCTTCAGTATCTCAGTCGATCTCTCAACCACTTAGGCTACCGAGGTAGTTAACTGTATAGAATGACGCCTCACGAACCAAAATTCACTTCTTTGTGTATGAGGGCCGATATATTAAAGTTGGGTGCCTTTTCAAATAGACACACTGAATTTAGTTTTTCTGTGACAGAATTCAGAGATGATTTAGGGCCGGTATAATAAAATTTAACTGGAAGTTATCTTTAACTTTAACTAACAGTTAAAGTTTTGCTAAAAAATGTCGGAATTATAAAAGTCTCATTTCTGTCATAGACAAGAAATACTGTGATGATATCTATGGAAAGGAGAAGGAAATAATTTAAGATTCTGTAATAAATCTAACCACCAATTTCTGGGTTGGAAAAGCTGGACTTTGGAAAAATACTCCCTTTCAAAACATGATAGGAAAAAACAAATCCTTTATTGACAAATATTCGCACTACGTATCAGGGAGCTTAATGGATTGTGGTTTCCATGAAAATAGAAAGTGAATTACTGATTTGAGGGAGAGTTGCAATGATCAATTTTGAATTCTTATAGTTTTTACAATAAGGAAGGGATGTTTGGGTATTTATTCGGTCACCTAACTAAAAAAACTACTTCCACTAATGAATATATTGGAAATGAAAGCTCAAAAGGAAAAACTTTGACAATAATGAGATACATTCAATTCAGGAATTATTGAACAATTACAATAAAATTTGTCCAAATTCAATTAGGTACAGAATTTTTTCACAAATACTCCACTCATCACCAACGGGCAAGTACTTTCAACAGACACTGCGAGTGGTAATAATCTCAACAATAAATTTGCAAAAATTGTCATTCAATTAAAAAATATAGTAATGTTTTGTGTGGCTCCGGTTTATCGAACCCTGATATCTAGAATTTGTACAGCTTCCAGTTTTGCCATTACTATAAGAAAAGTATCCATTGCAATTGTGATAATTTCCTTTCATCTTAAAAGTTAAATAATGTGTATAAATTATTATGCTTCGCATTACGCCTTTACAACTTTTATCTGTTATATTAGGCACCGAAAATAATAAATGCCAATGATTTTTTTTTCATTTACATCTTATAACAGTTGAACAGAAAAAGTAACTGATATTTTCATTACAATAATATGCCATGAGGAACTCTCGAGAATGGATTATTACTCGAGTGAGGTTTATAGCAGGCATTTCGATGTAAATAGATAATAAGTATGCAATTTTCCATGAGACATATCTGATAATACAGTCAGTATAGTTAATTTATGAAAACCCTTAAAATCTCCAGCAACTATCAAGAAAGAACAAGCTGCATAAACTCTGCGTGTAATCAACACATTTGCTTCACTAGCGTCAAAGCACGATTTCTAAGAATATGTATTCCATTACAGGCGTGCAGAGTGTCCAGATAAGCGAAATCGGTTTTTGAATTCCGTTTCTTCCCATAATTTCAAATGGTTCAGCCGATTTCTGAATATCCTTTCTCAACAAGGATATTCAACAATTTTCATAGCATCATCGTCATAGTCACTTAAAAGTTTTTCAAAAATGAAGTGAATATTTCTCAACGAGGATGTTCAACAATATTCATGTTATCTTCGTCATGGTGAATTAAAAGTTCTTTAAAAATGAAGTGAATATATCTTGCTAACATGTTTCTGAAAATATCATAACATCAATAAAATCGAGTTTAAATTCCCCTTATGTCAGCCGAAAAGACAGAGAATCTGTGGAAAAAAACGATTTAACTTTAACTTTAACTATAATTGATACCCAAACCACCAGATAAAGATAACCCTGCAAATAGCTTTAACTGGAAATTACTGCTTGATTTTCAGTTAAAGTAAAAGATAACTTCCAGTTAGGTTTTATAATACCGGCCCTAACTATAGTAAATAAGCAAATTACTACTAAATTTTGAGTAATGTGTCAAATTTCATCCAATCACCTATGGATTACAGCGAAAATACCCTACATGTGGTGTTTTCAGTTTGGTGTTGTCGACGAAGAGGATCATCAAGTTTAAATTAAACGTCAGATTGACAATCAATTTTTTGAAATCTACAAAGTAAAAATTAGCTTATCGAATACCCCTCGGGCCTTGATAAATCATCAAAATTTTGTCATAGAGAAGCCTTTAAGCGTGTTGCTTAAGAATAATAAAATAGAAGAATAATATTATCAAGCAACAGGCTTTCAGCATTCTCTATGACAAAATTATCTCGGTTTTATCAAGGCCCTAGGGGTATTACTACTAAAGTATTGTCACATTGTTAGCTTGCACAAATGGTCAATATTCGAGAAGGTTCTCATGCTAATGATATAGAAGTACATACAAGTACAATCGATTGTTCTGCTTGATCAATTCTAAATGAAGTTATTCTCGTTACGCAAAAACATGTGTGAAAAAGCATGTAGCCATCAAATTATTGTCATTAACTCATTTAATCATGGAATGCCGATTAGTTCTATAGACGAATACCTTACAGCCAATTAATTAAACTTGGATTCTATCAGGGAAATGGTTAATTTAAAATCATTTATGTAAGATTATTATAAGAGTGATGTGCGGGTAACCATCTTGATTCTTCAAACAGATACATGTTACTTTTTCAAGGCCGTTTTACCTCGTTTAAGAACGAGCTTTTCTACTTTTACGTTTTTGTAAAAACATTCCGCCGCTTTTGAAATTTGATTTTTGATCGCTTGTTCTAGTAAACGAACAATTGTTATCGCTCTTTGAAAATATTCTGTTGGGATTGAAACATTGTAATTTATCATCCCTGGCGATCATTTTGGAATAATTTCCGAGAGGGTCTTCTTACCATGTCCGGTATCCCAAGCGATGATATTTCAGATACTCTGGTGAACGAAGAACGCTACAAGCTCTTTAAGTTATTTACACACAGAACAACACAACACGTTTCTTGAATCGTATAAAAAAATATAGTAACTAGTGAGTTATCAGATCCTATTTCAATTTTATAGTGGAATTTATAACAAAATGTTATTTATTTATAACTTGATAACCTGATGTCATTAGAAAATAAATCAAAGTAATTATATTTTTTCAAGAAAATTTTTTTTCCGTTATAAATCGAAAGAAATCGCACGCTCAACTATACTATAGTAATGAATTTTCAATCTGTTGGGAATTCGAATCGCTCATTCAAAAATCTTTATTCCATGATAATTCGACTCTTGCGACTTTTGATTCATTATTACGAGCATTTTTCTGAATTTTATTGTCATTAAGGTGAACAGAAGAATCTTCGAATTCAAATATACCAAATTCCCGCCACAACTCACCCATACTAAGGTAGCAGATAGTATATGAAACTTTTGTTACAAGGAAAATACAGGATATGCTCCCTTCCCTTTTTTACCTCCATGCCGGCGATAGCATATGTCTGATAAGTATTTTCCGCCACCCACCAGCGGTCATCGAAGAATACACAGAATTATGACCGGTTCAATTGCGCCAATGCCAAACTTCACTTTTGGAGTCAGTGGAAATCCGTAGAAATAGGGGTTAGGTGTGGTTAGGGGATAATTCCAATTATTTTTCATTAAATATTAACCATTAACCATTATTGAGTGAATTGTTGGAAAATGATTTGTGAACTAAAATGGACGAGTGATCGTTTTCGTGGGGGAAAGGTGATATGAAAATACATCAACTTAAAAATTTGGGGGCTCATACCTCAGACCAATTACGTTTTGACCGTAGCTTTGATGCAAATATCTAATTAATATCTTCGTGAAGTTTATATTCTCAAATAAGAATAGGGCTAGCTCAAGCCAGAAGGTACTCATTATGTGTACTAACTCTGGGGATACATTATGTGTATATTAGCTTGGTTTAATAACTCCTTTTCCAAGTTTATAAATCAGGATATATTCTATTTTGTTAACAGTTCAATTTGGCGAATGCGCTGGTGGAGATTGTAAGGCTATAGCTAAAGTAGGGCTAGCGAATTGTTTCACTTGCATGGAAGATGCGCTTCTAATTTGTGAATATTTTGAGTAGTGATTTAAGAGCAAACGCAGCCACATTCAAGTTTCATCAAACCTCAATAATATCTCAAGGTCAGGCCTCTTTTGGTTTGAAATTTTGAGATTATTTCCTGATATTTCAGGAACTCCTGGAGCGATTATATTGACACTTGGCAGTTAGTTGGAGCATGAGCACGCATAACCTATCAGGAAATTTTGTTGTGATCGTGCAGTCAGTAAATAAAAAAAATATTTTTCAACATTTTTTTGGAAACATTTTTTCTTTCGAAATCATTCATCATCTTCCAAGAACAATCTGCTCACAACCTTGAACTTTATATTTCACAGCAGTGAAGCAAATTTCAATTCGATACGGTTATTATTTTCGGAGATATTGAAAAAAAATATATGAAATTTCCTAGTTTTTTCTCTAAATCGTTGTTTTTTCGGAATAACTCAAAAAATACTAATTCAATCATGATGAAACTTGAGAGATAGCTTGAAAATGCTGGTGGACAACGTTGTGCAAAATTTCGTGATGATCGTATCAACAATTCGAAAAATTTTAAAATTTTTTTTTCGAATATTCAATATATCTTCTGATCATACTATCCTCATCAAATTTTTTACGAACCTTCGAACTGTCATTTTTCGATAAAGTACTGAATTTCAATTCGGTCTTATATGTATTTTTGGGAATATTGGGAAAATAAAATGTTGAATGGGTATATCTGCGGAATCATTAGGTGGATTTTACGCATTCACGAATTCGGCCTTCGTAATTAAGGTCCAAACCTTCTCTACCAATATCGAGTTTCTAAGTTGTTTCATTCGGAAGATATTGTGTTTACGCAGTCGGCCGTTAGGCCGACCGTAAACACAATAATTTCCGGAAAAAACGACTTAGAAACTCGATATTTGTAGAGTAGGTTTGGGGCTTAATTACAAAGGTCTAATTCGTGAATGGGTAAAATCCGCCCAATGATTCCGTAGATATACCCATTCAAAATTTTATTTTTCCAATATTTCCAAAAAGACAGATTAGATCGAATTGAAATCCAGTAATTTATAGAAAAAAAATCTAGAAAAGCACTGCCTTGAAGGCAGCAGCTTTTGCGCGCCTGTTCAAAGAAAAAGTTGCTGACTTTACGTCGGTGCTTTTCTAGATTTTTTAATTGAAGTGGGCCCCATTATCTCACGTAATCGTTGACAGGTGTGCAATTTATAGTTCTATCTAACTTCAACTCTCAACACCCATAATTTCATTCCAACTAGTAAATGGACCTTCATGTGTTGTCGCGCGAAATTTTAGCATCGAATTAAGCACTGGCTTTTTTCGACTTTTTTTCTCCACTATTCATCTCCGCCGATAGTAATTACCCAAACGGGTTGCTACGACCTTTTGTCCCATATTAAAGTCGGCTACTTTTCTGTATTCAAGTCAGACAATCGTGGATCTCACATGTTACGATGTAGGCACTGCCGTTATATAAAATGCGTAAAGTGCACTCCTTTCTGAGACATAACCTAGCAATTTGGGTGGGTGAATCTGGCACTACATCTGTAAAGAAAAATTCTCAATGCCGGTTCGATGAAATGCGTTTATGAAAAACTCGTTTCCTCTGCATCGATTCTTGTTTGTTTATGATAATGAGGCTGATGGTTGCAGGCTATTACATGAATTATGCAAAGGATAGTTCCGATGATTCATTTATGGAAGTTTTATAGAAAATAATTAAATTTGTAGGGTAAATAACAAATCAACAAATCAGATCAAAATGTTTCTGCTTGATAGAAGGCACGTCGGTATAATAAATATAAAAAAAGCACTGACGTGAAGTCAGCAGCTTTTGCGCGCTTGTTCATTTTTGGTGATTCTTTTTTGAACATGCGCGCAAAAGCTGCTGACTTCACGTCATTACTTCTCTAGGTTTTCTATAAACACTGAAGTGAAGTCTGCAGCTTTTTCGCGCTTGTTAATTTTTGGCGATTCCTTTTGGAACATGCGCGCAAAAGCTGCTGACTTCACGTCATTACTTCTCTAGGTTTTCTATAAACACTGACGTGAGGTCAGCAGCCTTTTCGCGCTTGTTCACTTTTGGTGATATCCTTTTTGAACATGCTCGCGAAAGCTGCTGACTTCACGTTAGGGGTTTTCTAAGTTTTTTTCGATAAACTACTGGATTTCAATCTAATCTGTATTTTTAGAAATGTTGGAAAAATAAAATTTGGAATGGGAATATCTACGGAATCATTGGGCGGATTTTACCCATTCACTCATTCGACATTTGGCCGTTAGGATGACTGTAAACACAATAACTTCCGGAAGAAACAACTTAGAAACTCGATATTTGAAGATTAGGTTTGAGGCTTGATAACGAAGGCTGAATTCGGGAATGGGTAAAATCCACCCAATGATTCCGCAGATATACCGATTCAAAATTTTATTTCTCCAATATTTCCAAAAATATAGATTTGATCGAATTGCAATCCACATCATACCATGATGTAAGTTTTACTTACATCATGATTTATACAGAAATTCATGGTGATATTATGATCAGAAGATCATAGCATTGTATAAGGATCATATAATAATGAACATTTGAAAAATAAAATCCGATTTCTTTTTCTGATTGTTTTAATGAAACGACCATCACGAAATTCTGCACAAATATGTCCATAGGCATTTTCGAATCAGCTGCCAAGTTTCATCATGATTGAAACATTATTTTTTGAGTTATTTCAAAAAAACAACGATATCGAGAAAAAAACATGAAATTTGACATATTTTCTCACAATATCTTATCTTATTATAATAACTTATGATCGTATCGAACTGAAATTTGGTACACTGCGGAATGTATGGTTCAAGGTATTAGCAAAAGCTTTTCCAAATATAATTAACAGGTTCCGAGAAAAAATATTTTTTGGAAAAAAATGTCGGTAAAATTTTTTTTTATTTACTGACTGCACGATCTCAACAAAATTCTGCAAAAAGTTGTATGTCCTTATGCTCCAACTCAACGCCAAGTTTCAATTGAAACGCTTCAGTAGTCTCAACTTCAAATGGCTTTAACTCCGAAATCGTTCAACCGATTTTGCCCATTAACGAACTTAACCTTAGTATTTTGAAATCCAACCAACTCTGAAATATTCAAGTCGAAAGAATTCTCCGTACACCTGTAATTGTGGTGACGGCAGGCCGGACAGAATCGATTTTGACACCGGATTCGTGATCAGTGAGTCCAACCGTCGTTTCAAACCATTTTCGGATCAGCATTCGAAAATTACAGACATTAGGACGAAACGATAGCACGCTGTTCCCCTAGAACATGCGCGCAAAAAATCTGGAAGCACACTGACGTGAAATCAGCAGTTATTGCGTGCATGTTCAAATGCGTATAGGGGAAATCATGACATTCATCACAAAATTTTTCTGAGGACACGATCGTCATGAAATTCTGCATGAAATTTTGCATCAGCTTTTGCAAACTAGTAACCAAGTTTCATTATCATTAGATGTTTATGGTCGTCCTCCCAGCCTCCAACTTAATGAGCTTGTTTCTAATAATCTCAAATAATTTCTTTGCAGGATGAATAAGTTTTTCTATCAGATAAAATGGTATCCCAGAAACAAAGGACCTATTCTTGTTCTTCTGCTTTCCCTCATGGTAACTTCCAACTTATCCAAGGAAAAATCATATTCTAGACAGAAACGTTTTCTATGGATAACAGAGGATGGAAGGTTAGCTCTTCCTCCTGGAACGACATTGGTGATGACTCCTTCATTGTCCTTACCTTTCGTTAGGTATCCACCAGATGGCTTCTTTTCAAACATGACCATCAGTCTTCCGTTCACAAGTAAGTACTCATCATATATCTGATCTATGTATGCGAGTATTATAGAGGATATCCGGTTTTAACGTTCATATATTTCGAGGTAGATTCTATAGATCAAAACATGAAGAAAACTTCAATCAACTTTAACATAGGCTCCAAAATATCACGATAGCCTTGTCAGAACTTAGCGGATTCAAATGAAATTAAGTTCCTTTAAAGAGCTTTTTGAGTTACTAAATTAACTTTAAAAGGACGGCATCAGAACAGTTATATTGTTGAGGAATCAACGAAGAGAAAAAAACTTCAAACTTCATGGAAATTTTATCCGTTTCCTTAATTTTGCCGGTGTGTACTCACTTAAAGTGCTGTGTCACTCAATATATCGCGCAACGAATAGAAAATGGAAAGGTTCAGAAAAGATGAGGCAACGTTCAAGTATTTATAAACATTCTCGATTGCCAATGATTCACTCCACAAGGGTTCCAAATAAGAGCTAACTTTTCATACTTTTCGTTCAGCCCCGTATATAACAGAAAAACGAAGTAACTGGAGACGCCATCTGAACAGTCATGTTCTCGAAGAATCAAGCTACAATCGGAAAAATAATCCTAAAATCAGCCGAAAGATTCAAGAGAAAAAGAACTACGAACTACGTAAAGATTTTGTCCGTCTCCCTGGGGGTTTTTCCGTTAAACGAAAATGCAGTAATTTTCATGAAAAACCCTTAGAACATCACATTTCAAACATATAATTTCAATATTATATTTTTAAAAAATGTTTGATCGAATTCTTCGTGTAAAATCCAATGTCAAAACGAATCCTTTCCTGCGAGCCGGCCTTCGCTTCGAAAATATTGTGCGTTGCAAATGGGGGTTTTTCCTTTAATCGAAAATGCAGTAATTTTCATGGAAAACCTTTAGAACATCACATTTCAAACATATAGTTTCAATATTATATTTTTAAAAAATGTTTGATCACCTAAAACTGAAAAATAAAAATGGGGATTTGCATTTAAAGGGATTTGTCTTGAGTGCACGATATGGCAACGTCGAATTTAGCTTTCTCGGAAAGAAAAGGACGTCAAATGTGTTACTTTGCTCGGGAAAACAGGGATAGCTATATTTCGATCTGGTTAGAGTAGAAGACAACGACCAAGAAATAGAAAAAGAAGAGCACAGACAGTCATACTGTCATATTACTGACATATCGCAAACGGAAATTGTTTGGTTATATTGACAAAGAACACGTTTGTACCACAGAATAGGAATAAATATTTCATTATTCTTAGCAGAAAAAGCTATTCTACTAAACACCGTTGTCACTTCGTGCATGCCTCGCAAATCCCAAACCCCAATTTTGAAATCTGATTTTGAATACTTTCTTAAGGTAATTTGGGAAAATGATGAATCAAACCCATAATAATTATGTTCAAATTTGCATTTGCAGTAATAACCCAAATTCAGGAAAAACCCCCAATGGGGGTGCCGGGGTGTATATATATCAAGTAAAGTAAATAAATAAAAGTTCTTTCTCTTTGTACTTGTTTCTTAGTATTTATTGTTATAGTCAAACATAAAGTATTGTAGGAAATGGTTTCATGGAGAAGACAGAGCTCCAGTAGTAATAACTAACATAATCACAAGGACGAATATCCGTCGATAAATCAACAAATATTCTCCCTTGATCAGAGCTAATCACCCAATCAACCAAAACACCTACACCGAAGAAGCGGATCCAAGTAGAATGACTACAGCTGTTTCACAATTGTTATTGATCGTCAGTCAGGTCAACTTAACTTGGATAAACCGTAGAGAGTTCTCTCGATACTTGTTACCTTTCAGAAGGATCGCTGCAGTATACAACTTACAGCGCGCCATCTGCCAGGAGCATCTTGCGAGTCTCACCTTCGAGTGCAGAATACTCTGATCGATGTGTGTGACGTTCATCCTTTTGTCGCATCAGGTCGCTGTAACTGCGATATTGCAGCTTTACAAACAACCGATCAACATTGGAAACACTCGGTTCATGTGGATTCCCACAAGACGAAAACGTCCAACATCTAACAAAGATAGGAAATGGTTTCTGGAAAATGTTTAGTTTATTGGGAAGAAATGAAAGAACACTATAACTAAATAACATAATCACAAGGACGAATATTCGTCGATAAATCAACAAATATTCCCCCTTGATCAGAGCTAATCATCCAATCAACCAAAACATCAAGGGGGAATATTTGTTGATTTATCGACGGATATTCGTCCTTGTGATTATGTTATTTATAAAGTATTGTATTCAACTGTTGTGGTAATAACTCACTTGATAAATATAGAAATAAAAAGGATGCTATTCCAAAATATATCTTATACCTGAGTGAACTACGGAAATTAATTAATTTAAATTTTGTTTCACTTTCTGCCTATTGAACATGAACCCTATTAAATACTTCACTCTGTAATTTTCAGTCGACTTCAACAAACTAGGACTGACAGATAACGAAAATCCATACGGAGTACTTCCCCCAATTTTGGCAAGGTCAATGGGAAGAGCTGCGGGCAATATTCTGGGCGACTACATCGGACGCTATCTAACTCACCGTAGAACGAAAAGAAGTCTGAAAGATGAGCCTCCAAGACTACCTCAGGAGCACCAGAATGTCTTCCATGGAGGTGAAAGAGCCCTTCTTTATTTTCTAGTCGAAGATTTCTTAGAGAACTTTGGGATGAATGGTAAAGCATGCCTGCTGAGGGCAATATGTGAAGCTCAGGCGTATCAACTAGGTAATTTAGGGTTGCTAGGAGAGATGCTGAAATTATTTTTGACGTAAGTAGTCATGAGATGAAGATATAGTGCGTTCCCTTCACTTTCCGCCCGAATTGTGACTTCCTAGTGCTAGACACTCACCGATTTAAAAGATAGGCGATAGCTCAGTTGATTGACACATCGTTTATGTGCTTCTTATGGCGTTCATATCGTCGTTATTATGTCAAATGCAATCTTAAAGTTAAATTTTAGTTAGATCCACGATACAATTATTTGTATCAATAAACAATAGTTCAGATAATAAAATTATATCTTCCATATGATATTCCATAAAATATGAAAAATAATTTATAGTATTTTGCATAGAATACCAATATTTTGCGGGTTTTATCACAGAAAAGAATAAAAATTTCCAAAATTACTTACAGACTTGCCAACGTAATTTCCCACCAACCGCCCCTTACCTCAGGTACCCTCTGCGGTCTCAAAGCGCACCCCTTCTATGTATGAACCCTGACCACTATGTAATATAGAGTTCTATGGAACAGAGGCAAATTGCATAATATAAAAATTTCGCTGTATTTGCTCTCCCTCTGCAAGAATAAAGAAGAACTAGCCACTTTCTCGAATTTGTGTCGCAGTCAAGGCTGTATATCTTATCCAAAGAGAAGATATACTTGTCTATTGCTCAAAAAAAAAACCAGTACCTCCACAGAACATCAAAATATACCTCTTATAGACACACCCTACATATGGAATGTACATCTCCCAACAAGACCAGTATAGAGTTATCAAACATATTATGATTAATTCACAGGGCCAGTAAGTCACCATTTGCTGATTTGTTGACAGAATATGTTAACGCAGAAAATATTGGCAAGGGCAAAGTTGGCAGTCCATCAGAATGTTGGCCATATATGAAAGATTGTCCGAAATCGTTGTTCGTCCCATCGAGACACAATTTTTACAGGTAAAAACCATTTTGAAGGTTGTTATGATATATCTCAGAAATATTTTAAGATGACAAACGATCCTTGGTTGCTTCCATGATTTAAAAAACATGGTGTGCTCATCTGAAAAAAAAAGTGACGTCAGCAAGATTAAAATACAAGGAAATATATATTCTGTGCTTTGAATTTGAATGAAAACGTTACGTCATCATTGGTAAATACGAGCACAGATAACCACACCATGTTTTACTTATATCATGGTTGCTTCGAAGTACAATGAGTAGGCGTATTTTTTTATTGCATTTTTTCTTTTATTTGTAGTGAAACCGAGGACAACAACAGTATAACAGATGATATTGAGAAAAATCAAAAGGTTACCTACAACCCTTCGATCAAAAATATGTAATTTGCTCAAAAATAGGAAGTCATAGAAGAAGAAACAAGTGTGATCACCACTAAGTCATAAAAACAGGCATGAAATAAAAATAATACTAATAAGTGTATATAAAACTGTCTTATTCATTAGATTGTATTGCTGTACCTTTATATGCATATTTATTGTCGATGTGTAAATATTATCTGTATATAGTTTAAGATATTGAAGATGTATGCGTATCAAAAACATATTTATTGTATGTCTTATAAGAAGAAACTTGAAATAAAAATATATTTTCATAACACATAGTCATTAAAATCATATTATTTTGCATTCCAAATCAACCTTATTCATAAGAGAAAGGCTAGTTTTTATTTCTTACACAGATATATACGGTATAGGTTTATATAGTAGCATTATTGAACAACGAACAAAAATTTGGTGAACGTACTGGACCTTCTGTTATATCGTAGTATTGATATTTAAGCATTGTATAACATTATACAATGATTTAAGAGGTAACTTTTAAAGTATCATTGAATTCACGAAAAAGAAACACAAAAACTGAATAAACAACTTGTTCTAATTAGAGCAAAATTGAGATATTGATTCAGTAAATGATATAAAATAAAATTCACTCAAATTAATAACTTCATAAAAGGTTTATAAGTGGTGCATTGTAGGTCAAAACATTTTTTGAATTCAGCGGTATGTAAACCACAGACAAGTCTCACTCTCACAGAGGAAGTGAGTAACCGGATCACTGATATTTTCTGGTTAATTCATAAAACTAAATACCACCAGCCAACAGAAAAAAAAAACTCTTCAGTCTGTGTTACCGCTGGTAGTTCAAATACTTCAAATTTCAAATGTTTACATCAACTAAACTATCAACATTTATAAATATTTATTTTTTGTTGAAATACATTGAATATTCGAAAATTATTCGATATCCTGGCGATATATATGATTACTTGAATCATGGTAAAAAATAGAAACACACAATTTAATTCACATTAGCTAAGTTAATTTTTTCAGTCACGAAAAAGAAACGAATTATCAATCTTACCAGACATTGATAAGAAGTTAGAACAGTATGCAACAGGTTTAGAAAACTTCTCGATATATGAGTATGAAAGATGTCAAATCCATTGGGAGAGAGAACCAAACCCCCTCGATTTATTGTACTTTGAAGGATCCCCTTTGAGCACAACTCTGAAGGTAATTTTTGGGTTATGCGTTGATGAATTCTAACTATATCATTCCCTTGTAAGGTTCAAAGGGATGCTTTCACTGGAAAAATTGTGGATTTTCATGAGGTACCTCTTGAAGCTGTAGGTGCTACACCTATGAATTCTATGTTATTGAATAGGGCACCAATCGCTTCATCTAAGTCAGTCAGGGGAAGTGCATCTTTCATACCATTTCTACCTGGCAGCTTTTTAACCGATAATTTTGATATTCCTAAATCTGAAGAGCTTCCACATTCAGGTGAATTAATGTAAATTAAGGTGTTTGCTTCAATCTTTGAAATATTGTTACTTTTCCTACAGAATTGTTGACAGTTCCACCTGGATTTTCTTCTGGACTCACTTTTGACATAGATGGAGTTACTGTTGTAGATGATAGTATTGAGGTAGAACCAAGGCTCGTACCAGAACAAAAGCATATAGTCAATTTGGTGGAATTAGCTCAAAAAGAACAGGATTTATTAGGTAAATTCAAAAAAATATTGTATACTGTAGTAATTATCCATTCAGAGAAAATACAATATGAGAAATAAACTTCTGTGTACACAATTCATTATGGCCTTGAATTTTGATTATTGTAGGATCTTGGGAAAGTTCCAATATAAAATCTAAAGATGAAATCGAAGGAATTGTTGAGAAGATGCACCCTGAAGAGGAAGCTATTATACCAAAAGAACCACTTGTTCTTGATATCAGCAAAGCTCCACCTCTGCCCACTGCTAAAGGAACAGAATGGGCAATTATTCTTGATGCATCAAAACCGGTTAAAGATTTCCACCAGAAAATTCCAAAAATGGCTCGGGAATATCCTTTCGAGTTGGACAACTTCCAAAAGTTGGCAATACTCCAAGTAGAACAACACAATCATGTGTTTGTTGCAGCCCATACCTCAGCCGGAAAGACAGTTGTGGCAGAATATGCTGTTGCACTTTCCCAACAGCATCGAACAAAGACAATATACACATCACCAATAAAAGCATTGTCTAACCAAAAATATCGTGATTTCAAAAAAGAATTTGATGATGTTGGTTTAATCACAGGCGACTTTCAAACAAATGAAACTGCAAGTTGTCTTATCATGACGACAGAAATTCTGAGGTCTATGCTGTACTGTGGCAGTGATACCACAAGAGATTTGGAGTATGTGATTTTTGACGAAGTCCATTATATCAATGACAGGGAGAGAGGTCATGTATGGGAACAGGTAGGATTTATATGGCAATTTTACTAAAATGATATTAATTTTAAAACTACTACATTTTGAAGAAAAGATATAAAATAGTCAGTAAATTACCCAATTTCATCTTAGGATAAGCAATGGAAGAACATTTGAATTATTATTATCAAGAAGATATTATAGATCCTTTATTATTGATTTTTTGGCGTGCAAATCAATGTCTGAAGATTTTGCCATACATCTGGTAAAATTCAAATGTGTTGTTATAATGTATTCTTTTGTTTTGCGCAAGAAAACATGTTGATTATTTTAATAATTCCTTAATTTGTGTTTCGTTTGATTATTTATATTTTTAGGTACTTATTATGTTACCAGAAAATGTATGTGTTATACTATTGAGTGCCACAGTTCCAAAACCAGAAGAGTTTGCTGATTGGCTCGGTAGGACTCATCAAAAAAAGGTATACGTCATTACAACTCCAAGAAGACCAGTACCTTTACACCATTTTCTGTATACTGGTACTGATGGCAAAACAAAAAATAACAAATATGCCATCTTAAATGATGAGAGGTGGAGTATGGAAGGGTTAGTAAACTAAATATAATTTTGTATGAATATAGTTCTACAACTTCCATCTTTCATTCATTCTATTTAATGCTCTAACCTGTAGGTAATGTGGCCAGTCTCGAAGTTATTGAATTTTGCAATGTACATATAGTTATTCAAACTGAACATTATACAATTTTTATTTATAAGACACCACAAACATACTATATCCCAACATTCATGACCTTGCCGGAATTCGAAACCGTTACCTCCAGTTCTAAAAGCAGGCTGCCAACCCACTGCACCACTGCGGCAGTCAACTTCCATCTTTATTTCAATGAACTCTATATTATATACCTGGAAGGGACCCGTTTTGAGCGACAAGTGAAGCCAATTCGTTGCTTATGCAACCCGCGAAGTGGACGGGTATCTATCTCTTTCTTTCTCATTGCAGTAAAGGGAACTCTGTCGCATTTATTCTAAATATTTTTAATTTTTCGTTTCAAATTAGGAGAAACTGAATTTTTTCTGACTAATTCGTGAATAAGGCAGGATTGAAGAAGATCGCACATGTTCAAGTGAAATTTCAACTTAGTGAGCGGATTTTCTGGGGAACAGCGCGTTATCATCCTCCCTAAATTTGCGTTTTTTTGCCGAAAATGGTTCCAAGCGACCAGGTTGGACTCTTGATGAAGAGTTCAATGTCAATTTGAATTCTATTCAACCCCGTTCAACGCCCGTTGCCACGATAATTTACTACCGAGAAAAGCTATAGCGACTTAAAAAATTCAAAATAAGTTCGTTAATGGGCAAAATTTACCTTACAATTTCGAAGTTATATCCATTTCAAATATATTATTTTATTTCCTCTATATCCCAAGAAGTACTGATGCGATCAGATTGAAACTTGCTAACTGATTGCATGAAGAGTCGTTAAAAACATATTTTTTTCGGAAACTATCAATGAGATTTCAATGAAACTTGGCGCAGACCTTGAAATCGAATCTGAACACCAATGTTCGAAATTTCAGCTCGATTCGACACACATTTCCAAAAATATCGGAAAAAAGTATGTCAAATTTCGCATTGGCAATGAATTTTAACCAGCGCTTAAATTTTCCTGACTTCAAGTCAGTGCTTTTCGAGAAGTATTTTCCTATATTCCTATTATTTAAATTTATTGTAATAATGATAAAACTATCGTCAATCGTCAATGCACAGCTCACATCAACATAATTCTTCACTTTTTGAACCATACGCGGTGAAGGCAGAGAAAGTAATGGCATATCAGAGAAAAATAGATATTCATTTTCAAAAATATTGCACTTTCTAAACGATGTAACACCTAAACTACCTGAATTTCTAAGTAGAACCAAATTTAAGCCGTTCAACACCATTTACTTCAATGGGTGTGACAGGGAGAGGTTACCGTAATTAGCGCTATCTTTGTTTCTTTGCCCCTTGTTACGCTTTAAGCTTAGTTGAAGAAGGGTCGGGTCCTTTCCAGGTAGTAATATAGAGTTCTATGCTTTATTTACATTGTTAAGGTTACATTTCTCAATTTGTTTCAGATACGTCGTAGCCAAGTGCTCTATGGCTGATCAGAAAGAAAAAAGGGGAGGCAATGACAGGAGACAGTTTACAGAGAAACAGGATAAGACTCTTTGGGTAGCCCTGATTTCACATCTCCAGAAAGAAAATTTGCTGCCAGTGGTGGCATTTACATTTTCTAGGGCCAAATGTGATAGAAATGCCATCAATTTGAGTTCTATCGATTTAACAACGGCGAAGGAGAAACGTAAAATAAAGGGGTTTTATCATAAATGCATCCGGAACTTATCTGAAGCCGATAGAAACGTTCCCCAGATTAGGATTATGGATGATATTTTAAGTAGAGGCATTGGAGTTCATCATAGTGGTGTTCTCCCAATTATCAAGGAGATTGTGGAAATGCTTTTTCAGAAGGAACTCATCAAGGTTATAAAACTATATTTTTTTCAGAAATAATATCTGTAACAAAAATGTTCCAATATCCCTCACCTTCTGTGTTGCTCATAAAATGTTGAGTGAACCCTTACTTGACTCATGTGCTCTACTTTTCACCCTTTGTATTCTTCATTCCCTGTCTGTAACACTTAGCTGCATTGGTCAACGTACTACAGACTAGGTCAGGAGGAAACGTGGTAACCCCAAAGAGGTTGAAAGCACTTCGCAAACTATCAAAAAGCTTGTAAAAAAATCAATTCAATATTGAATACAGCATGTGGAAAAGAGGAAAGTCATATTTCTATTTTACTCAATAGCTGTCTCAGTTGATATTTGTCTCACAAAAACGTTTGACTGGGAAAATATGAAGTATATCTTATAGGCATTCAGAATTCAGTACTAGGAAATGCAAAAAGGCATCGTAAACCTACAAATTTCATGTAAACTTTTTTTTTCAATGGAAAAGCTTCTATTTAGTGTAACCAATCTCTAGAGTTTTTTCTTCTTATTTCAAATATATATACTTCATTCAGGTTATCTTTGTCACTTCTTGAAAAATATAGGTTTTTTGAATTTCAAAGTAACCATGGACAGAAATTCAAATAATAAATCAACTGTTATTTGTTTTATTCCTTTATTAACAAAGATTTAAGTTGAGTATTCCAAATGGCCCCCATTTATTTCTATTCACAACGGTTTTTGAGAGTACTCTGTAATATTTCTGGTTGGTTGTCGAGATTAACAATTTCTTTCCCTTTTCTGTTCGACAACTTAAATAAAAATATCAATAGAGTGTGGGAATGAATGGGTGCTAATTTAAACACTTAACTTGAATCTTTGTTAATAGATGAATAAATAAATCAAAAATCAGTTGTTTTATTATCCATGGCTACTTAGAAATACAAAAGTCACAGCATTGATGTGTAGGGTTCTACAGCTGCCTGAAGATTTAGACGAAAAAATCTATATTTTTCAAAAACTTAAAAAGATAACCTAAATAAATTATTACGAAGGCGTAGAAGGGCCACTCTTTGTCGACAAAAATTTTTCCACATAATTCCGACTTTAATCTCGGAATTAGACTTATTCCGACTTTGAACTCGGAATTATATACATAATTCCGACTTCAAACTCGGAATTAGTATAATTCCGAGTTCAAAGTCGGAATTATAGACTAATTCCGACTTTAAACTCGGAATTATGGACTAATTCCGACTTCAAACTCGGAATTAGTATAATTCCGAGTTCAAAGTCGGAATTATGTATAATTCCGAGTTTGAAGTCGGAATTAGTCTATAATTCCGAGTTCAAAGTCGGAATTAGTCTAATTCCGAGATTAAAGTCGGAATTAGGTGGAAAAATTTTTGTCGACAAAGAGTGGCCCTTCTACGCCTTCGTAAATTATAGATATTTGAAATCGGAAAAAAGATCTATACCGATTACAAAAAAGGGTTTCTCATTTGAAAAAAAAATTTACTTAAAATTATTAGGTTTACGATGCATTTTTGCATTTGCTAGTACTGAATTCTAAATGCTCATAAAAATTACTTCATATTCGCCCAATTAAACGTTTTTGTAAGAACATTATCAACTGGGATTGCTATAGTGTGAAATATTTCTGCTTTTGATTTCTATCTGTTAATCTTGTTTCATTGTTTCAATTGTGAATGAAAAATGATTGAAGTAATGCAAACACTGTAGATTATTATTATTATAGATTCTATTCGCCACCGAAACTTTCGCAATGGGCGTGAACATGCCTGCACGAACTGTTATTTTTGACTCGATAACTAAACATGACGGTAAGGAGTGGAGGACACTTGAGCCGGCCGAGTACATACAGATGGCAGGACGAGCAGGTAGGAGGCAACATGACAAAGAGGGTACAGTGATAATACTGTGTAAGAATAATTTGCCGGCCGAAACAACCTTGAAAGAAATGATGATGGGACGACCGCAATCCTTGAAGAGTCAATTCAGACTCACATATGGCATGGTGAGTAGTTTATATTGATTGATTAGGGTTAGAAAGAACAGAATTTTCTAGGTGCTCAGTCTTCTTCGGACAGAAAAGTTGTCGGTGGAAGGAATAATGTCTAGAAGCTACTTAGAAGTAGATCATCAGAAAAAAATGATAGAATGGAGAAAGCAGTTAGCAGACGTTGAAAAAGAAATTAGTGAATTGTGTAAGGATGAACTAAACAGTTACTTACAACCCCTTGTTGCATATTTTGATAGTGCTTATAAGTATTTTGAGCAACGTAAACATATTATGGTAAGTTGGATATCTTTTCTTGGTAAACCCACAAGATTTCCCGTCGCCGTGATATTAAAAAGATATTCACATCATTGTACGCAGTGTGTTTTTCTGAATAAAAAATGTGAAATCGAACATAGGCGGTCTCCCTTAATTTGGAAGATATGGGCCCCCAAAGTTCCAAAATTAGTCTTTTTCAGGTCCCTTTTTCCACCATAAAAACGATCTCTCACTTCATCTGTATAATTCACAAACCACCTTTGAACCTTCAACCAACAATAAGCAACCCTTTTTTGAAGAATAATCAATATTTAATGAGAAAACAATGAAATTACTGGACAACCACTTAACCTCTATTCCTTCTGATTTCGACTCAGTCTAAAGGTGAAGTTTGGCAATGGCGCGAATTTAATCGGTCGGAATCTTGCCATCGTGCATATTCGTGAATGACAGATTATTGGTGGCGAGAAAATATGTTCTTAGTTCTTACTGTTTACTGCGATACTCTAAATCTTCCAATACGAGAATTCGTTTCTAATGAAATCTACAAGGTTGAAACACATAGTAATGGAATGAGAATACACCCTGGTATATATTTCAATGTACATTTTTTTCATATGTGATAGGTCGCGACCTTCCCAGATTTCCAATGAAATCGAGATTATTATATAATCCATTTTATTGGATTACCCTGAATCTCATTCTAAACTGGGACTATCTCGAACACACAAAAAAAAAACGAAGTAGATAACAACCTCCCTATTTTGAAGGGGATAGAAAGAAAGTTCAAACGAAAATATTGAGAGTGAAACAAATATTCTCAATGATTTTGTTTTGATGTTAGAATAACCATCTCTTCTTCAGTGACAGAAGCGTCATAATACGTTGGCCAGCGATTGAGAAGTATTTCGTAGAAATATAGGTTAAGTGGTTGTCTAATATTTTCACTTTTCTTCCTTTGAATAATGAATATTCTTGAAAGAAAGTGTCTCTATTCGTTGGTTGAAGGTTCAAAGATGATTTATGAACTAGATTTGAGAAGTGAGAGATCATTTTTATGGCGGAAAAAAGGATCTGAAAATGCAACAATTTGGAACTTTGGGGGCCCATATCTTCCAAACAAGGAGAGACCGCCTATGTTCGATTTCACATTTTTTATTCAGAAAAACACACTGCGTACAATGATGTAAATATCTTTTTAATATCACGGCGACGGGAAATCTTGCGGGTTTACCCTTTTCTTCACATATTTCTGCCAAATTTCTTCGTTTTGAAAATTATTCGATAAAAATGGCCTTGATTTTGAATTTCAGACAGAAACCATGTGCCATGCTAAAGTACAAAAAGTTCTAACACCTGGCAGAGTCTTACTTATCTGTTGGAAAAACCACATCAACAAACTTGCAATTCTGCTCTCTACAGCACGTGGAAATCAACAATACAAAGTTTTAATACTAAATGACAAAGATTTGCAGAGCTGCAAACTTGATGAAAAGACTGATTTATGGTACAAAATGATCTCTTTGGCAACGATGGAAACCTACTGTCCTATTGGAACTGTTGATCATGAGATAATTGATATAGGGGCATTAGACATTCTGGAGATAACTGGGAAAGTTATAAAGACCAATCCTGACTTGATAATCAGCGACTGGAATAAAAGGTGAGAATACACTTCATTTTATTAAGTTAATTGGTAGGCCTTGGAATAGTGTTATGTTTAAATAAGGCTGGTACTCGTGGAATTTCGTCAAGGTCAAAATAATTCAGCAAGATGTTGTGAACTCTCACATATTTGTATCAATAAATCTATGGTTTGGTTTAGTTACCGACGTAATTACTACGAACATTGTTTAGAATGGACAACGCCGCGAAGTTATCAGACAAAAAAATTACTATAACCTAAAATGTTTCTATCATTGGTTTCGTGCGTCGTTTGACATTTGCCATACGTTGGAGGTAAAACAACCTCACTTTCCCGCTTTGTTTATGTTATGAATTACAGCATTTTCAACAATTTCAGGATAAATTCACAAGTTAAAATGATTTATATTAATAGAATTTGTGAATAACTAGGCCTAGTTATTGTTTCGTTGTTAAATACAACATAAATACACCGAGAGACGAAGGAATCAGATTTTTCAGATATATTGTAGTGTAGACTTTATATTTGAATATTTGCATTTTTGACCCATTCCCCTAAGTTTTACCTGGTATTCGAAGAAATAGAATACTATGTGAACTATCCCAGAGATGGCAAACATCCTATATTCACGCCATCAATTGAAAAAACTGTTCTGACAAAGTAACAAACTATGGTAGAGTTTGTTGGAGGTATTTCCACACTGGTTCAGGAATTATATTAGACTATCTATTTAATTTGTTCTGTTTAATAAGTTGACTCATGATGAGATAAGTATGATAAGAATATTTCGTGTTTGTTACACATTTCAGGAATTATATCTTCTCGACACTACAATAGCTGGCATTTTGAATGACAAACCCATCCTGATTGGTTACTACTCACATCTCTATGTTATATAAAGCCAATCAAGGCAATTGTTATGTGATAGATTTGTCAAAATATTGCATGCATTTTATAATAATAATGAACCAGATAACTATCTCTGTTCTCAACCGAATACGTTCCGATGTGGCTCGACTACTCAATGAAAGAACTTCTACATTTAGTTGTTTGTAATATGTTTCTAATTGACCTTATTGTCAATTACTAAAGATTATGAAAACCCTAATGTTGCATCTGCATGATAAAAAAGCATTTTATATGGATAGTAAAGAATTTTTTGAGGATGAATCGAAATCGGTGTTCAAGGAAAAAATTTCATATGAATTACTTTATTAGTAACATATATGTAGTATAATAAATATATAATTGAAGATTATGATAGCACTGACATAGCAACTGTAGACCAATATTGTAGTAATTTGATAATTTGCAACATAGAACGTTATTTGAAATAGTACTGAGAAGTTCTCCGGAACCCATGTTTTTTCCATTCCATACATTTGTTGGATTTCATTCTGCTGTTTATTTTCAGGAATTAATGAGCCAAACATTTCACTGTTTCAGTTTCAATAGTTATACCTATGATAAATACTATCTCTGATGTGGATACTCTAGGCTTTAGAAGACAAGGATAAATACTGCAATTTTCATTTATATCGTTTTGAACGATTATCATCTGAGATTGAATATCAGTTAATCAGATTCATTATCACAAAATTTCACTTGTAAAATGAATAAAATCACTAAAATCTCCAAATAATCGCTCTTCGCCAATGTAAACAAAGCGAATGTATTCCTTGTTCTCGGTGTATTTAAGTTGCATTTCACAACGACACAATAACTTGGCCCCACGGGTCTAGTAATTCACCAATTCTATGAATATAAATCATTTTAACTTGTGAATTTATCCTGAAATTGTTGAAAATGCTGTATTTCATAACATAAACAAAGCGGGAAAGTGAGTTTGTTTTACCTCCAACGTATGACAAATGTCAAACGACGCACGAAACCATATCATACAGAATTGACGTCTCGCGTCTCGCCCAGGGTTTGTAGATAGAGGGGTTGGGAAATGCCATCAATTTTGTCCTACATATTCTGACTTCATTCAGTATTCAACTATTGGATGTTACATAAGAATTGTTGAATGATTCCTGTCGAAAATAGGTTCTTGATGAGGAGCACCGACATGTTTTGTTCAATTCAATTATTAAAACTGATATCTTCTGCACATATAAGAAGTATAAATCATGTTTGTATTCTTGCCACTTATTACATATATCTTTTATGTTGAAATGTATATCTGCTTAATTTGGGTGTAATTCAATTGATCATTTAATGTTTGAATTGGCAAACCTCGAGTAGAAACATTTGCTAGACAAATAATTCTTCGAAATTTTCAACAATGCATGAATGCCTTTCTTTTTTCATTTATTTATTTTTCATCAGCAATCAGAATTCAAATTCTATAGGCTAATTGTATGATACAATGTATAAAATGACATGTAGAAGGGATTCCCTCCATTGAGAGAATTTCTTATTTTTGCGTCAGGTCAGCTGGCCGTTGTCTTTGCAGTCGTCTTGGATGGTTGTCTATTAAAAGTGGCTGCAATACAGCATTTCTGTGCCCGACCAATTTTGCATGGTGGTTTTCACTTCTGTTTTTAATAACTTCTTTAATTAGCGGTATTTTAAGGTCTTCGTGCAATGTTTGATTTGTCACATACCACGGTGCATCGACCATCATTCTCAGCATCTTCGACTGACCTCTCTGAATAATGTTGATGTTCGATTTGCTCGCACATCCCCAAATCTCTATTCCATATGCCCAAATTGGTGTTATGACTGTTTTCTATAATAAAATTTTATTTTCTAGAGACAGTTTCGACTTCCTTCCCATGAGCCAATATATTTCCTTGATTTTAAGGTCTATTTGCTTTCTTTTCTTTTTTATATGTTCCTTCCATGTAAGTCTCGTATCTAAGTGAAATCCTAAATATTTGGCAGATGTTGCTTGTGGTATTATCTCACCGTTTAGGTGAACTGGTGGGCACCGCTCCTTCCTCAAGGTGAAGTCCACTTGTTTCGATTTTTCTTCATTTATTTTGATTCTCCATTTGTTTACCCAGGTCTCCAGTAGATTCAAATGTTCTTGGACCATATTAGTAACTGTTGTGGGATTTTCATCTGATGCCATTATGGCTACATCATCAGCAAATGTTCCAATTGTTGTGTTTGTACGAGTGGGTAGATCTGAGGTATACAATATATATAAGATTGGACCAAAGACACTTCCTTGAGGTACTCCAGCTCAGATGGGATAATTACTTGATGTTTCCTCACCTACTCTTGTTCTAAATTCACGGTTAGTGAGATAGGATTTCAAAATACCAAAGTACTTCAGTGGATGAATTCTCTTAATTTTAAATAGCAGTCCGAAATGCCAGACTTTGTCAAAAGCTTGACTTACGTCAAGGAAAATTGAGGTACAGTACTGTTTTTGTTCAAATGCTTGATTAATGACTCTAGTTATTCGATTTGGTTGTTGGATTGTTGAATGTCCTTGCCTGAAGCCAAAGTGGTGAAAAGGAATCCAATCGTTAATAGGAATGTCTGAATTTATTCTGTTCAGCAGCAGCCTTTCAAGCACCTTGGAGAACACTGGTAGTAGGCTTATTGGACGATACGATGTCACCTCGTTTGGCTTTTTCCCTGGCTTCAGTATCATGATGATTTCGACTGTCTTTAGCATTTTTGGCCAGTGTTTCAATCGTATTATGGCGTTGAAGATATGTGTTACTAGTTGTACTGCTTTTTTAGGTAATTCTTTGATCATTCTTGGCGTTATTCCATCTATACCGAGGGCTTTTCGAATCTTGAGGTAAGCAATTTCCTTCTGAACTTCTTTCAATGTGAAAGGTTTTATTGTAGGTTGATCTGCAGGGATGTTGGATATAAATCTTTCTATTTCATCGTCTGTGCCTTGATTGTTAATTATATTTTCCATATGTGGCCTTGAAAATATAAAAGATTCTTCGTACTATTTTGGGGTTATATCACATAATACCAACGTATTTTCCCAACAACCGCCCTCTTACCTTAGTTTCATGTTATTAATACAACCTGTGTAGAACGGTCAACGCCGCATAGGTGTCTGACTGGAAAATTTCTATAATCAACATTTTTTAATTATACAAAGTGAAATGTGTCAAACTTCCAAAGCCTACTGACTAACCTTATAAAATTGAATGAAATAAACGATTGAAGTTTCTGATGAGAAACACAAAGCGATTTCAAGCGATGGACCAAAAGCTCCGGTTATAGTTACGGTTATCCACATTGACAGATTATCCCTTGCCTATGTGTCAGTTTGGATAACTATGAGTATAACCAGAGCTGTTGGTTCATTGCTTGAACTTGCTTATAGCTATGTTAATTATCAAACATATAACATTCCTATTGTCAATATCTGTCATGTGAGGTTCTTCCAATTTTAGACAGCAACCACGATTTAAAAATGATCCACCTGGTCAAACTATACTCAAGGCTACTCAGGAACTCCATAAGCTTGCCCTGTCTGCCAATAATTCTGATACTGGAGTTCTTCAATATTTCCATTTCATTTATGACCTTCATGTGAAAGAAAGCAATCTGTACTTGGAACTAGAAGAAATGTACAGACTGAAGGAAAATGTACATGATACCTTGTTCGGTACTCAAATTCCCAACTTTGTTGAACAATTTTCAATTGTGTTCTCGAAGAAATATCTAGAAGAACAAAGGGATACATTAAAACTGAGAGTGTCCAATTCAAGTTTAACTTTGTATCCTGACTACAAAAATCGAATAGAGCTACTGAAACATTTTCAATACGTTGATAATGATAATATCGGTAAGAGTTGTTTATATGTTCATAATGGGGGTTTTTCCTGAATTTGGGTTATTACTGCAAATGCAAATTTGAACATAATTATTATGGGTTTGATTCATCCTTTTCCCAAATTACCTTCAGAAAGTATTCAAAATCAGGTTTCAAAATTGGGGTTTGGGATTTATCATGCATGCACGAAGTGACAACGTTGTTTAGTAGAATTGCTTTTTCTGTTATAGAATAACGAAATATTTATTCCTATTCTGTGGTACACACGTGTTCTTTGTCAGTATAACCAAACAATTTCTGTTTGCGATTTGTCAGTATGACAGTCTGTGCTCTTCTTTTTCTATTCCTTGGTCGTCTTCTACTCTAACCAGATCGAAGTATAGCTATCTCTGTTTTCCTAAGCAAAGTAACAAATTTGACGTCCTTTTCTTTCCGAGAAAGCTGGATTTGATGTTGCCATATCGTGCACTCATGACAAATCCCTTTAAATGCAAATCCCCATTTCTATTTTAGGTGATCAAACATTTTTTTTTAAATATAATATTGAAATTATATGTTTGAAATGTGATGTTCTGAAGGTTTTTCATGAAAATAACTGCATTTTCATTTAAAGGAAAAACCCCCATTGTTGTTTATGATTTGAATCGAATACTTTGGTTGTAAAAAATCACAATCCATTGGACAAAATGAAATGAATCGAAAAAATACTTGATTTTCAGTCAAGATGAAGGGTAAAGTAGCTTGTCAGATGGGAATGAATGAATTGCTTATTACGGAACTCATAACTCGTAATGTATTGGGAGATTTGAAACCAGCAGAAGTTGCGGCACTTTTATCTACTATGGTCTTTCAAGTTAGAACTAGAAATAAAGAAGATGTGGAAGACTTGTTAAAAGGACTGGAACCTTCTCTGAAAAAGGTTTGTCAGTTTGTGAATTACCTGTTATAACATCAAAGGAAATCACATCAATTCATTTTCAGGCAATTGATAAGCTAAAGGAAATCCATCAGGAAATTCTGGACAAAGAAGGGCAACTACAAATAAGAAGTGAAGATATCCAAGAAGAACTCAATTTTGGGGTTGTTAAGATAGTGCATGAATGGGCTTCAAAAAAGGTAAGGCTTATGTTTACATGAATGGAGGAGGAAACAAAAAGTAAAAAAAGAATAATAGACAAAAATTCTAGAATAGCACTGCCGTGAAGTCAGCAGTTTTGCTTGTGTGGTTAATTCGTGGGCGAAAAAATTTGGAGTTTTTTTTAATTGCTATGATGACATGATCATCACGAAGTATTGCAAAAAATTTTGCATTGTAATTTGTCAACCATTTACCAAGTTTCATCATGATCGGATCAGTATTTTTTGAGTTGTTGCAGAAATATTTTGTTTTCAGTATCTCCAGAAATTAAAATCAGATCAAAGTGAATTTGGTCTTCTGAACACAGATTGTTCCCATTATTGCAAAATCCCAGTATTGTTATGAAAATCGTTGAATGGATTGATTTAAATAAATTGATTGCTTTTTATCTGAAATGTGATAAAGCATACGCTGCATTAGACAAAATTATCAGAATTTCACCATGAAATGATTGTTTCAGTCGTTTGCAGAAATAATGCAGCACACAGAATATCAAGAAGGAATAATTGTCAGATGTATACAACAACTGAATGATACCATTTGCGATGTCCGCGATGCGGCAAAAACCATAGGAAATATTACTTTGCGAGAAAAAATGGTGGAAGCTTCAAATGCCATCAAACGAGATATAGTCTTTGCTGCGAGTTTATATACTCAAGCGGAAGCCACATATGTTTGAAATAACGAATTATATTTTAATAATAAATGTTTCTTTATTAAAATAAGTATATTCATTTCAATATTCACGCTTTTTCATGACATGTCCTGTAGCATTGAAATATGTATTTTGTGATCTTATGGATATAAATTCGATTTTTGCAGATTGCAATCTGCCACATATTAATTCGCAATTTTCCTTAGTATATGTTTATACATAGCTATTTTTTCACCTTTTTCACTTTTGGTTTTATTCCTTGATCAATATTTTCTTGCGTTGGCTCAAAATTTTCATTTCCATCAGATATCTTTTTCCTTTTTTTTGTTTTCTCTCTTTTCGTGAGATCTAAAACAGTATTTGTTTTTGTTTCTTCATGACAATTTTTGTGTTTTTTTGTTTTTAATGTGTCGACGGAATTTTCTAAAATTGTATCAATGTTCCCATTTTCGGTTCTATCTAAATGTTTATTTCTTTTATGTCTTTCTATTTTGTGATTTGATAGATCAGTATTTTCATTATCCATATCTAATTTTTTGTTTTTAATTTTCTTCTCCTTTTTTTTCTTCATGACTGTGTTATCTAAATTTTCCACTCTCATGTCTGTTTCGCCAGTTCCTTCTTTATATATCTTCTTATTTTTCTTCCTTTTCTCCTTGTTGCCAGTTTCCATGGTATCTTCAGAGAGTGCATCTGTATTTATAGTCACTGTTTGTTTGGTTTTATTTTTCTCTTTTTTTTCCTTATCAAAAATATAACTTGAATTTTGGCATGTATCTTCTTTGTTTAACTTGTCTGTTCTATTTTTCCTCTTCTTTTCTTTGAATGAGCCTTCAATTTCTATGGATTCTTCAACAATTGAATTTGTATTGCATGTATCTTCTTTGTTTAACTCGTCTGTTCTATTTTTCCTCTTCTTTTCTTTGTATGTGCCTTCAATTGCTATTGATTCTTCAACAATTGAATCTGTATCCACATCATCCTTCAATTTCTTGCTTTTACTCCTCTCCCTTTTTTCCTTCTTAATAACATGATTTTCTGTGAATGAATATGTGGCTGTATTCTCTTCTTTCTCTGAATCATTATTCTTTTTCTTCTTCTTTTTCTTGGAAAATACATCATCTGATACGAGCGAATTGTCAGGATTTAGATATGTGTTTTCATTTTCTGTAGCCAATTCATTCTTGATTTTCTTTAATGGTGTAGTATCTAATTGGATGGCATATGTGTCCGTGTTATCTTCATTTTTGAAATTTTCTACAATTGAATCAGTATTTTCATTTTTCAATTTGTATTTCTTCTTTTTTTTCTCTTTTTTGACAGAAATTTGCTCAATGTCCACATCATCTTTTTGAGTTTTGGAATCGGAGTATTCCAAAATTTGCCCAATGTTACTATCACCTTCAATTTTCATTTTCTTGTCTTTTATAGTTTTCATAGTTGATTTGCTTGTACTTTTATTTCTTGAATTGACTGGGAATATTTCAGAATCCAAACTTTCCTCATTTGTTTTTTCAAAATTTTCATAACTGCTGGATTGTGTATCCTTTTGAACTGGGATATCATCATTATTGTGTTTTCTTGATTCTCTATCGAATAATTTACATAACTCATAATTCAGATATGGGTTTTTATCACCATCCTGCAACCTTTCAAAAACAGCTACAAAAAATCCATTCGTTTTATCTTCCTTGGGTGTAGCAAATATACACATATTTCCCAATTCTGGGTATATTTCAGATGATTTTGAATTCCATGATGACAATCTTTCTTTAGCATTTACAAGCTTGAATTCCCTTGATGTTTCTAATATTTGCCTGACAACGTCCTCATTTTCTTCGGAATTTACGGAGCATGTGGAATATACAATTCTTCTCGCTTTTGGGAAAGATTTCATTGTATGTCTCAATAGCTTAGCTTGAAAGTTACATAGTTTCTTCAATCTTTCTATTCTTGTGTCCAGATCTAATTTCTCAATCTCAATACGATCAGTAATACCTGTAGATGAAAAAAGCATTTAAAACCTTGATCAACTTCATTCGAAATCACAAAGAAAAATATTCATATTTCAATAAGAACTAACTCAGGTTTGTTTCATGGAGATAAATAAAATAATAAATAATTATCATTCCATGAACTTACCTGATCCCGAGCAACTTGGATCAACCAAAATGTATTCGACATCAGGACAAATATTGTCTTTGACTTCCATTACATCTTTAAGTATGGTTTTTACACATGTAGCACCTGCTGATTCCACAATTTGTCGTAATATTCCTTCCCTTTTGGCGCTCACTTCAACAGCATAAACTGTTCCCTCATTTTGTAAGAGAGCAGCCATTTGTGTTGTCTTCATTCCAGGTGCAGCACAAGTATCTAAGACTATAGAGCCTGGGGTTGGAGCTAACAGATGAACAGATAAACAACTTGCTTTGTCTTGTAAGATTAAACATCCAGATTTATATGCTTCGTGTTGATGAAATTGAGTTTTTGGGGGAAATATCAGCAAATCTGGTATATGGATGTCTTTGATGAATTCATCATTTTTCAAATTGTTCAAACAATCTTGAAAGGCTTGGTAGTTAGAATTATTCCAAAATCGAACTAATCTCCAACCTTCATCAATAAAATTATTAACAGCATCTTCGATGGTGATTTTGAGTGTGTTAACTCTTACATACCTCGGTTTTAATATATCGTACTTCAAAACAGGCTGAATAGTATCTTTGCATTCTTCTAGCAAGTCTCTCAAAACTTTTTCATAGTTCAAGATAGTCTCGAATGGTTTACATCCTCCTCTTTGTAGTCTTCTTTTACCCCATAATAAATCCCAAATTGAAATTTTAGCTAACCATATATCAAGTCTTGGCTCTTTAACGAGCAATTGTGATTTCTGTATGAGATCGTCAATGATATCATTCCTTTTAAATGTTTCAACAACAAGGGCATAAACGGATTTTACTTCTCGTTCTCTACAAGCATAAATGAGATTCTTTAGACTGTCTTCTCCATCTCGAACTTTTCTAGCAATTTTAGAAGCAATCTTAAAAACTCGTGGAACAGGTATGGAATGTACGAATCCTGATGTCTGTGTTGGAGCCATTGTGTAAGGATAGTTGAAGTTGATAAATATTTATCTCTAGATGGACACCTTTTAAATTTCAGTTAAATTACCAAATGAAAATAAAAAATTCGAAAATTCACATTCTCTGAGGTTATTAGTTATTATCACAGAACATCAAATATATTATCATAGACTATGCACAGAATAGAGAAATATACTTCTCTATTCTGTGGACTATGTATGTAGCACAGAATACAATTTATTATGTTGTCTATGGTTAGAATATCAAGCACAGAATAGAGAATACTCTTCTGAGTACCATGTGTTCTATGGGTTGAGTCATAGACATAGAATACAATTTTGACATTAATTGTACAATGATAATAATATAATTGCCTTCCTTAAACAATGATAATACAATAGTATATCTTGTTAATGATTCAAACATTGTTGAACGTAATCTTTTGATGATCAAAAAATATATTATGATCTGTGGCCACACTTCAAATCATAGAATGAAAATACGATTTTAACGTCAATGTCAAGCGATAAGCCACTTCTCTTCTGTCATATCTTGTATTCTTGTCTGTGTCTTCTGTGAAGAGAGCCAGTCAAGTATCCATGAAATTTTGACGTTAGTAAAATAAACCACCCATATAGAAGGAATTTACAGTAGTTTTTGTAGTATAATGAATTCAAAAATAGAAAAAGACAAAGCAAAACAACTGCAAGAGAAATGCCAATCAATTCTCAATAGTTTATTGAGAGATGAGGATAATAAATATTGCGTTGACTGCGATTCTAAAGGTATATAAAGTATAGTACATTGATTATTATTAGAGGAGCAATATTGTTTTTTGTTATACAAAGAATTCTCGTTCGAAACATTAACCATGCTGTAAAGATTTTCATTTACATATCTTACTTATGGGGTTATTGGAGATAATTAAAAATAATGTTAATATTAAAAGTAATGACATGAAGGAAACAAGATAACAAATACCACCCACTTTTAAGCCGATACAACATTTTTTGGTTTCAGGACCAAGATGGGCATCATGGAATATAGGAGTATTTCTGTGTATAAGATGTGCTGGTATTCATAGAAATTTAGGGGTGCATATTTCAAGGGTGAAATCCGTAAATCTGGATACTTGGACTCCAGAACAAGTGGTATCACTCCAACAGATGGGTAACTCGAGAGCTAGAGCTGTTTATGAGGCCAATTTGCCTGATAGTTTCAGAAGACCCCAGAATGATTCAAATTTAGAATCTTTCATTAGAGCCAAGTATGAGCATAAAAAGTATATTGCTAGAGAATGGGTTCCAGCACCATTACCTAAGGTATATTTCATATCACAGACAGAATATCATTCCATTACTGAACTTTATTCCTAGGCATTTTGAGTAGTTTCATAGACACACTTTTGAAAACATTTATGATACATTTGTTAATGGTGAAAAAATCTCAATGTGTCTTCATCATTTTTATCGATAAGTGTACTATAACAAGTATTCAATGCAGTGTTGAATCCAGGGGAGGGCACGGGAGGGTCATACCCTCCCTAAGCGTGGCCGATACACCCCCTGAGCAAAAGACTTTCCCTGATTATGAAAATTACTCCACCCCCTGAATGTTCATATACCCCCCCGGAGCAAATTGTCTAGATTCAACACTGATTCAATGAATACCTATTAGATCCCAACAATTCAGTATCCAAAATTCGTTTCACTTATAAATTAATAATTATAGCTGAATTAATTATTCTAACAACTAGTGTATTAGCCATATTCATGAATTCTAGGTGAATTGGGAGAAAGAAATAGAGGAGGAAATGGAAAAACAGAAACGGAAATCTAAAACTGTAGTTGAGAAAAAACCGTTGCCATCTGTTGAAGTGCCTCAACTACCAAAACCCAAAAACCCAAGTCCTAAACCAAACAGGATTATCAATACAGAAAAAACAGACCATGACCTGTTGATCACTCAAAATGGGGAAGATTTCAGTGGCTTTCTATCTTCTGTCCCAAAACCTGTGGAAAAAAAAGAAGAACCAAAACCAGATATCAAAAGTGAAGAAGAAAGTTTTTTCAATCAAACACTACCAACAGAGAAGGAAAAAGTGCAACTATCCAAAGATAGTATTATGAAATTATATTCTACTATGCCGATGAATAATTTCAATCAATTTCACAATCCCTTGGGACAACCCGCTTATCAGGCTAATATACCTGTTCAAAACTCCTTCCAAAATTTTGGGTGCTTTCCTCAACAAGCTTATCCAATTCAGAATGGAATGGTACCCCAATATTCTGGACAGCAGTTCCCTAATCAATGCATAGGACAGCAGTTTCCTTTACCTAATCAAATGCAAGTTCCGGTCGGTCAGATAACCCATCCCACTTATCAGGTTCCACAAAATCAGTTCTCTACAAATTTTCAGAGCAATCTCCAAATGTCGATGTCAAACCAACTGAGCCATTTTGGACAGAACTATCAAACTCCACAACAATCTTTCCCTCCAAACCAGCCAAATTCGTTTGCCGCGGCACAAACTTTAAACCAACAATTTGGAAAATTGAATTTGAGTGGGCAGCAGTCTACCAATCCTTCTCAAGGAATGACTCCGAATCTATGGCCTTGAATGATTGGTATTGTTTCTATTTATTAATTTGCTCTTTTCCTATTTTTTAAATTTTCTTGGAGAAACATGGTTGATCTCCAGATGATATTACTATTTTAAATTTTGTGAAATGAAATTTTAGCCCATTCAAGTAGAAAATGATACAACTACGATCCTCAAAATTACTCTGCTTATTGAAATTTAAAGTTTTGTTATATATATTATCATCATACATATTTTTATTTAGGTTGACAAAAAAAAAATTTGAAATGTATATGGTTTAACCTTTCTGATATATTTTATTATATATATCCTCATGTTTGACAAAATAGTAAGAAAGCTGAAGTGGAAGTTGAATTTTTCTCATTTCATTGAAGTTGTTGGCAATATTTTTTTTGTTATAAATATATAAGGTTATAAAATATCATTCACAAAAAGAAAATGATGAACGTATATTACCCTCTTAGTAATAGTTCCCTTCTATTAGTGTTTTTTTGCCTTCGAACGGTGTAGATCAAGACTACTAGGATGAGTGAAGTGATACAAGGATTTTTTTTATTTTGAGTCCGAAAATATTGTCAATTTATTCACCACGCTTTTGATCATCCATGTGTACCCTCAACAGTTCTTATTTTTTGGATCTCTGAAATCTGTATCTTACGAAGGCGTAGAAGGGCCACTCTTTGTCGACAAAAATTTTTCCACCTAATTCCGAATTTAATCTCAGAATTAGACTAATTCCGACTTTGAACTCGGAATTATGGACTAATTCCGACTTCGAACTCGGAATTATACATAATTCCGACTTTAATCTCGGAATTAGACTAATTCCGACTTTAAACTCGGAATTATAGACTAATTCCGACTTCAAACTCGGAATTATACATAATTCCGACTTTGAACTCGGAATTATACTAATTCCGAGTTTGAAGTCGGAATTATAGACTAATTCCGACTTTAAACTCGGAATTATAGTCTATAATTCCGAGTTCAAAGTCGGAATTAGTCTATAATTCCGAGTTTAAAGTCGGAATTAGTCTATAATTCCGACTTCAAACTCGGAATTAGTATAATTCCGAGTTCAAAGTCAGAATTATGTATAATTCCGAGTTCGAAGTCGGAATTAATCTATAATTCCGAGTTCAAAGTCGGAATTAGTCTAATTCCGAGATTAAAGTCGGAATTAGGTGGAAAAATTTTTGTCGACAAAGAGTGGCCCTTCTACGCCTTCGTAGTATCTCATACTTTCACTTCATGAAATTGTATTTACGTCAGTAAAAATTGAAACTCGTTTGTCATTATGTGGGTGAAACATATTATAATTTATGTGAGACTCACTACTCTTTCATTATCCATTTTTGACATTCCGGTTTTGGAATGAATTCCCTAGCAAAGATTAAGAATACAACTTCTTTATATATATCGTAAATTAATTTCAGCACTGAAGAAACCTTCTAAAAACCAGAGAATCACTTTAATTGATAACTGTTTCGTATTGTGGATTATCTGCATGAAAAATTGGCAGTATGCTGATTACTGACAACCACCAGTGCAATATTTTCAATCTAAGTTATGTAATTGTTATCGATTGATGAATATGTATCTTTGAATGTGTTTATTGTAATACCAATTTTTTAAGTTCCTTGGAAATAGAATAGTTGAGTGTGTCTTAGATGGTTGTATTGTTAGCAAAAATGAAATATTTTCATACTATCCTGAAAAGATTGATGTTACAATTAAGATTTAAAGGTTTAAATTATTCTTAGGGATTTTCTTGGAATGCCATAACAAAAAGTATCTCATAGACGTTCAACTTCATACTTTTTCAGTGTTTCTCATGTGAAATTATTCATTAGTTCAATTGCACTTTGAATCAGTAATAATCTTTCTTTATACCTGAGAGTTTAAAAAACATTATTATTTATTGCCTAGATTGTAAATATTTATCCATAATATACAATCTGTTTTCATGACCACAGTTCAAATGCACATTTTTTTCAAAGTGGAACTATCTACGAAGGTATTATATCATAAGATTTGGTAGCCTACACAGTCTTGAAGACACGGTATTCATGGTTCAATTCATCAGTATCATCTCACCTATTTTTCATTCTATAATATTCATAAATAAGCATGTAAAGAATCTTATTTCAACTACAAGATCAAGAAAGAAATGCAACACCAAAAAGAAGTTAAATTGTGAAGAAACGTCATTAGATGGAACGAAAGACCAGTGAAGGCAATGAAAATTATCAGTGAACAAATGACTTTTTATTGTACAGTTGATGCTGAAGATTGCCTATAGAATTCATTGAATAAAAACCAAAAAATAAAGCTATCTAATGTAAACAGAGTATGATAGTATCTGCCCTGTAAGACTTGGAATTGAATAATCATTTTATCAAACTTTTTACGCCTTAAAGATTTGAATGATATTCAAACTATTTCTTTGGAAAAATTAAGATACAATCATACCTGGAACTCCCCGACTAGCAAGAAATTCTCCGGACATTTGGCAGGAAAGCATTCTTTCTTGAATTTTTTTATATCAACACGACACACTAAATATGAATTATTATCTGTATCCTGTGATATCTAATATTGAATGTGTGAAATTGATTACCTCACAAATATAATTACCAGATTTTTCAGAAAAATTATTCATATTTCTATTAAGAAGGCATGAAAGCAAGAAAATTTATATACTTAAATGTTTGATATGGCAAATGTTAAAACCTTTGATGGTGTTCTACTCCGGACTATTTGGAATCAGAAAGATTTTTAACTTGTTCATTTAAATGCATGTTCTACTTGTGTGAATGTTGTTTTCCCATTTCAGTGTTATATTTATATACTATACCATAGGATAGAAAATTCTCTTCAAGCAAATAAGTGAGAGTTTTTCCAGATAAAATTTATTGCAGGTTAATTCACAACAAAAATTGTTATCACTACAACACTAAATCTGGTGACACGTGAACTTGTTGAAATGTGATGTACTTATCTTTGATCCCTCCGTTTTAGCAATTTTTCATATTATTCCATCAGTCAAAAAAATATTGTTTGAAGTTATGAAAACTATAATCACACTATAAAACTATATGAAATACCCGTTTCACTCACTGCATGGACCCTACCTGGAGGCCACGCACATATTATTCTTAATTTTCTATAAGCATGAATCTGTTGTGAAGAATCCCATCATAAATGGATCATTTCATCAATTGTTTGGAACTCATCTAAATTATACATACACACCAAAGCATGTATTTGTTTTTTATACTTGAAGTTCATTCAAGCAGACTATGAATTTATTCAAATGTATTTTTTTATGTTGTTTAACTGTGGAAAAGTATTGTATAGATAATTTTGGATCGAAAATATATTATTGCTTCAAAAGCTGGAAGTTTCTTTTAAAGATAAGCAAGGTTCATATATTTGGTTGGACATGGTGAATTTGTGAACATGGAAAGGGTTCATTATCATCTTTGAGATATATATATATCAAAATACTATGTGGATAATTGTGTATGTTCAGAATTTTTAAAAAGTAATTAGTCCAAAACCGTATTCATATAAAATAGCAGAAGCTTATTATAGAAATTTATACATAATATATAAAAACTTAAAAATCACACTTCATTTCTTCTAACACGTTCTGATATAGATACATGCATTTGGCAACAAAAGCTTCTAAATGAAATATTTCCTTATTACCCTGCACCATTTGATGCTCATAATGAGCGGCATTCTCCAAAATTTCTGCTGTTAAACCCAAATTACACTGCTTCAATAATTCATCAAGCAAGTACTTGAAAATAATTTCAGATGGTATTCCCCTACATATTAGTTCATAAAGACGTTCCCTAACTTTCTTCAACTGAGGTATACTTTGCTCAGTTATTATCAAACGGGCTGTTTCACGGATCATTATTTGCCAATCTGGTTCAGAGATTTTTTGATCTGGTGATAGTTTCCCATCAGATTCTACTTTACAAGCCTCACTCATGAGTAAAGCTCTTCTTAAATTTCTTTCTGAAAGTAGAGCTATTCGTTCAGCTAACTTTTCCGGAAAATCTATATCCTCCAATGATGCTGTTTTCTTGATCACCTCTATTATCTCTTGTGAAGTAGGTGCTGGAACTCTTACACATAAACACCTGTAAATATAGTTATTGATGAATGAATTAATTGATAGAAACATATATCAGGAGGAATTGAAGGAAAGGATTGAATGTATAGAAATACTGCAGTTGTACCTGGATCTGATGGCAGGTATAACCCTTGATATTGAGGTAGCACATAATATCAGTCTGCAATTTGAGATATATTTCTCCATAGTTCTTCTGAGGGCATGTTGAGCATCTTTTGTTAGAGCATCAACATCAGTCAATACTATGACTTTAAATGATTTTTGGCCTGTAACATCTAGTTGCTGAGTTTGTGCAACATTCTTGATAATATTCATTATTACTACTCTATCATATATACCAACATCAGAAGGATTGACCTCAATATGGTAATTACTGTTTACAGTACCGATCTCAAGTTTTTTATTCGATGGAGTTGTGAAATTCATTGTTTCATTCCGAAGTCTTTCGACTCCTGGACCATATAGTTCTTTTAGAAGGCACATTATTCTAGTTTTTTTGCCGGCCCCCATGGGACCGTATACCAAAAGATGTGGAAAATCACCATCCTTAGTTAAACTTTTTAATCCCAAACCTTGCTCCTTGTGAAAATCAAGTTTTGTGAAATCCCTTGGTCTATATTTATCACACCATAGTAGACTCATATTGACAGAGGCTTTGGTAAAACTTAAAAAAATCAAGATTCTTTTATTCTTTTTAAAACAGAATGAATTTTACAAGGCGCCAAAATATTTTCATTATTTTGAACGATTAGAGCTAATGAACGTTAGAACGTTATATATTTGTATTCTGTGGTTAGAACTACAGATCATGTCAATATTTGACATTGACAGATATAGGAATATTAAAATTCAAAACAAGATTACGGTGATATAAGATCTTATTTCCTTCCATGAAAAACTATAATATTGATTATAAATTACTGTATTTATAGACGAAGCATATTCAAGATTCCTGATGGAGGCCCTAGCCACAAGGTTTATCTCTTACAGGACCATTACCTTGTGTAACAAACTAAGAACTCCCTTAATAAAGTTCAGATATGGTCATTCGAGAGACCACAACAACCCACCAGCATCAACGTCTGTAGGAACTTCACAAGCTGCTGCTAATAAAGCGGGTGAAGCAATTTATGATTTTCAAATTCCAAGTAGATGGAGGAGGAAACCTTTATCAGAGGAAGAAATTGATTATATTAATCGAGGAGGTCCTGATAAACTATAGAGAAACAATTGTTTATTTATTGTAGTATGATACTGAATAGCTTGCTGATGATAAATTATTTATGATAACCAACCCTGAATTTGATTTTTCAACTATAATTGATACCTGAAATAATATAAAATTATTATGAGGATAAACATTTTATCCCCGTTCACTATTACCTACTTGAGATTAGAGTTGAGAGAATTGTGGCTGTATCTTATCACATTACTATAAGTAAAAAGGAAACCAGATATCTTAAATAATATTTATTTTAATTTTAGTACATCAGAGAAATAGGTACAACACATTGCTAGTATAAATATGATATACAAACAATAACAACAGGGCAAGTGGAGGTGAAAAAATCAATAAATGGTTTATTTGGCACAACACTTTCGGTATAAGCCACCTGTAATATTACTTGGAACTTATATACAGGATGGAATAATTGTTAGAGCCAAAACTTGTACCTGAAGCGGGTATTTTCTAATGTACAAACAGTAGATCTTTTCAATTCATCCAAACTGTATGAATATTGAAATATACTATTATGAGAAATGGAAGAAAGAAAATACTATTTGTTTAGATAAGGATATCTAGATAAAAAAGAACTTTTTTCCTGCAATTGTTTAATACTAAGGGAAAATAAAATGAAGTTACATACATCGATTTCAAGCGATGGACCAAAAGCTCCGGTTATAGTTGCGGTTACCCAAACTGACATATTCGCAAAGGAAAATCTGTCAATTTGGATAACCGGAGCTTTTGGTCCATCGCTTGAAATTGCTTATAGTTTAACCATCTCAAAACCTGAAAGTTCAATAAGGAGGGCAGCGAAGTGGAGCAAACAGCTGTTGAAAACAAAGGCAAGTAATTTCTAAATATCAAGAAGGTAAGTGATGCCCAACCAAGTATGAGGGAAATTAGTAAAGACAGTTTTATTTTTGCCAACTAAAAAGTTCTATTCATTTTATATTATATGTTTCCTGCATTTCTCAATATACTGTCAGAAAAATCGATTATGTTGATGTAATTGTCAATAACTGGTGCCAACTTAGCGATATTAATTTCTACACATTTACTAGGTTTTAGCAAGATTAATTTTTTAAACTACTTCTTTAAGTATAGTCTAAGCCACACTGATAAACATTTTTTTTCAACAATATATCATGAATACATTTCCTGAAAATATTTCTTATGAGATATTTGCACATTTGTACTGAAATAAAATACATTGTTTGAACTTTTGGGGGAATTTCAGTTTATTGAATGAATCGACCTACCTTTGGAATTCAAATAAGGCAAGAATTATGATACTGTTAGAAAATATTGATGCAAATATCACATTCAAGATAATTCGAAAATAAATTCCTACAATGCAATGCTACAGTGTGATCAGATCAAAATTGGCCATATTCTCCAGTTTCACGCGTTCTTTATATGTCTGACGAAGAAAACAATGAAGGACAGTATCACTTCCAATAATAATTGAGTAACGTTAAAAACTGGGGAAAATGAACTGGACTTGCTCCAACTCCAAACAGGCAATTACCACTCATCCTTATAATTCACAATATGTGAAAGAAATTCTACTAAATATTTTCAATAAATTTGCATTTTCTCCATTATTAAACTATATATTTTTAACATTTATAGTACTTATAATATATCTTCAATAAATAAATTAATCTTTGGTGGATATAAACAACATATATAAAAGCTTTAAGAAATACATTTAGGTAGATTCTGCAAAAACACAATGCACAGTTATTAACAGATCTTTTTTTAACAATATAAGTGGTTTTCGGTTCAGATGGGAGAATAGATTGATTATATTAAGTTTCTGTTAATAACTGACATTCCGTTCCGGGATCGGACCGCCCAAAACCAAACGACCTTGGAAATTATTTTAACAAAGAATATTGCACATTAGTGAACCTATTTTGGTATCCCCTTCTAAGTCCAGTTTGTCGTTTACATCTTGGACGTTCCAAAGTGCGCGTTTTCGTTAATCACATTTATCTTCACTAAGAAATACCTAATTTCTGTTAAATTTATTCTAAAGTTTCTCATCTTTTTTCCACAGAGGCAGTATATGAGGTCACAAATTCTATTACACGACGAAAGATGATGATGTGCGTTTCAAATCAACGTAAATGTTCACAACCCAGATCGATTTATCTTTATACCTATCAGTATGTGGTATGATATACAGGATTTATTTCTAATCAGCTCTCATGAAAATGCATTTTATAAGGAAACGTTTTTTTGCGTTACTTTGAATCTTGGTAATTATTCGAGAAATTTATTGAAAATAATGAACTTTGGAATAAATACTACGGTGCTATCACAAATAGACAAATATGTATGTCTCATTAGAAGCAAATAATTTTATGATAATTGTATCTATTGATTATAGAAACGTAGTAAAAAACCAGGGGCAATGTTCACTTGATGATGAAGATTCTCAAAACAATAAAAAATATCCATTTAAATGAAATAGACGACTTCGGCCCAAGTTGCCAACCCACAATTTACTTAGCAAGTTTACTTTCACTGGGGAACGAGAATTTCAGGAAAAATTCGACATGATAAGGTTCGCATTATTGATAAATAACCGTAAAACATGCCTCGGCTCTTCAAACTAGATAATTCCTTCCAAATATAGGTTTTTGTTAAGATCGGCCCCGATTGGCTGAAATTTAAGTTGGGATTCCTGATTTCATTCAAACAGTGTCAATTTTCATAGGATACGTTCCGAAAATCAACTCTGTTGTTTCGGTTGCCGATTTTCCGCTCCGTAAATATGAAATATTCGGATGGTTCCTGGAACAAGCGCGTGAAAAAGGTTATTTACGAAATCTGGTTGATGAAAATGCGGTCGATTTACTGTCACCAGAACGATTTTCTATGGTAAATATCCATAGCATAGAACAATCTATGTTTACTTTAGGTTGGTTTCGGTTCCGAGTTCAGATCTGTTCGGGACGGTTCTAGCATAGACCATAGATCTGTGCTAGAACCGTCCCGTACAGTTCTGAACTCGGAACCTAAAGTAAACATAGATTGTTCCATGCTATGGATATTTACCATGGAAAATCGTTCTAGTGACAGTAAATCGACCGCATTTTCATCAACCAGATTCCGTAAATAACCTTTTTCACGCGCTTGTTCCAGGAACCATCCGAATATTTCATATTTACGGAGCAGAAAATCGGCAAATGAAACAACAGAGTTGATTTTCGGAACGTATCCTATGAAAATTGACACTGTTTGCATGAAATCAGGAATCCCAACTTAAATTTCAGCCAATCGGGGACGATTTTAACAAAAACCTATATTTGGAAGCAATTATCTGGTTTGAAGAGCCGAGGCATGTTTTACGGTTATTTATAAATAATGCGAACCTTATCATGTCGAATTTGTCCTGAAATTCCCGTTCCCCAGTAAAAGTGAACTTGCTAAGTAAATTGTGGGTTGGCAACTTGGGCCGAAGTCGTCTATTGAGTATGATTCAAAATATGAATAAAGGTTTAATGAGTTCATATAGTTAAGAACCAACGTAAGAAACTGTTCAAGTGAACCCGACGTGAATTGTCCACTTTATTAGTCAGATTGTAGATATCGATTACATGAACTCACCGAGACTCATTTTATATTTTAAATAAATTGATATTTATAAAAAAATCAACACCATCAAGTTATAGATTTACTATTTCGTTAATTGTCAGCCTGAACGCCTTCATAGATTTTAAAGGCCGATTCAACTTAAATAATGCAGTTCTTGAAGCCCCCCTCAACTATTAAATAGATCAATTTTTTTTCAATATGTCAATATCTAATTAATCAATCAATCGGCTCAAAGGTTAACAAGGAGGGAGACTTCATGATCTAATTCTTGTATATATCCTCTGTTAAATTCATCATTGTCCTGCATAACCTGAATGATGATTGGTTCGATTCATTTCTCCATAAAATTATTTTATTCAATGCTTAACTGGAACATACTCAAAACCCACTAATATATTTCTTTCATAAACACAACATATAATATATTTTTTTAAATTTTTCAAGCACTTATCTTTACAATTTGTTAACTAATATAGTTAAACTCTGCTTTCTTAAAATACAATACTTAGTTCAATTGATAAACATGGTGATGAGTGAACCGCTAAACTACAACATAAAATATCTTTAACATCTATCATTTTTACTTTAAAGCTGTTCTCAACCTGATCGCCGAAATGTAGGCAGGTTCATGAGAATTCTTGCAAGGACCCAAACGAATTTAAAAGAACGTTATATTGTTTAACAAGCACAAAATCATACTTATTTGCCAGAATTACGATGTCTCAGGCAACTACCGCAACACATGGGTCAAAAACGAACATATGTGGGAGTTGAACTCCCACAGTTACGGTTATTACATAAAACAGCATTTGACTACCCACTCAAAGATTCAATAAATACAAAATTTTGTTAATCTGAATCAATTCAACTCCTCTAGCTGTTTGTTGTACTTGATTAAACCAAATCAGTTTTATTTAAAGCATAGCCGTAAAAATCAATCTCCATATATATGATAATTTTGAATGTAACATAATCACAAGGACGAATATCCGTCGATAAATCAACAAATATTCCCTCTTGATCAGAGCTAATCATCCAATCAACCAAAACTCCTACACCGAAGAAGCGGATCCAAGTAGAATGACTACAGCTAGGGATACAAGCAAAGTATCGATACTTCGGAAGTATCGATACTTTCGTTTCGATACCAAGTAATTTTGGCATCGATACTTTGAAAGCGATACTTACTTGGTATCGATACTTCAAATCCGGGTATCGGTTAAGTACCTTATCTCGGTAATGTAGGTTTTCACTAAAAAGCGCCATCTGTTATTTTGTAAGAGAACCGGCATAATAATAACATTTGAACTTGTAGATTTCTTCTCAAACCGGGGAAAAACCGGAGGAACAAACGGGAGAAATACCACACTTGCAATATAAATACTTTCGTCGTTGATATTGCACGATTTCGTTTTGAGTTCTAAACTTGTTAGTTCATATTTTCATTAATTTTTTTCATTTTTATTATATACCTACTACATTTTCAGTTTTTTATATTTTTGCAATAAAATTCATAATACTTAAATGAATTTCCTTCTTGCCCACATAAAACATTATAACCAAAGGTAAAAAAGAGATGATTTTGAGCAATGAGCAACTTAATATTTAGAATTTCGATGTTTTGATCATTTGAGGATTGAGGTAAGATCTAAATGATAAATAATGCAGGATAACTTTCACCATAGAATATGTTATTGTATGTTCTGTGAATTTTGTTTTGAAGTATCGATACTTCGATACTTCATGGTATCGATACTTTTGAAACAAGTATTCAAGTAGTATCGATACCTTAGTGTGAAGTATTGAATGAGTACATGGTATCGATACCTTCTGGGTATCGTTGCATCCCTACAGCTGTTTCACAATTGTTATTGATCGTCAGGTCAACTTAACTTGGATAAACCGCAGAGAGTTCTCTCGATACTTGTTACCTTTCAGAAGGACCGCTGCAGTATAACAACATACAGCGCGCCATCTGTCAGGAGCATCTTGCGAGTCTCACCTTCGAGTGCAGAATCGATCAAAGTATTCTGCACTCGAAGGTGAGACTCGCAAGATGCTCCTGACAGATGGCGCGCCGTATGTTGTTATACTACAGGTAACAAGTATCGAGAGAACTCTCTGCGGTTTATCCAAGTTAAGTTGACCTGACGATCAATAACAATTGTGAAACAGCTGTAGTCATTCTACTTGGATCCGCTTCTTCAGTGTAGGAGTTTTGGTTGATTGGATGATTAGCTCTGATCAAGGGGGAATATTTGTTGATTTATCGACGGATATTCGTCCTTGTGATTATGTTACATATTATTGCTGGAGCTCTGTTCTTCTCCGAGAAACCAATTCCTATAATTTTGAATGACAAGAAAGGCCTAAAAGTTTTCACACAAAGTCATGTAAAATCAAGCCTACATCTTTATACTAATTCAAGATTTCGAATAAAAACACATGATTTCTAAGAAATCCACGCAAATACTGATTCATCATTCTTCTGAACCTCCCTTTTCATCTCAACTCATATTCGATATATACTAAAACGTCAAATGCGCTAGGTGTAAGTGTTTTGTTTTTTCTGTGACTGTGTGAGTGAAGAGTAAAGTTTATTCAGCTACAAACCGTCCAGGGTTGTAGTCCTTGTTGACGAAGGAAAATCCCCTAAACTCGTCTTGATTTATAGAGACTAGCACTTCTTGAGTAACCGGTGTAAGGACAGGTTCTTCCTTTGTGAATTCTGCATCGAAGTTTAGAGCATCCTTTTTGTTTTTCTATAAAGGAAGATGTGAAATTATGAAACCACAGTTCGAACAAAAGAACTTTCTTGGAGGTTTTCCATGATTATTACATAGGATGAGTCTTTAAGTTCTATATTAATTTCAACCATTTCTCTCATCAAATGAAACGATTATTTCATTTCGTATTTTTCCAGGATAAGCTCAGGTAAAAAGTTATAAGCATTTAAATATTCGTCAATGTGCTAATACACTCCTGTACTTTGGTTGCAGATATCTCAAACGGTGATCTGTATTGCAGAATTGCTTGGAATTCAAAGAAAATAGTTTGAGAAAATTCACTTGATAAATTATTTGCTGCTTTTTGTACAAATTGTACAAATTAACGTACAACTTGAGTATTCTGCCAGTATTTCCATCAAAGATATACAGGGTGAGTCTTTGACCTTGCAGAATATTTTAACAAAAGATTCCTGAAGCCAAAAGAAACACTTTTTTCCCTTACCATTTTTTCCGATTCGGCTTGGTTCGTAAGATACAGACTGTTGAAAATCCATAAAAAAAATTAATTTTCGATTATATCTCGCGAACGATCTCATCGAATGAGATGATTTTTGGAATATAGTTTTCTATTGATACGATGAATGTTCCTGGATTACAAAATTTCATCCACATCCTCCAGTTTCTTTAATATGACCATAACATTCCATAAAAATACCAGAAATTCAAAGAATCCAACTTTTAAAAATAATTTGAATGCTATTCAACGAATTTTTGACCATTTTGGAAAGTAAAAGTATTCCTTATTTTTTTTCGTACGATGCGCCGTTTTCGAGTTATCTGAAAAACAAAAATAAAAAATATCTGTGAAATTCCTAGAATTGGGTACTTTGGCTGAATGCAACTCTGTTCAAAAAATTCACAGAATTCAATTTTTCCGCGTTGCCACGTCTAAAAGTTGAGAATGGAATCATAGCATTTTTTATTTGGAATGATTTGTGAGCGGAGTAGCCGACTTTGGCCAATTCACAATAGACTTAACCGTAAGAATCCCGCAACTCGTGCGTAAAAATCAAAGAGGAAACTACAAAATTCATAAGTACCAAAATCTTCACAATAGGTTCAACTTTCCCCAAAACGATATCTGTGTTTTATAGTGGTGATTCGTTCCTGACTCCATTCATGAAGCTTCCTTTTCAATTTCGAGCTAATTTGTGTAGTATAATTGATTAACTTCTCACTTTTCCATGATAATGGGGATTCTTTCTGGTTTGAATGCAATCTTTCTGCTGACCCAAATTTCTTGAAATTATGTACAGAACTTTGATAGTATTTATTTTGAGGTATTCTTCAAATGCGCAATGCGCTTTCATAACATAACAACCCATGGTGGAAAAAAACCACCATGACATAACCTTAAAACCACGGAGCCACAGATTTATAGTTCAGTTCAGAATCATAGACTACACAAGTGTATGCATAGAATTAGCATATTGTGTGTTGTTTGATTTCGAAAAATTCTTTCTTTCTGTTCGTCAATTTGGCAACTTTTGTACGTTCATAGATAAATTAGGTATATCTGTTTTATTTATTTATGAAAATGAAAGTTTGAATGGGTTATGTCTGAATCTGATAATTCTTGGAGAAAATGAAATAAACAGAGAAAATTAATGATTACAAATTGAAGATGAATCTCAAAGCTAATATGAGTGATAGCTAGATGAATTCCTCATTATCGAAAATGAAACCAAGAGAAGAATATCCAACTTTCATCGCCCACGAAATTTGGAATACCTAACTTGTTTATTGTACTATAAATACAAATTTTTTCAGCAACTGGAATGTAAAAAGTAAGTTGACGCTTGTTTTCATAACAGAGTTGCTTATTTCGAAGATTTGAATGGTATATCTTAAGCTTTGAAAAACTTCAGTGTTCAGGTTTCCAGGGGCGGCTAGCCTATTATGAAAATTTATAATGCCTATATCTTTTTATCTAGGCCGAATCGGAAAAAATGGTAGAGGACGTATGTGTTTCTTTCAGCTTCAAGAATCTTCTGTTAAAATATTCTGCAAGGTCAAAGACTCACCCTGTATAATTTGAAAAGACAGCAAGGGCCACGGGAACTGACAGTTTTACGTAAAGGGACAGTACACCGAATAGGGGGGATAGAAAGCTGACGAGGGTTGAATTCTATCACCCTGATTGTGTAATTCAGAGTTCACCATGGCTCATTGGTAATTTGAGCACCGCGTTTCTGCTTACTAAAGTTTTACACTACCTGAAGAGAAGAGTTTATGAAGGCAAGCTGAGAAAACTTGGGGTGCATTAATTAACCATTTTTTCCATAGATAGTCAGAACCCGCTACTTGTGTTCAGCAGGTTATCCAGAATATGAATGAGGTAATTTCTTATTCAAATGGGATACATTAAGCTGCTTTTTTGATGAGAAATCTTTATAAAAAAAATTGAGTTTCATCGGTCCATCTGTAGCTCCAATGATCCCCTGAACATCTTTTAAATTAAAGTTCTGAAGGAAATAAGAGGAAAACTTGAAAGGAAAAAACTGCATAACTAATTTCCGTTCAAGGATTGGAGAATATTCCACTTACAATTTTGGGTTTGAACGGTGGTTTAACCCTTCTATGTTCCAGTGCGACCCAGTCGATCTCCTTGAAAAATGGATGCACTCTTATGGCCGCCTCATGACCATGTGCGGCAACACATCCTAATCTACGGCTTGGGTTCTTTATCATGAAACCTTTAAGTATGTTGACGGCGTCCTTAGTCAGCCACACCGGGTAGAGGACGTCATCGTGCAGGATTGATTCGAACAGATCATCCTCGTTGTCTGCCTCGAAAGGAGGTTGACCAGCCATCATTTCGTACATGAGAACACCCAGAGCCCACCAGTCAACGCTTGCTCCATATTCCAGTTCCTAGAATATAAAATGGGAGGTTAAGTAGAGGGGTATTGTACTAACAAATGGCGGGTTATCTTTCAAAATGTTCTTCTACAAGATAAATACACTTTTCGGTGTATTTCAACCAATATTTGACTCGCTCCAAAAAAGGAGATTTAAATGTTTCAACTAGTGTTGTAACGAATATTCGCATTCGCATTCGCATTCGCGAATATTCGCATATTTTTGGATATTCGTATTTGCATTCGCATCCGCAAAATTTCTGCGAATGTTTTGCGAATATGAATATCAGAAAAAAAACAACTTATAACACAAAAATTAAATGCAATTGAAACTAACAACAACAAATCTATGAAACTTTTATCAGTCTTTCTTTGTATAACTTTTTAATGTTCAAATAAACATCATCTTGAATGAAACTCAAAAATATGATAAATAATCAAAAACTATATTTTTCTACATTAAAATTCAAATATAATCTAAATAAACAAAAAAATTATAAACTCTCAAACAAAAATACTTCTCTCTCAGAAAATAACAATTAATTATCTTATTTTAATAATTAAATTTTAGTAGAGGAATATTAAACTTTAAAAATAGAAGCTTCGACGCCTTGTCTCCCTCAAGTCTGTTTCGATGTGGTGTGTAAATAAGTCCAGCGCCACTAAACATGCGCTCGCTCGGGACACTCGTTGGTGGTGTAACTAAATACTGCCGAACTACAGTAAACAGAAGACCGTACCTTGCCTTGTTCACTTTCCACCAAGTTAAAGGGTCGACGTCATTTGCCACGCGTTTTTCGGTTGAGTATTCTGTGACAGTTTTACGGATTAAAACATGAACAGGGTTTTGAAAAGTATTAAGCGGTATGTCTTCTTCTTCACTGTCACTCGCATCCATCAATAAGATACACTTTTAATTGTTTGGGTATCTTCGGTTTCATTTAACCTGACACGCTTTGCATTCGGGCAACGTGAATTGGAAGATACATCGGTTTGACTGTCTTCAGTGTCCACAACCAAATCCAAAATATGTGCTATGACACGCTCTTTAGTGGACGTATTTTTAAAGAACTTATTTTTGTATCTTGGGTCTATAAAGGTCGCCGTGGCGAAAAATAGTTCATTCTCTAAACCAGAAAATTTGCTAATAAACTCATCTTTTAAAACGGTAATCGTATCACCAATGTGTTCATCTGATGCATCAAGATCGCTTACAATTTTTTCTAAAGTGGCGATTAAAGGAATCACAGAAGCTATGGAAACATCGGCAGCACTCAACTCTTTAGTCAGTTCTTCAAATGGTCTTAGTACACCGATAAGCTTCTCAATAATCATCCACTCTTTAGACGTTAATAGGGGAATTTTATTATTTGTCGATGCATAAATACATAAAGACTCTTTGACTTGTAAAATACGTTCCAGCATATAAAAAGTGCTATTCCACCTAGTTGCACATTCTTGTTTAATCTTAAGGGATTTTTGATTTAGCCTTTTCTGTATATTAGCAAGTTCGTCTTGAGCAGAAGTCAAATGATGAAAATGAGTTGCCATCTTCTTGCATTTAGTTATGGCAACCATGACAGTATTTTGAGCTTTCATCCCTTCTTTTAACACATTTTGAATCTTATGTGAAGCACAGTCAATATGTTTAACATTTAATAAGTTAACGCCTTTTTTCATGTTAGCCCCTGCATCGCGAACTACACATTTCACTTTTTCTTTAGGTATCTCCCATAACGACAAGATTTCTTCAAGTTTATAAGCAATATTTTCTCCGGTATGGCGGCTCTCATTGAACAATTCTGCTTTTAACACAATCATTTTCCTTTCAAATCCTTCTGTAATCCCATGACAAGTTAAACTCAGCAGTGAAACTCCAGAACCAGTATCAGACCAAATATCGCTAGTAAATGACAATTTTTCGAAGGATTTCAGTAATTCGAGTATTTTCTGACTTACTTTGCCATATAATTTATCGCAGATAAATGAAGTGAAATACGGGCGAGACTTTAAATCATAAGATGGACACAAATGCTTCATAAGTCTTATAAATCCAACACTTTCCACGAAACTAAATGGCAAGTCTTCCAACGCAACCATTTCACTTATTAAATTATCAACTGCCAATGACTTCAAAGATTTATTATCCCACTGTTTCGTTTTATCTACACATTCTTGAAGTGATATCTGTTTATTCTGTTTCATGTCGGATTTAGTACTTTGATGGGAAGATGATGCCAGTTCAAGTATTTTAGATTCTTGTTTTCGTTTTTCACATTTTTCTAATTCGGAAAACTCGGTTTTATGCATTGCCTTCAAATGATTTCGCATAGCAGTTGTAGTTCTTCCTTTTCTGGAATATTCATTGTTACACAGCTTGCATTTAGCTCGTTCAGCATCGCAAAGTGTAAAATAAGTCCATATTTCACTAGAAGTTGATTTATTCATGTTGATAAATAAATAACTATTCAAACTCTAACCTCAAAATTCACATGTTTTGTTTACGTAAAGACCGGCGCGAGCGGAATGACACTTCAGTCGGATGAGTTCCTATCAACTCGGCAATTCTCGGAACAAAATACAAACGGAACGCACCGCGTAACTGCCAGCAAGCCATAGACAATTGGCGCCAAATTTGGACACTACTACATTCGCATTCGCATCCGCGAATGTCAGTAGCAGACATTTGCATTCGCATTCGCATTCGCGAATGTTCAAAAAATGACATTCGTTACATCACTAGTTTCAACTGCTCCTTCTGGCGCCAAAAATCCGTAAACCTTCATTTAAGGAAATGGGAAGGAAGCATTTGATGCCCTTCATTTCGATGAAATAAATGTTTGTTTGAGCTTATTAGTGAGAGCTTCCATTGTCACGGTGGAGAATGGTACGTCTTCTGCAATTCAATTCACTGCTTTATCTAGGCACCTCGAGCAAACAAATGATGGGATGCCAATCATAATCGACAGCTATACATGTGATGGCAATTTGCTTTGAAGCATTACGAGAGGGAACAAGTTTTATAGTAACTGTCTCCTCTTGAAAAACCCAAGAAGTTCACGAAATTTGTCTTATGATTGAATTCGGAAAACCAGCCAAACACGGTGACTCGAGAACAACATCAAAAATGATAAAAAAATCATTAAATGAAATTCTTCGGCATTATCCGGTAGCAAAAATTAATCAATATGATTACCTGCAAGATCTCTGGGGCTATGTAATCGGGAGTTCCACAAAAAGTAGTGGTAGTGGCTCCATCCAGGATACCCTCCTTGCACATACCAAAATCGGCAAGCTTACAATGTCCTTCGGCGTCCAAAAGGATGTTATCCAATTTGAGATCTCGATATATGACGCCGTTCTTGTGCAAGAACTGGAGGGCCAGGGTGACCTCGGCAGCGTAGAACCTCGCTCTTGCCTCGTCGAATTTCCTGGCTCGTTGTATTTGAAACATCAAATCGCCACCATTCACGTACTCCATAACGAAAAATAATCTGCAGAAGGAAAGTATTGTATTGAATAAACTTCTCAGAGTTCACATCTCTTAAATTGGAATTTGCATAATTCATTTTAGGATTACCACTTCACATGAAATATACAACTTTTATCCATATCGTTTTGAAAATGATAAGCAATTAAAAGAATGTAAGCGAGAATTTATTTTAAAATTTCAAAAAGAACTTGACTCGGATTTTTTTTTACTCTCACAATCACCTTTATAAAGGAGGTAGGTTGGCTATGGAAATTTGACACATTCAACTCTGTATAATTGAAAAATGTTTGATTAGGTTTTTTTTTCCATCAGATACCTACGAAATGTTGCACGTTCCACATCAGGGCGCCTATTCTTGAAACCGGGGAAGAGAACGATTGATCGAAAGGGGGCGTGTCTACGAGTTTTTCAGGGAAACGGTATTCTTGAAATGAATGAGTGCTTCACAGAGAGCGAGCGATGTATCTCTTACGATTTGTGATGGAACGATACATAGAGGACGCTAATTATGTTTCGGGTATTTGTCAATTTTGATCTGTTTGGCAACAAGTCTTAACAATCTCAATTAACTTTCACTACAAAATTTCTGTTTCCACTCGTAAATGGACATGGCGAGTGCAATTATGTGGGAAGTACTGAATGAAGATGTGGAAGATGCAGAACAACAATACCAAATAGGTGTCCATATGCTTTCTAAATGGAACCAGTTTGATCTATCTGATCCAAAATTTATCAAAATGTTTAGATTAACTGAAGCTCAACGCGGAACAATGTGATTTCCTTCCAGATTTGTGCATATCCTCCCTTGTATAATCTGAATTTAACCGACCTATGTACGTTTCAGGTCTTCGTGTAATGTAGTCGGTGAGCAGCTCCCCCTGTTTATAGTTGAACGGAAGTGATTTTTTTTTTCAAAATGATGCATTTTACAATTTTCCGAAATACGCTCCCAACTCTTATGACAACTGTATGATTTCAAATTTGAATTATGACAATATATCACAGAAATAGAGTCTATGTCGATGTATTATACATAAAGTTGGCTACATGAATGAAGTTAGCTTCATGTCTGTCGAAAATATTTGTTTTTGATTGGTTAGGACATTTGGCATAATTGTTCGTCTATGACCGCTCATTCGGACTGCTCCCCATCTTGACTGCGATGGTATAAACGTTCTCTATCGTTCCATCATAAATGCTCGCGTTTCCTTGCCAACGGTGTCGAAACGCCCATTTTTCCACGTTTGTTCTCTTCCCAGAATTCATGAATGGCGCTTCTTGATGTTCAAGAATACGGAATTGAAGTTTTGACAAATGGGAGGAAGGTCGAACGGGAGATTGTGCCATAGAGAACGTTCTATACCATCGGATTTCAAGAATAAGGCCCCAGGGGAGTAGTAGTTACATAGTAACTTAATCGAACCATAGAGTCTAAATTAAAAATATGCAGGACTTGACGTCTCCTTTAATTGTTTTGACATTGACGACTTTTCAAAAGTGCCAACCTGACTCAGTTCTAATTACAAAAACTCGACTGACATTATAAAAGTAAATGGAGTACACCTAACATCAGTGGTCTCTTACCTATCCGCAGTTTGGAAACAAGAATACAAAGCAGTGAGGAAAGGATGCTTAGCAGCCAGAGCCAATATTCTCTTCTCTGTCATGGTACAATCGACATCATCGTCTTGTATGATGACATCTTTTTTTAGCACTTTGACAGCATATATTTCTTCAGTGTCCTTCTTTTCGGCTAACATAACTTTGCCGAAACTTCCTTTGCCTAGGACTTTGATAAAAGTGAATTCTTCTAAGCCAACTTTCGCCTGACCAGAGTCTCTACCCGCACCTGAAATAGACACAAAATTAATTAGTGGTACACTGATATACCGAATTAAAATCATTGCTTGTTCACATAAGTCATATGAGCGCAGTATTTCTCGATCATTCCATTATTGCTAAGTAATTGTGAGTATACTCCATTCAAGATATAGTCAGTCAGTATGCCATGAAAGTTTGGCACATTTCGCTCTGTATAATTTAAAAATGTTAGGCTATAGTAATTTTCCTGTCAGATACTAACGCAACGTTGTCCATTCTACAAAAATGTAGTAGAAGTTATTTAAGTAACTGAATCAAACTACATTGACTATATAGAACATAGTTACTGTAAATCAAACCAAAGAGTCTTTGATGAATATATGTAGGACTTGACAACTTTTCGTCGAGTTATTTTGAACTTGACGACAATTTACGAATGCCAAAGTGACTCAGTTCTAATTACAAAATCTTGATAGACCTATTTCAAGGCCGATTGACTTAATAAAAGTTAATGAACTATAACCTACATGAGGATTTACGTTTACATTTCGTGATAATGGAAAGGAATTCTTTTATATGATTACTTAAATCGAATAACCAATCAGATGTCACTGAAATATTGCCTTCAAACTATTATTTTACACCTAAGAACTAACTATGTCTTTTTGGAACCCCACCTTACCGTTATTCTGCAATTTGTCCTCCAGCATTTTAGCCAGATTATCAACAGACTGATCAGAACTTTGATTCTCTCCACCAGCATCCGAACTGCCATTTCCCGAACCAGAAACATATCTGGTAGCTCTTCTAGGGGTTTGTTTGTCAGGTGAATGTCCTGAAAACGAGTGCATTGAAATTTATCGAAAATTTCGCATCTTGAGTTCACTGAGAAAAGTACACTTAAAAGTGGGTATCTACATTCCCCAAATACTTTCGTCATTCGACACTTATTTTGAAAACAACACTTTCTTCATCAAGAGATAACCGTTCCTATAAAACTAATATTATTTTATTTACTCTCTAACTGTTTGTTAAAATAGACTGAAATTTTTCTTCTTTTCATTCTTTGGTCCTCTTTGATCCACATTGGAACATAGTTGACATTATGGGAGGATGAGAGACAACAGGGTTATTTCTCCTTAACAACTCGAATACTTCATAAGAAGACTTTTTCCTTTCACGGATTTTTTTGAAATTCTTTTGTCGACAACTTCAGCATTTCATTATTGTTTAATGAGATAAATTTTCAAATTATTACTTCATTTAAAACTTCATGCAAGAAAGAATATTTAGGGCATTAGCCCCCTTGAAGAGATTTCGAAAATTCATATGAATTATTCAACATAATGAATTCCTTTTCGAAAAGGAATGCTGAAGAAAGAAATCAGAACGGATACGACGCAAGGCTTTCACATTTCAACCTAATACCATAGACTAAAAATTGAAATCTGTGAATTACTCACCTATGGCACTTAGTATTTCTGCCATCTGTTTGGTGTTGATGCCGCAGTTGTTCGCGACATTCTTTTGACATCTTTTGTGAACGTTGAGGGAGCATACTTCGCAATGCAACCCTTGCTTGAACAGTCCATACAACAGGGAACCGCAATGATCACAGAATGTAAATCTCTTGTAATTATGGACTACAAACCGATGAGGTATGTTCACGCTGAACCTAGTACTTTGTTGGCTGGACTGTGAACAGAAAAGTTTATTTTTAGTTAAACTTCGATGATTTTCTGAAGTATGCTTTTTAGCCTCGGTCTTAACCACCCAAAGCATCTACAATGAAGAAATACATGGTGCATTATGAAAGTAAGGAGCAGTTTCTTGGAAAATAGGTTGACTGATCAGATTGGTATAAATGGTTGGAATTCTTGAAAATAGTCTCTTACTGCATCAATACATTTGCAAAAAGGATTATGCTACTCGTCTAAGGGCCGGTATTATAAAACTTAATGGGAAGTTAACTTTAACTTTAACTGAAATTTTGACAGTTATGATAGGACATATATGTCAAAACTGTCAGTTAAAGTTAAAGTTAAGTTTTATAATACCGGCCCTAAGGGCCGTATTTATAGTCGCTCCTTGAAGGCTTCCTCAAGGATGTCTTGCCGAAGGCTGCCTCGAAGTTTAATTTCTATATTCTGAAATGTCACTTTCCTTGCATTCTGGGAGCATGAAGGCAACCTTGGGTGTGTATAGAACAGGAATGACGTAAAAGGAAGCCTCAAGGACGAGGGAATACTCAAGGAGAAACTATAAATAAGATCGTAAGGCACCCTTTAACTCCTTGAATAAAGTGTCTGTCAGAAAAATTGTTAGGTGAGCTATAATGTTGCCCACCGACTGCCGGTGCTTTCCCATCAGCTCCGCAAAAGCTGACAATTTAAGGTTAACGTTTCTACCCCTCCCTTTGCATAAAGAACAACAGGAAGGAGCATAACGCAGTTCTACTTCGTATATCACTGCGACGTCGGCGCCCATATTGAACCTCCAATTATGACTTATGTTAGTTAGTTCCTTTGAACAAAGAAGTCTCGGAACAAGTTGTTCTCTCTTCAAAGTGAAAGGGAAATCGGCCATATGCAACCTCCATCCCGGACCCTCTATGTGAAGCCTTATGCTCCTTCCTGTTGTTCTTTATTCAGAGACCCCTCCTACAGCTCAAAGTGAATCGAGATAAAGTGCTATTGGAAGAGCAGACCCCCATCACATCATCGCCATGCGCATTATTTTCACCATACACCCTGTATCGTCTAGGGAATTTGCCACATTTATGTTCTAGATTTTTAGGTCTGTACTAATGCCCTGTTGGATGGAAGGTTTGGTGAAAAATGCTCCACTAGCTCCATCTCAGGAGAATCCCAAGAAGCCCGCCCTCTGAGATGCAGAAACCTGCGTTCATCCAGTGGTTGTTTCAGATAGTATCTGTATCTGCGATTTTGCAGTTCCACATCGATTCGGAAACGCTCGATTCATTCATGTGGTTTCACCACAAGATGACAAACGTTCAATTGAGAAACAGTTTGACGAATCAACATATAATATTCATCGATGAATACACCTTAATCTGAGCTGGTCACACCAGCCAAATCATCTTCTGAAGTTATAGAATTCTTCTTTGGTTCGTTGATAAATATTCGCCATATGTTTATTTATTGAACAAGAAATGAATAAATGTCAGAGATCCAGAGGTTTTCCTGAGATAGCGCTAGTGCAAATTTGTTCCGCATGGTAACAAACCCCCACATTAGTACCCAGAACTCTTTCGGTATTGTTTAAGTTAAGTAAACTTCCTATTGGGGGTTTTTCCTGAATTCGGGTTATCACTGCAAATGCAAATTTGAACATAAATATTATGGGTTTGATTCATCATTTTCCCAAATTACCTTCAGAAAGTATTCAAAATCAGATTTCAAAATTGGGGTTTGGGATTTGCCAGGCATGCACGAAGTGACAACGGTGTTTAGTAGAATAGCTTTTTCTGCTATAGAATAATGAAATATTTATTCCTATTCTGTGGTACACACGTGTTCTTTGTCAATATAACCAAACAATTTCCGTTTCCGATTTGTCAGTAATATGACAGTGTGTGCTCTCTTTTTTCTATTCCTTGATCGTTGTCTTCTACTCTAACCAGATCGAAGTATAGCTATCTCTGTTTTCCTCTTTGAGTAAAGAACAACAGGAAGAAGCATAACGCTTTTCTACTTCGTATATCAGTGGGACATAGGCGCCCATATTGAACCTCCAAGTATCACTCATGTTAGTTAGTTTCTTCAGACAAAGAAGTCTCGGAACAAGTTGTTCTCTATTCAAAGTGAAAGGAAAGTCGGTCATATTCAACATCCATCCCGGACCCACTTTGTGAGGCATTATGCTCCTTCCTGTTGTTCTTTATTCAGAGGTTTTCCTAAGCAAAGTAATACATTTGACGTCCTTTTCTTTCCGAGAAAGCTGAATTAGACGTTGCCATATCGTGCACCCAAGACAAATCCCTTTAAATGCAAATCTCCATTATTATTTTTCAGTTTTAGGTGATGTTCTAAAGGTTTGTCATGTAAATTACTGCATTTCCGTTTGAAGGAAAAACCCCCTTTGTAGATGCTATGTTCTCCAGATTATTTTGATGTATTTTGCTCCAAAAATAAGGCCCTTATAGTTTCTACTCACCTCGTCCTTTGTTCCTGGACATTTTGTCACGACAAGTAAATGGCATCGTTTGTGGACTACGCAGACGCAAACTGGAAAAAAGCTCGAAATTTTCAGTAAAAACTCGGACTTTATCAGTGTAAAGTGCGTTACACCGGAGTCAACATTGAACATTTATCTGCTAATAATAAGAATTGCCACACCTCTATCCAGAGTTCGATAAGTTATGGACAATGCTTGTGAATTCTTTCAGAAAAAACCCTAGATCCAAGAAGAAACCCAACCGAAAATTAATATTAAACAAAGTTAAATGGCTAACGCGAATGATGAGAACAGGACTGTATATGTCGCTAAATCTGGATTTTATATATTTATTCAATGATTAAATAATAATAATGATTTTGGCCCAAGGAATAATCATCGTTAATTTATTGAGAATTCTATTGTGTTCAATATGTCCAAGTTTCGTTTGAAATCCTTGAGTTTTCAATATTTGAAAACTCAATATAAATGCATCAACAGCGCCAAAATATAAAATCCCGAATCCGCATCACTAGAATTAAGAAAAATTTTCAAATTCCCAAAGGAACGTTACAAAAACATTCTCATATGGAAATATTTAAATTTCAACCAATAAATCCATTTAAAAATTCAAGGAATTTCATTCATTTTCTTTTATAAACATATCTTGGATTGTTGCTATATTGCAAGGTTTGTTTGTATGAAGAAATATCATCATGTAGTGTTACGAAATGTATTTTGTTTCAAAACAAGTCTGACCGTTACGAAAAATAAAAATTGCCCAATGAAATAGTGCCTTTCAATTTAATGGACAAACGGTAATTCAAAAATCGAAGTGAATGATATTTGGATTTCAAATCCAACCACGTGTTACGTTTCGAATAAAATAATCCAAAACATTACTGACGTGGACCTTTGGAATAAATTACACTATATGGTATGTTTTTTTTCGAATTTTCCTAAGACCAAGAAATCCCTTTTAAAAAATTTTTTGGGATTGTTCAAATACAGCCATCAATTTAGCGAATTTTTCAACAATACAAACCTGTTGAAAATGATTAGGTGCGCTACAAAATACGAGGGTTGCGAGAAAGTAATGAGACTGACTTATTATCTACCAAAGTTCTACTTCTACTATACATTGGAGGACCGTTTTTCCCATCTTGGTAACAGCGCTGACTGGGTTAAATTCGTAACACATCGGTCACATTTTTTCCTATACTGACGTCGTTTTATGACTCGGATCTGGTGGCTTGAGAGGCTAAGGAACAATAGAAGCCTTTTGAGATAAAACATTCCTTAATGGCACATTTTGGCATAAATCTTCCACATTTTCAAATATTCCATCAATATTTGATGTAGGAGTTCAAGTTCAATTGGCCACCATCAGTCTGATGACGTAAGTGTCTTCACTTTCACATACATTTTTGCTGTTCTGCCTGGGCAAGATTCATCTCCAACTTGTTCTAGGCCTTTCAAAAATATTTGTGCCAGAGAGAAACTTGTGCTCTTGTAAAGGAATGTTGAATCAGAATAAGGAATGGTTCATGGAGAATCAAAGAGCTTCCGTTTAATAATATAAACTAACGTGGCGCAAGAATCTGTCGATAAATCAAGAAATATTCTATCTTGACCTGAGCTGATCATCCAATCATCTAAAGCCCCTGCACTGAAGAAGCTTTTATACTGCAGGCAAGTCATCCAACAGGTATTAAGTATCTAGAAACCGCTATAGCGTTTCTAAGGTAAGCCAGTCTGATGATAGGTGAAACCGTGAAACTCCAGTAACTGCATTCCTTGGGAAATGCTTCTTCAGTGTAGGACTTCTTCAAAAGCCTATTTAAACTTCTTGAATATCATACTTGGAATCCCCCCAAGTACAACACAAAACTTGATTTCAGGACTTTTTCTGATTCCGCTGTGCACTTTGGTAAAATAAAGAGAATAATCCAACTGCTGGCGCTCCTAAAAAGTAGGAGATAATAACCCTGCTCAATCACCCGCAATGTTGTCAGACTCATTACTTTTACCGCATACCTCGTATATTTTAAGTATCCGGAAATATCCATCAAAAACATTTAAGCGTCCTCCGGATAGTTTATAAGTGATTCCACTCTGGATATCGACAAATAACTCAACGGTATAAAAAAGAAAATATGCAAAAACAACTTACAAAATCAAAAAGCTATAAAGACAGCCATGCCAATTCTGCTGCAAATCAAATATAAAAATCAATTAGCGCACTTTTGTACACAGTCCAACAACGAGAGGCATCATGCAGGTTATTTTTCTTTCAACCATTTTACTAACCTAAAAATGGTTGGAAATTAGAGAATGGTCCAGATAAACCTTCTGGAGATGCTGGGGATATAGTACAGATTCGAGGTGAAAAGATGCATGGGCAATTCTATTGGCTAGAATTAATTTTGGAAATGTAAACTACGAATGGATGAGTTAATTCCCACAACTGCGAGATAAGAGTTGCCTGTAGCTCATTGAATTCATACCGATCTGGATAAAATCTCGAAAAGCACTGACGTGAGGTCAGTATCTTTTACGCGCTTGTTCAAATTCTGAGTATTAGATCAACACGAAATTTTGCACCTAGTTGCGTGTTGGTAATCTCCACCTGATAACGAAGTTTCAATATGATTGCATTTGTACTTCTTGTGATATTGCGGAAATAACGTTAAAATTCCAAATAACGACGAAATTTTGCACATTTTTTTCCATTATATCGGATCGAATTGAAATTTGGAACATTGTTGTTAAATACTGACTCTGAGGTTTGTGCCCAATTTCATTGGAACCTAATCAATATTTTCAGAAAAAAAAAATTTCATCGAAGATTTCAAAAATTTTCGAATTAAATCTGTTTTGAAATTTTTTAACAACTGGATCCACACAAAATGTTGATTTTGTTGCGCGTTGGTATACCAAAACTGTCCGCGAAGTTTCAAGTTGATCGAGTCAATACTTCATGAGATATCGAGGAAATAACCTAAAAATTTCAAATGGGCCTAACTCCGAAACTATCTAACCGCATCCACCCATTAACGAACTACGAGATATTTGAACTCCAAACCTAATCTGACAATTTCAAATCGCTAAGTCTTTCCTTCAATAGTTAGAGCACATACGGACGGACAGAATTGAATTTGACATCGGATTCTTCTTCAGGGAGTTGAACCCAATCGTTTAGGACCATTTTCGGCTGAAAATTCGAAAATTACAGACATCGTGACGAAATGACAACGCTCTGTTCCCTAGAACAAGCGGGTAAAAACTCGCACACGAATAGTTACATAATACAAAAATAAAGAAAGCCGGGTCTAGTTTCTCATAATGAATCAAATAATTTTTCGATATTGGAGAAATTTATTTGGAGATTCTGGAAAAGGAAGGCATTCCAGAGTCAAATCGCTTAAGCACGCCATCTCTATTATTAATGAATGAGATAAAAATTAAAATGAGAAAATAAATGCAGAAAATGAGACGTAAAATTAATAAGAACCGCAAATGACCACTATTAGCTCTTAACGCAAATGTTCTAGCGTGCTATCATTCTGCCCAAGTGTCTGTAATCTTCGATTTTTTACCCGAAAATGGTCTTGAACGACCATGTCAAATTCGTTTTCCGTTACCTTGATGACCTGAGAAAGAATCAAACTGGCGACCGCAAAGAGCCATTGAACGTTGAAATGTGACGATTGAGTTCGTTAATAGGCGTAATCAGTCTCACTATTCAGGATTTTAATCATTTGAATTTTTGAGGATATTAACTCAATATTTCAAAAGCTCCTGACGGGATCGGTCGTTCGTAGAAGGTAACCTACTTGCAACTCTATCTAGAATGTGTGAGGATCTTACTGTTGAAAAAAAAAAAATATATATAATGAATATTTTTTCCTACAGACTTGAATAAAATTTGGCACAAACCGTGAGGTTTATACCTAACAGCATTGTGTCCAATTTGAACTCGATCCGATATTTATTTTTGTAATGATGGCGAAAAAATATGTGAAATTTCATGGTTAATTCCTTATTATCGTTTTTTATTTCCTGCATTACTCAAACAACAAGGCCTTGGAAACCAATTAGAACATGCGCGCAAACGCTGCTGACTCCACGTAGCGCTTTCCTAGTTAGGGAACTTAACCTTATTTTTTTGGAAAATGCAATTGGTATGGTTTACTTTAACTTCTTATTTTTATTTCATTCATCTGTAGCTATGGAAACCATAGGCAGATCTGAGTTAAAAAATCAATGCAAGTAAGTCAACTATATAGATGTACAGGGTTTTTCAACAAGAACTTTGTTTTTCAATGTGGTAACACCGGTACCACATGACAGTTTTGACATTTAGTTTTTTGACGTATTCGCAGTATATGCTTTGGCAATTGTTACAATGAATTCAATTTCGCTCGAAAATCGCATTAAAATAATTCAAATCCACTATGAAAATGGTCGTTCTGTTAAAGTTACATTTCGTAAAATTCGTGATATTTTCGGACAACATAAACGTCCTTCTGAGACCGCTATCAAGAATTTGGTCGCGAAATTTGAGTCGACAGGCTCGGTACAAAATGTGCCGTGAGCCACAGTGTTGAAGAAGATCAAAAGTTATCAATTTCACGACGTTCTCAACAATTGGGGTTATCCAAAAGCACAACATGGCGAATTTTGCGAAAGGATTTGGCTTTGAAGCCTTACAAGATTCAACTGGTGCAGGAATTGAAGCTGACCGACCATTCAAATCGCCGTAGATTCGCTCAGTTCATTCAGGAACAACCTGCTGGTTTTTCTCAAAAAATAATTTTTTCAGACGAAGCACATTTTCATTTGTCAGGGTACGTCAACAAGCAAAATTGCCGCATTTGGGCTTCTGAAAATCCTAAAGCAATTATTGAGAAGCCTTTGCATGCTCAACGTGTCACTGTGTGGTGTGCTAAATATGTGGTCTGGAGGTGTGATTGGGCCGTTTTTTTTCGAAGATGAGGCTGGAAATGCGGTAACAGATCACGCTATCGCGAGATGTTAACAACTGAATTTTGGCCTATTATTGATGACATGGATGTCACTGAAATGTGGTTTCAACAAGACGGTGCCACATGTCACACTGCCAATGAAACGATCAATTTATTGCAAACCGAATTTCCCGATCGCATGATTTCGCGAAATTCAGCTGTTAAGTGGCCGGCCAGATCGTGTGATTTAACACCACTGGATTATTTTTTGTGGGGCTATGTTAAAGACAGAGTTTATACGGAGCCGATCGAATCGATTGCAGCCTTAAAACTCAAAATCCGTGATATCATTAACGAAATAGACCCTCCATCTTGCCAAAAAGTGATTAAAAATTTTGATGAAAGAATCAACGTCTGTCAGCGTGGTCGTGGTGGACATTTGTCAGATATCATTTTTCATTCATAATTGCCGAACTTTTCTCTTTGTAATACAATAAAAATTTTATTCATTTTCCACTAAATTCTTTGTTTTATTTTGTTTTAAAAAACAAAGTTCTTGTTGAAAAACCCTTTACCTGTAAAGAGTGGGCCAAATTGGAAACTTCTGAAGGTGAAGTCCCATTTCTGTACTACATAGACGAAAACTGTCTGAGGGCAAATTTTCATGAGGAACTTGTTGGCAAAAATCGCAACTCCGTTTCATAGTTATCGGGTGTTATTCGGATATTCTGTTGAAAATTTTCCATTTCTGTGAAAACATTTTCTTAGCAACTTCTTACTCAGAATTAAATGATTCAATTGACATCCTTCAATTCTTTGTGTGAAGTTGCCACGAGAATGGCTTATAGAAATTAGAAATGTTCCAACAGAAAAAAGTTACAGTAATATTTTTAAAATGAACATTTTCGGAAAATATCCATTAACTATATAGGCTTGAGATAGAGTATGGAAACCAAGTAAATATCGTCCGAACGAAAAGGACATTGTTTATGAAATTTTGCAAGTGAAATGGCGCAAAAGGCATATGATGTACAATTTTTGTTGGTAATATTCTTCAGGTTGAACCCTCAACTTTTTTCAATTCATATTGGACCTCCTGTATATCTTTGCAGATGCATGATGTTCGAATGCGCACATACTAAGCTTAGAGTAAAAAATCTACAAAAGCGAGAAATTAATCAACTTCTTTTGAGTTTTTCACATTACATTCAATAGACGACTTCGGCCCAAGTTGCCAACCCACAATTTTCTTCACAAATTTACTATCACTAGGGAACGGGAATTTTAGGACAAATTCGACATGATAAGGTTCGCGTTATTTAGAAATATCAGTAATAGATACCTCGGCTCCTCAAACAAGAAAATTCCTTCCAAATGTAAAGTTTTGTTGAGATCATCTCTTATTGGCTGAAATTTAAGTTGGGTTTCCTGGTTTCATGTTAATAGTGTCAAATTTATGTAGGCTATGTCCCGCAAATCAACTTGGTTATTTCGGTTGCCGGTTTTCCATTCCGTAAATATGAAATACTCAGTTGGTTCCTGAAAAAAGGTTAATTTCGGAATTTGATTGATGAAACAACGTTCTTTCTGCCACCAGAACGACAGTCAATGTTCTATGGTAATATATTCATGGCATAGAACAACCTTTATTTACTTTTTGATCCATAGAACATAGAAGAGACAACAATCAACATTGGAAAAATTACTATGTATGGTCTATGGATCAAAAGGTAAATAAAGATTTTTCTATGCTATGGATATGTTACCATAAAACATTTATTGTCGTTCTGGTACGAAGATTAATATGTCTATGTTATGGTAACGGAAATATTGCTTTTTCATTAATCAAATTCCGTAATTAACCTTTTTTTCAGGAACCAACCGAATATTTCATATTTACAGAACGGAAAAACGGCCACCGAAATAACCAAGTTGATTTGCGGAACATATCCTTTATAAACTTGACATTATAAACATGAAATTAGGAATCCCAACTTAAATTTAAGCCCAACAAAAACCAATATTTGGAAGGAATTATCTTGTTTGAGGAGCCGAGGCATCCTTTACGGATATTTATAAATAACGCGAAGCTTATTATGACGAATTTTTCATGAAATTCCCGTTCCCCAGTGATAGTAAATTTGTGAAGAAAATTGTGGGTTGGCAACTTGGGCCGAAGTCGTCTATTTGTACAATAAATACGATCTCTTTCACTCAAATGAAGCATTCTTTATTGCACAATTGAATTTATATAAATTCGAATTTGACACTTTAGCAACAGTAACCGCTAGATCCTACTCGTTTATTACTTATACTAAGCATACACACAACATCGATTTGTTTATCTGATCGTTTTTTTAAGGTAAATTAAAAAATCAAAAAGAGTTGATTAACATGCGATAATTCCTAGCTTTTATAGATTTCTTACACTAAACTCAGTAAGTGCGCATTCGAAATCCCAAGCTCTTTAAACTTCCGCAAAGATATAAGAGGTCCCACATAAATTGAATAAGTTTGGGTATTCACGGTGCACTCAACTGCAAAATTTCATAACTATTGTCCTTTTCGTTCAAAAGATATTTACTTGGTTCCATATTTTATTCCAACCCTGTATAATAATGATAGCTATGGAATTGCGGTTTTCGCCAGTGAATTTTCATGAAAATTAGCCTCAGACACCGACATCAGTTTTTGTCTATCTAGTACAGAAATAGGACTTCCCCTTCAATAATTTCCAATTTGGCCCACCCTGTACAGGGTGGGCAAAATTCGTTGTCTACTGAAGGGATCTCGAGAACTATAGCAGCTAGAAGAAAACTGATAACACATTCTCGAGCTCTTTTTTCCTGACTAATCCGAATCTGAAAACAGATCCAGCTTATCGCGCATAGAACTTGAGTTATGAGCGAAAACTGAGGAATTGTGATTTTCAATAATGCTGAATAACTCGCTTGTTTGAACTCGTATTCAAAATCTGTTGATACATTCTACAGGCACTTTTTTAAGAGTAATTCAAATATAACATGACTGAATTTTTTTAATCCATCCATTTTCTAGAAATGAGAAAGATTTTGAATTTTTCAAATGTAAACTATAGTCGAAAGTTCTCTAAGCTTGCTGCAAAATTTTTGCTGATTTCAAAAATGTATTATATGTCACTATTTACATGAATATAACATGAGAAAAAGTTCAATACTTTTTTCCCGCTTTTGTATTCACTGTTGAATTATTATAAGTAGGCTGGCGTTTCCATAGCGACCATTGAATAAGCATTATATGTATTATTATGTATGTTGTTCTGATATATAGACTTCCCTTGCAACTCGGCTATTTCCATTCGCTTGAATATAGCATACCAACATATCGAATTTTTCGTAATTGGGAATATTTTGGGCCATTAGGGATAATAAACAGACTTTCTATTGCTAATCTTGAGAACTATGACAAATTAACCATAGAAATATTTATTCAGCAATCGCTGATTCCAATCATAGAGGCGCAAGTTCACACAAAGATAATGCATATTCAATAGACGCTATGGTAACGTCAGCCTACTCATAATTCAACAGTGAATAGAAAAGCAAGAAAAAAGTATTGAATTTTTTCTCATTTAATATACATGTAAATGGCGACATATGATACATTTTTGAAATCAGCAAAAATTTTGGAGCAAGATAAGAGAACTTTCGACTATAGTTCACATTTGAAAAATTCAAAATCTTTCTCATTTCTAGAAAATGGCTGGATTAAAAAATTCAGTCATATTATATTTGAATTCAAATATGAACAAGACGGTGCCACATGTCACACTGCCAATGAAACGATCAATTTATTGCAAACCGAATTTCCCGATCGCATGATTTCGCGAAATTCAGCTGTTAAGTGGCCGGCCAGATCGTGTGATTTAACACCACTGGATTATTTTTTGTGGGGCTATGTTAAAGACAGAGTTTATACGGAGCCGATCGAATCGATTGCAGCCTTAAAACTCAAAATCCGTGATATCATTAACGAAATAGACCCTCCATCTTGCCAAAAAGTGATTAAAAATTTTGATGAAAGAATCAACGTCTGTCAGCGTGGTCGTGGTGGACATTTGTCAGATATCATTTTTCATTCATAATTGCCGAACTTTTCTCTTTGTAATACAATAAAAATTTTATTCATTTTCCACTAAATTCTTTGTTTTATTTTGTTTTAAAAAACAAAGTTCTTGTTGAAAAACCCTTTACCTGTAAAGAGTGGGCCAAATTGGAAACTTCTGAAGGTGAAGTCCCATTTCTGTACTACATAGACGAAAACTGTCTGAGGGCAAATTTTCATGAGGAACTTGTTGGCAAAAATCGCAACTCCGTTTCATAGTTATCGGGTGTTATTCGGATATTCTGTTGAAAATTTTCCATTTCTGTGAAAACATTTTCTTAGCAACTTCTTACTCAGAATTAAATGATTCAATTGACATCCTTCAATTCTTTGTGTGAAGTTGCCACGAGAATGGCTTATAGAAATTAGAAATGTTCCAACAGAAAAAAGTTACAGTAATATTTTTAAAATGAACATTTTCGGAAAATATCCATTAACTATATAGGCTTGAGATAGAGTATGGAAACCAAGTAAATATCGTCCGAACGAAAAGGACATTGTTTATGAAATTTTGCAAGTGAAATGGCGCAAAAGGCATATGATGTACAATTTTTGTTGGTAATATTCTTCAGGTTGAACCCTCAACTTTTTTCAATTCATATTGGACCTCCTGTATATCTTTGCAGATGCATGATGTTCGAATGCGCACATACTAAGCTTAGAGTAAAAAATCTACAAAAGCGAGAAATTAATCAACTTCTTTTGAGTTTTTCACATTACATTCAATAGACGACTTCGGCCCAAGTTGCCAACCCACAATTTTCTTCACAAATTTACTATCACTAGGGAACGGGAATTTTAGGACAAATTCGACATGATAAGGTTCGCGTTATTTAGAAATATCAGTAATAGATACCTCGGCTCCTCAAACAAGAAAATTCCTTCCAAATGTAAAGTTTTGTTGAGATCATCTCTTATTGGCTGAAATTTAAGTTGGGTTTCCTGGTTTCATGTTAATAGTGTCAAATTTATGTAGGCTATGTCCCGCAAATCAACTTGGTTATTTCGGTTGCCGGTTTTCCATTCCGTAAATATGAAATACTCAGTTGGTTCCTGAAAAAAGGTTAATTTCGGAATTTGATTGATGAAACAACGTTCTTTCTGCCACCAGAACGACAGTCAATGTTCTATGGTAATATATTCATGGCATAGAACAACCTTTATTTACTTTTTGATCCATAGAACATAGAAGAGACAACAATCAACATTGGAAAAATTACTATGTATGGTCTATGGATCAAAAGGTAAATAAAGATTTTTCTATGCTATGGATATGTTACCATAAAACATTTATTGTCGTTCTGGTACGAAGATTAATATGTCTATGTTATGGTAACGGAAATATTGCTTTTTCATTAATCAAATTCCGTAATTAACCTTTTTTTCAGGAACCAACCGAATATTTCATATTTACAGAACGGAAAAACGGCCACCGAAATAACCAAGTTGATTTGCGGAACATATCCTTTATAAACTTGACATTATAAACATGAAATTAGGAATCCCAACTTAAATTTAAGCCCAACAAAAACCAATATTTGGAAGGAATTATCTTGTTTGAGGAGCCGAGGCATCCTTTACGGATATTTATAAATAACGCGAAGCTTATTATGACGAATTTTTCATGAAATTCCCGTTCCCCAGTGATAGTAAATTTGTGAAGAAAATTGTGGGTTGGCAACTTGGGCCGAAGTCGTCTATTTGTACAATAAATACGATCTCTTTCACTCAAATGAAGCATTCTTTATTGCACAATTGAATTTATATAAATTCGAATTTGACACTTTAGCAACAGTAACCGCTAGATCCTACTCGTTTATTACTTATACTAAGCATACACACAACATCGATTTGTTTATCTGATCGTTTTTTTAAGGTAAATTAAAAAATCAAAAAGAGTTGATTAACATGCGATAATTCCTAGCTTTTATAGATTTCTTACACTAAACTCAGTAAGTGCGCATTCGAAATCCCAAGCTCTTTAAACTTCCGCAAAGATATAAGAGGTCCCACATAAATTGAATAAGTTTGGGTATTCACGGTGCACTCAACTGCAAAATTTCATAACTATTGTCCTTTTCGTTCAAAAGATATTTACTTGGTTCCATATTTTATTCCAACCCTGTATAATAATGATAGCTATGGAATTGCGGTTTTCGCCAGTGAATTTTCATGAAAATTAGCCTCAGACACCGACATCAGTTTTTGTCTATCTAGTACAGAAATAGGACTTCCCCTTCAATAATTTCCAATTTGGCCCACCCTGTACAGGGTGGGCAAAATTCGTTGTCTACTGAAGGGATCTCGAGAACTATAGCAGCTAGAAGAAAACTGATAACACATTCTCGAGCTCTTTTTTCCTGACTAATCCGAATCTGAAAACAGATCCAGCTTATCGCGCATAGAACTTGAGTTATGAGCGAAAACTGAGGAATTGTGATTTTCAATAATGCTGAATAACTCGCTTGTTTGAACTCGTATTCAAAATCTGTTGATACATTCTACAGGCACTTTTTTAAGAGTAATTCAAATATAACATGACTGAATTTTTTTAATCCATCCATTTTCTAGAAATGAGAAAGATTTTGAATTTTTCAAATGTAAACTATAGTCGAAAGTTCTCTAATCTTGCTGCAAAATTTTTGCTGATTTCAAAAATGTATTATATGTCACTATTTACATGAATATAACATGAGAAAAAGTTCAATACTTTTTTCCCGCTTTTGTATTCACTGTTGAATTATTATAAGTAGGCTGGCGTTTCCATAGCGACCATTGAATAAGCATTATATGTATTATTATGTATGTTGTTCTGATATATAGACTTCCCTTGCAACTCGGCTATTTCCATTCGCTTGAATATAGCATACCAACATATCGAATTTTTCGTAATTGGGAATATTTTGGGCCATTAGGGATAATAAACAGACTTTCTATTGCTAATCTTGAGAACTATGACAAATTAACCATAGAAATATTTATTCAGCAATCGCTGATTCCAATCATAGAGGCGCAAGTTCACACAAAGATAATGCATATTCAATAGACGCTATGGTAACGTCAGCCTACTCATAATTCAACAGTGAATAGAAAAGCAAGAAAAAAGTATTGAATTTTTTCTCATTTAATATACATGTAAATGGCGACATATGATACATTTTTGAAATCAGCAAAAATTTTGGAGCAAGATAAGAGAACTTTCGACTATAGTTCACATTTGAAAAATTCAAAATCTTTCTCATTTCTAGAAAATGGCTGGATTAAAAAATTCAGTCATATTATATTTGAATTCCTCCTAAAAAAGTGCCTGTAGAATGTATCAACAGATTTCTAATACGAGTTCAAACAAGCGAGTTATTCAGCATTATTGAAAGTGACAATTGCTTAGTTTTCGCTCATAACTCAAGTTCTATGCGCGATAAGCTGGATCTGTTTTCAGATTCGGATTAGTCAGGAAAAAAGAGCTCGAGAATGTGTTATCAGTTTTCTTCTAGCTGCTATAGTTCTCGAGATCCCCTCAGTAGACAACGAATTTTGCCCACCCTGTACAGCGCAAGAAGTACAAGAAACTGATTACGACTTTTTATGCACTATATCCCTATACATCAACCGAAATAAGATGAGCAAAAGCCTTATTATATTCATACAAGACAAGGGTATAACTCAAGAAATATAACTCCTCAAAAAAAAAAAAAAAAATCTGACGCATCAAGAAGAAAAAGAAAAATCTCATGGTGTTTCTGAAAATAGCTCATTCTCCTGATGGCAGTTATTCTTACTTTGAAGTGTCAAGTTAAATAAACATTTTGAGGAACGATTTTTTTTTTCAAGATGAATCAGAATTCGTTTGACTCGAATGAACCCATTTCGTATAAGAAATGCATTCAATTCTTCGATTGCATATGAGCAGCATGAAAGCCAAAGTAGTATTGAATTATGTGTCATCTTACTTAGAGGAAGAGAAATAAGATACGCTCAAGACTTGAGGTGTATTCTGATTGACTCTTCACTCATAACTTGAATGACTGTGTTATAGAAGAGAATTGTATGTACATTAACCAGCTACAACGATCGACAACATCCAATAACTTGGTCAAAATAGATCTTTGATTGAAAATGTACTTGTCAACCCCTGAGATACCCTAGAAATTTCTAAAGCTTATTGTGCTCGAGAGTTATTATTTTTATTATTATAATTACAATATGAGTAGAGGTATAAAACCTATAAACTCAAACTAAAATAACAATCAAACAAAATATATGCTTGAGCTATCAAAAAGATTATGGAAAACTATATGAAATAAAATGTGGCAGGCTCAATCACCGCCGAGCAATCCAAGAGTCGTAACCATTCCTGAAGGCATTAGTGGAAAAGACATTGACCAGGTCTCCAGGCAGACTGTTCCAAAGATGAAAAGCTCTATTTGTTTTGAATTGCTGCCTCTGGTTTGCTCGGAAATCCTTTCTTCGAAGTTTTAGTGCATGGCCTCTGAGATTATTTACATTTAAGGAGTAGAGATGTCGTATATCTTCGCCTAAATGGTCATGAAGGGCGTGGAATGTAAATATATATCCCCTCTAATTCTTCTCTCCTCAAAGGAAGGTAAATTAAAGATTTTCAATCTCTCCCCGTACGAAGGACGGATGAAACCATACGGAAGGCG